>JAUPFV010000002.1:312622130-313822130 GCA_036936605.1 Limnanthes douglasii subsp. nivea
AAGGGGAGGAGGAGGGGGAGGAGGAGGAAATAACAAGATGGAGTTTTTTAAGAATGCTGGAGGAAATAATAAATTTAATGGGGGAAATAACTTAACCCATTTAAAAATTACGATGAAAGAAAAACTCTCCTGAACTTAGAAACGGGTCGGGGTCGGGGTCCCGGTATAAATAACACCCTTGTTGAACCTGTGAGGGTTTATCAAGTTTTTCAAGTTTCACTTGCTCGGGTGAGTAAACTTCTCCAGTTTAGGTGCTGTGATGCCGGAGCTCAGCTCGCTAGTTTAATTGTTCTACCTATATTCTGTCCATGGCCTTACCATAAATTTTACAATTGAATTACTTATTGGTGTGTGTTTGCGGGCGCGTTGCTTATTGAATTGTCTGGGATGAGCATGCATAAAATTTATTTGGATTCCTAGACTACTTTCTTTCATTATAACCTTTTGTGGTTGCTGCTACATAAGTTTTTTTGCGAGTGCTGCTATGAGTCAATGGAGTGGGCATGTTAAACTCAATTCTTTTGCTGTGTATAGAGGGCGGAGGAGGAGGTCGGAAGAGGAGGAGGAGGGTGGAGGAGGAGGAGGAGGAGAATGAGGAGGGGGAGGAGGAGGAGGGGGGGGGGGGGGGGGGGAGGAGGGGGAGGAGGAAGGGGAGGAGGAGGGGGAGGAGGAGGAAATAACAAGATGGAGTTTTTTAAGAATGCTGGAGGAAATAATAAATTTAATGGGGGAAATAGCTTAACCCATTTAAAAATTACGATGAAAGAAAAACTCTCCTGAACTTAGAAACGGGTCAAGGTCGGGGTCCCGGTATAAATAACACCCTTGTTGAACCTGTGAGGGTTTATCAAGTTTTTCAAGTTTCACTTGCTCGGGTGAGTAAACTTCTCCAGTTTAGGTGCTGTGATGCCGGAGCTCAGCTCGCTAGTTTAATTGTTCTACCTATATTCTGTCCATGGCCTTACCATAAATTTTACAATTGAATTACTTATTGGTGTGTGTTTGCGGGCGCGTTGCTTATTGAATTGTCTGGGATGAGCATGCATAAAATTTATTTGGATTCCTAGACTACTTTCTTTCATTATAACCTTTTGTGGTTGCTGCTACATAAGTTTTTTTGCGAGTGCTGCTATGAGTCAATGGAGGGGGCATGTTAAACTCAATTCTTTTGCTGTGTATAGAGGGCGGAGGAGGAGGTCGGAAGAGGAGGAGGAGGGTGGAGGAGGAGGAGGAGAAGGAGGAGGGGGAGGAGGAGGAGGGGGAGGAGGAGGGGGAGGAGGAGGAGGAGGGGGAGGAGGAGGAAATAACAAGATGGAGTTTTTTAAGAATGCTGGAGGAAATAATAAATTTAATGGGGGAAATAACTTAACCCATTTAAAAATTACGATGAAAGAAAAACTCTCCTGAACTTAGAAACGGGTCGGGGTCGGGGTCCCGGTATAAATAACACCCTTGTTGAACCTGTGAGGGTTTATCAAGTTTTTCAAGTTTCACTTGCTCGGTTGAGTAAACTTCTCCAGTTTAGGTGCTGTGATGCCGGAGCTCAGCTCGCTAGTTTAATTGTTCTACCTATGGTGATGGGTCTTCTACAGTAGATGCATCGCTTACCATGGTGATGGGGGATGGCATGATTAAGGTCATTGCTTGGTATGATAACATTGTAGCCAACACCTGGAAGTGAAAGTTGTTCTTTTAAATTCACCATTGCAGCTTTCCCATAATATTTAGCTCTCACTCATCTTTGGCTTCTAGACTTACCTTTTTACCTAAGTCCAGAGTTGTATAATTGTAATGTGGAATCGTGTAATGTTGCGTATCATTTTGCGATAATAATCTTGCCTCATCAGAGGACACTTGAGCCTTTTTTTATCATATGACATACTACTCATTTATTTTTATACAAAATGATTAAACATGGATAATACTTTTCCTGCTTGAGATATGGAAAGATTATGTTTCTATCAAATTAGATCTATGTTATTGTGTTTAAAATTTGAATACATGTACTATTTGTACTAGGATTGTTGTTTTAACAAATCAGAATCAAAATATATCGTATAAACAACTAAAACCGGTGATAATTAATTCTTCTACTAGTGCAACAGCTGTATGTTCTTGATGTTTTGGTATAAAGAAGCGTATTGACACTAATTGACTCATTTGACGAAATCTATAAAAAGTATCAAATTTAATAATTAAATAAAAAATATAGAATAATAATTGGGAAATGACATACTAAGTACCTTTTGTCCAAACCTAGTACTATCTAATACCCAAAAATGGGTTAATATTCACTTAATACTCATCTCATTAAACATATTCACTTAATACTCATCTCATTAAACATATCCACTTCTAATATCTAATTTTTTAATGCCATAATTACCCTCAACCTAGTATATAAGGGTTAATTTGTGGAAAAAGGGACCCTTTTGGGTACAAAACCTTCTTATTACTTTTTGAATTTTGAATTTTGAATTTATTAGCCTCTCTCTCTTCTCTCTCTTCTTTCTCTTCTAACATAACAAACAACCGATTTTTCAAGAACGTCTCTTCTTTCAAAAAACGGCGACGTGATTACACTCATTCCGACGATTACATACTAACAACCGACGATTACATACTAACCACCGGCGAAATCACCGGGGAATTCCGATATCACCACCATCGAACCTTACTTCCGTTCACTGTCAGCCGGTTTTCGAACCACCTCTGTAATTGGACTATTACGTACCAGCTCCACCGGTGCTCTGTTGCAGAGGTTCATCGGTTTTTTTCCGTCGACCGGTGCACCACTAACGTCCGTCGACGTCTCCGTTGATATCAGCTCTGACGTACCGATAATACAGACCGGTATCGTTACTCGACTTAAACTGCAGATTTTATTTCCATTTTCGTTCTTGATATTATAAGCTCCGACGATAGCATCTCCGACGTCGTCCCAGTTGATACCATCTCCGACGATAGCAACTCCTGTTTTTGGTCTATTCAAACCATCGATACCGGCGCCGATTACATTCCTGTAAGAAATTTCAGTTTTCGACCTCTGTTATTTAGATTGCGATTTGTGTGTATTTGTTGTATGTTAAAGTCTGCGATTTGTTGCCTGTTATTGTATGGTAAAGGTTGCTAGATGTGTACAACCATATACCCTAACTGCATACACCCTGATATTTTAGCTATGATAGGTTGTTAGATGTGTTGAAAAATAGACCATGACTGCATATACCCTGATATTTTAGCTATGATAGGTTGTTAGCTGTGTTGAAAAATAGACCATGACTGCATATACCCTGATAGTTTAGCTATGCTAGGTTGCTAGATGTGTTGAAAAATAGACCATGACTGCATATACCTTGATATTTTAGCTATGATAGGTTGCTAGCTGTGTTGAAAAATAGACCATGACTGCATATACCCTGATAGTTTAGTTATGCCAGGTTGCGAGATGTGTTGAAAATAGACCATAACTGCATATGCCCTGATATTTTAGCTATGCTAGGTTGCGACATGTGTTTAACCATATACCCTGACTGCATACACCCTGATATTTTAGCTATAATAGGTTGCTAGATGTGTTGAAAAATAGACCATGACTGCATATACCCTGATAGTTTAGCTATGATAGGTTGCTAGATGTGTTGAAAAGTAGGCCACGAATGCATATACCCTGATATTTTAGTTATGGGATATTTCTAGATGTGTTCAAGCATTTACCATTTAGACGTGTACTTATATCAGTAACACATTCAGCTGTTGTACGCTGCCCTACAACAAACTAACCAAAACTCCTACAATTCAGGGTACACAATGACGAAACCAAAAGTTTGCATTTTCAAATTTGGTACCAAAACAGCTATTGTTCCGCTGTCCGTATTCGAAAACTTCGAGTCTTTTCAACAGTACGTTGAGGAGACATGGCAGGGCCTTTTTAGACGCAACTACAGCATTACGTACTCTTGCGGTGCTCAGAATAATTGTATGTTTAATAAAGAGACCGATTTTATTGGGTTGGAATGTTACCTTGATGTTGAGCGTCTGAAGAGTGTTAGTTTTATTATAGAAGAACATGTTGCTGATAAAGGCTCTGCCATTAAACGTAAACAACCTGTTCAACTGTTCGAAGAATCCTCGCATATGCAACGAACTAGCGGTGAAAGCAGTAGCTGTTTGGCCATTTCAACCCCCCAAAAAAGGCATCTAGCTACAACTGGATGGGTAGAAGCTATCATCGGTGTTGGACAGTCTTTTCCAGATGGTGCTCAAGGTCTAAGGTTATCCTTATCCCGTTATACATTAGAGAACAGTTTTGCGTTTAGGTACATGCACAATACCTTTAGCAAGATCACCGTTTATTGTGTAAACAAAGATTCGGACGACTGCAAATGGAGGCTTTATGCTTCTGTTGATTCTAAGATCGGTTTGATGACAATAAAAAGATTTGTTAGTACCCATACGTGCAGTCCCGCATTCACAAAGAAGAAAAGCAGGCATCTGTCGTCTAATTTGATTGCTGATGAAATTCACGATTCTCTTAGGAACTGCCAATCTGTAACATCTAAGACTATACAGTCCACCATCAAGCAAGACTACAGTTTAGACATTTCATATCGTCTATCTTGGAATGCGTTACAAAAGGCCCGTCGTGTTGTATTTGGAGATAGCAATACCTCTTTCGGATTGCTAAAAGCATACTTCAAGAGACTAAAGAGTCGTGACATTACTACGGACTGCCATCTGGATTTGGCTCCCGACAATGTTTTCCGTCGCTGTTATATAGCATTTGGGGCGTGTCTTCAGGGTTTCCAGTCGTGCCTCCCTCCACTGTATGTTGACGGAACCCACCTAACAGGGAAGCATGGTGGCGTGTCGCTTTCAGCAGTGGAAAAAGATGGAAACAATGGTCAGTCCATGTTTCAATACACTTTTAATCTGCTAGATAGGTTAACATAGATTGCTAAATTGCTAGATTAATTTTAGATTGATTGCCTTATTCTAATAGATAAGTTCTGTTTTTTTTTTTTGTCGTTGCGATTTTAGATAGGACTGACATATAGTCGTTGCGATTTACTTGCACTGATTGATAGATTAGGTTACATACCCTGCTATTTTAGTTATGATAGATTGCTAGCTTAGTTATGTTAACACTGCAATTTATGCATTGTTTAGTGTGCTACGTTGATTATTACACAGGCTTCCTTAGTATGATAGATATGTTATATATACATTGCGATTTGAGTCCATTCACCCCTGTCAATGTAGTACTGTTTTTAACCTGTATCGTTTCCGTTTCAGGTCTCTTCCCCATAGCTTTTGGTATATTTGGTAGTGAAGACTCAGATAACTGGTTTTGGTTTTTGGAAAGTTTAAAACCTCATTTGTTAGGGTGCCAAATAAATTTCATTTCAGACCGTCATGCTGGTATTATTAGAGCTGTCGCAACTCTTTATCCTAATGACTACCACGCTTATTGTATCTTCCATCTGATCCAGAAGTTGAATAAAGCTCTTGAACACACTAACAGAGTCTACAAAAACAATATGCTAGTGATGTTTAAGAGTTGTGCTTATGCCCCGACGGTGGAACAATTGCTCCTAGAGCTGCTACACAAGAATCTACTTTTTCCTTGTTATATGGGATGAATACAATTGCTCCTGTAGAAGCAACTCTTCTATCATACAGAGTCCACAATTATTCCGAACAGGCTAATGAAGTGACAATTAGAAGTCAATTGGACTTAATAGAAGAAAAAAGAGTTAGGGCTCATCTTAGAGCCACTCATTATCAAGGCTTGATGCGGAGCGGATTTGCTTCCAAAATCAAAAGAATGGATTTTCGACCAGGGGACTAAGTATTAAGAAAAATATTCTTGTATACTAAGGAAAGGCAGTTCAGCAAGCTAGCTCCAAACTGGGAGGGGCCCTATGAGGTCTCCAAAAAACTTAAGCCTGGGACATACATGCTTCAAGACAAATATGGAAGAATCTTGAACCACCCTTGGAATATTGAACACCTCCGGTTATATCTAGAATGAAAGTTGTGTAAATATTACTTGTTTAAAGTCCATGTAAATGTTAGAGGGCATACTCTTTCCTACCCTGGTGGCACAGGGAGGTTTTAATGAGGTGTCTGGGTTTTTTAATAAAATTTGATGCCTTCTTAAAATATTCGGAGTGGTTTGATTTATAGTTCGGATTGATCTGGTGGAATGATGACCATTTAACATTTGTCATCAAAGATTTTAAACACTCTCATCTTATATACTTGTAAAATAAATAAGGGTTCTTTAAACATCGGCCATTGAAATTAAGCGAATATGAAACAAAGCAAAAATTTAGCAAAGTAAACTTATCCGGCTAAAACCGGATGATGATATTAAAACATAAAATATGCCTTGGCCATCCAAGGACTTTGAGTTTAAAGAAAGGCTTAAGTGGACGCAGTTACAAAAATACTTTGGCCATCCAAGGACTTTAGTATTTTATAAGGTTAAGAAAAACAAAATAAAAAAAGATAGTTAAAATATGAGGGCTAATTCCCCTTCGATGTTCTTGCATCGTCTTTTTTCTTAGGATCTTTAGATTCGTCACTGGAACTCTCTCCGGTTCCCTCTTCTTCATCAGTAGTGTAGTCATGTCGATCACCTTCTACCATGGTATAAAATGGGAGGTCCTCATGCTCTACATATCTCCATAAATCTCCAAGGGTTTGCTTCAGAAATTTCTGATGGACAAGAAGTATCATATCAGATTTGACCTCTGCATCTCTTACTTCTAGGGAGTCTATCACCTTATTGGTATATGCATCAAACTTGGCCTGGATTGTCTTTTCCTACTCTTTCACCATGTCCTCTTTTTCCTTGGTGACCCTCGACATAGCCTCTTCGAGAGAAGTCTTGTCAGTGGATAAGGTTTGGATGGCATCGTCCTTGATCTTCATGTCTCCCTTCAAGGTGGAAAGATCTCTTTCCAATCCGGAGCATTTGGTTCAGAGCTCTATGTTAGCTATCTCTGAAACGACCAGCTTGGTTGCCAGATCCTCTTTCTCCTTCTTCAACTACTCAAGCTCTTTCTTCAATGCCTCAATGCTCTGGTTGGAATTAAGGAGGTCAGTGGACAAACTCTCCTTGTCAGTGTTGAGGGTTTTGATGAGGGCTAACTGACTCTTTAGTTGCCTCTCCACATTGAGCACTGGCTGAATATGGCCCAACAGAGAGTGAGTCACCGAATCGTTTTACCCTGAGTGAGTGAACGACTTACCATTAAAAGTCACCATATTGGAGGAGCTTGAGGGAAGCTAGGGCTCACCAAAGTCGTGTTTTTCAAACTCTCTGAAATAAAGACCAATGTTCTGGAGGCCAATAATGTCTACTCCTTTCAAATCTCCTTTGTTACCCTCTCCGGTATGTAGATCGCTGGGGATTTGCTCTGCCAGGGTGGGGTCAGTTGGATCGACAGGAGGAAGAGGCTCTGAAGGGCGGAGGACTACTTCATCCCCCAAGGAGACCTTCTTCTTTTTAACGATCCTCTCATCGTTGCTAGCTCCCATCTTTCGATCCTTTTTAGGATGCCTTGGTTGGTTTTGGGTTTCACCTACCTCCTTAATGGGCTCGTCCTCAGCTACTTTACGCAAAGTAGCATCAATCCCTCCTTGGACCTGCTCTCTTTGGCTCTACAGAACAATCTGCTCTGCAGCATCCCGAACAGCCTCTACTGCAGCCTTCTTTTTCTTGCCCTTCTTCCCTTTCATTTTTCTTGGGGCTTTAGCTCTGGAGGGCAAGGCCAATTTACCGTCTTTTACCTCTGTTCTCGTAAGAATAACGGTCAGAGGATGTGGTGTAGTCAACTCCTCCCAAGTGAGATCTCTTCGTCCTGTTGTGTTGCAAAGGTGGGAACTCACCAAGTTTCTTGAGGTAAAGCAGTTGTGGAAAGCGTTCCCCCAACGATCAGAAGTCCACGCATTCAATTTGGCACACGTGGTCTGCCCCTCCTCCACATAGTCGGAGAACTCCTTCGGCAATACTGACATAAAAGAAGAAGTAATTCAGGAATAATTTTTTTGAAAAATGAGAAAGACAAACAAAGTAAAGTACTTACGTGAGCTTTTCCACCTGCTGGTGAGCATACTAGGATTGAAGCCAGCCTTAATTTTTCTCTCATTTTCCCACGTCCCGCTAATGAATAGGAATTGGGTCTTCCAAGTTTTCTCCGACTCAAGCAAGTTGTCCACCACTTTATAATTGTCTCCCATATTGTAGTGGTAGAATGGGATGTGGTGGTTTTTACAAAGGTTGCCCACTGCAGCAAACTGCTCCATTAGGAGAGGAATACCGGACAACCTTGACGTCATAATGCAGACGAGAAGAGTGTACCAAGCATTGGGACTCAACTGGCTTGGACAGAGTTTAATCAAGTGGAAATAGCTGACGATTTCTGGATCCAAGGGGAATCTGAGCCCCCAGTTGAAGATGACAATCTCGTTGAGCTTGCAGTCCATTGGAGTCTCTGGTGTGACTAGTATCCTCACCTTAACTGATTTAGGGATCCTTCACTTGGTTCAGATCCGGCCCAGCTCAGCGGTGTGAGTATAGACATAATTAATATTCAACATGGCCAGTAGATACTTTACATTGACCTTGTGAAAACAAGGTCCCACTTTTCCTTCCAGACTCTCCGGCAGATCTGGATGGGTCATGCAGACTTTCTCTTTGCCTTTCCTCTTCTTATCAGAGGCAGTATCTCCAGTTTTCCCGGAAGCTTCAGTTTCAAATGGAGCCTCTTCGACACTATCCTCCATCACCTCTTCCGTCAATGTGGAAGGTTTATCAGCCGTTGTGGATGGGAGAGTGCTAGTTTGTTGCTCAGCAGTTTTTCCGGACGTTTGAGCATCAATCTCTTTTAAGGGTCTGGTGTCCGGTTAGGGCTCTGGAGGACTTGATATGAGAAGTGATTCTGGTAGCCTCAAATCCGAAGGTTTTGTCTCTTGGGGCTCTAATAGATGCCTCTAATCCGGAGGCTTTATCTTTGGCTCCAGATTTGGAGGGCCTTGTTTTGGAGGACTTGGGTTGTGAGCCGGTTGCTTGGCCTTTTACCAGGCGCGTTGTCCGACAAGGGTTAGTTTTCTCTGGGGATTTCTCAATTTCTGACCTCATAGCAATAAACGGAGAAGGCTTTCTAACAGTCGATACTGCTTTCTCTTGCACGGTAGAAGGCTGAGACTCCTGAACCAAGGAGCCTGACGGGATTGGCGAGAGGTTTGTTTGGAATAAGCGTCTAGGTTTTGTGTTTTTAGCAGAGGATGATCCTTGATCAGCTTCTAAGGATGGTGAATTAGGTTTACTTCTTGGAGAGACTGGAAGGCCAACAACGATATGTCTCTCACGCTCAACGTTTTGCACTTTTTCTAGTGCAGAAATATTTCGCCAACCACCTTTCACGAGAGCGTTTCTCACTGTGAACATAAAACTACCCAAAAAAAAGTTTTGAAATAAGAGGTAAAAATCATTGAGAAGAAGAAATTGTAAAGTGATGAAGATAGTGAAACAGTAAAGAAAAATTATTTATACTAGTGAGGCAAAAAGTTACTGATACCTAGGTGAAAATGAAAAGAATTAGGTAATGATTGAAGGCGGCGCTGACGTAAGAAATCAAACGAGTTGCTTTTTCGGCATAGTGGGAGCGTCGTTCTAAGAAGAAAATGGCTGATAGAATAAATAAAAGTGTGACACATGTCCCACGATCCAGAGAAAAAATCTTGGAATTCTGAAAAGGATTCAGTCCGGATAAACCTTGAACTGAATACATGAGCGATCCGGAAAATGTTGTTGGTGGCTAAATGAGTTTTTTAGTCATGCCAAAGATCTTTTACAAAACCTAAAAAGGGGCTACCGATGAGTCCGAAATTATTCACCACTGCTCACTGAGAAAACCGGACAGGGGTAATTCGGACAATAAGTGCCCACTGAACTATCCGGACAGGATAAAAATACTAAAACACTAAACAGCTTTTGACTAAGCTAGGGGCTAATCTACTTAAGAACTAATGGGTCTATAAACCCGACCCGATTTTACAACTTGACCTAAAAGCCCATAGGTCCATAATTAAGGGTATAAATACCCAACCACTTTCATTAATAAGGGTAATGAACATTTAATACAACCAAGAAACTTAAATCTCTTACTACAAAGCACCCAAACATTTAATACCCTTAAAATTCTATAAAACACCTGACAAAATTACCCTCGGTTTAAAACAATCCACACCATCTTCAACGTTAAATGTCATCATCTTATTTTTTAATTGGTCCAAATGATGTTCAAGATCACCTGAACTGTCATAAGTTTCCATGCGATATGATTAAATTCTTAGGAAGTTTCTCTTTATAATTTTATGGATGAACTGAGACTTGTGAAGCATGTAGTCCACTATTTTCGGCATTTCCTCATTATACAACAATACCTTCTTTTATTTACTCTTTTTAGACTCAACATCACTTGAATGTCCTTCATACTCAACACTATCCAACTTTATTTTTCTTTGCCGCTTATCTTCATTATCATCCATCTTCTTTTTTTCTCTCTTCTCATTGCGCCTAAATGTTATCTCTCATTCTCTAATCTTTCGGTGCAACTTGCATCAGAACCTTCCTAACTTACTCTTTGCTTCCTTTTATTTTTTGATGTAATATTCTCCATCAATAGTTGTAACACTTATGTTAATTTCTCAGATTTTGCTTTAGCTTATTGCTTATTTTCAACTTGTAACCGATTAACTTTAATCTAATCCTTCTTTAACTTCTTGATTCGAGCATGTAAAAGTTAAAAACTAGAAGGATTCGCATGTATTCCTTAACTAGTAAGATTTACACTTTAAAAACATGAGCTAGAAAACCTATTGCATCACCATATCCATCATGACCGTGACCGGACCTAGACGTTATACCGGTTAATTGATTTTGATATGCTACAATCACTTTATGAATTCTTCGCTTTCAATCAACCATATTACAAGTACCAAAAACCATACATCGAAATGGATTTCCAGCTAAATAAGTTTCTTCATCTATAGGTAAATTTAAAGCATATTCTAGAAGACCCACTATGGTACCTTAAATCAAAGAATTCTAAGTGAAGATCTTTTAATTCCTCATTGTGTCATCACCATTGGTAAACTGAGCTAAAAGCTTTGAAAATAACTATTTCACATAAGAAGTCTTAAATGTGTTAAGCGAATTTATCTATAAAATTTAATAGCCAAAATAATGAACTAAAATCAAGAAATAAAGTAGAAATTGTGTAATATGTTCTTCTTATTGAAAATATGTGATCAGTCTCCAAATAGAGACTTCATTCTCTATTTATAGATTTTATATAAAATATTATATCAATCACTCAATTAAATATTTCATTATGTTATTATCATCTAACAAAATTTCTTAATAACATTTTATATGATGACACATATAAAATGGTTATAACCGTCCATCAACCTTTCTACGTGCTCGTCTAAACTCTTCAAATAGCCTTCATCATAAAGATGAATGTAAGCCTCGTAATAACTGTAAATTTCACCCTCATTATGATCCTCCATATGGCCCTCACCATATCTCTGATTTTGATCTTTATTTTATTCCATTTCATATTCTCGGCGTAATCCCTCGACCTGTGGCCCTCCTCGTACCTTTGAATATGAACCTCGTCTTAACCCCTCGATATTTGGTCCTTGTCAAGTTTCATGCATCTTATTCCTGTATTAGCTTTATTTATCGCGTCTAACTAAGGAACATATTCCATCCATGGAATATATCTTTATCATCAAGGCGTTCTTCACTTCATCCATCGTAAGGGAGTCTTTATCGTAGAGAATGGTGTCCATGAAGTGTTCGTACTGCTTCAGCATATTGCTTAAGATGATGATTTCTTGATATTCTTCCTCCATCTTCACACCAGTTGCATTCAAGTCGAGTATGATTATGATGTAATCATCTGGGTGCCTTCAGATCTCTTTGTCATTTTCCATAGACAATGTGCAACTCTGTTTCTTGCGATACAATGTTTCGCCAATAACTTCTTCATGTAAATCCTCTTCATCCATTTTCATATCCCCAACATTGCAAACTCTTTAGATACATCCCACAACATTTTATCTCATAAGCTCAACATGAGGGCACAATGAGCTTTAGAAAATAATACAGTATTAACCTGTGTAAAATTTCTCGTCGATAGGAGTAGTCAATCACTTATGTTTCATAGGCTAAAGTCAATTGATCATTTGAATTTTTATAGAATAAGCTTCATGGAACTCATCTTTCGTGGATTTCCGTTTCCAGGCTAGATCTTTTTTCCGGCCTTCAAATCGCCAGTCAATTTACTTATTCTTATGTTGTTTTACCTTCACCCTACCATTTGTCGGGCAATTAGTCTGTCATACTTAAAATTTGGTCTCACATCTTCCATTTAAAGACTTCTAATGCAAAGCCCTAACTTCACTTCAGATCGTATGGTGCAGATAAAACCTTAATACTTCACACACTCCAGATTAAATCACTTAAATCAACAATAATAAAGCTCTTATCCAATAGACACTTTGTATTAAAAAATTTATCAACGACTGAGAATAAGCTCAGTTCCAACCATGAACAAACCAATATTGAAGCACCTAACCGAGGTAGCCTCGACATATTGCTTCAGTCCAGCTTTCATGCTTCGGTTGCACATGATTCAGTCCAGCATGCGCCGATTCAGTCAATTCTCCTTCGACTCAATAGCCATCAGTCTCGACAATTTGTCTCAGCGTCTTTGTATCTAAGTCACTGTTCAGACTCCACTTAGAGAGTTTCAATAGTTCGTGTCTATACATGTCTTCGACTGATCTATCTTCAATCGTGTAGTCATATAACAATATATGCATTAACTAGTTACTCTAACATAAAATCCTAATTTTGTCATACTCTCTAAATATATGTTGTTGAAGGTTTATTTAAATAACTTACCATTTATTAACTTGAGTTTAACCTTTATCGCACATTATTTATACATAGCTTGAAATTTAAAAGGTTTTAAAGTATTTAAGGAAAATAAAAGTTAAATGTATATCTAAAACAGTTAGAAAGTTTAGGTTTGTTTATGCTATTGACCTTCTCCTTAAGAGATCAGTTTCTACAACAAAATATGTTTTAATTAATACCCTTTTGGTTTATAATCAGGGTACCTAAATGATCTAAAATCCACACGTGATATCAAGGATGAAAAACAATGGTTACACACCGGAGACATAGGCTACGTTGATGACGACAATGAATTGTTTTTTCCAAATTATGAGTCAATACATTTTTTCATCAATCAATTGATTTTACATATTTAATCGAACCTTATATTTTGCAGGTCATTTTTTATAAAAGGCTCCATCGGGTTTTCTTTATCGATGTAGTTCCTAAATCTGCATCGGGCATGCTACTCCGGAAAATAGCAAGACTCAAGTTAAGCTCTTATATTCTCGAGTGAAGATTAGAAGCAAAAAAGAACATGTCTTATGGAAACCTTAAACTGATTTGATACTATACGAAAGTAAATCAACTAACTTTTCTATGCGTGAGTGAATCTCGAAACGTTGTTATATAAAACATTTTTGAAGTAGACCAAGTGAATGTTCTGATAGGACAACTACAAAATTAAGGTAATAATGAATATTTGAAAAATAAATAATTATAATATTGTTATTATTTAGTTTATAGGATTATAAATAATAGTTTTTTTGTTATTCGGTATATCAAAGTTTTTAAAAAAAATTATTCGATTTTTTCTGGCTAATTTTTATTAGATACATCGAAAGTTTTTATTATCTATTTTATTATTTTTTATTAAACAAAAATATATTTTTTAACTAGTCTCATTCCTAAAATTGATTAGACCTAATATTTGTCTACTCGAAATACCTAGAAATAACATGATTACTTTTTATATTTTTAAATAAAAAACAATATTTATTTTCGTTAATTTAAAAAATTGAAATGAACTTTTTTAACATGATTGATTTTCGTATTAATATCTAAAAATAACAGTTTTATTAATGTTATTATTAAACAAAATACGTATTATATGGGTGTAAGATTGAACCATTTCCAATCATAAAACAAAATCATACATACGTTTCTATGTGTGAATTTAAATTGTCAATATCGTTACGATTTTATAACTAAACTTAAACGAATAAAAAAAAAAAGCTTCCACATCAACTTTATATAAAAAAGAAAATTCTACAATTTGCATTTTATTCATTTTATTTCAATCCTATATAAAATTATAAGTATGGATCCTCACATTAATATTTATAATTATGATTTAGCATCTGAATCTAAAATAATGACCCGTAACACTCTCTACGTAACTAAATCTCATAGTCTAACACCTAGGTAACAAAATTGTTTTTTCCATAAAACACCGCCTGTGTATAATTACAAACAACTAGCTATATAAAAATGTCATATGGAATCCCTATTGGTCTGAGAATAGTTAACGTACTAGGACTCAAAATCTCAAAAACAAGATGATCTAAATTTATTTATGTTAGGTGACTAAAGTCTCATATCCCACATCGGTTATACATAAGAAGGAAGACCCGTATATAACTTTTAATATATCTTCATTAGTGTGAGCTTTTTGGCAGTGTACTAAAAGTAAAGTCGTGCACACCACTATCGAAAAGTACGATAGTATTGCCAACAACGTATTTTCATTCAAAGACATCATGGTAGGCAGCCATTATAGTTTTAGTAAGGTTCGACTGACAACGTACTTGAAAGGCACTTGAGTAGATAATCTGACAGACTTGCCTAGTGGTTTCATTGACTTTTTATTTCTCGAGAGATAATAGGCTAATCCACCTAGTGGCTAGTAGGATTCGACTATTTGTAGCTCCCTCAACTATTTTCTTTGACTTGATAAAGACCATGATAAGATTTAGATGAAAGCTCATTTTATCATTGTTTATCTATATTATTGTGAGATAAATGATCATATGAGTTCTAGAATCGTTATGATTTTTAACTCGAGTAAAAATATTTATTTTTCGAGCTTAGAATGGACTAACTCAAGGCGTATAGGGAGACTCTACCCGATATTACCCAAACCTTCCGCAATTTTCATTTTGGCAATATATGATTCACTTGGTCTCGAATCATATAAGTTAGAATATCTGGAGAAGAAGCAATAATGGCGGCTAGTGTCGAGTTAGGGTTTGAAGAAACAAGAAAGGCTGAAACAGAAGACAAGGGTTCAAGTGTTTTATATATCGGGTCATGTATTGGACCGGGTCTTTACACAAGAGGTGTGGGCTGAAGACCAAGTCCTTAGCTAGTGTGTGTTTGGGCTGTGCTAGACTTTAAGCCCAACTCTAGTATAAACAATATAACAAACTTGTATAACAAACGTAACAAAATTCTGTTACACATAATACAAAATTGCTATAACTATAAATATAGAAAATGTATGATTACAAAAGGTCAGAGAAAGAAAATAAAAGATTACATTTCTTCTTGTTCAATCTTCTTCTCTCTCTTTGATTTCAACTTGGTATCAGAGCTCAGTAGTGATCCTTCAATGGCAGGGACTGATTCACCATCCTTTAGCTCAGGATTTGCAGAACAGTTTACGTCGACAATGGACAACCTGTTAACAAACAAAAACAACAGTATGAATCAGATAAGTGCCTTCATTAGTCTCAGGTTGGATAGAAACAATTTTCTTCTATGGAAGACTATGGTGTTGCCTATAATCAGAGGCAACAAGCTGGGAGGTTTCATAAATGGTGAGAAACCTTGCCCTCCCAAGCTTATAAATGGTCCAGATGGTTCTCTAGTTGAGAATGCTGAGTATGACAACTGGAATGCTAAAGATCAGTTGCTACTAGGCTGGTTATACAGCACCATGAGTGCTGAAGTTGCATCTCAAGTGATGGAGGAAGAGTCCTCCAAAGGACTGTGGGATGCTGTGGTAAGGTTATCTGGTTCTTAAACGAAGTCCAGAGTAACCTTCTTTAAAGCAGAGTTCCAAAGAACCAGGAAAGGAAGTCGCTCAATGGAGGATTACCTTGCTAAGATGAAACACATTGCTGATAGTCTGGCTCTAGCTGGTTCACCTATTTCACTAGATGATTTGGTTTCACAGGTGTTGGCAGGTCTTGACAGTGAGTACACTCCTATTGCTGTCCGTCTAGCTGACAAAGAAGTGCAGAATTGGCTTGATTTACAAGCTACACTTCTTACTTACGAAATCAGACTTGAACAACTAGGGAAAATTCAAGTAGCCATGGCTAACCTGAATCTCACTGCTGTAAACAAGTCAGAGACTAAGTCTGCTGGCAGTAGTAACTATGGTTCAAACTCAAGGAATGGAAACAGAGGTCAAGGCAGAGGCTCTAGAGGAAGGTTTTCCTCAAACTACTCTAACAATTACAGGGGTAGAGGTCCTTACAGAGGCAGAGGAGGCAGGTTCAACTATTCTAATAACAAACCTACCTGCCAAATATGTGGCAAGTTTGGTCATGGTGCTGCTTATTGCTACTTTAGAGACGATCCTAATGTGATGGGACAAATACAAACTGATCAACAGAGGACTGATCAGGATCAGAATGTGATGACAGTCTCACATGAGTCTGGTAATGGAGATGAAAGTTGGTATGTTGACAGTGGTGTTAGCCACCATGTCACCAACTCAGCCAAGATGTTGAATCAGAAAACTCAATACACAGGTAATAAAACAGTAATTGTAGGTAATGGTAGTAAACTGAATATTCAAAACTTAGGTAAGACTTGCCTATCTACCAAAACCAACAAACAAATCCACCTAAACAGTGTATTACATGTGCCTTATATCGACAAAAACCTAGTATATGTTTCTCAATTAACACTTTATAATGATATTTTTATTGAGTTTCACAGTTCTAAATGTTTTGTGAAGGACAAGACAACAGGGATGATTCTTCTTAAAGGCAGAGTTGAAAATGGGCTGTATAAGTTGGAAGACTCATCTATTTCTAGGACTACTAAGGCAGCCTTTCCTAAGTCCCATTCGTTTGTTTCTCATGTGTCTGTTCTTTCTAATACTTCTAATTCCCTAAAGATTGGGTGGCATAAAAACTGGGCCATCCTTCTAAACGTGTCTTGTCAATTTTGATTAAAGATTGTAATCTTCCTACTATTTCTAGTAATGAAAAACTTTTCTGTGATGAATGCCAACTAGGCTCAGGACATCTTGTCCTTACAGTTCTGCTCAGAATGGTTGAGCAGAAAGGAAGCACAGACATGTCATTGAGGTGATTCATATGCTTAATCCTCGTCTACAAGCCAATATATCGGATCTCGTTCATGTTTACTATGGAGGTGAAATTGGTTTTATGGCAGTTATTGAGCTGTCACAAGAGTTTCTATCTAGCCTAAAGTATGTTCATGAAAAAAAATTGATTCGGAAATACCTAAAAATGATCGTTGAAGATACTGGAACTAATGAGTACAAGCGCTTTGGATGCTCACTTGAATTCGTCACCAACAAATCCCAAGAAGGGGCGCAATTTTGGAAAGCCTTTGGTGGAATTGGAGGCATTCTTCGCTATCAGCTTGACACGAAAACATTCCATAATGTCTCTAACAAGGAAGTTTATGGTGATTCGGGTTGAAAAGCATTACCGCCAAGTGCTGATGGTTGATGAAAAACAACTATGGGCTTGATTAGTCTTTGCTGTCAGATTCGAGCAGTCCCTCCTGCTTCTATATCATATATTTTTCTCTTCTTTGTTTTGCCTAAAGAAAAAATACGTGCTCAAGATGACTGCTGCTACTTTCCTTGTACAGGGTGCATAACTGTCTGGCCAGCACCTAACTTCTGTGTTTTGTCCTTTTCTTTTTTCTTCGTGTGGTCTCTATCCTTACCAAGTTTTTAGAGTACCCTATCTAATTGGTTTTGCCGTATGGCGAATCCTTTATATGCTATGAGATTTCAGCTTTGGATCTATCTTTATATGCATTGTTTGAGGATTCCATTGTTTGTTTCCGGTTTTCTTTTGACTGTTCAATTATGTTTGTTACAATATCAAATGTTTTTATTGCACGAATCCTCTGTATTGGTGTTAAAACTTTTGCATGTTGAGAGCATTTTTTAGTTTACAAAAAAATAAATCTTTCGTGTATCTTAGTAATACAGCATCTAGGGGTTGCAAATTGGAGAGATCATTTTTTGCCCAAACTAGATCATCGACAGTAGAAAGTTTATATCTGGTCTTATACGTTTGGAAAGCTTTTTCATTTATCACAGACATGGCTTCAGCAGCAAGAATAATCATCAGAAGTTATACCTGAAAGTTATATATATCTCACATCACCTGAAATATCTCACATAACATGAAATTAGTGGCATGACTCACTCAGTATATATGACTATTGACCTCGTCTATCCTCTATGAAAAAGTTGTTTGGGAGTGAGCTAAGTCTAATGTCTATCTATACAAACAGTAATTATATTATAGTTCAATATTTGAAACCTCTACGTTGGGCAGGCATAAGCAAGGGCACCATGACTACCACTCACTCATATACCGGTGACCAGAGGCTTCTTGACGCTAGCCACCGTGATCTGAGGCGTGCACAAGCTGCGGCTCTTAACATTTTAACATTGTCCCGACTTCACCCGGTGCTGCAAAGGCCGTAGCACTCGTGCTACCAAATCTGAAAGGAAAACTGAACGGAATCGCTTTACGTGTACCAACACCAAATGTTTCAGTGGTCTACCTGTTGTGCAGGTCACAAAGAAGACTTTTGCTGAAGAGTTGAATGCAGCGTTCAGAGAAAGCGCTGCCAACGAGCTAAAAGGTATCTTAGATGTCTGCGAGAACCCCTTGTTTCAGTAGACTTCAGGTGCAGTGATGTGTCTTCTACAGTAGATGCATCGCTCACCATGGTGATGGGGGATGGCATGGTTAAGGTCATTGCTTGGTATGATAAATAATGGGGTTACTCGCAAAGGGTGGTGGATTTGGCTGACATTGTAGCCAACACCTGGAAGTGAAAGCTGTTCTTGTAAATTCACCATTGCAGCTTTCCCATAATATTTAGCTCTCAGTCATCTTTGGCTTCTAGACTTACCTTTCTACCTAAGTCCAGAGTTGTATAATTGTAATGTCGAATCGTGTACTGTTGCGTATCATTTTGCGATAATAATCTTGCCTCATAAGAGGACACTTGAGCCTTTTTTGATCATATGACATACTACTCATTTATTTTTATACAAAATGATTAAACATGGATAATATTTTTCCTGCTTGAGATATGGAAAGATTATGTTTCTATCAAATTAGATCTATGTTATTGTGTTTAAAATTTGAATACATGTACTATTTGTACTAGGATTGTTGTTTTAACGAATCAGAATCAAAATATATCGTATAAACAACTAAAACCGTTCTACTAGTGCAAGAGTTGTATGTTCTTGATGTTTTGGTCTAAAGAAGCGTATTGACACTAATTGACTCATTTGACGATAGCTATAAAAAGTATCAAATTTAATAAATAAATAATAAATATAGAATAATAATATTCACTCATTTGGATGTTCTATCCTATGATAGGGTTAACCCAATAATAATATTTTTGTCACAACGTTTCTAAAATATAGTATTAGTATTTTATCATAATAATGGAGACAATGGTCGGAAAATATTTACAAAATATATTTATGGACCTACTTAATTTGGACCAACGTGCTAAAATAATCAAATTAATTAATCAATCCCTATTTCAAAGTAGTTTATAATACATAATAATAAAATTAATTAAATTATAAAATTATTTGAATTGGATCTATGGGTGAGGACACGTTAATGTCTCCTAAAAGTAGTTGAGAAGGAAATATTGTCTTAAATTTCTCAAAGCATAAACAACGCTTTATATAGCATTTAGAGCCTAGTGGGCTTATATTGTTTTTTTTGTGAATGCTTACATTGTTCATCGATCCATTTGGATAATCCAAGCCCATATAAACCAACCCCCATATTATATAAAATACTTTTAATTATTATACATTTTGTTACAATTAAATTCTGGTCTAATTATTTGTGGGTTTGACTTGTGGTAGGAAAATTTGGTCTTTATCTATTATCATCCACAAGTATAATAATCGGGTTGAATTTGGACACTATATAAAAAAATCTAAATCTCAACACTTAATCATGAACTAATAATTCATGGTGTAAATTTATTTTTTCAATCGACAAGGTTGTAGTCCTCGATCACGTTATGGTAAAACTTGTTGAGCTTTACAACTTTGGGCTTCAAGTTGTAAAGCTTATATAAAGAAGGCTTAAGGTTTGGCATTTTTTCAGCCAAAACCATAACAGTGAAACCAGTTACTATCCATGTGATTGGAAGACGGCTAAAAATCATGACTGGTCATTGATGTTTGACACCTATTACAAACCTACCACTAAGGTTCTTTCGTGCCCAAAATTGGTCACATATGTTAAAAAATGTTGCATATATGGTCGTTGGCGTGTGCCAATTAACCAGGTGATGGCACGTGGTACCCAAATATATACTTTGTTGTTACAAATACGGTCACTCAATAATTCGCCCTTAAAATATCCATGTTTAGTTTTTTTAACCTTTTACGTTTAATTTAACATTTTTACGTTTTACTTTTACTAATTTGTCATGTTGTTTTACCAACTTACCCCATTTACATTAACTTTTCACCTAGTAACCATATTACCATATAATGTTTACCATCTAATTAGCCAAATGACCCCATTACATTTATAAATAATCTCACCCATTTACTTATACAGTTTCCCTCATAAGTAGAACCCTAATTTACATTTTTCCTCCTTATATCTAAAGATACTAAAGTGGAAACACCCATTACCAAGACATAACAACCACCACGAAAACATTGAATATCCACCACCACTTCATATTCAATCACAAGAAATTCTTTTTGAAACACACCTTCTCATTGTCTTAGTGTCTCATTCGCACATAAACCCTAATTTTGAGTTTTCTTTTCTATTTTTCCCAAATTTCAAATTTCAAACCCTGATTTTCAGTTTTCCTTTTAACTTTCCCCGAATTTTGAACCCTAATTTTCAATTTCCCTGAAGTGTTTCTTATTCAAGAAATGGCGCAAGCTTCTTACAAAGGTAATGTTTTAATTTAAGGTTTTTAGTTTGGATTCGTGATTGGATCCTAAGTTTTTATTTATTAATGGTTTTTTATGTTTGTTTTTATTCTAGTTAATATAATGTTTATGTAAATATTGATCTGGTTTTTTTGTACATGCATAATGTGTTTTTCCTTAGGTGTGTTAGGGTTGTAATACGATATTTTCTACTTCTGGTTAAGTATTCTAAGTTTTGTTTGTTAAAAAAATTTCAGTTGTGAACAAATATCTATTTACCATGGACTACCACTATGTCTGAAACATAATAGGAAAGAAATATTTGAAGTACGTTGGAGGGAAGTCAACGACTATTGTTTACATCAATCCAGACACATTTTCGATATAGTAAGAATTGTTGGTCACTTTCAGTTTTCTTACAAGCTTCATGGAGCAAGTGAAAAGATGTATGTAATAAACAATAACGCATATGCATACTCACTAACTCATAAATTGAGTGATATTAGAGTAATCAATATATACTTGGAAAGGGCACCTCTATTAGAAATGATTTCTCTTACTAAATGGAAAATAAACCTAGCTAGAGTCTATACTGTAGATATAGAAATAACCAGTAGTATCATACTTAGAAAATCTATAGATGCTAGTTTTGGTGAGGGTGGAGATGTTGGTTTAGAGAAGCATGGAGATACTAGTGTAAAAAATAGAGGAGATGTTGATAAGGTAGATGGAACTATAGAGGTGAATGTAGATGCGGGTCTATTTAGAATGATTTTTTTGAAAGAGAAGTCGTCGGTGTAAAGAATGGTGCAGCTGATGGCTTAAAAGAGGGTGGTAATGTAAAGGTTGATGTTAATATTGACAGAGAATAAATGTCTCAAGGAATATTCCGAATCTTGAATCTGATGTGACTAGAGAGAGAGTGTAGAGAGAGAAAGTGCAAAGAGAATAGAATAATGTGGAATGTCCCACCTACCAGGAATAAAGAATCCCCTTTTATAGCGTTGGAAGGTGGACCCATTTATGTTTTTGGTGGGCTTACTTTATTGCCTCTTTAGTCCCTTATTATATACATTGTTTACAAATTACTCTCTAACTAATGATAAATACTCAAATATATATTTTAATTTCCTTCTATTCACAATTGGCTCCTTGTTCTTATTACCGACGAATTGCTCCCTTATCAGTAGCCCCCCCAGTCTTCGGGAGCAGAGGGAGTGAAGACTTTGACAATTTAGTTCAAACCGCCTCTGTACTTTGGCCTCTGGATCAATCTTGGTTTCCCCCACGAGACTGACCTTCCATTCCATCTGACGCCCGACCCTTCTAGTCTATTCATAGGTGGTCGGGAACGTTTCATCCCGCAGATTGTTCCTGAGTCGTTTTGGGTCTGCCTTCGTTCATCTTTTTGGGTCTTGATCGGTCACACCGTTTCGGGTTGGTGAGGCCCATACTAGCATCCCTGTCTGACTCAGCTAGCCTACGCCTGCTGCGTTTTCCTGACCAAAAGCGACACGTGTTGGTCGACTACTTGAGGCGTGGTTGTTTGCACAACTTCTCATGAAAACCTTTCGACTTCCCGCTGCTTTCCATCGTTTGGACTTCCCCGTGCATGCAACGACTAGAAAGAGTTGCCTATAAATACCTCATAAACCAACATTGCTCTCAGAAGCGTTCTAGAGAGAGAAACTACTGCTTAGACTTTTCTAGAGAGAGAAAGCCCGTTTTATGAGACATAGCCACCCGAAGCGGAAACCAAAACCCAAACAGAAACAACCAGCGTTCGGATTTGTGGACTGGGCTAGCATCGGTCATCGTGCTGAAGAATACCGACGCGCGGGGTTAATTTGGAGTCCTAATACCAAATCATTCACACCCATCCCGCAGCCTCAGGACCCCGTTATTCCCCGTCTGATCCCTGCTGAGGCCTTTGTTTTGCCTGAATCATCTGGAGGTCAGACCTCGGAGCCTATTCCCATATCTTCTAGCAGCAGCTCTCCGCACTCCCCCGTTGCCCAAACAAGCCGTCTGACGCCTTCGTCGGTTAACTCTTACGCTAACGCACCTCCTTTCTCTTCCCGACGTCGCGGCCGAGGTCAATTTCTTCCTATGGGTGAAACCAGTCCTCCGACTTCTCCGATGATAGGTAATTTCCTTGGGATGGTTCAGCTTACTCCCTCCATATGTGGATACCAAACCGGTACTAACACAGCTGTGACTTTTTTAGGTCTTAATCAGCGGCCCTTGACTCCCGCAGAAATGGATCCCGAACGCGCCCGTCGAGAACAAGACGAGGCCAATCCGGCCCAAACTGGTAGCTGTTCGAACCCTGCCGACCATGTCGTGCGAGAAACTAATCCGGGCGCGGCCAGCGCCCTTAGTTCTGATAAAATTCCGGTAGCAAATACCGAGGAGTCGGATGCAGATACCCTGCCTGTCGGTGCTTTGCCTGTTGGAGAAGGTACCGCCGCTGCCCCTCCCGCGGAGCCACTTCCTGAGGAGATAGAAGCGATTGTCACCACTACCTATCATCGATGGTTGCCCGCGGACTACGCCATTTCTCTGTTCGAAGTCAAGTATCTCTATTTCACTACTGAGGAACAGCCAGAGCTGCTGTTAGGTTTCCAGTTCCCGGGGAGACCCCCGTACATGTTCGGTCACGAGAAATCGTGGTTTTTACCGAACTACTCAATTGGGGTCTTAGATTCCCCCCTGGATCCCGAGATTGTTCTGTATTTCAGAACGCTGCAGATCTGTCCCTCTCAGCTGACGCCCAACGCCTGGTACACGCTGATGTCCTGCATAATGGCCTCGCGCCTTTCTGGTCGGGTCATGCCCATGGAGCAGTACATAGCCATGTCCGGGCTATCTAAATCCCCGAAGTCGGCTTTCTTCTACTCTTCCCTTGCCAACACCTGGAAGATAGTGAATGATTTTCTTGAGGGCGACAAGGGTTGAAAACACCGCTTCGTCTTCATAAGTGGCTCCTGGGAAAATGGCCAACCTTATAGCCGAGAGAATCCGAGGCTACTGTTGCGGACATGGGTTCCTGATGGTAATCATTTTTTTTAGTAATCCCGAACCTTTGTGCAGTGTCGAAGGAGTTTATCCAGGGGCTGAAAAAGGATCACTTTAAAGCGGGAAAGGCTACCTTCCAAGTGTTGAAGGACTATGCAAAAACGCACTGGGGTCGGGCGATGCATCGGGCATTCAAGAATACGAATCTGATCATGAGCAACCTCTGGCGTTGTACATCAGAAGTTCTATCAATTGAGCAGCTGCGACAGCCCCCAAGTATGGAGGACTTGATTGCAAAGACCGAAGCACCTGACGCGCACCTGTTTCTACCGAAGCGTAACAAGGCGCCTAGCAAGCGCCCAAAATCCGACGATGTTGTCGAACAGGGGGCTACCAGTGCTGAAGAGGCTGACGCTCGAGGGCCTCAGGATGAAGCTGCTGCTAAAGGTGATGTGGCGCCACCGACCCAGGAACTGGCTCTGAAGCGGAAGGGAAAGGCCGGTGTAGATGGAAATCGTGCTAGAAGACCCAAGCGCTCAAAGAAGGAAAATGGTTCGGTCCCCGATGTCGAAAACGCCACTGTCCCTGAGCTCTTCGATCAGTATGATAGGGTTGATTGTGGTTTAAAGGTAGCCCGCTGTGGTGGTAATCCCTGATGATGCTAGCCTATCAAAAACCTCAGACCCTGCCGCGGCGTCATCGAGTGGTACGAAGTACTGGGTGCTGTCTATGCTTGGAAGTCCGCATACTTTCCCGCTGCAGGGAACCGATGGACTGGCCCTTTTTCTGTACAATTTTCTTGTACCAGCGGCCATGAAGGAGCGCCGGGCGATTGAGCTGGGCCAGAAGCTAGAGGGCGCAGAGGCAAAGATTGCTGGTCTGGAAGAGGAGGTGCAGAAGGCTAAGGCGGCTCAGGCACTGGCGGAAGGGCGGGCTGTAGAGGCCGAACGGGTCACGGAACAAACAAAGAAGGTCGGGGAAAATCTCGCCGCCATCTTGACGCGGAAGGTTGAAGAGCTGAAAGCTGCGAACACTGTCTTTGTCGACAAGTGCAAGAAGTGAATGGAAAAGGAGACAGGTGATGCCAAGGCCGCATATGTGCTGTCGTTTCACAATCGCTTCGCGGACCTTCACCTCGGGTCGATGTGGCTGGATGTGCGGGAAGATGACCACCCTTCTGATGTTGTCTACGAAGATGAGTCGGATGACACTGGGTCCGAGGAGGATGATGCGTGATCCCGACGCCGTTGTTTTTTGTTGTTTTGTTGTTTTGTTGTCTTACTTTATCTGACTTTTGAGGGCTGCGGAGTCCCCTATTAATTTCCCCCTATGAACAAAATTCTCAACAATCAATATTTCTTTTATGTTGATATTTTATTGCGTGTTTTTGCTATAATGTTTTAATAGATGTTTGAAAGTTTTTCGTAAGGTCGGTGATGTAAACTGCAGATTAGTTGAAAACTAGAAAACCCGTAAAGGTTTTGTTGATCGATATAATATCGAAAAGTTTCTAATAGGCCGGAAATTGCAAAATGTAAATCAGTGTGAACACTGAAAAACCAAAGAAGGTTCTGTAGATCAATGTAATATTGAAAATTCCCCATAGGATCGGGAATTGTAAAATGTAGATCAATTCGAAAACTGAAAAACCAAAGAAGGTTATGTAGATCAATGTAATATTGAAAATTCCCCATGGGATCGGGAATTGTAAAATGTAGATCAGTTCGAAAACTGAAAAACCAAAGAAGGTTCTGTAGATCAATGTAATATTGAAAATTCCCCATGGGATCGGGAATTGTAAAATGTAGATCAGTTCGAAAACTGAAAAACCAAAGAAGGTTCGGTAGAGGAATCAAGATTAGCAGGGACAAACGTCGACCAGCTCGTCAACTGACCAAGTTTGTAATATTTCAAAGATTGGAAGGCAAATTTTTTTAATTAACTCAATCAAGAGGGTCGGGTGTCAATAATGCCTCATTAAAACCTTCTCGCGCCACCGAGGTAGGAAAGAGTGCATCCCCGATCAATAAGTTCTTACAGACGACACTTAACGAATTACAGGCAAGTAAAATTATTCTAAATACAATTTCAGATGTTCGATGTTCCATGGTAGTCTTAACGAGTGCCCGAGCTTGTTTTGCAAACGATATGTCCCGCTCTTGATTTTTTCTATGACTTCGTACGGTCCTTCCCAATTTGGAGCGAGCTTGCCGAGGCTCTTGTCTTTGGTGTGCATAAAAACGCGTCTCAAAACCTTGTCACCAACTTTAAACTCCCGACGGCGTACCTTTGATGCGTACCGACTTCTCATCAGGGTCTGATAGTGTGAAGAGTTTAACCGAGCGCGACTTCGTTTTTCTTCTATGAGATCGAGAGCGAGTCGTCTGTCGTCTTCGTTTGTGTTTTCGTCGTAGGTACCGATTCTGAAAGATGGAAAAATAGATTCTACCGGAGTGACCGCGTCCATACCATACACTAGAGCATAAGGTGATTCCTAGGTCGTCGTCCGAGGGGTGGTTCGGTAAGCCCATAACACCTCTTGTAGATAGTCTGGCCATTTACCAGCCTTTCCTTCGAGGTTCTTTTTGAGTCCGTCCAGAATGGTTCGGTTGGTAACTTCGACTTGTCCGTTCGCTTGAGGATGGAACGGAGCAGAGAAACATTGTCTGATTCTTTGAGTTGTGCAAAAAGTTTTCATTTCTCCACTATCGAATTGTGGTCCGTTATCCATGGTTAGCCTCTGGGGTACCCCGAACCGACAACAGATGTTGGACCAAATAAATTTGATGATGTCTTTGGTCGTAGTGGCGGATAACGGCTCAGCTTCAACCCATTTGGAAAAATAATCCAC
The DNA here is from genome assembly GCA_036936605.1 of Limnanthes douglasii subsp. nivea. Classification (NCBI taxonomy): domain Eukaryota; kingdom Viridiplantae; phylum Streptophyta; class Magnoliopsida; order Brassicales; family Limnanthaceae; genus Limnanthes; species Limnanthes douglasii. The sequence goes on from JAUPFV010000002.1 coordinate 312,649,158, forward strand.
TGCAACCACGATCGTCTGTCTCCCTCGTGATCCCATCGGTAATGGTCCTACAAGGTCGATTCCGCATCGGTCGAAAGGCAATCCTTCTGATATGGATTCTAAATGAGCTGCAGGTACGTTGATCGCGTTCGCGAATCTTTGACAAGTGTCACAAGTTTTTACTATTTGCCGTGCGTCCGCTGTAACCGTCGGCCAATAAAATCCTGCGAGAAAAATTCTCCTAATCAAGGCCTTGTAACCATAATGAGCCGCACCCTCGCCGTCATGTAGTTTGGATATAATTATCTGCGACTCGTGGACTCCCAGACATCTCAGCAACAGACGACTGAATGACTTTTTGTATAGTATGTCGCCCAATAACGTGTAACCTCGGGCTTTGTTGCGAACCTTCCGAGCCGACGCGCCATCACTGGGTAGTCGACCTTCGGCTAGGAAGGCTATGATATCACGCCGCCAATCCGAAATCGTCACCGAGGAAATCTGGCAGGAGATTTCAGGTCGGTTATCCAGATCCTGCCGTTTGATGATGGATGGATTCTCTTGCTCAGTTACCCAGGGATAATTGCTTGAGCAGGAAGCCGCTGCTAAGGAGTCTGCCACCATGTTCTCACTTCTTGGGACGTGTTCGTACGTGATTTTGACAAACGAGGCAGCTAGCACTCTTAGCGCTGCTAAGTACTGGACCAGATGCTCTTTCCTGGCTTCCGCAACTCTCGAGGCTTGGTTTATCAGAAGCTGGGAATCACTAATGAAGCATACTTGCTTTGCTCCACATACTTGCGCAAGCCGCAGTCCGGCCAGGGCAGCTTCGTATTCAACTTCGTTGTTTGAGGTAAGGAAACCGAATCGGATGGCCTGATGCATACTGATGCCTATTGGGGTGACTATCTGTATACCCGCTCCGCAGCCATTGACATTTTTCCCCCCGTCGGTGCGGATGGTCCACTCATTTGGTTCGGCCTCTTTAGATGGTGCATCCTGATCCGGACGCTCGGAATGGAACTCTACTAAAAAATCAGCCAGAACTTGGCCTTTGATGGCTGTCCGTGGTTCAAAGTTCATGTCGAAATCGCCTAATCCGACCGACAATTTAGACATTCTCCCGGACATTTCCGTTCGTTGGAGGACGTACTTAAGCGGAAATGAGGTGCGGACGATGATAGGGTGGGCTTGAAAGTACGGACGCATTTGTCGTGCTGCGGTCACTAAGGCTAAAGCCATTTTCTCCAGTCTCAAATATCGTGTTTCCGCATCCAGTAAGCTTGTTCTTACAAAGTAGACCGATGTAGGGGCTGGTCCTGACTCACTGATCAAGGCCGCACTAACTGCAAAGTCAGTAACTGCAATGTAAAGGAAAAGGGTCTCGCCTGTGAGAGGCTTTGTTAAGAGATTCGGGGACGATAGATATCGTTTAATCCCTAAGAATGCTTCGTTACATTCTGGTGTCCACAAAAAATTCTTGGCATGTCTCAAGACCTGAAAAAATGGAGTGCATTTGCCAGACGAACGAGAGATAAAAGAATTTAAAGCAGTCAAACGCCCAGTTAGGATTTGGACTTCCTTGATGTTCTTAGGCGGGGTCATTTCGGTAAGAGCTCGGAGTTGGATGGGGTCGGCTTCAATCCCTTTTTTGCTGACAAAGAAACCTAGAAACTTGCCAGACCTGACCCCGAAGGAGCATTTTTCGGGGTTGAGCTTGAGGTTTATACCCCGAAGGTTATCAAAAGTTTCTCGCAGATCGGTAAGATGGTCCCCGTCCATGCCGCTCTTGACTAACATGTCATCAATATACACCTCCATATACCTCCCAATTTGGCCCTCAAACATTTTATTAACAAGCCTCTGGTATGTTGCCCCGACATTTTTCAGTCCAAACGGCTTGACCTTGTAGCAATACAGACCTTGGCCTATTATAAACGTGGTGTTTTCATGATCTGCTGGGTGAAACTTGATCTGATTATAGCCGGCGTACACATCCATGAATGACAGTAGTCTATTTCCCGAAGTCGAATCTACCAATTGGTCAATCCTTGGCATCGGGAAAGGGTCCTTTGGACACGCCCGATTGAGGTCAATGAAATCCACGCACATCCTCCACTTCCCGTTTTTCTTCTTTACCAGAACGGGATTGGAGGTCCACAGCGGGTAACTTGCTTCCTTTATGTGACCGACGCTGATCATTATTTCGACTTCGCGTAAAATAATGTCTGCCTTTTCCGGGGAAAAAGCCCGACGCTTTTGAGAGACAAGTCTGACGTTTTTGTTGACAGTTAGTCTGTGAATAACACAAGACTCCGGGACTCCGGTTACGTCCCTCGAGCACCATGCGAATAAATCTAAATTCTCCCGCAGTAAGGACAATAATTGTTCCCTGAAGGTTGGCGATAAACAAACCCCGATCTGCAGAACTTTTCCTTCGGCAAACGGGTGTTGTTCGCATTTCTCGTCGGTAGTCAGATAGCTAGGAGATTCCCTAGGATCATCAACAGGTAAAGACCCCGGGGGGAGCCCCTTTAACTGGTATTCCCGCGCCTGATCCATCTCTTGATCCTTCTTGGGTGCTAACGCTTCCCGGTAACACTCTCGTGCCGCTTTCTGGCTACTTCGGACTATACCTACGTTGTTGTCGACTACGTATTTCAAACACTGATGGACTGTAGATGACACCGCATGCATTCGCGATATCCATGATCTACCAAAAATTGCGTTATGTGAAGCCGGTGTGTCTACTACCACGAATAGAACGGTGACCTCCTTCTTAAATGGGCCGCAGCCTAACTGAACGATGCCCTTAAATTCTCTGATAACGTCAGCTGTCGACCTCGTAAATCCCACTATGGTACGGTCTGACCGCATGATGACCAGAGGTGTCCTAAACTTGGCGAAAGTAGACGCGAAGATTATGTTGGCCGAACTACCTGTATCCACCAAGATGCGTCGGACCTCCTCCCCCACAATGGCTGCCCCGATCACAATGGCATCCTCATGAGGGCCGGCTATATCTCTCATGTCGTCGTCGTCAAAATACAGGATCGGTGACGGGACGCTTTTGGAGTGGGGATAAGTTCGAGCCTCTAATTGAGTGGTTAGATTTACAATATGTCTTTTTCTGGAAGAGTGTGTGGTACCTGCCATAGAATCTCCACCGAAGATAGTCAGAGATTCAAAGAATTCACAAAGGTTTCTTACATTGCCGACGTTTTCCTCTGCTTCCTCTTCGATGATCCCGATGATGTTGCGGTTTGCCTCGGGGTCGAGGTATTCAATGGAAACATCAAAAGGGTCGGTTACTTCGGCAATGGTCATAGCGGTTTCGGGCTTCAGAATTATCACGACTTCTTTCGAAGTTGTACTCTGCTGGGCTCTCTTAACATATTCTAGGAGGTTTCCGTGCTCTATGAGCATCTGTATTTCTTTCTTGAGGGCAATGCAGTCCTTAGTATCGTGCCCCACGTCTCCGTGATAGCGACAATAACTATTGTTCCTTTGTTTTCGAGGCGTTTGTATCGGGAAAAGCCTTCGATACATCCCGCGTTTCTTAGTTTCTTCGTAGATCGATGATACACATTCCGTCAGGTCGGCGAAATAAGCAGGTCAGATCCACTTGTTAGATATGGGTCTCGAGGCTGTTTGACTCGTCTGCTTCGTTTTCTGGCTCGGTGGAGCCGAAGGTTTGGTAGGTAAGGATTGGTTCGGATGTATTGTACTAACAGGTTGGGCTGCCTGAGCATAGCTAGATTGAGTCCCCTGTCTTATCACCACCGCCGCTTGCGCGCTCTGCTGAATTTGCGCAGGTAGTTCGGACGCCTCGGTTTCTTCGATCAATATTTGTTTTTCTACTTGAGCCAGAAGGGCGGAAAAAGTGAAGGCTTGCTTCTTAGTTACCGATTGCTTCATCGGTCCCGGGAGCAAACCCAAACGATATGCGGTTAATGTCACGTTTTCGTAGCAATGGTCCAGGTCGGTTTTAGCGTCGATAAAACGCCTGGTATAATCCCTGAGGCTCTCTCCCAACCTTTGTTTACAATTCATAATAGTGTCTCTATTGGCTCAGAAATTCTTGCTCCCGACGAAATCCTGCCTGAACATTGTCCAGAACATCCCGAAGTTTTTTATGCTGCCTTGCGGTAGCCGGTTGTACCACTTGGAGGCCCGATCCAGGAAAGTCATCAAAAACTCCCTACATAGGAGTTTATCATCATTGTCAATACTCAGCATGAAGTTTTTGAAGGCTTCGAGGTGGTTATCCGGATCCTTCTTACCGTCGTACTTCTCCAATTTGGAAATATCGAACCGCTTCGGGAGCTGCCCGACTAATATTTCGTCGGACAATAGGGAAGCTCTCCAATTTATCCCGTACCCGAAAGTTCCGCCTCCGAGTCCTTCTGTCTGAACTCCGTAGAGTCCTTCATCCCCTGGATTGATGAACTGGCTGCTGGTTTGGTACCCCTGGTTCTAGTTGTTCGAGGGTGGCCATTGCATGTGAGGAAGTGCTACTCGCTCTTCCCGACTAGCTGCGGGCATTTTTTCTTTCTCAAATGACACTGGAGTTTGTTTTTCGGTGCTACCCTTTTTGTAATTTGGAGAGTCTGACCGAGGTCCTCGGTGTCGGCGGGAACGATTTTTATGTGCGTGTTTGTTTATCTTTTCCCAATACTCCCTTCCCGATGAGTCATCCGAGGTGTAATCGGTAGAAACGCCGCGGTGGTCCTCCGGGTACCGCTGCTTTCTGGTATTTTTCCCCACCTCGGGACGAGGCTCCTGATAATACCTTACAGGTCGGGCCTCGATGCGATGCCCCATAGTCGGGTTGCCTCCGTCGCGGTCATCCACGAACGATTCTTTGCCTTTTCCTTCCCGAACCCTTTTCTCGTCTAGCGCCCGCTCTCTTTCAGCGTTCAGCCTGACAATGTCTTCCAGGAGCTGTCTTTGGGTCATGATAAGGTTCGATCGTTTGTCCCGACCTTGGATATAGCGTTCTTGACCCGGGGCTCCTTCACCCTCGGATAACGATACGGCTCGGGCTACTTCTCTCCTGACCCTCTCTTTGACAGCTTCGTCATTCATCTTTTCAATCGTGATTTTCAAAGAAAAAGATTCCTTTTGGGTATCACGCTTTCCCACAGACGGCGCCAATGATGAGAGAATATATGTCTCAAGGAATATTCCGAATCTTGAATCTGATGTGACTAGAGAGAGAGTGTAGAGAGAGAAAGTGCAAAGAGAATAGAATAATGTGGAATGTCCCACCTACCAAGAATAAAGAATCCCCCTTTTATAGTGTTGGAAGGTGGACCCATTTATGTTTTTGGTGGGCTTACTTTATTGCCTCTTTAGTCCCTTATTATATACATTGTTTACAAATTACTCTCTAACTAATGATAAATACTCAAATATATATTTTAATTTCCTTCTATTCACAATTGGCTCCTTGTTCTTATTACCAGCGAATTGCTCCCTTATCAAATTTAAAAATTAAATTAGATGATGGTTTAGATGGTGGTTTTGACATTGATTTAAATGATAATGGTGGTGTACAAAAGGGTATAAATAAGAGTGTATAGTAAATGAGGCTGTAGAGGTTGATGATAGGTTATAAGCAGGGTTAGATGCTGGTTTAGAGGGTGATATTGGGTTAGAGGATTGATTAGTGGATGGGTTAGAGGCTAGGTTAAATTGTGGTTTAGAGGGTGATGTAAATGTTGATGTACATGTTGGGTTATAGGCAGGGTTATCGGTTGGTTTAGAGGATGTTGGGTTAGAGGTTGGGTTAGAGGATGGGTTAAAGGGTAGGTTATACAAGGTGGTTTAGAATTTGATGTAAATATTGATGTAGACGGTGTTGCAAATGCTGATGAACGTGTTGATTTAAATGGTGGTGCATATGAGGGTTGTAATATAAAATGTGGTGCAAATATGGTGAAAGAGTTGATTTACAGGGAGGTGCACATGAGGGTTGTAATGTAGAGGGTGGTGCGCATGCTAGTGAAGATGTTGATTTAGAGCAAGGTACTAATATAGAGGTTGGTTCGCATGCACAAAAGGCCTTAGAGCTTCTCTATTTACTGATGTGGACATATAATTGTTTAATGAAGTGTAGGAACAACTAGCACAACCAGCATAACTTGCTGAGTATTGTAATAACACTGATGACAGTGCATACATCACTTATGGTCCAAGAGAATATAACATAACTAAAAGTGACGATGATGAGCTCTGTTCTGATGGAAGTATAACAATAATTTTAGTACAAAAAGGAAATATACAAGATTCGATAATTGATACGGATAAAGAATAAGACTCTACAATCTACAAGAATGTTAAGATGAGTACCAATTTTAAATGTAGCGTGCGAAACTGAAAATGGTTTATTTGGGCTTCTTTCCAAGAATGTGCCCTTGTATGATCAATACTTTCAACGATAGTCACAGATGTGTTCCCACAAATCGTAATAAATTTATTGATGTGCAGTGGATTTCTAAACACTACTTAAGAAGGTGACAAGCTCATTATGACTGACTTGTCAAAATTTAATGGTTGATTTGGCCAAAAAGTACTTGGTAAAGATCACTAAATCCAAAGCTTGTCATGCAAAGTCCAGAGCTCTTAATATGATTCAAGGCGATGACACGATTGAGTATCGCAAGCTACGATAGTACAGTGAAGAACTTATAAGGATCAACACAAGGTCTACTGTTGCTATCAAATACAATGAATCAGTGTTTGAAAGAATTTATGTGTGGCTTGATGGGTTGAATAAGAAGTTTTCAGCTGGTTGTAGGCCGATGCTTGTGCTAAAGGGTTTTTTCTTATAAATTCCTTTTGAGGGACAATTACTTATTGATGTTGTTGTCGATGCAAATGACCAGATGTATCCTCTTGTTTGGGAAGTGTTAAGAGTGAGCATATGTCTTCTTTGAAGTGGTTTCTGGAGCCTTTAGGAGATGATGTCAACATCTAAAATCAAAGAAGTTTTACATGGATTTTGGACAAGCAAAAATGGTTTATTTCAGCCTTGAAAGAGTTATCCCTAACTCTAAACATCACTTTTGTGCCTGACATCTCTATGCTAATATGAAGAAGGTATTTCCTACCATAGAGGAACACATTTTTTAGGTCTGTGCTAAGTCTTCCTTTGTCCTTGAATTTAACTTTCACGTGGAAGAGATGGAAAAATACAACCCAACTTATTATGAATGGCAAACACATAAGCCTCCTTTCAAGTGGAACAGGGCTCACTATAGAGAAGATAGTAAGTGTTTCATATAAACATCCAATTTGGCTGAAACATGTAACTCTATTATCTTACACTTTAGAGCTAAATGAGTGATAAGCTTGTTGGAAGGTATAAGATATCAAACATTGTATAGGATTGTAAAAAAATAAGCCAACTACCAAAGTGGAATCAACAAATATGTCCATATGTTTACGAAAAACTGACCAAGAATTACAAGTAGGCAAGTGACATCAATGTGCTTCTTTCTCGTGAACCAAAGTTTCAGGGTGAAGAGAGAATGGTCCAATACAAGTTTTTGGTTGACTTGGAAACATACAAATGTGCTTGGTGTAAATGACAGCTCTTAGGGTTTCCATGTAGCCATGATGTTGCATGTATTTCGTATATTAGTGGCAACCCAATAGATAGCGTATCTAAATGGTTTATGATGGTAGCAGAAAATGCAATATATGCTAATTTAATCAACCCGATTAATGGATATCAACGTTGGTCGGTGAACACTCTACAACCTGTCCAAGCTCCACTAGTTAGGATTGTAAGAGGAAAGCGGCAAACTACTCGGAGGAGGGATCCATCAGAGATACTCGAACCACCCTTGCAATCAACAACATTTGGAGTAACAAGGTTGTCTTGGAAGTAAAACACACCTAGATGTTCTAATTGTAAATCCATCAGAAATGAAAAATAAAATGTACCTCAACAGTTGGTCAACCTCATGTTGCAACTGCATCCACGACCAATACCCTTTCGACACCAGTAAGTATTCTATAATACCTAATATCTCTCAAAGAAATGTTATTGGTATTTAAAGCTCTATAATACTATAATGGACAATATAATGCTCTAGAATACCTGATGTGAACCTTTAGTAATTGTATTTGCTATTTTTTATGTTGTCTTTTCTTTATAACAACTTGAAGGGACATCGAAAACACCTGTCAGTGAAACACCAAGCTCTACTCCAATGCCAGCAAGTCTTAAAAGTTGTTTAGTTTTCTTTTCAATAGAAGGAGTTGCTCTCTAATAACAATAAGTGTTATTGATTTTTTTGATGTTGTCTCTTTTATAACATGATGTAAGAACCGTTTAGGGAGTGAAGGAGCATTAATGTCTGATGTACGTACTGTCTATTAGTATGGTCCAATTTATAGGTAGTCTAAAAAACTTGAACTTTTACAATATTAATATTTTTGGTTGACCAGGATAGTGTGGTCCCTTTTTTGGTAGTCTCAATACTTTAACTTTTACATTATTAACATTTTTGGTTTGTGTGTATATGAGTAGGATAGTGTGATCCACTGTTTTGAAAGAAGAGACAATTATAGTGCCACGCATGCTACCCTACATGTAAGATTCATACACTTTATATATTAAAGTGATTTTAGACATTATCCTAGAAATATATAGTTTTATAGTATATTAAATATTACAGGCTGCTATTAATCTATATTCTTTTAAATAACATAAGTTCACTACATACTAGTTGGGTAAAATTTCGGACTATGCAAGGGTACAAGGAAGGTGTTCAGGTACAAACCAGAGGTAAAATACAAAAGTTGGGTCAAACTATTATAGGTCACTCAAGCAATCCAAGGAATGTAGATCTTCATCACATGCACCTTAGTTTACCACTACGACAACATATAGTGCTTCAGCATTTGTTAGTCAAGCTATATCAGTACTTTCCGATGGACTTACCAGTAACTCAGGCAATAAGGTTGTGGCAACATGTGGTTTGCAAACATCGGTGGAAGGTAGTGGTAATCATGTTGTTAACATTACCGAACCACAACTCAATTAAGGGGTGGTTAGTCACCTAATATATTGTATGGCTACCATATGACATAGGGTTTTTTTGTATGTTCTGCCCATGTTCTTGGTTTTTTTTGTATTGTACTTAGTGTGTTATTTTTGGTTTATTTAATGACTATAACATATCCTCAACACGTGTGTATTGAATATTTGTAATAAAAAATCCATATTCTCTTTTTATGTTATATTGATGATATTGTGTGTGGTCATGCTAATGTTGGTATGAATATTAAATTGTGTGCAGGTGTATGATACAATAATAGTTGGCTACATAGGCAGGTGTATGATACAATAATAGTTGGCTACATAGTTGTGAAATGAACACAATTCATTGTTTTTGTTAGTTCATGTTTTTCACAACCATAAAACCATTTAGTTGTCATATACCAATGAAACCATTAAGTTTCCATAAAACCAATTAGTTGTGTTTTCATGAGTATTCTAGAAATTTTATATGTTGTATGTGATTTTCAATAAATTTCAAAATCCATATTATTCTTTGGTATCGAAAATATTACATTTAAATGAAAGGATTGTTTACCTCGTACATTGAAGCATCCTTCGATTTACAAATAAGTACAAAAGGTATACATAAACATAGCATACCTTTTCACATAAATACAACAAAGAATAACATACATATTCCACTGATCATCGAACAAAAAATTGTTGACCACCGAACAAAACGGTGACTTACAAAGGACGGAAACCCAACCAGGAGAACATATGTCTAACTTGACTGGGGACTTCACAAAGAAAATTTAACTAAATGACAAATCCAATGATCATCATCGGAACTCATGAGCGTGTGGAGAACGAGAGGTCCTCGAAGGGGTTTCAAAAAACATCAGCAGACGTAAGTACACAAACTAAATCGCAACGACCAGTGGTATGGTCGCCGGCTAGACAGAGAGCATAATTCTGCAAAAATAAGTCTACAATACATGCGAACAACATAATACTAATAAAAGAATGGGTATTTACCAGGGTAACCAAACTAGAAAATTAGAGGCGAAACAACATAGTACTAATAAAACAATGTGTATTTACTAGGGTAACCAAACTAGAAAATTAGAGGCGAACAACATAGTACTAATAAAAGAATGGGTATTTACTAGGTTTCAAGGTCACAACACTACTCAACTTAGCTATTGCTAAAATAAAATGAATTCTTAAAATTTGGGCAATGTAAGTCATTTGGTTTAGACATGTAAACAGAACAGTCAAATTTTCATAGAATATTCATTCAAAAACATAAGATTAAGCAAAACAAAATAAAGCATAACAATAAAGTAAAATGTAAACTCTAAAGCCTAGTCTCTCATTCTATTATTTTTATTTTTTCTTAACAACACTACGCTCGATTCATTATTTGATAAATGTATATGTATGGAGATACGTAACAATTAAATTTTTAAGACAAACTAAACTGGATCCATGAAAGATATATTTTGATTTTTTTAGTTGCAAAATTACATGTAAATTGGTTGCGAAAAAGAAATGCTTTATAGTAGTGAAATTACGCATAATTTCGTTGCAAAAAATGGTTATGTAGTTGTGAAATTACGTATAATTTGGTTGTGAAAAAATAGTTGTTGTTTAGTTGTGAAAATGTGTGCAAATGTGTTGCAAAAATAAAATACTTGCGGAAATAGAACTTTGGTTGCTGAATAAGTTTGATTGTGAAAAAATAAAATACAAACTTGGTTTGTGAAATAAGTTACTAAATAAGTCTAATTCTGAAAAATAAAATACAAACTTGTTGTATGAAAATAAATGTTAATTGGGTACAAAACAACTAATTTTCTATTTAAAAAATAGAGTTGCGAAATTACGTGTAATTTGATTGCAAAATAAGTTTTTAAAAAATGTTATTTAGTTGCAAAAATATAATTCTTTAGTCCTGAAATATATATATATATATATATATATATATATATATATATATATATATATGTGTGTGTGTGTGTGTGTGTGTGTTTAGAATTTCTTTTTAGGTGAGGGTTTGAAAAATATTAAATTATAAAGGTTAAAATAACAAATAGTAGAATTAATTTTATTGAAAATTGTGCATCTGTTGCATGTTTAGTGTGTTTTCACGAGTATTCTAAAAAATTTATATGTTCTATGTGATTTTCAATAAAATTCAAAATCCATATTAATTTTTGGTATTGAAAATATTAAATTAAAATGAAAGGATTGTTTACCTCGTACATTGAAGCATCCTTCGATTTACAAATAAGTACAAAAAGTATACATAAACATAGGATACCTTTTCACAAAAATACAACAAAGAATAACATACATATTCCAATGATCATCAAACAAAAAATTGTTGACCACCAAACAAAACGGTGACTTACAATGGACGACAACCCAACCAGGAGAATATATGTCTAACTTGACTGGGGACTTCATAAAGAAAATTGAACTAAATGACAAATTCAATGACCATCATCGAAACTCATGAGCGTGTGGAGAACGAGAGGGCCTCGAAAGGGTTTCAAAAAACATTAGCAGACGTAAGTACACAAACAAGCTTTATTTAGGGCCCAGATATCATAATTAGACGATGCGACCACTCAACTCGAACGTGTCGAGAAGCCCAACGATTTTCGAAAGCATCCCAACGTGATGAAGTCCAGGCCCTAAATTTAGTCGTTTAAACCCTCGTTTTGCTGTTTTAGTAAATTTTCTACATTTTCCTATTGTTGTGGGATTTTAGCTCTAACCCTCGTTTTAGCTCTAACCCTCGTTTTGCTGTTTATTAAAATACTTAACCAGCTCCAATCGCTTTGAAATTGGGCTGGGCTTTGTTTTATTGCATAAGGATAAAAGCTGTAATTTTGGGCTAGGGTTTCGAGCACATCATTAAAAGGCTCTCAAACCCTAGTTTTGCCTCAGACTTTTTTTAATAGAATTTGATTTTTCTTTAAAGTCTCTTCTACTCTGACCTAGGGTTAGAGCTATCCATCTTCTATTGTTCGTCTTCTTTCTCTGACTTTTCAGCCACTTGTTCCATCTCGTAGCTTGACGCTACCATATTGTTATCAGATTCAGAGTTCCTACGGCGTGGGTAACGACGGTATGCCGCCAAAGCGATCTTTTCGGGGGAAGTCCACTATTCTGATCACCGAATCGGTCGACCGTGATGAATTCGGTCAATTCCAATCACAGTTTGGTGAACAGATGCACTCATTGGGAAATCAGTTGAGAGACGTACAAGAAGCACTACACAGGCTGTTGAACAACCAAACCAACGACTTTCTAGCTCCAGGTTCGAGCAACCAGCGGTCGGGATCTAAGAGAGAGATCGGCCGCGAGCAGAATCCGTTTGCTCCTCGGCGAGAACAAGTTAGGGGTCAATACTCACCACAAGACTGCCGTGACCAAGTCCTTGAGCAACCGCCACCGAGAGATTCTGATCTGAACGCCAACAACCGGTGGGAATCTGGATTCAGACTGGAGATCCCAGAGTTCCAAGGGGGTCTCGAACCGGAGGAGATTTTAGATTGGATTGCCTCAGTTGAAGAAGTTCTTAATTTCAAGGAGGTTCCAGACGCAAATCGGGTACAGTTGGCTGCGACTAAGTTCCGAGGCCGAGCTGCATCTTGGTGGCAACAGCTCAAGCAGACCAGATCAAGGCACGGTAAGCTAAAAATAACAACTTGGGCTAAGTTTGTGAAGCACCTGAGGGCTGCGTTTTTGCCTTACAACTATGCCCGCATCATGTATCAGCAATTCCAAAACCTTAAACAAGGGTCAAGGACTGTTGACGAGTACACTAACGATTTTTTCAAGCTACAAAACCATGTTGATATTGCTGATTCAGCAGATCAGCTAGTATCTTGCTATATAGAGGGGATGCGACAACAGTTTCAGGACCAGCTGAACATGTTCGACCCTGTGAATCTGTCTGAAGCACATCAGCGCGCACTGCATTTGGAGAAAGCCCTTTCATGAAGGCCTTATGGAGGAGATACTACCAGAACAACTCCATCGGCATTCCCAAAAAGAACGGTTCCAAGCCCTAACCCAGGAGTACCAACTGTTTCTCCTATGTGTACAGGTGCTAATTTGCAGGTCCCTAGTCGCACAGTTACTTCCTCACAGGTTTGATGCTACCATTGTCATGAACTAGGGCACGTTGCTTTACAGTGTCCAAAATTACGACAACAGCCACAACAATCGAGGGGTATGTTCGCTGACACTGCTGATGAAGAACCATAGGATGTTGTTGATGAGGTTACAGGAGGAGATATTGGTCAGGCATTGGTTTTAAGGCGTATCTGTCTGACGCCGAAAGCCAAAAGTGATGGGGATGATTGACTACGGAACAATATTTTCCAATCGACTTGTACTATTGGAGGAAAGGTATGCAAATTCGTTATTGATTCAGGGAGCTGCGAAGCTGTCCAGAAACTGGCCCTGAAAACAGAAGACCACCCAAACCGTTACAAGCTTGCCTGGTTAAAGAAAGGTAGTGAGGTAAATATCTCTAGAAGATGTCTGGTATCTTTCTCTGTTGGTAATCATAGGGATAAAGCATGGTGTGATGTCATTGGGATGGATGCGTGTCACTAGTTGCTAGGCCGACCCTGGAAATATGATAGAAGTGTCACATATGATGGTAGGAAGAACCGCTACAGTTTTATATGGAATAATGTCAGGTTCATATTAACGCCAACTAAAGAGGTTTCCCCAAAACCTGCCCTTGCAGTATCAAAGGAGTCGGGTAAGAACTTTCTAGCTCGAAAGGTGTTTATAGAACATGCTCATGAAACAGGGATTGTCTATCTTTCGGTGGTTAAATAATTTAGTATTGATCCATTCTGCTGGTATACCTGAGCGAGTTTGGCCGCTATTAGCAGAATTTTCTGTAGTCTTTCCCGATACATTACCTATAGGTCTTCCTCCATTGAGAGATAGCCAACACCAGATTGACCTTGTACCAGGTGCCCAGATATCAGAATTAGGTGATGCGACCACTCAAATCGAACGCATCGAGAAGCCCAACGATTTTCGAAAGCATCACATAGTGATGAAGTCAAGGCCCTAAATTTAGTCGTTTAAACCCTCGTTTTGTTGTTTTAGTAAATTTTCTACATTTTCCAATTTTTGTTGGATTTTATTAAAATACTTAACCAGCTCCAATTGATTTGAAATTAGGATGGGCTTTGTTTTATTGCATAAGGAAAATATCTGTAATTTTGGGCTAGGGTTTCGAGCACTTCTATAAAAGGCTCTCAAACATTAGTTTTGCCTCGGACTTTTTTGAATAGAATTTGATTTTTCTTTAAAGTCTCTTCTACTCTGACCTAGGGTTAGAGCTATCCATCTTCTATTGTTCGTCTTCTTTCTCTGACTTTTCAGCCATCTGTTCCATCTCGTAGCTTGACGCTACCATAAACCAACCCCCATATTATATAAAATACTTTTAAATATTACACATTTTGTTACAAGTAAATTCTGGTCTAATTATTTGTGGGTTTGACATGTGGTAGGAGATTTTGGTCTTTATCTATTATCATTCACAAGTATGATAATCGGGTTGAATTTGGACACTATATAAAAAAAATCTAAATCTCAACACTTAATCATGAACTAATAATTCATGGTGTAAATTGATTTTTTCAATCGACAAGGTTGTAGTCCTCGATCACGATATGGTAAAACTTGTTGAGCTTTACAACTTTGGGATTCAAGTTGTAAAGCTTATATAAAGAAGGCTTAAGGTTTGGCATTTTTTCAGCCAAAACCATAACAGTGAAACCAGTTACTATCCATGTGATTGGAAGACGGTTAAAAATCAGGACTGGTCATTGATATTTGACACATATTACAAACCTGTCACTAAGGTTCTTTCGTGCCCAAAATTGGTCACATATGTTAAAAAATGTTGCATATATGGTCGTTGGCGTGTGCCAATTAACCAGGTGATGGCACGTGGTACCCAAATATATACTTTGTTGTTACAAATACGGTCACTCAATAATTCGCCCTTAAAATATCCATGTTTAATTTTTTTTAACCTTTTACGTTTAATTTAACATTTTTACGTTTTACTTTTACTAATTTGTCATATTGTTTTACCAACTTACCCCATTTACGTTAACTTTTCACCTAGTAACCATATTACCATATAATGTTTACCATCTAATTAGCCAAATGAACCCATTACATTTATAAATAATCTGACCCATTTACTTATACAATTTCCCTCATAAGTAGAACCCTAATTTACATTTTTCCTCCTTATATCTAAAGATACTAAAGTTGAAACACCCATTACCAAGACATAACAACCACCACGAAAACGCTGAATATCCACCACCACTTCATATTCAATCACAAGAAATTCTTTTTGAAACACACCTTCTCATTGTCTTAGTGTCTCATTCGCACATAAACCCTAATTTTCAGTTTTCTTTTCTATTTTCCCAAATTTCAAATTTCAAACCCTGATTTTCAGTTTTCTTTTTAACTTTCCCCGAATTTTGAACCCTAATTTTCAATTTCCCTGAAGTGGTTCTTATTCTAGAAATGGCGCAAGCTTCTTACAATGGTAATGATTTAACTTAAGGTTTTTAGTTTGGATTCATGATTGGATCCTAAGTTTTTATTTATTCATGGTTTTTTATGTTTATTTTTATTCTAGTTAATATAATGTTTATGTAAATATTGGTCTAGTTTTTCGGTACATGCATAATGTGCTTTTCCTTAGGTGTGTGAGGGTTGTAATACGATATTTTCTACTTCTGGTTAAGTATTCTAAGTTTTGTTTGTTAAAAAAATTTCAGCTGTGAACAAATATCTATTTACCATGGACTACCACTATGACAGAAACATAATAGGAAAGAAATATTTGAAGTACGTTGGAGGGAAGTCAAGGACTATTGTTTACATCAATCCAGACATATTTTCGATATAGTAAGAATTGTTGGTCACTTTCAGTTTTCTTACAAGATTCCTGGAGCAAGTGAAAAGATGCGTTTAATAAACAACGCCGCATATGCATACTCACTAACTCATAAATTGAGTGATATTAGACTAATCAATATATACTTGGAAAGAGCGCCTCTATTAGAAATGATGTCTCTTACCAAATGGAAAATAAACCTAGCTAGAGTCCATACTGTAGATATAGAAATAACCAGTAGTATCATACTTAGAAAAGCTATAGATGAGTTTTTTGAAAGAGAAGTCGTCGTATGGGACTCCCATACTTTTCAACAAGCTCCTTGCCATACTGACCACCGTTTGATTTTTTCGTTCAAAAACTTCATTATGCTGAGAAAAATAGGGTATCAAGGGATAATTCTTAATTCACAACCCATCATAGTAGATATTGAACTCATTTGAGGTGAATTCACTGCCACGATCAGTGTGTAAAGCGTTCAAGTGACTGCTTTTCTCTATTTCGTTTGCAGCTTTGACCTTCTTAAATGTCTCGAATGCTTCGTCTTTATTTTGGATCAGTACCCGCCACATGAATTTTGTACAATTTTCAACAAACAGTAGGAAATAATGCTTACCTCCATATGTGGCGAGAGTTATTAGCCCGCGCAAATCTCCATGCCACAAATTAAGTGGTAATTTTGCTCGAAATGTTTCCACTGCTGGAAATGGGTTTCGATGTTGTTCTCCAATCAAACAACCATCACAAATGCGGTACTCATGCTCGATTATAGGAAAGATGTGGACTATCTGTTTCTGATTTAGAATCTTCAAGGCATGCAAGTTCACATGCCCGTATCTTGCATTCCATCGCCACACTTTTTCTTTGCTCCTTACCAGAAAACATTCAGGTAGGACTAGTGCTATGTTAAACACATACAAGTGATTCTTTGACCTATCTACTTTTTCTAGTAGCCTTTGTGATCTGTCCAAAATAGTCATAACACCTCCTTCAATCATAACCTTACATTTGTTCTCATCAAGCTGACTAATGCTTATAATGTTGCTTTTGCAGACATTAGTAAGTATTCGATGTTCACTTGTGAAACCTTCAAACAAAACCGAACCTCTTTCTTTTATTTCTACTGTCGAGCCATCCTCAAATTTGACTGACCATTTAATTAGAGCTGTCAATTTTGGACACGACCTGTAAACCCAACACGAACACGACCCAAAATTTTAGGGTTAGAGACCTGATATTTCAGACCCGATGAAATTAAGACACGACACGAACCCGACTTGAAAACAAAACGGGTCGGGTTCGGGCTGGGTTCGTGTCACCCGAAACTGACATGTAAAACCCCAAAAGACCTGTAAACCAGAAATTGACCTGTAAAACCCGTAAACCCGAAAAGATATGTGAAACCTGAAAACACATGTAAACCCGAAACAGACGTGTAAAACTCGAAAGACCTGTACACCTGTAAAATAAAATACTGAAAACACTTAATAAAATTTTATTAATAAAATAATATTATTTAAAGATTTGACCTATAAATTAGAACACAAAAAATACTTATAAAACTTTATTAATGAAATAATTTTATTTTAAATTTAAAAGATATAAAATAAATAGTATACTTAAATAAGTATGTGAGGGAGGATAAATGATGGTTCACATCTTTTCTATAAAGTTTTGAATTTTATTCTTCTTTCACGTATATTAATAAAGTTTTGAATCTTTTATCTTCTATGTATATAGATTATAATATTAAGAATAAAAAATAGAAATGATTTATTATTTAACAATTTTTTTATCTGATTCGTGTGAGTTTGCTAGAATTATTAATAGATATTGAATGCATTCAATCTTGTTTTGTGGGATGAATCGATTTACAATTCTAGTGGTTATTTGTTAAGAAGTAACAACTTAGTGGTTATTTGATATTTTCTGAAATTTATTTAATTTATCTCATGTATTTTTTTTCATCTTTAGGTGAGATGGCAAACCTATCATCACCATATATTTTACGGTAAGATAACTTCACCGGTGATAGTAAAGCCGGTGTAAATATATGAAGTAAGCGTATCTTGACTTTATATAAATATAATGGACCAATAAAATTTTAAAAAGGTGATGTAGCTCAAATGGTAGAGCACCCGCTTTGCATGCGGGATGTACAGGGTTCGATCCCATGCATCTCCATTTATTAAGTTTTGCCTTTACCCAAAATTCGTGTCAAACAGGTCGGGTTCGTGTCAAACAGGTGTTTCGTGTTGGATACAATTTCGTGTCAAACAGGTCGGGTTCTGGTCCAATAGGTTTTTAACAGGTCGGGTTCGGATCTTTGAACCTGACACGAATTTCTGGTTCGTGTCGGGTTCGTGTCACAGGTTCTAAAATTTCGGTTTGGTCAAACCCAACACGAACACGACCCGAAACCCGAAATTGACAGCCCTACATTTAATGGTCATGTCAGTTTTAGCAATTTTTTTATAGAACCGGTCATGTGGTTACTTGCGTCGGTATTTAAATACCAAACCTTATTTTGGGTGCTTTTAATCTGTGGCACTATATTTTCTTCGTTCAGTAACACTTGCTCGTTCTATATTGCGTAACTGAGAACACAATTTTTTGCCATCAATAGTGTCGTTTCATCTTCGGTTTGCGTTGTAACAGGGTTGGATCTTTCTCTTTAGTTTGGTTTGGGACACTCTTTTATAAAGTGACCATATTCATTGCAATTGAAATACTTAAACCTGGATTTTTTAAAGTTACGTGTCTTTCAGTCTTTGTTATTGCATCCACCATTTCCCTAACCTCCACCATAACCACACTCACGACCACCTCCTCTCTCGTGACATCCTCATCTAGTGTTGTTGTTGGAACTTTCATCTCTCTTTGCCTTTGGGATTCTTGCCTTTTACTCATCTTGGGTAAAGATTAACTGATCTTCACTGCCCTTTGAGTGCAATCACTCTTTAAGATCTTCCTCAAAATTTCTGAGGCGGCCGATTGCTTCTAAGACCGAGATGTTCTCACTATCGCCAAAGTGCTTAATCATTCTGATAATATAGAGAAATTTATATGGAATAACGATGAAAGGTTTTTCAACAAATTTGTTGTCGTTGAGTTTCGTGCCGAGTGAGCGGATCTCACCTATCATTGTTGCAAAATTATTTATTATATTTGAATCCTGTATATGTAACTTATTCAGTTTCCGTTTCAGCACCTGTACGTGTGTCTTCTTGACGCGATCTTCACCAACCCGCATCTCTTTGAGTGCGTCCTAAGCCTCCTTTGTTATCTGCTTCTCCACGATTGCCATTATCATGTCATCTGGCACGGTTTGAGAAATAGCTACCATGGCACCTTTGATCTTTGTCGTCGTTTGTGTCTTCACCTTCGATCACAGACCATACTCCTAGAAAACGCAAGATTATGTTCATCTTAACAATCCATTTGTCGTAGTTTGCTTCGCTTAACGCTGGATATTAGATCCGGACTGAGGCTCATCTTACCGTCGATTTAATGACTGCAAATACCTTCGATTGATCTCCTTAGATGCTGACCATTGCTTTGACAACATGAGATCTAATACCAAATGTAGAAGAAGCACCAAATGTAGAAATGTAACAGATGTTGAAAAATAAAAGTATATTCTGGAACTGTTTATTTTCATATTAGGTCAAATATTAATACACAGTTGCTTATATAGAAAAAAAAATAACGGTTTGATCTTATCTTACCAACATAATAATGTTATATTAACATGTGTTCAAGTTCAATGCTTATCTAACAACATCTCCGTATCACCATTGTAATCCTAACAATAGAATAAGAAAAATACTTGTTATTCAAACTATCTGACTATGCCATTTGCGATATAAGTCGTGAAATATCGTAATAAATAGTCACAACCTTATATAAAGGCTGAGAAAGGGCTTTTAGTAGTCAATAGCTAATAGTTGCGTGAAGAAAAATATATATTTTAGAAAAAATAATAAATAGATTGAAAGTAAAAATAAATAATCTGCACAATACGGGAACATAAAATATTGTCCCTTAAAATGTTATTCCCTCTGTTTAATAATATAAGTCTTTTAAGGTTGTTGCACAGATATTAAAATATGCAACGATTAATTTTGATTTTATTAAAAAATAGTTATAATTTACTTATATAACCTTCTTTGAAAATAACAATATAAAAAAAGTCACTGATAAAAAAAGTAAAGTAGATAAAAAATTGCATTGAAATTCTAAAACGATAATTATTTTGAAACAAAAAAATATTTCTAAAACGGCCTATATTATGAAGCAGAGGGAGTAATATATAATGTTCGAAAGAAAGCTCATTTAATTTTCTGAGAAAGAGTATTTTAATCAGCATGTTTTTTTTCCAACGTCAAATGTCTCATCTGACTCGACTATATAGTTTCTTTTGAACCCAAATATTCCATTAGATGATCATAGAGGAGTTATTATTACTAGATATATGATTTTTTATACAGAAAATAATAATACTTGGCTTAAAATACTCAATATATAGAAAATAAAAATCCACAAGTTCGGTCTAAAATTTGTTTATCGACTCAGCTCTAGTCCGAAAATTGGGAGCTCAATATGCATACACCGACATCTTTCACAAAATATGTTTTGACTCGTGCTCAATCAAAAACAGATTCTAAACAAGAAAAATGATAATAGCACACGTTCAAGTAAACTGTGACATCAATGTTTATAATGTCGTCACTCTGCAAAATAACAATCATTAGTGGTGACATATGAATGTTGTTGTATAAACTCTTATAAGTTCGGACAGAACCTTTAGCTGTATTTATGCCAAATATGGTTGTAATTATATTAAATATTCATTTGACTCAACAAATAGTCATATTTGTAATAAATATATCGATAAAATGCAAAAACAGACCATATATATTTTCGTCTCACTTTTGTTAGTGTAGAAGACAGATTTTGACAGTGAGAATAAGTATTTAATAACGAGAGAAAATGGAGAAGAAATTTTACTGGAAATCTTCAAACCTGCTAAGTGGCAGAGGTTTGGTGAAAATATCTGCAATTTGATCTTCACATTTGCAGTAATAAAGAATCACATCACCACTATTTTGAACTTTTCGAACAAAAAATAACTTGATGTTGAAGTTCTTAGTCTTTCCATGAAATACTAGATTGTTGGAGATCGCAATGGCAGCTTGATTATAGACTTTTCAGTTCTTTGTTCTTGCTCCATGTTTAGATCAATTAGAGGTTTGCTTAACCAAAGAGCTTGATTAACAGTAGCTTTTGCAGTTATAAATTCTGCCTCACGAGTGGGTTGAGCTACCATTTCCGTCTTCCTAGAGCTCCAAGAGAATATACATGATCTGAGACAAAAATGGTAACCAAATGTACTCTTCATATCATCAATTGAGTCACCTGAGTCACTGTCAGAGAAACCAATTAGCTTCATCTCTTTCTATTTTAAAAACTTAAATCCATAATTCAAAGTCCCCTTTACGGATCTCATAACTCATTTTGAAGCTTCCATGTGAGTTTCATCTGGGAAAAAATATGAATTTGAGAGAATACGTACAAATACATCAGATGCCAGGCATCCATTGATCTGATGTCAGGTCTGGTTGTTGTCAAATACATCAGAAAACCTACCAAACTCCTGAGCTCAGCTTCAATAACCTTAGTAGAGATATCATATTTGACTAGCTTATCCTTTTGATTCATAGGAGTGTCATGGCCAATATTATTATGATACTTGCAAAACCTATTATTTTTCTCTTCTCTTGGTCTGTTTATAGGAGCCGACTTTCTAAAACTTTTAAGGTCTTTAGACTTCTAAAAAATAACTGCCACATTCTCAGTCAAGTCTGAATAATACTCTGGTCTTATCTAATGGTTTGGCTTTGGTCTATAAGATTGATAATCTATAACTTGGGTTGGAAACCCTCCTGTTCGAGGAGGAAAATAATTGTTTATTCTCAGACGAGGAGGTGCCTGATTTCCGTGATTAGTAGTTCCTTGCCCTGAATTTTTCTGTACTGCATCACGTCCACCGCGAACTCTTGTAGACACTTCTACTTTAATCTGCTCTTCTACTTAAGCTATTAATGCTCTGAAATTTAACGTTCTCCTTTTTATCGTCTCCTTTTCCAGATAACCTGGTAACAATCCTTGTCTAAAAACGGCCCACAAGCTCTTCACAATAATCAAACCCCGATGTTGTTGACACAAAACGCCTTGTATAATATTTTAGTTTCTAACCTACTGCTTGTTTATATTGTATTATTGTATCACCTTTTGCATGCATTTCTTTGTTTTCCACGAGCTGTCATTAGAAAGTTGTATAAAATACCTTGAAGCTGGTAATATATCCCCTTAGAATTCTATTATACCACTTCAATGCAGTGCCCTTGAAGGTCTGAGAAAATGCTCTGCATACCTACTTGTCATCATCTTCGAAGTTCATCATATAGTTTTTGAATTGTTTGATGTGATCATCAGGGCCTTGCATCCCATCAAACTTTTCAACCTTGGAGATATCAAAATGCTTCGAAGTGGAATGGACTTAATCTCAGCAGATAAATGAGAATTTCTCCAATCTACTCTTTGCATATATTGGTCATCTCCTGTGGTTCCCATAACAACATACAAGTTCTGATCAGTTACACCTGTGTATTGGGTGGAGTGTTACCTTCATACCATACAGTATCCCTCATATAACGAGGTTCACTATCTTTATTCAATTTATATTCTTTGTATGATTTCTGATGGCAGTTTCTTTCCCCATTCGAAGAATCCCTGTACTTTCTCTGCTTAAACAATTTTCCCTCAGATTTCAAGCTATCATATTTATTATCACTGGATGTGATGTATTTTATTTTTATAAAGTACGATGTTTTTTATCAGATTCAAAATGTGCTTTCTTTTGATCGCTTCGAATATGATGAGATGTATACGACTGATCAAATTTATTTTCCAATTTATTTTTCTCCTCAACCTATTATACTTCAAATCTCAACCTACCTGACTAAATCTGCAGTTCTCTTCGAACATATTTATCATTCAAAACAATTATTTTGTCCAATAGATGATTCATCCAATTTTTATATAAAAATGATCTCGATGTGCCGGAATTTGATTGTTTTCCTTAGTCTATTTTTTATGTAAATTAGATTTAATGTTTTTATAGCCTTGTGAGTTGTTGGATCAGTTTCATGCTCTGGTTCCATATTGATCAAGATCAATATCACCAATTGGTAGTTTAATAATTTTCAGTTTTAGATATGTAATCTATATACTTTTTTCTCTCTCACTATGGTCGCCAATTTGTTAAGTTTGAATTGTATTTCTAGAGATAGAGTAAGAGTGCAAAGAGAAATTGTAGAGATATAAAGAGATTCAAGTTAAGAGTGTGATTCAGAAAATAAAGTCGTCCTTTTATTCATCGTCTTACACTCTTATTTATAGACGTGTATGACTTCATTAACTTAATCATTTACATAACAGGGTAAATTGCACTACAGTACCTTATATTTACAAGTAATACAAATCTCCTCTTATAATTTTACAATTTATCTGAAATAACCTTAATATCATTATATTAAGTCCATAATATTTCATACATTTATGAGTAACAAATATTTCTCTCTTTTATATATATATATATGATAAGAATATTCAAATATGAATGTTTTGTATAAAAATAAATAAATATATATATATAGAATTAAATGTTATATATTATAAAAATATGTTGTCAAGTTTGTGGGTTATTGGTTTTATTGTTTCCAATAATGTTGAAGTTTAAGTACTGTTATTTAATAGAAAATATATTACATAAGTAAATAATGGGAACCTATGCCCCACAAGAACCACGTAGGTCTCACTATATACCATATAGTTGACTAAAGTATGCGTGCATAACATGTCTCTGGTATATGAGATCGTATTTTTTGCGGTTCCTCATGTCTTGTTGTTGTTCATCGATATCTTTATGAGTTTGCACATAAATTTTAGACCACTTAAGATCCATATTATAAAATAAAATGATAGTGCTAAGAAAGAATTTAGTTTACTTTGTGACTAGTACAAGGTTATGGTGAGGGTAAAAGTAGCCTGAGGGTAGGCTGGTAATTTTAAGTGGAGTTTTAAGGCGGTGTAAGGGTGTTTCACGGTAGTATGGTGGTGTTTAAAGGTGTTCCAAAGTATTTCAGGGTGTTTCAAGGGTGGAGAGAGAATTAAGCAGCCTGGCAGCAGTTAATTTTTCTTACCCATAGTTAATGCTGGTGGTTGGGCATTTATAGTGTGAAATTTGGGCTCTTATGGGCTTTCGGGTCAAGTTTAATGGACCCGGGTCATGTTTAAAGACCCATAAGTTTTAAGCAGATGTGCAGGTAGCTTAGTCAGATAGTGTTTAGGTTTTTTAGTACTTTAGTCATAATTCGAACTGCCTTAAGTTTTCAGTGTTCGAAATCATCTGTCCGGTCAACAAGTCCTGTCCGAATTTCCGGGGAGATTTACTTTGGACTACCCTTACGGGAAGCACTTCGAATTCGGACTCATCAGGAGCCCCTTTTTTAGGTTTTTGAATAAGTGTCTTTGTCAAAGAACTGAAAAACAGTCCGATAAAGGAAGTGGTCTTCCAATTCGGAGAGAGTTGAGGACAGATCCGGACAAGGCAATCGTTTCGAATTCCAAACGGTTCTGTGTCAGAGTTAGTGGGACACGTGTCACACTTTGGTTGGTTTCTTTTAGCCGTTTTCTCACCTCGAAAGTTGTACCACTATCTCGAACAAGTTACCTCTTTAAATGCTTTTGATGACGTCAGCGCTGTTTTTTAATCATTGCCCAACTTTTCGGATTCTCCTAGGAATCAAACCCTTTTTTACATTTACTATAAATTCTATTCATCTTTCACAGTCTCACTATTACTTTCACTCTGCCATTTTACTCAAAGCTTCATCTCTCTAAAATTTCAAGATTTCCTTAGTTGTTTTATGTTCACAGCAAGAACAGCTCTAATCAAGGGTGGGTGGCTTAATCTCTCAGAATTGGAGAAAGCTCAAAGGGTTGAAAAAGAGAAAAGACTTGCAGCAGGGCTTCCAGCGTCGCCTGTCGAGAAACCAGCCCCTTCAATCGAAGAATCTGATAGAGGTTCATCTTCTTCGAAAGGTACGAGATCTAGAAAACTCTTTCAATCAACACTCTCCCCCATAGTATATGGCTCATCAGTCCAAGAGTCAATCCCCACTGTAGAACCGGGGGTCGCTGTTACAAGTGTCAGGAAGAAAACCACTTTCATTGCTATGGGGTCCGACTCCGATCATTCTCTAGACAAACTAATCATGAAAAGACCAAGCAGATTGGTTAAGGGACTCTCTTCAAAAAATACCAGTGAGTCAGGGTCCGGGGCAACTGTTAGGACTCTCCGGGAAAGGCCGGTTAGTCCGGAGGCTAGCAGTCCACTACCTCCTAAGGAAACTTCGACCTCAGAAACTCAAACTGAGGTGAGAACTCAAAAACATACAAAGAGCCAACAGTCCGGAGGATTAGCTATGCCAAGCTTCATCCCTCCCCGGGCTGTTTCTGCAGAAGCTCCCCCAACAATAATGGAGGAGAGGATGGAAGACTCCACTGAGGAGGTTAGGTTTGAGTCCGAGTCTTCCGGACAAGCTGAAACTGCTGTAGTTGTTGCCAAGAAGGGCAAAGAGGACTTGTATCTGAGGCGTCCGGATCTGCCGGAGAGCCTCGAAGGGAGAGTAGGGCCCTGCTTTCACAAGGTAGAGTTCAAGTACCTTTTATCTCTGTTAAAGACCAAGTATGCGTTTATCCATACTAGAGATTTGGGACGGTTTCGCACTAAGTGGGGGATCCCTGAAAACGTAAAAATCCGAATTCCCATCGATCCGGAGACCCCGATGGATTGTAAAAGGAACGAAATAGTCTTCTTTACGGAGCTATTCAACTAGGGACTTAGGTTCCCACTGGATCCAGAGATAGTGCGCTATTTCCACCTAGTCAAGCTATGTCCATCACAGCTAATCCCTAACGGATGGTACACCTTGATGTCATGCATTATGGCATCTAGGTTGTCCGGAATTCCTCTTCCAATGGAAGAGTTCGCTGCTGTAGCTAGTTTGTGCAAACACCATCAGTTCCCTTTCTATCACTTTAACATGGGGAACGATCTTAAAGCTGTGGATGATCTCCTGGAGTCGGAGAGCAAGTGGAGGAGCCAGTTCTTGTTTGTAAGTGGCTCATGGGAGAATGGTAAGAAAATCAAGACCGGGGAGAATCCTAGCCTTCTTCGAAGTAGATGGAGGAGCGATCGTAAGTTTTACTTTAAGTTTCTGTTCGAATTTCTCTTTTCATTTAGTTCATGCTAACCAGTCGCTTTCTTGTTTTATTAGAGCTGCCAAAGGAGTTCGGAGACTATCTAAAAGCCGGACAGGTCACCTGTGGCAAGATAAACGCATGGGCCGCAGAGAACTGGGAGAACCGGTTCCACAAAGCTTTTACCCCTGGGAATTTAGCGAGATCCCATCTGTGGAACACCACAGGTCGAAGGGATCTTACCTGGGAGGAGTTCTCCACCCCACCTGATGAAGATGTAGTGCTGAGAAGGTCTCATGAATTGGATGGGACCCTCTTCCTTCCTGCCCGGGCCAAAGCCCCAAGTAAAATGAAGGGCAAGAAGAAGAAGAGCAGGAAAGCAGTAGAGGATGCTGAGAAAGAGGTCCCAACAGGCTCAGAGGTGCCAGCCCAGGCTCAAGTTGACGCAAACCTTTTACAAGTGGTAGAACAGGAGAGCGAGAAACAAAGAGTGAAGTCCCAAAAACCCACAAGGGCTTCTAAACGGACTCGCAAGCAAGCGAGTGATAGTGCTGATGGGGAGGTCAAAAAGAAAAAGATTTCCCAAGGAGAGGAGCTTGCTCTCCGGGATCCGGAGCCCACTTTCCCAACTGACCCAACATTAGCCGAAGAGATCCCAGGGAATCTTAATGAAGGGATTCCAATGGAATTCCACACTGATGAAGTTGATAGGGGAGAAATTAACATGGATGAAGTGGATGTCACCGGTCTGGGTCCTTTAGGTGACTACTTCCTTGGCCTGTCTAGAGATGAGTTCGCAGGGCCATATGTTCCCCCCAGTAGCTCTAACACAGTAAACTTCAATGGTAAGACTTTCTTGGTTTCTAGTGAGAGGGATGTTATAGCCCATTCCCTCCTTAGCAACGTGCAACCAGTACTCACCCTGGAAAGGCAAGTCCGGAGTCAGGCAGAAACCATTAGAGATCTCAAGTCTGAGAAGGAGAAGCTGTCCGATGACCTCAGGACTGCTACTACTAAGGTTGACCTGCTTAAGGAGTCGAACGAACAACTAAAGAAGAGTCAAAATGAAAGCAACACAAAAGTTGCTTCTTTAGAAGAGACCGTAAAAGATCTCCGGGCTAAGCTGTCCGGATTGGAGAAGGACTTGACAGCCTCAAGGGGAGAAACTGCAGCAAAGGAGAAGATTGTCACCAACCGGACCACTGACAAACTTGCTTTAGAGAATGCAGTGACTCAGGCTGTTGAGGAGAAAGCTGCTTTGGTGAAGGATCAAGAGGCCATAATCAAGGCCAAAATCAACGCTTACGCCAGGGAGATGATACGGAGTGAAGAATTAATGGTTGAGAAAGTGAAGTCCGACATGGTCCTCTTGTTTCACGAGAAGTTCCCGAAGAGGAGACTAGGGGACTTATGGCGTTATGTGGATGACGATGATCTCCCCTACTGGACCATGGTTGATGAAGGGTACACTGATATATCCTCGTCTGGTGATGAAGAGGAAACCGGAGAGAGTCCGGGTGAGGAAGAGGTTGACCCCAAAGGCAAGAAGGTCATTGAGGAAAAAAGCGACATCAAGGGCAAGAAAACAGATGAGGGTGAGCCATCTTCAAAGGCTCCTCCTTAATTTATAATTTGTTTTGTTTATCTTTTACTTGAACCAAAGTCCTTGGAAGGCCAAGGCACCTTTTTTGTGATGTTGTCCGAATTATTCGGACAGATTTTTGTTCTGCACCCAAACTTGTTTAAAAAGTCCTTGGAAGGCCAAGGCAATTTTAAGTTGTTGAATGAATGTTTTGTTTTGCTCAACCATTCTCTTCTTTCATAATCTGTTTAAATAGTTGGAGTTTAAGTAGTCTTGAGTTATTGTGTTGTGAGAGTGTTTAGTTTCTCTGGCTAGAATTTAAGTAGCCCTTAGACCTTTCAGTCCGGATAGTATGACAATCAACAGAATTTTGCAAAAACTTAGAAAATTATTCAAGAAGGCTCCAAGTTTCATTTAAAGCTCTCCGTGGCGCCGGAGAGAGGTAGTAGTATGCCCCCAAATATTTACATGGATGTTTTAAACAAGTAAATATTTATATAAGTTTTATTCTAAGTACATTCGAAGGTGTTCAATATTCCAAGGGTGAGTTAAAACCCTGCCATCTTTGTCTTCTAACCAGTATGTACCAGGCTTGATTCTTTCAATCACAGTATAGGGACCCTCCCAAGTTGGGGCCAGCTTTCCGAAGAGCTTTTCCTTGGTATGTAAGAAAACTTTCCTCAACACCTTATCTCCTGGTTGAAAGTCCCTTCTTTTAACTTTAGAAGCAAACCTGCTTCTCATTAAGCCCTGATAGTGTGCCACTCTAAGATGAGCTTTTACTCGCCTTTCTTCAATTAAATCAAGTTGATTTCTAACTGCCATTTCATTAGCCTGTCCGGAGAAGTTGTGGACTCGAAAGGAGGGGAGTGTCTTCTCTATGGGGGCTACTGCATCCATCCCATAGACCAAGGAAAAAGGTGATTCTTGTGTTGCATCCCCAGGCGTTGTTCGGTAGGCCCACAAGACTTCTTGTAAATAACTAGGCCACTTCCCAGCAGCCCCTTCCAAATTTTTCTTTAAACCGGACAGTATTGTCCTGTTAGCTACTTCAACTTGCCCATTGGCTTGTGGGTGGAAAGGTGAAGAAAAGCAGTGCTGAATACCCCTCGAGGCACAGAAGCGTTCCATTTCTCTGTTGTCAAACTGTGGCCCATTGTCTGTTGTTATTCTCTGGGGGACACCAAATCTGCAACATATGTTGGATAGAATGAATTTTATAACAGCCTTTGATGTTGTCCCTGCCAAGGGGGCTGCTTCTATCCACTTCGAAAAGTAGTCAATGGCTACGATTATGGTTTTACGCCCTCCGGACGCCACAGGTAGAGGCCCAACCAAGTCCAATCCCCATCGAGCAAAAGGGATGGGTTCAGAAATTGATTCCAAAGGAATAGCTGGTACATGAATTTCATTGCTGTACCTCTGGCATGGGTCACATCTTCTTACCAGCTCCTTAGCATCTTTCATTATTGATGGCCAATAGTATCCGGAGAGAAGCACTCTTCTCGTTAATGCTCTAAACCCACAATGGGCTGACCCCTCACCATCGTGCAATTCGGAGAGGTTTACTATAAGATTTCTTGTACAAGACTTCTCTAATCATGATGAAACCACGAGCCCTGTGTTTTAACGTTCTGGCTTGTGGTTTATCTAAAGGTACGATGCCATCAGACAGATATTGCATAAGAGGAGACCTCCAATCTTGAGGCCGGTTTACTTGTATTTCAAAGACTTCCTCTTTTTCACCTTCATCAAGTTGAATAGAAGGGCTTTCAAGCACATGGATCCATGGATAGGACTCCGTATATGCTATTGTTGCCAATGAGTCTGCTAGCTCATTCTCTGCCCGGGGAATATGCTCATAGACAACGGCTTTAAACTTCATTGCCTCATTTTTCAAGAGAAGTAAATACTTGATTAATTGCTCCTTTCTAGCTTCTGATAGGCCCAAGGCATGGTGGACAAGCAATTGGGAGTCACTCAGCAGCTTGACCCTTTTTGCTCCACAGATGTAAGCCAATTTCAACCCAGCTATAGCTGCTTCATATTCGGACTCATTATTGGATGCCCTGAAAGCAAAACAAATAGCCTGGAACATGCTGTCCCCATAGGGGGAAGTAAGACATATTCCTGCCCCAGATCCTATGGCACTGGATCCTCCGTCTGTTCGGACAATCCACACTTTTTTGTCTTTTGAATCAGTAGGTTGTTCTGAATTCCTATCAGAATGGAATTCGACCAGAAAGTCAGCCACAGGCTGAGCTTTTACTGCTGTTCGAGGAGCAAAGTCTATGTCGAAGTCCCCCAACTCTACTGACCACTTTGTCATTCTGCTTGAAATATCTGCTTTTTGAAGGGCATTCTTTAAAGGGAAAGACGTCCGGACAATAATAGGATGAGCCTGAAAATAAGGCCTCATCTTTCTTGCAGCTATCACCAAAGCCAATGCTAGTTTTTCAAGTTTCAAGTAACGCTTCTCAGCATCAATCAAGCTTTTGCTGATATAGTACACTGGGTGAGGATACCCATCAACCTCTATTACTAACACAGCACTAATGGCACAACTTGAAACAGCCAGATATACGAAGAGAGTCTCCCCATCAATTGGTTTGAACAAAGTCTTAGGAGAGGACAGATGCTTCTTAATTTCATTGAATGCCTCATCACACTGTGGTGTCCACTTAAACCCTTTTGCACCCTTCAAGGTTTGAAAAAATGGAGCACATCTGTCCGAAGACCTGGAGATGAATCTGTTCAAGGCTGCTAACCTCCCCGTTAATCGCTGTACTTCTTTAATATTTCGTGGAGGCTCCATTTGGAACAAGGCATTGAGTTGGTCCGGGTCGGGCTGTATTCCATGCTCACTTATAATATACCCCAAGAACTTCCCGGACTGTACTCCGAACACACATTTTTCAGGATTTAACTTTAAATTCACCTTAGCCAGGTTGGAAAAAGTCTCCTGGAGGTCGGACAAGTACAGCTGCTCATCCATACTTTTCACCATCATATCGTCAATGTAGACCTCCATATTTCTTCCAATCTGATCAGCAAATGCCTTATTGACTAACCTTTGATAAGTAGCCCCAACATTTTTCAAGCCAAAGGGCATCACCTTATAGCAGTGCAGACCTCTATCAGTAACAAAAGTGGTATGCTCTTGATCTTTTGGATCCACCTGGATCTGATTGTACCCGGAGAAAGCATCCATGAAGGAGAGTAGCTTGTTCCCAGAAGTAGAGTCTACTAACTGATCTATCCGGGGAACCGGATACAAGTCTTTTGGGCAAGCTCGATTGAGATCCGTGAAGTCAATGCACATTCGCCATTTACCGTTTTTCTTTTTTACCAAGACTGGATTGGCAGTCCACAAAGGGTACTGAGATTCTTTAATGTGCCCCATCTTTGTGAGTCTGTCAACCTCTTGTACAATGACATCAGCCTTTTCTTTTGAGAAAGCTCTCCTCTTTTGTACTACTGGTGCCACGTCTCTTCGGACAGATAAGTGATGGGAAATCACCTCTGATGGAACTCCAGTAACATCAGCGTTGCACCAAGCAAAAACATGCTGATGGTCTTTTAAGAATTTCAACATACCTTCTTTCAACATTGGTGGCATTTTGGACCCTATCTTGACAATTTTTCCTTCTTCCAAGCAATGTGTTTCAACCTCCTCAACCGGGATCAACACTCCGGGGGTCTCTCTGGGGTCATCAATTTCACCCTCACCCCCAGAAAGGCCCTCAAACTGCTATTGGTCATTTATTCGGACTGCCCCCAGCGTTCGTGGAGCCAAGGCAGTGGCATAGCATTCTCTTGTAACTTTTTGACTGCTCCGGACAACCCCAACTTGCCCCTGAACAACATATTTTAGACACTGATGGACTGTCGAAGCCACTGCATCCTAGAGAGCCAAGATCTCCCTAGAATAGCATTGTAGCAAGTGGGACAATCCACCACAATGAAAAGTATTCTGACTGTTTTCTTGAAAGGGCCTCTGCCCAACAATACTTCTTCTTCGAACTCACCGATTACATCAGCTGAGCTGCCCGTGAAGCCTACGATCGATCTGTCTGACTTTTGAATCACAGCTGGATTTTTAATTTTCTTGTAAGTATCTAAGAAAAGGATATTGGCAGAGCTCCCAGTATCTACCAAGTTTCGCCTTATCTCATTGCCCCCTATCGATGCTCCTATAACAACAGCATCTTCATGAGGGCCAGCAATGTCTCTCAAATCATCCCCATCAAAGACAATGAATGGGAACAAACTTGACGATTGATATGAGGTCATGCCCCCTTCTAGCTGGGTAGCCAAATTATGAACATGCCTTTTTCTTGATGAAGTGGTAGGAGCCGTTACAGTGTCCCCTCCGAAAATTGTCAAGGATTCAAAGAACTCAATGAGCCCGGAGACCGACCTGGAACGCTCCTCTATCGCACCCACTCTGTTTCTCGTTGGGTCAGGATCCAAGTATTCGGATTCCACATCAAACCTTTCAATGATTACCATAGCCCCCTCTGGGGCAGCATTAACCGGACCAGCCCGGTGAGTGTTATCAGGCCTGTTGCCTCCTCTTCTTTTAACGTATGCACCCAATTTCCCTCTTTCGATCAGGTTTTGAACCTCTTGTTTCAGTGCTATGCAATCATCAGTAGTATGGCCAATATCATTATGATATTGACAAAAAGAACTGTTTCGATGTTCTCTGGGAGACTGCAAGGTCGCTGGTCTCCGGTAGTGTACTTCATCTTTTGTTTTATCGAAAATGGTTGCCACACTTTCTTTGAGTTCTGCAAACCATTCCGGTTGGACCCATGGTCCCCTTTTGTTTCTAGACTGTTGGCTTTGTGCAGGAGCAGCTGGTTGAGACTGAGCTTTTCCCCTTCCATGCCCCTGTCCGGTTTCTCTAGCTTTGTTCCCGGACTGGTTTTGATTTGGAGTTGGCGCCACCGGGGTGGATCTCACCTGTCTGTGCACCTTGGTCTTCTTTGTTTCATCAACATTTATTTGTTTGCCAACTTGATTTAGCAATCCCCCCCAGGTCATGGCCTTCTTCCTGGTTACTGAATCGGCCAGGTTGCCCGGGTTCAAACCTTGTCTCAGGGAGGCTATTGCCACTTGTTCAAAGCAATCAGCCAGCCCGTTTTTTGTGTTCACAAAACGACTTAAGTACTCCTTTAATGATTCGTTTGGTTCCTGGGCACAATGGATTATGGTATCTCCATTACCCTTTAGCTCCTTACTCCCCACAAATTGCCTTCGAAAGGCCACCCA
The DNA here is from genome assembly GCA_036936605.1 of Limnanthes douglasii subsp. nivea. Classification (NCBI taxonomy): domain Eukaryota; kingdom Viridiplantae; phylum Streptophyta; class Magnoliopsida; order Brassicales; family Limnanthaceae; genus Limnanthes; species Limnanthes douglasii. The sequence goes on from JAUPFV010000002.1 coordinate 312,682,314, forward strand.
AAAAGTATCAAAGTCTCTGATACAACCCTGAGGAAGGCTGTTGTACCACTTCAGAGCACTCCCCGTGAAGGATTGGGAGAATGCCCTGCAGAGTAGTTTATCATCATCATCAAAGTTCATCATGAAGTTCTTGAATTGCTCCAGATGATTGTCTGGATCAGTACTGCCATTGTACTTCTCCATCTTGGTGTTATCAAACCTCTTGGGGAGGTTTCCGGACAGTATTTTGGAAGACAATGGCGATTGCCTCCAATTCCTCCCACGACTGAACGCAGTATCCTCATTAGGTGTTGCAAAGATACCTGGCTCATCATGGAAGGCAAAAGGATCCACCAGCATCCGGTCTACATGCCTCCGGTTGTGAGATGATCCTTTCCCAATGTGCCTTTTCATTCTTCCATGGTGATCTCTTTTTCTGGAATACTTTTTAACTTGCTTCTGTTTTTTCCTGGTTCGCCCCTCATCACTACTGGAGGACAAGGATTTTTCATTTCCCTCACTGTCCGAAGAGCTGTCCGAAGATTCTGAGCTTGAGTCAGAACTCTCCACAGGCTTGGACCGGTGAGACTTTTTAGAACTGGCATGTGTCTTTTTAGTGCTCACATGAGTTTTTGAAGCCTCATGCTCTCGAGGGTTATCAGAGCGATGAGCAACTGACGCTTTGGATTTCTCCTTCATGCCCATCTTGGCCTTTTCAGCCCTCAGAGCTTCTATTTCAACCCTCAACCTGTCACGCTCTTGGACAGTATATTCGTCGTTCTCTTCCACCACTTCGAGCAAAGCTGGTGGAAGCTCTGGATTATCCGGATTCATTCGGACAGAATTTCCTTACTTGGTTTTGAATGCTTGATTCAGGCACCGTCGCCTCCCACTGTGGTCGCCAATTTGGTGAGGGTAAAAGTAGCTTGAGGGTAGGCTGGTAATTTTAAGTGGAGTTTTAAGGCGGTGTAAGGGTGTTTCACGGTAGTATGGTGGTGTTTAAAGGTGTTCCAAAGTATTTCAGGGTGTTTCAAGGATGGAGAGAGAATTAAGCAACCTGGCAGCAGTTAATTTTTCTTACCCATAGTTAATGCTGGTGGTTGGGCATTTATAGTGTGCAATTTGGGCCCTTATGGGCTTTCGGGTCAAGTTTAATGGACCCGGGTCATGTTTAAAGACCCATAAGTTTTAAGCAGATGTGCAGGTAGCTTAGTCAGATAGTGTTTAGGTTTTTTAGTACTTTAGTCATAGTTCGAACTGCCTTAAGTTTTCAGTGTTCGAAATCATCTGTCCGGTCAACAAGTCCTGTCCGAATTTCCGGGGAGATTTACTTTGTACTACCCTTACGGGGAGCACTTCGAATTCGGACTCATCAGGTTACATTAATAAACACCTTCAACTCCTCCTTCCCCATATATGTAATTGTAATCGAATTTCTTCTCCTCTTGAGCTTGAGCCAGTTCTGCCTTACCCTCAGCAAGTCTCTTGGTCAAACTGGAGATTCACTCGACTTGACGTATAATGAAGTTTTGCATAAAGTCAGAAAATCCAACAAAAGAGAAATAAAAGCAGTGATGTTCTCAAACATACCATAAAGTTGTGCGATAAAAACACCATATTGTGTAACCTTTACCTTCGGTTGGCTAATGGTTTCAGATATTGATTGGTGTTCATTTTCTAAAAAACTATTCAGCACATTGTTGGTGCTCCAGCGTAGCTTTTAACTTTTTATTGGATTCCTTCTATGTCTGAATGGCATCCTTCAGCTCTCGACTATCTTCATATGGCTCACTAGCAACCTCAAATATTGGTCGAAGATAAAACCTAAAGTTTCGAAGTCTTTGCCTGCATGATGCAACATGATAAAAGGAATTAAAAGCGTTTACATGATTGATATGCTTGATGGTTTCTTTAATTAATGTGCCAAATTTTTTTCTAGTGTATTTGAGTTTCAAAAGGTGAAATAAACTGCTAAGAATAAGAAATTAGATAAACAAAGAAAAAATAGAGAGGAAAATGATATACTGTGGCGCTATTTATAGTTTAATTTGGAATTATCATGCAATTTCAACTGATATTTATCCAGTGACAGATACTCGCTCACAAAGAACAACCTTTAACTCTTTCTACGTGGAAGCTCCCAAATAGAAAAGTTGAATATGACGCACCTATGGATATACACCTCAGATCATACGCTTTAGGAATTTGTTATCACACATGCATTTCTCCTATAACATTTTGTTTAATTACAATCAAAATATTATATGAATATTATGGTTAATTTTGTTTAATTACAATCAAAATATTATATGAATATTATGGTTCTTCATTTATGGAAAACTAATATTCAAATTTATACTTTGGCTTATAATTACATTATAAATGAATTACACTCGGTAAATAGTGAATTTTCATTCATCCGGCCAACGCTAAAAATAGATCCTACGTTGAGAGTCATCCACTATTTCAAATTTGGTGTTATACCCTTTTGTTTATACTTCGAAAAAGACATGGGGCTACTCTCCAATATTAAGTACAAGCCAAAGCAGATATAAGCTTATGGAAGACCCACAAGGTTCGAGAAAATATTCTAGCCTATCTAGTAGAATGGTACATGGCATTTGTACTCTTTTTCTGTTCAATAAAATAAAGATTTATTTTAAATTAAGTTTTGATTGATGAATGGATTTAACCGTAGGCAGGGGCATGATTAGCACAAACCAATCTAAAAAACGCCTTTGAGTTTTCGTTAGTGTTGAATTTCCATGAAAGACAAGACAAACACGTATAAATATTTTTATGAGTCCATGCGACCCTAGGTTGTGAAACAAACCAATAAAAAACATTCGGCCTAAAGAGACATGATGTTGAAAAAACAAACGACCACCTTGGCTAAACAAAGATAAAAATTCGTTCAAACCTTCTACATAAAATTAGTAATTTTTCAACTCTCTCACAAAAACTAGGAGTCTAGTAATAAAAATGAAATTGGTCCAGTCGATTATCCATTATGTAAAAGAATAAAACACGATGAACAATATTTTCAACAAAAAAACTTACAAATAAAAAATACATATTTTATCACGAAAACTTCAACGATCTCAAATTTAAAGGATAAGAAATATCAATAATATTAGTTTTTTTTTGGTTGAAAAATGTATTAAATTAAAATAAATAAGTTTTTACAAATACATGGAGTATTCCCCGAGGAGTGACATTAAGAGCCGTGAAAGAAACATGTTTCAAGCAAAGCAAAATCTCCAGAATCGAAATGATCGACCAAACCTTGGCCAAACAAGTACAACAAGCAAAGAAAATACACTAGGACCAAAATGATCACATGGACTATGCAGAAGTGACGCATGCATGTATAGACCGCAATTCAGAGGGGAAAGAAAACTGCTTCAAACAAAACATAAAATTAAATTAAGTTTGAAATTTATCAGGACTGAATAGGTCAGACAACTTTGGTGCCATGAAATATGAACCGGAGATCCAAAAAGCATGCGATAAGAGACAACGGAGGCAAGGGTCGAGGATTATCTAACAATTCTAGCATTCATCTCACACCAGACGTGGTAGACAACAACGTCAAAGCAGGAACGCCAAAAGGAATCTAAACCTAGATGAAGGCTAGTTAGAGGTCTTATGGATCCAAGAGACCCAAATATTATTATGATTAAAAGAAAAACCAAGTTTGGAGCTTGAAAAACCCCAGATGTCTTGAGTGTAACTACACTCATAAAGGATATGATTAATGGATTCTGGGGCGGAATTTCATAACACAAAATTCGAGGGGGTGTTTAGACCCCAACATATAAGCTTATCCCGGGTAGATATTTTACCTTGGATAGCAAGCCAAATGATGAAGGAGTGGTGAAGAATATTAAATATATGCCAAATAAGCCCCGCCCACCCGACGCGAGGGATGGGCGTACGAATGATATTGTAGGTATCCTTTATAGCGAACTTGGTTATTCCTATCTTAACATTCCAATAGTGGACGTCGCTGTGGAGGACGTTAGGGGGAAGGAGAAAGAGGATGAGATGATTAATCTCTTGGAAGGTTCGATAGTTTCTTGCACTGGTCGACCTTAAATGCGTCGGCCAATTCCGGATACCATCTGGAATGATATCAGAGACCTTAAGGTTGCTCCCCATAAGAGAATCTCGAATAATACTGTGTCCATAGTGGTTGACCAAAGAGGTTGAGAGCAACCACAATTCAAACCAAAAAGAGGTCTTCTCCCCGTTACCAATTGCGAATTATACAAATTACTAGCGAGAGGTCTAAGATTCAAAATTTTCCTCCAAATCCATGAAGAACAAGAGTCAATCTTTAAAGACCAGAAGTTGTTGTCTTTAATCTTCTCAGAGTAAATCTAGTCACACTAGATTGAGTTTCCAAGTTTACTTACGATGGACCACAAATGTTTAAGGAGGACCACCTGATTCCAAGTTTTTAGGTCTGGAATCCCAAGGTCGCCCTCAAATAAAATTAAAATATCAGTTGTTAAAAAAATCATTCAAATTTTAACATTAAATTTAAACATCAACCCATTTTCTTTATTAGTGTAAGTTAATAACTAAAAATCATTACATTTTTTTTAAAAGAACAAATCAAAATTTTAGTGATGAGCAGTGATAGCATATGTTTGAAATTTAGTTAGGATTACAATTGGTTAGCTACACGTGGGTATAAGTGAATTCATAAAAAAAAATTGGAGCAAAACCGCCGGCCGCTATTCAGAGTGCAATGAGTGCGCACAGGGTAAACCCTCAAACTGGCTAAGCCAAGCCAAGAAAATGTATATAGATTATATATCAAAATTGGTGATATCCAATGATTATTTATAAAACATTATTTGTAAACAAATATTTAATAAAAAATAGTTTAATAAAACAAAAAATGCCATATTTATAATAAACCAAAATTATTAAATTTATTAAAAAATATAAATATTTCATAACAAATCTATAAAAGCATATCATTATTCAAAAAAATTATATTTGTTTGAAAAGTTTATAAATTATATTTGTGCTTCGAGTGTGCTGTTAACAAATTTTTATATTCAAATTTGTAAAATAACGGAGATTTTGCTACCCTATGACATTTTCTTCGACTTTCATCGTGCCTCTTACTAATCCATATACACAAGTAACACAACTATTTCTTACTATATCTTAATGCATTAAAGTCAGAGCTTCATAACTCAATAGTGAATTATTGACGATCAGTTGATAATCGCTGTATAGTATATTCAACTTACACTAAAAGCCCAAAACAATAACAATAACATCAATGGAGGAGGCAAAGAAAGAACAAGAAGAGATAATATTCCGGTCAAAACTTCCAGATATTTACATACCGGACCACCTTCCTCTTACCACTTATTGCTTCCAAAATCTAAACCGGTTCAAACACCGTCCGTGCTTGATCAACGCTGCCGACGGAAAGATTTTAAGTTACGCTGATGTGGAGCTCACCGTCCGAAAAGTCCGGACGGGACTCCACAACCTCAGGATAAAAAAAGCAGACGTTATTATGCTGCTTCTCCGAAACTCGCCGGAGTTCGTATTAATTTATCTTGGAGCTGCAATGGGCGGCGTGATCACAACAACAGCTAATCCATTTTGTACTTCGCAGGAGATCGCAAAACAAGCCATTTCTTCCAAGGTTAAGTTGATTCTGACGCATTCGATTTATGTGTATAAAGTGCGAGGATTTGCAGAAGAACACGATGTCAAAATCATGACCGTTGATACTGAAACGGACGGTTGTTTATACATCACGGAGTTGACTCAGTCGGACGAAAATGGTGCAGCGGAGGTTGAGATCGGCCCGGATAATGTCGTGTTGCTTCCTTATTCGTTTGGTATCACCGGTTTGGCAAAAGGAGTAATGGTGACGCATAAAGGGCAGGTGACTAGTATTGCACAACAAGTAAGTATAACTATCGCAATTCCGACTGTTTCATTATACGATATATATGTATTGTCATTATAAGTTTTAACATTGGTGCTACAAAGTCTAATAAATAATTTTGATTTAAAATGATAATATGCCAAAACTTTCAATTAGCGTTTCTTAATATATATTTACAAAAAACACTTTAAGACACTTTAAAACAACATCATTAACTTTTAATATTTTATTTGTCTTTTAAGGCTTATGCTCTAAAACGGTAGAGACCATTAAAAGTTAATCTAGAATATTCTACAAGTTATACAATAATAATAAAAATATATAACTAAATTAAGTCAGAGTATCGAATAAAAATAAACTAGTTTTAAGGATCAAAATATATTTAATTTATTATATGTACACATCGATAATAATTTGGTTAGATATGTTGATACAGTTTTAAAATAGTCCAATAATAAAAGTAATCCAGTTAATTAAATTAAGTAATTATCTAAACGTGAGATATGGATAAGTAATCGAGTTAATTAAATTAAGTAATTATCTAAATTTAAGATATGGATAAAAAAAGGTTATGGACAAAACTCAACGCATAAGCCTGAATTGATAATTGAAGGTGTAAATTGATTTATCAATTTACTAGGTTATGGTCTTCCGATCACGAGATAGTAAAAGCTTGAGTTTTATAACTTTGGACTTTAAATGGTAGAATCTATAAATAAAGGGCTTGGGTATTGGAATTTCTTCATCCTGGACCTAAACAGTCGTAGCCGCTACTTCAGTGTTTGGAGGATCTATACCTTTCTTTCCATGTTATTCTTCCACAACTATTATCGAAGTTCATATACTTGCAAAAAATTAACGCATAACCAAAACAATAGAAAGTGATTTGAAAAGCGATTATTAAAAAAAGGTATCGTTATTTTTTTTCCGGCCATTTGAAGAGCGAGTATTCATTGTGGAATTTAATAATATAAATACAAGATTTACCTAAAGTGCATTGGTTGGGTTAAAAGGATATATAGACTCATAAGTGTTAGTGTGGGCTTGATTCTGTAAATTACTTGACCAAGAATATATATAAAAAAGAAATAAGATTGATAGTGAATATTAAATATTTTTAGAATAGAATAATGATTGCCGTGTTCGATCACGTGGTATAATAAGTTATACTTATAACTAGTTTAAATATTTAGACATAGATAACATCTAAATACAAAAAAAAATTATTAGAATTAATTTTTATTCTAAATAAATACATCAACTTGTAATTTTTTTATATTTTTGATTCAATTTATATTAATGTATTATAAATCAAGCAATACAAGACTCATTTTCAAACGAGTGAATATACATAAGACCTTAAAGAACTAAGAAAACACTTCAAGTATTCCATAAATCTATTTTTTTTTTGTTTATTTTGGTTTATGTAGTATTAATATCTTAGGATTTATAACTTTAAGTGATCATGCGATTGAATATCCCCAAGTGGTATAAAAATAAATCGTAAAAATGTTAATAGTTAATTACGACTTTTAGGATTTTCAATTGATTTTTTATAATTATAAAAAACAATTGAAATATATAACTTAGTATGATGCATGTTAGATTCGTTGATTACATAATATAGTTTAATTCAATCATGGTTATGTTATTTAGAGTTTATAAAGTTATTGCAAAAGCCACATGCAAAGTCAACTTGTGTCGCTCGGTGAAGCAAGTCTTATTCTCACACGGCGCTAGACATGTTGAGCTTTAGTTCAAACTATTGCGATTAAATAAAGATAAAGAATCAAACTAAAATTATCTTCAAAATAAAGGTCGAGCAAATTTTACCAAAGCTTCAGCTAACACTTCCTTAGCCTCGGCCTTTGTTGAATCATACATATTGTAATCTATCAAATAGTGGTGATCTAACCTCGATTGTTATTATTACCAGAACACATGTCATATTCATTTTTATTTGCATAAAAAATCTCCAAAGAAGATTATGATACTTTCATGTCATATTCATTGTTATTTGCATAAAAATTCTCCAAAGAAGATTATGATACTTTTTTACTGGTCAATAATCGGACTTGTCATAGTTGTGGTTTTTACATGTTACGTGTTCGTACACAAGTGAAACATATTGTTGAATGTTTATCCATATGTCATAAATTAAAGATTGAGTCCAACAAAATGTTTAGCTATTTTCATATGTCAAAAGAGAACTAGAATTCTCTCGCTTTAAAAATTCCTCTTAAAATAACATATATCGTTGGTCCAAAGATTTCCACTAAACACTATAACAATTCAATTTAAAAAAATATCACAATATGTTAAATATTTAAAACTATTTTTTATGTCAATTTATGTAATTATTCAATTAGCTATTGTTTACTTAATCATATGTTATTATTTTAGAGTTATACTCTAGCTATATATATGTTTAAGACATCACATTTCAAACCATAAATGTTATTTTTCATTAAATATATTAGAATATCCCTATGACAATGATTTTGGACTATATGTTTTTTCTTTTACTTTGAAATTTAAACGGGTAATAAGAGGATTATAGTATTTGTGGATAAATTTTAATCGCACGAATATGATGATAATCTTCAATGACATCCCTGCAAAACTTCATAATAAAATTCCAAAGAAGAATATTTATATGTTTATAAAGTTTAATACCGCAAAACGAATTTTTATTAGTATTTTAGTTTAAAATATTTTTGCAAGTTTTTAAATCTGAATTTAGTTGTATTGAGACTATTATTTGTTGCTTGTTTAAGTTTTACTCAATATGAGAAAAAATATTCAGTTTGACCAATAAAAGACTATCCTCATGAATACATCATAATACAGATAAATATGAAGGACAATTCACTTGCATATGATTTTAGATATTAAGAACTTTAAGTAAAATTTAGCATAAAGCTAAATTTCTTCTAAAAAAATATAAGACAAATTCAAAATATCGTGAGATATTTAGAACTCGGGTCAACCAACAAATCAAATATCACATGCGTGGTCTAATTCACTTATTAATTTATTTTTAAATTCTTAAATAGATTTGGTGGGGTGAAATAGTTACATCTTTCGTAGTAAGTTTATTTTTATTAGATAATACATTAAGCTTTCCAAAAATGAAAAGGCTTAGTTCTTCGTAAAAAGTTGATGTTCAACTCTTCACTAAAAAGTAGTCGAAAGAGTTTACAAAGAAAAACTTAATATTTTCAAACACATATGCAAATTAATGTTAGTTTAGTACCCTTTACAAACAAAAAATACATGAAATTTTGTATTCATATTATACAAAACATCTTTACAAAAACATTAAGATTTTTATGAAGTAACATATGAAATAAAATCTAAGTTTCCTTAACATCATAATTTTTTTTAAATGTTAAAAAATAATGATATAAGAAAAACATAAAACTAAACTTTCATAATCCGAGATTTGGTTCAATAAAATCAAAATTTATGGATTTCATTAAAATTTTATAGCATAAAAAACAATTATAACTCTAAGACTAATATAACAAAAGTAAATATTAAGGCAGAATATCTCCATTATCTAAATAAAATGAAAAATAGATTAATTGCTTGGAAAATCAAATTTAAAACCAAACATAACTTATTAAATATTGAAGTCATATTTCTTTTAAATAGTTATACTAAAAACACATCATATAAAAACCAATATGAAGATTTATTGTTTTGTGTTTAGTAGATTGTAAATATTAGTCGGAAAAAACGTTTAATATATTTGTAACTTTTTAGTTATAAATTTGAAATAAGGTCAATAGTTTGTCATTAAAATAAATATTTATAAGATTATGCTCCAATTTTGTCACAATAAGGTATTATCTCTCTTACTTTATTTGTTTTTATTTCTCAATCTTTTTCTCTTTCCCTCTTTCCACCCACAACTTTATTTTCTCATCACTACCTATAATTCTCCTTTCTAACATGACTCTATGGACGTGTTTGAATTATCTATGGTATATTTTCCTCATTATTAATACTAGTTAGATCATTCTCATTCCTATATTTTTGACAATATTTTGATTCAAGTTCGAAATCGATTAACGATTTCTGATTTGAGGATTTTAGTGTTTTGATTTTCTTTTAAATATCATGGTAGCTATGATTCGTTATTGCATCAAACTCTCTCTCGAAACACGCATAACCTAGGATTTATGGTTGCATAATAGAGAATTGAGCTTTTTGATAGGGTGAGTGTTTGGATGAAAATAAAATATCGCACTCGGATGAAACTTGTTTAGGATAAGATGAGTGACTAATGATTACTGCAAGAATTAATTGGTTTGAAATTTTGAATTTTGGAAAGAAGGCTACAATGGCATGACGATCTCTGACTTTTTATTTCACAAAAAAAAAATGTGGTAGTAGACAAAACATAATCAAATAAACAACATTTAGTGTTAAAAAATTTAAAATGTAGAAAAAAATAAAATAGGCAGCGTTGTGGATATTTTTTATTTTGCATAAAAATGTTGTTCTATAATTGTGAAGAATTGGCATTTGTTTCTTATAAAAAACATAACGTTCTACACTAGTGAAAATTGGTTGTTTTTTACTTGCGAAACTTGATACTTGTGAATACTATGCATTTTTACTTATGAAAAACATGATGTTCAATACTTGCAAAAACTTGATACTTGTGAAACTAGTCATTTTTTACTTGTAAAAAACATGGTGTTCTAATATTGGGAAAATTAGTTGTTTTTTACTTGTAAGAACTATGTATTTTTCACTTGTGAAAATTATGATATCCTATTGTGCGAAAATTTGTTGTTTTTTTACATATGAAATAGATAATTTGAAAAAGATCTATTTTTACATGTGAAAAACATGATATTCTATACTTGTCAAGGTTAGTTGCTATTTACTTGCGCAAATTGATAACTGTGAAAACTTGTAAGAAAAATGATATTCTATACTAGCAAAAATTAGTTGTTTTCACTTCTGAAAATTATGCATTTAACATGCTGTTACATACTTGCAAAAATCTGTTGTTTTTTATTCATGAAAATTGATACTTGTGAAAAACATGTTGACCTATGTTTATGCAAATCAGTTGTTTTTTACTTGCAAAAATAAATCTTTGCGGAAAAATATCAAAAACAAACGCGCACAGTTCTTGGATACTGCATGACATTAAAGACAAATTTATTTAAAAAAAAGTAAAAAATCGTTAAATAATCATTAAAGAAACTGGTCCGGTAAAAAAATTGGTTAAAAATGTCGAAAGAGAGAAAAAAAATAGAATAATGATGATCTTAAATTATTTATCACATATTAAAAAAAACTTGTATAATATGTACTTTTTAATAATTTTATGTTAAAGATTACATCATATTTAAGAAAAACTATTACTTAATTGATAACTTATCCTATTTATGTTTTAAATTCAATAAATAACATAACCGGTTATCAGCTCACTAGTTTTTTTTTCTTATCGAGTGGAAAAGCTCACTGGCATTTATATTGATAATAGTAGTTTTATTATTATTAATCAATCTATAATTCATTAATAATCTGCATATAGTACACTAATTGTCATATAATATTTTTCATTAGGTCGATGGAGAAAATCCCAACTTGTACATGCTAGAAAACGATGTCTTATTGTTCTTTATGCCGCTATTCCACATCCATTGGCTGACGATGTTGCTTTGTGGACTGAGAGTGGGCGCAACGCTACTGATTATGCATAAATTTGATACCAGTACAATGATGAAGCTAATAGAGAAATATAAGGTAACCATCGCACCATTGGTGCCGTCCGTTATACTGAGGATATCAAAATACGAGGATCTTAGAAAACACAATCCATCATCAGTAAGGATGATTATATCTGCAGGGGTTCCATTGAGCACTCATCTTGAAAATGTCATCAAAGCTACACTTCCTAACGCTATAGTTGGCCAGGTAATAATATATAACTAAGATATATAAAAAAACTATTTTATTTTAATACATCAAATAAAAATAAGTAAAATAACATGAAAAACCGAAAATATAATAGAACTCTTTTAAAACTAAATTATATACTGTTAAATATTTGAGATACACCGAGACTCTTCTTTAAAAACATTACTATTATATTATTTAAATCCAATTCAATACCAAATTTTTGGTAATATTTTAAATATTGACACTTCGTCACCAACTATTTAAGTATTTTTTTAGATTTTTTATTTTTATTTTTATAAAAAAATCTGTCTCTTGCAAATCGGAATTCGGAAAATAAAATTTTAATTACCACCGGTTTCGTTTTTTTAAGACGAACAAAACTAGATTCATGAAAGATATTTTTCCCGCCAAATCAGTAACTTTGGTTTCGCATTAAGTTTGTCCGTTCTCGCATCTCGTACTTTGTTTTGCCATTGTCTCGCATGATGTAATAGAGAGATGCGAGATTATGCATGATATAATGGAGAGATGCGATGTTAGACATAATGAAATGGATAAATTCGAGACTAAACATGATAAAATGGAGAGATAAGAGACCAAGCATGATGAAGTGGAGAGATGCGAAGCATGATTAAATTTTAAATTATAATAAAAAGTTGGCTATATATTTAAAAATAATCAATCCTATTATATAATTAATTTTAAAACTAAATCATAAAGCTATTATATCAATGCTAAAAGGATAAAATCGTATATATAATTTTGTTAATGAAATTCTATCTTTCTAATTGAAATTATAAAAGAAAGTTGAACAAAATATTAAAGATATATAAATTTGTATATACTCGCAGGGTTATGAAACGACGGAGACAAATCTCATATCATTGAGTTTGGCATTTGCCAAAGAGCCTTTTGATGTAAAACCAGGTTCATGCGGGACTGTCCTAAGAAATGCCGAGATAAAGATCATATGCTTGCAAACTGGGACTTCACTTCCTTCAAATCAATCGGGAGAGATTTGCATCAGAGGCGATCAAGTTATGAAAGGTAATTTTTTTTCTCTTTTAAAACAATATTTTATGCTAAAATAGTAAGAAAAATCTAATTTATCGTTTTTGTCTAGTTTATATATCTATCTTCTTCTTTTCATCAGCAATGTCGTCAAATTTATAAATTATTTTAAAATTATTCACAAAATAAGTTGTAAGGCTTCGAAATTTTTGAAATTATTTATATTATATATACGATATGTTCAAACAAATAAAAGTACTTCAAAAATATTACTCATACTTTTCTAAAATAATCATCTATCAAAAACATAATCTACCTTGCACCACCTATGGTTAGTTCCCGTTTCGGCCCTCAAAAACCTGAATGAACATAATCAAATACTTTATTGGTTGTCTAGTTGTTAGGCTTAAACTTCACACTCTTGCTCTTACCCAATATACAATTTCCACAAAAGTAATGTATGCTTATTTCATCATGTACCTTATCATATAAATTCCTCCACAACCTGGTAGAACATTTCACCACATTAGACACACCCCATACCACTACAGAGGCCACAACAACTAACACATTATTAATCATAAAAGCTTTCATAACAACTAGAGAGCTTTGTAAGATTATAAGTCTGACATCTTCACCCTTATAGGTAAACCCTACATCATCTAACATTCCTATAGAAGGAAGGTTACGTTTAACTTCAAGTACATACCTTAAGTCGTTAATTACTCTATCATGTCGTGTAGAAAAACTGAGTCAAACAATTCCAGTCCTTTTAATATCACAGTTTTCGACATTACTGAAGACGACCCTTTCAACATCAAGAATTATCATGTTATCAAACCAATGCTTATTGTAATTCAAATAGAACGATGCATCCAAGTCCAACACTTATTTATCCTTGCACCTGTAAGAATAAGAAGTCATAACCCATCATCGTACTCACAGTGATAAGACACCATTGCAGCATCTTCGACATGGACCTTCTGATAGTTGTTGACATGTCCCTTCTCCGGGTAGTTACTACTATATGTCATTTATTCTTGCATGTTCAATAGATTAATTTTGAACCAGTCGTTGGCCCCTTGGACTTAGACGAATAATTATTCTCCTTTTACTTGAATCTTTATTTTCTGGTCTCACTCTCACATTCAGTTAATACACTTTGAAGTCACTCTTCATAACATTCTTTCTTCTAAAACTATTTAGAATTCAAGTGTTAATGGAATTTCTATTTAAATGACTTAACTAAAATGATGTAATATCTTTTTCTTAATGGAAATGTATGATGAGTCTCTGAATGAAGATTTTAGTCTTTATTTATAGAGTTTACATAAAATATTTCACCGATCACTAAATTACATGTGTTATTTTGTTATAACCATCTAACAAACTTTGTTGATAACCTCATATATGATGACACGTATAAAACGGTTATAACCGTCCAAGAAACTTTCCATATACTCGTCTCAACTCTTCATACATCATTTGTCACATAACAGACCAGATCTTTTAACAACTAATTATTTTCCTTTTCATTCACACACAAACCATTTTCTACCATTTATCATTATTCCTTAGCATCTTCTCTCTCAATACAAATGCTTCATTGCTCATGCTGCCAACATCCAAAGTCCAGAGCTCCGGAGTTTAATGTTCTCTTAACCATGTATCTACTGTATCCATTTTATCATGCATCTTTCCATGTTTCTTAATCTATTATTCACCAAAATTTTATCCTTTTAACTTTTAAAATAAAAATTTATCTATATTTCATAGCCATCGTATTGGAATTCTAATATGACTCCACCTTTATTTTCTCAGGAATTTTCCTGATACACATCCTTTTTTTCTAACAAAAAATGGATGATAATAAGAGAAACTATACTAAGAAAACATTTTCCCAAAATGTTATCCCCCATAAAACCATATAGACCTAGTTTCTGAAGAACTTCCAAAAGATGCGGTAGAAGATCAAATTTCTTACAAGAATTCTTCATTTCCTAAATAAGACCCTATTTATATATTTCTGAAAAATATTATCAATACTTTAGGTTACAATATGTCATAGAAACTCGTCTTCCTAAAGTTGGCGACTTGTCGTATCATATCGAAGAAGACAAAATCTGACTTTTCTTTGCTCAATTTTGAGTGGGGTATTCGATTAGCCTTTCACCTATTACATTATCTATTTATTTAAACACGTTCGAATCAGTATCACCTATATTTCATTTGTCTTATTTTGAAATGGTTCTATGATTGTGACAGAGTTAATAATTTACTTATTTTTGTAAATAATGTTTACCTCATATATACTTATTTAACCAATTATTTAGTGGTAATTAATGTTTTTTAACCTTCACTTAACTTAGCTTTGGCTACATCTTCATATATTTTCTTTTTGTTTTGGGGTCGATATATAACATTTTACGTTTTATATCAATGCTCAATATGAACATTTTCATAACCTATCATCATTTTTAGTTTTAGGTTTGGTTTATCAACCATAATCGTAACTTTGGCTATTACGTCAGAACACAATATGGCCACTTATTTAACCATCCAGTTTTCCAACCTCATCTTTGGTTTATCAACCATAATTGTTAATTTGACTATTACGTGAGGACACCAAATGACCACTTGCGTAACCTTTTGGGATTTTCACCTTATGCTTGGTTTACTAACCATAATGACTCATTTGACTATTACATCATGGAAAAAAATGACCACTTACATAATCATTTGGTCTTTCTATATTAGGTTTGGTTTATTGACCGTAAATAACATATTCATAATTATACCTGACCCCTATTTATGTAACTTTATTTTCTTAGCATACAACATGATCATGAATTTTCATTTTTTTCTCTATTTCGTGACGCACCCAACCAATTCAAGTATCTTAAGTATATAAAGAAACTTTTATTGATGAACCAATTTTACAATGTGCCTCATTAAAAAACAGCATACACCACCAATAATTAAAACATAAAATTATCTTACCAATTTTCTTTTTAAATCTTCAAACGCTGAATATTCCAATGATACTTCAATATATTATATCTTGTAACTTGTATGCTTCGCGATGACCTTTAAAAATAACCGTGTATGGCCCCTCCTACTTTGGAGTTAACTTTCAAGCGCTTTTATCTTTTGTTTCTTATAAAAATTTATTCGCAACTAAATCAACTTCCTTTAAAAAGTTTAGTTTCAGTTCCGAATCAAATATGATTTTCATTAGACTCTTATAATGTTGTGATTTTCATTAGACTCTATATTATTTGCAAAACGTTTTCACTATCCCATATTGAAATTTAGGTGTGTTATATGTAGTTAATATTCATAAAATCCCAAATCCTGATAAAATTTGATTCTGCAAAAACCTCAAAATTTCTGAGCTTTTATGTTTTTACAAAGGCTTTGCCTTGACTGACTTTTTAAAATAACCAACGACTACCACTAAAAACTCCCTATTACTAGTAACCATCAACAAAAGACCCACCAAATCAATTTTCTAATTATAAAAAAGACAAGGATTTGAAACTAAACTCATTAGTTCGTTTGGAAAATGACTCATTATAGCATACATTTGACAAGCATTACACCCTTGTCTTCGGCATCAACCGTTAATTCTGGAAAATAAACATTCGCAAGAAGAAAACGCATATTAGACTTTTATGTTGACAATGTCCAACAATAAGGATGGCAATCCGGGTATTGGCAGGCTCGACCCG
Organism: Limnanthes douglasii subsp. nivea; assembly: GCA_036936605.1. NCBI lineage: Eukaryota > Viridiplantae > Streptophyta > Magnoliopsida > Brassicales > Limnanthaceae > Limnanthes > Limnanthes douglasii. The sequence goes on from JAUPFV010000002.1 coordinate 312,698,889, forward strand.
CATCGATCCAGCCCATCCGGGTTTTGTTCGGTCTGAACATAGAATAAGTCGGGTTCGGGTTAACAAAATGTTAACCCATAACCGGGTCAGGCCATGCTCGGGTTTCTAATTTTTCAGACCCGTTCCGGCCCAAAAATTATAAAAAATATACAAAAAATAATATTTATATATATAATAAAAATAATATACATAAAAAAAATTAATGTCCACGGGTCGGGTCGGGTTGGCTGACGGACATAAACGAACGGGCTTGGATTTGAAAATACAAGCTCGGGAGCGGGTCAAAACGGGTTCGGGCTCAAGTGTCCGAAAACCAGTCTCATGTGCGTCGGCCCGAACCCGACGCACAGACGACCCATTGTCGTCCCCACCCAACAACACCTTTATGCAAGTATTATAAAATGAACAACGCCTCTTACTTATTCAAATAATGCAGCAAAGGCTTCGTCAAACTTTTTCTATAAAACATATCGTCAATAATTGTGTATTTAGTTGCTTCAAATTCTTAATGCACGGACCTTAGATTTATCTTCTCAAAGTACCCGATCTTTAAAAAACAACAAGTACTCATACCTCCAATCATTATCCACTTCAATCGATAAAACCTCAATTCCTTAAAATTCATTATCAACATATTACCTTTCTTAAATAATAATTAGCAGATTATCCTCTATTACTACTATCCTCGCTAACAAATCAACAACCAATCTTTCAATCAGATGCACTTGCTCAAATTCCATATTTTCAAATTTATTTACCCATTCCTTTAAAACTTCCAAATATCTACTCATATTTCATGATTGGCATCATAAATACCATTAGATTGACTTAGTACGAATTCCGAGTGTGATCTTACCCAAATGATTTTTGTTCCACTAATACGATCTAACTTCAAACTTTGTAACATGGTCTCATATTCAACAATAGTATTGGTAACATCAAACCTAAATTTATCGACTACTTATTTTCTTCATGAAATTGTGTTTTAAGAACAACTTCCACTCCACATTCATCAACATATGAAGCTCTATCCACTTCAACTATCTGTTCAAAATCTTTTATCGCATCAGATTGCACACCCTGGTCATCATTCATTATTTCACCAGCCAACTCGCTTATGAATTTTTTTCATAGTTTGTTTCTTTATTCTAGTACGAGGTTCATACACTTCTCTCAGTTCTATCGACCAACGTGTGGGTCTTCCAAAGACATTTGATTTATGCAACACAATTCTCAAAGGAAAAGATGTTCACACAATGATATAATGACTTAAGAAATAATGCTTCATTTTGTTTACGGCTACAAGCAAACTTAAAGCACTTTTCTGAATTCAGATATCTTATTTTATCATTAATTAAAATTTTACTCACGTAATAAATCAATCTTTTACCTTTATCAACTTCTTGAATTAACATATAACTTACCGTACACATGTACAGAGAAAGATATTAGTATAAATTTTCACCTCTCAACGAGAATGGTAGAATATTTGGTGAATCAAATATTATTTTTAAGTGTGAAATGTTTTATCACACTCTTTATTACAACAAAAATTCTTAGATTCCTTAAAAATTCCAAAAATAAATGAATTTTGTTAGACACGTTTGAAATAAACTGTATTAAAATCATTAGACGCCCCATCAATATTTACACTTCTTTTATGGTTATTTGAGGTTCAATGTTTAACAATTCTTTAATTTATCTCGGAACAAATTCAATTTCATTCTTGATAACTACATACCCGAGGAAATTCCCACTTCAAACTCCAAAAGAATACTTGAAAGGATTCAACTTAAGATTAAATTTCCTCAAATTCCTAAAAAAATCAGACATAACTTCAACTTGATGATCTTCGATATTACTTTTAAAAATCATTTCATCTATATATACTTCAACATTCTTTCCTAACCAATTCTAATTTTTTTATTAACTAACCTTTGATAAGTCGATCCCGAATTCTTTGAACCAAAATCCATTGCCTTATAACAATCTAATCCCATTTTGGTTTGAAAATCAGTATGTTCTTCATTATTAGAATGCATTAGAAATTGATTTTATCCAGAATAGGCATCCATAAATGACAAGAACTCATGACTGGAAGTTGCATCAACCAACTGATAAATTTGAGGCAAGGAAAATGCATCATTAGGACAAGTCTTATTAAGATCAATAAAATCCACGCACACTCTCTATTTGTTTGGTTAACCAAAACCAGATCTGGCTAACCAACCTTAATCTTCTATCAATTTCCAACTAATGACAAATAACTGACGAGCTCACCCTAGTAGCATCATCTTAATTATCTCTCAACAAATATACCAGTTTACTTTTAAAATTTGACTTATCTAACTTCCAACTTTAACTACTCGTCCACTCGACAACTCTTCTTCATCCAGTTTATCCAAGCAGTCATCACATTGCACCTCTTCTTTATGATTTCGTATAATTTTCCCTCCAAAATTAGATCTCTTTAAAATGCATCCACAACTACATGTTATGTATAAGTTGTCAAATTACTCATCTCACGCACAAATTGATAAATAATAATGTTTTAACGTTTCACATCTGCTTTAATAAAAATTCATTATGGAATATCTTTTTTATTATAAGTTCTATTACCAATTAAAAAAATTATGAAACCATGTTAAACTCCCTCAAAATTCTAAATTTTCCTTTTAGGAAAAGAATTAAACCAATCCATCGTAAATCTATTGAATGCCATTAAAACACCTATGCATACCAAGATATCTTCAACGTTAAATGTCATCATCATATTTTTTTAATTGATCCAAATGATGTTCAAGATCACCTGAATCGTCATAAGTTTCCATGCGATATGATTAGATTCTTTCAAAGTTTTCTCTGTAGAATTTTATGGATGAAATGAGACTTGTGAAGCATGTGGCCCACTATTTTCGGCATTTCCTCGTTATACAACAATACCTTCTTTCATTGACTGTCCTTCACACTCAACACTATCCAACTTTATTTTTCCTTGTCGCTTATCTTCATTATCATCCATCTTCCTTTCTTCTCCTTTCTCATCGCGCCTAAATCTTATCTCTCATTCTCTAACCTTTCGGTGCAATTTGCATCAGAACCTTCCTAACTTACTTTTTGCTTCCTTTTATTCTTTGATGTAATATTCTCCATCAATAGTTGTAACACTTATGTTAATTTCTCAAATTTTGCTTTAGCTTATTTCTTATTTTCAACTTGTAACCGATTAGCTTTAATATACTCCTTCTGTAACTTTTTAATTCGATCATCTAAAAGTTAAAAACTAGAAGGATTTGCATGTATTCCTTGACTAGTAAGATTTACACCTTAAAAACATGATATAGAAAACCTATTGCATCACCATATCTATCATAAACATGATCAGACCTAGACGTTATGCCGGTTAATTGATTTTGATATGCTACAGTCACTTTATGACTTCTTTGCTTTAAAGAAACTATATTACAAGTACCAAAAACCATACATCGAAATGGATTTCCAGCTAAAGAAGTTTCTTTATCTATATGTAAATTTAAAGCATATTCTAGAATACCCACCGTGGTACCTTAACTCAAACGAATTCTCAGTGAAGATCTTTTAATTCCTCAGTGTGTCATCACCATTGGTAAACTGAGCTAAAAGCTTTGAAAAGAAACTATCTCACATAAGAAGTCTTAAATGTGTTAAAAGACTTTATCAAATAGATTAAATAGCTAAAATAATGAACTAAAATCAAGAAATAAAGTAGAAAGTGTGTAATATGTTTTTCTTATTGAAAATATGTGACCAATCTCCAAATAGAGACTTCATTCTCTATTTATACATTTTATATAAAATATTATATCAATCACTAAATTAAATAGTTCATTATGTTATTACCATCTAATAAACTTTCTTGATAACATTTTATATGATAGCACATATAAAACGGTTATAACCGTCCATCAAACTTTCTACATGCTCGTTTAAACTCTTCAAACATCCTTCGTCATCAAGATGAATGTAAGCCTCGTAATAACTGTAAATTTCTCCCTCATTATGATCCTCCATATGGACCTCACCATATCTCTGATTTTGATCTTTATTTTATTCCATTTAATATTCTCGGCGTAATCCCTCGACCTGTGGTCCTCCTCATATCTTTGAATATGAACCTCGTCTTAACCCCTCGATATTCGGGCTTTGTCAAGTTTTGGGAATCTTATTCCTTTATTAGCTTTATTTGCCGCATCTAAATAAAGAACATATTCCATCTGTGGAATATATCTTTATCATCAAGGCGTTCTTCACTTCATCCATCGTAAGGGAGTCTTTATCGTAGAGAATGGTGTCCATGAAGTGTTTGTACTCCTTCAGCATAAAGCTTAAGAGGATGATTTCTTGATATTCTTCCTACATCTTCTCATTAGTTGCATTCAAGTCGAGTATGATTATCATATAATCATCTGCGTGCCTTCAGATGTTTTTGTCATTTTCCATGGACAATGTGTAACTCTATTTCTCGAGATACAATGTTTCGCCAATGACTTCTTCATGTAAATCCTCTTCATCCATTTTCATATCCCCAACATTGTAAACTCTTTAGATACATCACACACTATTTTATCTCATAAGCTCAACACGAGGGCACAATGAGCTTTAGAAAATTATACAGTATTAACCTGTGTAAAATTTCTTGTCGATAGGAGTAGTCAATCCCTTATGTTGAATAAATTATAGTCAATTGATCATTTTAATTTTTATAGAATAAGCTTCATGGAACTCATCTTTCGTGGATTTCTGTTTCTAGGCTAGATCTTTTTTCCGGCCTTCAAATCGCCAGTCAATTTACTTATTCTTATGTTGTATCACCTTCACCCTACCATTTGTTGGGAAATTAGCCCGTCATACTTAAAACTTGGCCTCACATATTCCATTTAAAGACTTCTCATGCAAAGCTCTAGCTTCACTTCAGATCGTACATTGAATATAAAACCTTAATACTTCACACACTCCAGATTAAATCACTTAAATCAACAATAATAAAGCTATTATCCAATAGGCACTTCGTATTAATTTTTTTTATCAACGATCGAGATTATATTTATATTTACACTCCCAAATGAAGAAGCACAGTTCGAACCATGAACAAATCGCACCAATACTGAAGCAGCTAACCGAGGTAGCCTCGACATACTGCTTCAGTCCAACTTTCATGCTTCGATTGCACATGATTCAGTCCAGCCTGTGCCGGTTCAGTCAATTCTCCTTCGACTCAATAGCCATCAGTCTCGACAACTTGTCTCAACCCCTAGATTCCAGCACACGTCTTTGTATCTATATCAGTGTTCAGACTCCACTTAGAGAGTTTCAATTGTTCATGTGTATACATGTCTTCGGCTGATCTATCTTCAATCGTGTAGTCATATGGCAATATATGTATTAACTAGTTACTCTAACATACATCTATCATTAAATCCTAATTTTGCCATACTCAATGATAAAAGACTCTAAATATATCTTCTTGAAGGTTTATTTAAATAAACTTACCATTTATTAACTTGAGTTTAAATTTTATCACACATTATTTATACATGGCTTGAAATTTAAAAGGTTTATTGACCTTCTACTTAAGAGATCAGTTTCTACAACAAAATATGTTTCAATTAATACCCTTTTGGTTTATAATCAGGGTACCTAAATGATCTAAAATCCACACGTGATATCAAGGATGAAAAACAATGGTTACACACCGGAGACATAGGCTACGTTGATGACGACAATGAATTGTTTATAGTTGATCGAATAAAAGAACTTATAAAATATAAAGGATTCCAAGTTGCTCCTGCCGAGCTTGAATCCATATTGGGGTCGCATTCCGAAATCGCTGACGCTTTTGTTACATCGTATGTTATTTCTTTACGTGTATCTGCATCTACATGAAGTCAAGAACATTTTGTATGAAAATATAATTTTACATGGTTCAGGGTGAAGCACGAATCTGACGGAGAGGTTCCGGTGGCTTTTGTGGTGAGATCAGAAGGATCTAGCATTAGTGAAGATGAGATACGGCAGTACGTAGCCGTTCGAGTAAGATGTTTTTTTACACTTTTGGAGTAACCAAATGTTAATCTAAAAATGTGCTTACTTAGGGTATGGACCGGATAACATACATGTGAAATCTAAACAAATTTGCTTGCAAAATTCGGTCAAACACTAAAATTGATTTATTTCGTTTATGTGTTTTATCAGATTATGAGTCAATACATTTTTTTCATCATCAATCAATTGTTTTTACATTTTGCAGGTCAGTTTTTATAAAAAGCTCCATCGGGTTTTCTTTATCGATGTAGTTCCTAAATCTGCATCAGGCATGCTACTTCGAAAAACGGCAAGACTCAAATTAAGCTCTTATATTCTCGAGTGAAGATTAGAAGAAAAGAACATGTCTTATGGAAACCATAAACTGATTTGATACTATACGAAATTAAATCAACTAACTTTTTTATGCGAGAGTGAATCTCGAAACGTTGTTATTTAAAGCATTTTTGAACTAGACCAAGTGAATGGTCTGATAGGACAACTACCGAATTAAGGTAATAATTGGAATATTTGAGAAATAAATAATTATAATATTGTTCTTATTTAGTTTATTGGATTATAAATAATAGTTTTTTTTATTCGGTATATCAAAGTTTTTAAATTATTTTATTCGATTTTTTTTTATTATGGAAAATTTTTATTAGATATTTTGAAGTTTTTATTATCTATTTTATTTTTTATTAAACAAAAATACATTTTTTTAACCAGTCTTCTATCGTAAAATTGATTAAATCTAATATTTGTCTACTCGAAATACCTAAAAATAATATGATTAGTTTTTATATTTTTAAATGAAAAACAATATTCATTTTCGTAAATTTAAATAACTGAAATGAACCTTTTTAACATGATTGATTTTCGTTGGAAATATCAAAGAATAACAGTTCTATTAATGTTATTATTAAACAAAAAACGTATTATATCATTTTACAATTTAACCATTTCTAATAAAATCAAATCAACCAAATCACTCATATGTTTAATGTGTGAATTTAAATTGTCAATCTCGTTACGATTTTATACTTAAACTTAAACGAATAAATAAAAAAGCTTCCGCATCAACTCTATATCAAAATGGAAATTCTACAGTTTGCATTTTATTCATTTCATTTCAATCCTATATAAAATTACAAGTATGGATCCTCAGATTAATATTTACAATTATAATTTAGCATCTGAATTTAATATAATGACCATTAACGCACTCTTTCCGTAATTGAGATAAATTGATCACAAAGTCAGTCAATTAGTTAAAAATAATTTTAGAAGTGAGGAATGCAACGTGATAATCTCGTAGTCTAACATCTAGGTAAAAAAATTATTTTTTTTTCCGTAAAATACCGACCTGGGTATAATTACAAACAACTAGTTATATAAAAATGTCATATGCCATCCCAATTGGTCTGAGAATAGTTGACATGCTAGGACTCAAAATCTCAAAAAGACGATCATCTAAATTTATCTATGTTAAGTGCAACCGAAGTCTCGTATCCCACGTCATTTATTCTTACTTATACACCAAAACAGAATATGCAACACCTCAGATTCTCTACCGGTGCGACCAAATTCCTACACTAACTAGATATCATAAGGACAATAGTATTGATCGTGGTAGGCAGCCTTTATATATAGTTTTAGTAAGGTTCGTCTGCAACGTGCTTGGAAGGCACTTGAGTAGATAATCTGACAGACTTGCCTAGTGCTTTCATTGACTTTTTATTTCTTGAGAGATAATAGGTTAATCTACCTAGTGGCTGGTGGGATTCGACTATTTGTAGCTCCCCCGACCATTTTCTTTGACTTGATAAAGACCATGATAAGATTTAGATGAAAGCTCATTTTGTCTTTGTTTATCTAGATTATTGTGGGATAAATGATCAGATGAGTTCTAGAATCGCTATGATTTTTACCTCGAGTAAAAATATTTATTTTTCGAGCTTAGAATGGACTAACTCACGGCTTATTCGGCAGACTCTACCCGATCTTACACAATCCTTCCGCAATTTTCATTCTGGCAATATATGATTCACTTGGTCTCGAATCATATATCTCTACAGGTGGATAGTATGGTAGAGATCGATTCACTTCAATGACACCCATACTAGAACTAGTCGAGACCAGACTCAACCGAACAACAATGTTGCTAGATGATCCCTTTGTCAAAATCATGGTTTTCGGTGAAAAGCTAAAAAACCAATTTGAGAGAGAATCGCTACAAGAGGTGTGAGCTTTAAAATTTATTCATGGTCGAATTCTACCTCCTTCGCGTCTACATGCTTTACGTTGAGGTCGAAGAGAAACCAAACATTAATCACATCAATAGTCAAAACTAAGAAAGGTTTTACCGAACCTTAAACACCGGTAACCGAAACTTGAAATAGTTGATAATCATCTGCGTGTTAGATAATTATGGAGCAAAGATTTTTTGCTTTTAAATATATACTTCATTAAATATAACATAAACATAGTGCATACACCAATCACATAATACATATTTAACATGGTTCAGATTGAAAAGAAATTCTACATCGACGGACAATGGATATTAATTTTATATATAAAGATGTTAAAAAGACTCTCTAAAAAAACTAAACCAAATTTTCTTCCTTTGTTACAAAGAACCATTGGTTTATAAAAAAATTATGGATCTCGAAGTTTATCTCAGAATTTATCTTAGTGTTAATCGTCTGTATCACTTTTCTCTCTAAAACAAGACAAGCAAAAAGCTTTATCTTTTTACTACTTCGCTCAGTTTCATATGGCGCGTAATAAAACTTCAATTTTCTCTTTCACAATATAAGCTCAATGATGAAGTGCACAATGCATCGGGATCCCATTAGCATCAAAAGAATATTCTTTTGTCCATCCAAATAAGAAAAAATATTTGTTGTATTGACAATGTACAACTTGTCTATGCTAACAAAAAGAACAAACAAAGAGAAAATATAAAAGTGGCTATGGATTTGTTATTAGAAAGTATAAAAATTACATAAAGCATATGCTCATATTTATAGATAAAATAAAGAGCTAACAACAGCCTATCTCAAACTCACAATGCAACAATAATAAGCATTGAGAGTTTGACACAAAGAAAATGAAATTGCGTTATTGATTGAGGCTTTGTGAAAATATCAGCAACCTACAAAGATAAATGAACATATAGAAGCGAGATAGTGTTGATCTGAAGATAATACCGAGTGAAGTGAATAATATATTTTAATGTGCTTTGTCCTCTCGTGAAAAATAAAAGTCTATGATATCTGTATAGCGTTTTTGTTATCACAATGTAAGGAAGTAGGTTTACTAACATCAACCCATATATCTGCAAGAAGCCATTGTAACCAAATAATCTCACATATGGTCACGACCATAGCACGGTACTCAGTTTCAGCTTGTTTTTTGTTTTTCCATGATATCAATAAATCTTTAAGAAAAATACAAAAAACTAGTAGTAGATTTTTTGTCACGAGGATCATTATCCCAATCAACATCGCTACAGGCACACAATTCAAGTGAAAAGGTCGAAGAAAACAAAATAATCTTGAATAGAGTGCCATGAATATATCTCAATATTTGAAAAACAACTCCCCAATGGACGGATGTAGGAGCAATACCTATAAGATAGACCAAGCTTCATACAAGAGTTCGATATAGATTTGGGTCTGACAAAGGAAGACCATCAATCAGAGAGTACCGAGCATTGGTTTAAAAAGGGGTATCTACCGTCCTGTAATCAGAAAGTCGCGCTCGCTCATATAAATCAGATATATAAATTTTGTCCGAGAGATAATATAACATTTTGGAGAGTGAGCCACCTCAAAACGTAGAAAATAACGTAATAGTCTCAAGTCCTTCATCAAAACACGATGAGCCAAATCACGTTTTAGTGCCTCAATAACATCAATATAATCACTTGTAATGATCATATCATCTACATATAGAGATAAAATAATTCATCATGCACGTGTACATCTGATAAACAAGGTCGAATCATGATTACTAGCAAGGAAACCAAGTGAAGTGGTAACTATAGATAATTATCAAACAAGGAACAAGGAGCTTGTTTGAGACCACATCAAGCTCATTTTTGAGACTAGAGGAGGAATCATGCAAACTTCCTCATAAAGATCACCGTTCAAAACTCATTTTTGACATCTAGTTGGACGATCTTCCATTGGCGAAGGGATGAAACCGCAATAAGAGTACGAACTGTTACCATTTTTTCCACTAGGGCAAATATCTCATCATAATCTATACCGTAATTCCGTGAATACTCTTTTGCTACAAGACGAGCCTTATATCTTTCAATAAACCCATCAGACTTTGTTTTAATTTTAAAAACCCAACGAGAACCGATTATATGCTTACTAGATGAAGGTTTAACTATATACCATGTATGAGTATGATAAAGAGCAGTAAGCTCTTCGATTATACCATTTTTCCTACAAGGATCACAAATGAATTCTTTAAATGACCGAGGTTCATACAAATCATGTATATTATGAGAGGAGTAAAAGGACTTGAGTGAGAAGAGTACGCAAAACCTGGTAGTTTAGTAAACTTACTTATACGAGTGGATCTCCCGAGAGGTGAATGATCTGTTTTTCTACCAAAGAAAGGAGTTGGTGCAGACATTGATGAAGTTGACTCAAGTATTGATGAAGTAAAAGTAGTATCAACTATTGTAGATGTCCTGTGAGTTGGAATATCAATGTCAAAAGTTGTATTACTATCCATTTCAAAAGGATCAATAGCTTGAATGTTTGTCTTTGTTACATTATGTGATTTTGTCGGAATCGATAAAATGGGATATGCTAAAAAAAAGTGTAACACCGTAACATATAAAAATACATATAGCTATTTGAGACCCAATTTGTTATGTTCAACATGAGGACGAAGGACAAAACATGTACATCCAAACACTCGTAAGGAAGAATAATCTGGATGTTATCTATATAACTTCTGAAATGCAGACATTCCTATATTATGAGCAGTGGGAATTCGATTAATTACATAAACAACAGTCAAGATTGCTTCTGCCAAAAAAAGTTGGAACTTCAGTGGATAAAAAAAAGAATGATTAGTCTCAACAATGTGACAATATTTTCTTTTTGCAACACTATTTTGCTGAGGGGTGTCTGTACAAGATGATTATTGTATAGTACCATCATATGCAAGTAAGTGTTTGATATAATTGGAGATATATTCACCCTCAAAGTCACACCTGAAGCATTTTATAATAGTGAAATGTTGGGTCTTAACCAGTGCTTTAAACTCTTTTAATATTCCAAGGAAATCTAACCTCTGTTTCATCAGATAAATCTATGAGTATCAAGTATAATCATCAATAAACGATACGTAATATGACGAACCACTTTTGTGATGGACCCCGGATGAATAATATCAACGGAGCAATAGAATAAGTGGTACTTTCATTAAGCGGTAATGACGAAACGTTTGCTAGTTTACAACCACAACAATTTGAGATATTACAAGTGTTTAATTGACCTAAAGAACTTGTAGAAATTAAAATTTTCAAACGTAATGCAGATACATATGCGAGATGAAAATGCCAAAGATAAAAATCATACGATGAAGGATTGAATCGAAACGAATACAAATCAACACAGAGGCATCAATATCAGTCAAGTATATTTTTTCACTATCAACACTATAGACATCCACATATGTTACTTCGAGTTTTTTTTAAAACGTAGAGTTCCCTTATTTTACGACATATTTACAATCACTTTATGGGTCTGTTGATTTTGTATAGCACAAACAAAATCAGAAAATAAGACCTACTAACAAGATTTACACAATGGTTTTCTTAACAATCAAAAAGATCCAAGAAGATCTACTGATCTTCACATTCTCTAAAGTTTGAGATCCTTCTTTTATTTTCTCTAATTCTACTTTTCGGTTGCATTTTTTTATGTATTAATGGATATAAATAATTATGAAGCTTTTGAAGATGAAGAATTTCTGGTTCTCCAAGCCAAAAACAAAGAGTTGTCACTTGCAAAGAAGAAAGACAGAATCAAGTCATATGTTGATACTGTCAAGAAGAAATAATATATATTTGCCTTCAAATCTGGTAGCATTATAGAAAGCCTTGATCATATATCTTTGCACTACCCTGAAACAGTCAAAGATCAATTACTATATCCATTTAAAACTACTTTAATAGGTAAATTTTCCAATGGTTTACTACTAAATTAGTTCTTCGGTTCTTTTAAGTTTAGATGTGATTATAGCATGGACATTTGGGATTCAAGACACGTTCTTCTTGAATTGAACCTTAAAGAAGATGTCTGCAATTTATGGTCTCGAAGGTTTTTGACAGTTGGAAAAGCCTCGATGAGATTACTTAGATGGTCGACAACATTCAACACGAAATATGAAAGTGCAATATCGCTGGTTTGGGAAAAAATTGAAAGAGTCTGAGAATGTATGTACAACTCCAACATAATGACAGATATTGGTTCTACCATAGGGGTTCCTTACAAGGTTGTTATTCAAGACAATAGCAGACCATATAGTACTGCTTGTTTTTCCCTGATTGAAATGGATGTATCGATGAAAATACATCACATAATATGGTTTGGATTTGGGAGTATTCAAGGATGTTGGTTATCTATTAGTTACAAAAATCTTTCAAAATATTGCAGCACTTGCTACCATATCGGTCATAGCCACAAAATATGCAAGAAAAATAGCAACATTCATTTGGGAAAAGAAATGACTGATAATAACAGAGGAGATCATTTGGTCATCTCGAACCAAAATGTCATAAAAATGACAAATAATAATAATATTTATTTGGAGAATACAAAAACAACATGTAAATCTTTTCAACCAAATATTAAATCGATTGTTCTTAACCCTATGCACGGAAAGAACAAGAACAACATCAACGCAAAGACTGAAGATATCCTATAACAACTAAAGATCTATCTATAAGTAACAACTTCCAAGAAGTGTTGACTGTTGATGATAAAGTCAAGGCGCACGAAGCAAAAATCCCAAAGAAGAAGAAATCATAGATGCAATCAAGACTTTAAAGCAAGGGAAACATAATTATTCTTTAGAGTACAAAAATATAATATCAGGTAATGTGCCTCTGGAACAGGAAAATATCTACAATATTCTTAATTCTCCAACTCTCAAAGACATTGATACAGACAATAAATTTCACGAAATTCTCAGTAAGAAGGTTAATGAGGCTAAAAAATGGGAAAAAACCCAACATATTAGTCCTTAAATTTCTGAAATTTTGAGGGACTAGTAAGTTACATCTCCCTCTTTCGAATAATGATAAAGATGATTAGTTAGAATGTTTGGGGTATCAAGGTTGAAAAGCTGGAAGGCATTGTTAAGAGGCTGGGTTTCAATTACTATACTGCTAAAACTTCTAATAAAATATGGTTATTTGGGAGCGAGGAATTCAGTACTAATATCCTTATTGATCACACACAGTGTCTGCATGTGGAAATCTATGACTAGGGTTTAGACAAAAGATTTTTATTAACCATCGTTTACGCTAAATGTCAGAGACATAAAATAAGAGAGCTTTGGGATCAACAGAAACGCATTGATCCAACAAATTAAGAATGGCTAAGAATTTGTGATTTTAATGTAATAACTACTTGTGAGGATCAATTGGGGTGCTCTACATACTGTCATAATAGCATTGAGGACTTTAATGAGGCTATAAATTATTGATACTTAGAGGATCCTGGATTTGTTGGGTCGAGGTTCACTTGGAACAGAAATTCTAAACAGAAGACCGCGCCCTTTTTAATACAACCTGGTCCAACTTTTTCAAGGAGATTCAGGTTCTTCACATGGCCATAACTTGTTTAGACCATGTCCCTTTATATATATATATATATTAAAAAACACAAACAATAAAAAAAGATTTAATTTTTTAAATATTTGGACACTTGATGACAATTTTCTAAGTTTTATTGAACAGAACTGCACTCAAAGGATTGAGGGATATCCTCTTCACATATTCTCGCATAAATTAAGAATACTAAAGGATGGCCTTAAGAAGTGGAACATTAACCATTTTGGTACTGTCTTTGACAAGCTTAAAATTAATGAGGAAGAGGTCAGAAACTGAGAGATTAATCTTGCTTCTACTAATAACCTTGAAACTAAGGCAACTCTTATGAAGGCTAATGGTTTATATCTTCAAGTATTGAAAATGAAAGAGAACTAGTGGCAGCATAAATGTTATGGTAACTTGTTGAAATACAGTGACATGAACACAAAAGCCTATCATAACTATGTTTCCAAGAAAAGAATGAAAAATGCTATTCAAGCATTAAATATGGTGGTAATTTGATTCTTGAAACTGTAAAGATAGGGAAATCGGCTAAAATTTATTTCAAAATATTCTAACTACTCAGCCTTACAACAATATTGAAGATGAAATGAACAAAATGCAGAATAGCATCTTGAACAACATACCTAAGCTTATAAGAAATGAAGATAACATCTCTATGATGTTTCCTCCAACTGAAGATGAAATCTATGAGATCATCAACACAATGAATCCCTCTAGCACATCAGGAGTTGACGGATTTAACATTTTTTTTCAAGTGTTGCTCGAAAATAATAAAAAAGGAATTGTCTCAAGCCATGAAAGCTTTTCTGCAGTGCCAAAGTATTCCTAAAGGTATCATGGCTACAAGTTTGTGCTTAAAACCTAAACCTATTAATTTTACTACTTGGAAGAACTTCAGGTCTATTAGTTTGTGTACCATGCTTAATAGAATCATGTCCAAGATAATCAATAATAGGTTATCTAACTTTCTGCCAAAACTTATTTCTAAAGCTCAGGGCGTCTATGTCAAAGATAAATTGATTCACGATAACATCATGATTGAAAAAGAGCTAGTCTTTGACCTTAACAGAAAACCCAAAGCTGGGAATATTATGGTTCAACTAGACATGTCCAAAGCTTTCGATAAGATGTCACATTCATTTTTTCATAAAGTCCTGATTTCTTTTGGATTTTCTAAGAAATTTGTGAACCTAATTGAAAACTAAAAAGATTGGTTTTATATTTCTTTGTTTATTAACTCTTATTTCCTTTGTTCTTATATTTATTCCTATTTAGTGGATGCAAAAAAAGCTGCATTTCTAAGAGCATGATTAATAGACTTGAAAAGTATTTCAATAAATTTCTTCAGGGATCTAGTTCTACTGACAAGTGCATTCACTGGTCTAATTGGTCTCTATTATGCAGACTATTTGAGGAAGGTGGTCTGAATATCATAAAACTTTCAGATATTCAGAACACTTTCTCCCATAAGATTTGGTTTACATTTAGAGAGTACAAAATTTTTTGGATTCAAATAATGTATAAATATATACAACAAAAGTATATATCCCCTCAAGTCATACTATAATAATACTGGTTCATTAACTTGGAAAACACGTGCATGCATTAAAGCTATTGCAGAGCTAAACATAAAATGGATGTTGGGTAAGGGCGATATGGATTTCTGGCTCGATAATTGGCATGATCAGTCGCCTCTTATCATTCTTAATGACAAAAAGAATAATAGTTGGTTTTAGACAACCAAAATAAACACTTTCTGGCAGAATAATATATAGGACATTAACAGATTTCAAAGCTTTCTATCTCTTAACAGAATTAATCTAATCAAGGAGACAAGTATCAACAACAATAAAGAAGATATTATGATTTGGAATATCTACCCTAATTGCAAGTTCAAGACAAAATATCTGTGGGACAGCATTAGACATCACCATCCCTGATCAAGCTTGTTCAAGAAAATGTGGAATACTATTACCCCAAGTAAGCTGTCGTTCATTTTATGGAAACTAATTCACAATTATATTCCTACAGACTCAACTTTATAAAAAAACATTTTAATCTTTTGTCTAGATGCCAATTTTGTAATCATTGCGAAGATACTAATCATTTGTTTGTTTCTTGTAGTTATGCCTGGGACATCGAGTTGTATTTTACAGATTTATATAAGGTCAAAATTGAGATTTATTACTACAAATCACATTATTATGAATTGGTTTTGGTTTTCAGATAAGGATGTTCACATTACCCATGTTATTCCTCCTACCATCTGCTGGGTAATTTGGCAGAATTGTAACAGAGAAAAGTTTAAAGTGAATTCTTACTCCTCCTGGTCTTCCATCAAGCATATTAAACATATAATTAATAACTTAGACAACTCTAATCTTCTTAAATCTAAGCATTGGTCTAAGGCTACGAGTGTTGGGTTAAATCTAGGTTGTTTATCAATGATCAACATGAAGAAGAAGCCTTTATATCTAAAATGGAAAGCCCCTTTCTCAGGCAGACTTAAGATGAACACCGATGCTTCTTGCATCATAAACGGTGAATCTAGCAGTGTTGTGATAATCATAAAGTGCAATGAAGAAATCATACATGGATCAAACAATTTATATGGTAAGTTGTCTCCTCTCTTGGCTGAATTTAGAGCCTTGTTTGACGATCTTCTCATCTGCAAGAATAACAACTAGATTAATGTCGATATTAAAACCGACTCCTTAATTCTTGTTAATCTTCTATCTAATGGAAAATTTATTTGGCATCTTAAACCTTTGCTAACAAGTTGTCAAAACTTAATAGCTCTTCCATGATCATCTATCACATATCCAGAGTCCAAAATCAAACTGTAGATTGGTTTACAAAATGGACTTCTGAGATGCAAGATGAAACAAAATTTTACACACTTTCAAGTTCCTACTTTTCAGTTAGTGATTGCTCTTCTAGAAAGTATGGGACTGGGGTATATTAATCACGATACTGTTTGATATAGTTTTAGTCTATGTTGCTCTCTACCAATGTCTAAAAAGTTGTGTCGTTAGCAGGATTATACCTGATTAGCTTTAAAGTCAGCAGGTATCCTTTTTTTCAGATGTAGGTTGGTGCTAACCTCGGATTTCATCTAGAGCTGTTGTTTGTTGGCCTCGGTTTTTCCAAACCTGGAGCTGGCACCCGAATATCAGGCATTAAGGAAGAAGATTCAATTGCTTCTAAGGGTGGGCGATTCTCTAAACTTGAAATTAGTCTGAATCAAGAGGTTGTGGAGGTGAAGTTCTAGTGGAGTAGATAAGGATTTTACTAAAGATTGTCTTGTCTCCCCTATTTGTATTTAATTCTGAATATTGTTTGGCGCCTAAAAAGTTGGGTTTGAGTTTAAAATCTTAATTTTGTCGCCTAAACTCTAAACCAATGTATTTTTTTAATTAAAAAAAATTGATTAAAAAAAATTAATCATATTATTATTAAAAAATATTTGTTTAATATTATATTTTGTTTTTATTAATTTTCAACAGTAAGCGGAGTTACAAATTCCATCCGATTATAATTACTTTTTTAAAAACATGTATTAACGAATAGAGTATAATCCAAAAGTTTGATTAGAAAAATATATAATCCCACCAACTCATATCGGTGGAGTTTATTGTATGATATTTCTGTTAAAAACAAAGTTTGAATACGAAAGTCGTATAAACGTTAAAATGTACCTATCAGAACACCCAGCACAGTTAATCAAATGTAGGCATGATTTTCAATACTTGTTTCGTTGGCTAGGTAACGCACGATCACGTTGTTGTTTTCTAAAAGAATTGCAATTTAAATAGTAATATAAACAAATTTTGTTGTAGATTTCAGCGTTATCTTTAAAACAAAATATTTAAACCTAACAAAAGGCTATACATATATCGGGTAATACAATTATTTAGATGAACAAATAATGTATATAAAAAATAGTTTAGTAGTGTAGTTATATGTAAATAGAATTCACGCGTCACATACTTATTTTTATAATTATAAACAACTTTATTTTATATTTTGTAATAATGAAGAAATATTATTATATTTGTTAGTTTTGTAAAGAGTTTATGTGTGCCGAATAGTTTATTAAAAAACGAACTCTTCTTTAATTATACCGACCATGTTAAAGTACTGGTCGGACAAATCAAACATCATTAATATCGATATACTAAAATATAATTACTATGTACTAAGGTTTTAATTATATTGTCACGTAATTTATAAAATTCAATAAGGTTTTATCAAATTTTAAATATAAAAAACACTAATACTGATATTTAACTTTTAATAATTGCACTGTAAATATAAATATTTAATATCTTTTCAATTTATTTTTTTATATTTTTTTGGATAAATGTGGTTGTATATATATATATATATATGTACAAGGTTACAATCGTCTAGAGAGTCATGTGATCTCTCAAGTGAGTACAATGCAGGGTAACAATGTACCTAAAAGAAAAAGACATGTCCAAGAGTGCCTTGATAAAGGTCTAGAGCACTTGCCTCTTTAAAAAAACCTTAACCACCCGTTGGGTAAAAACCCGGTCTAAGGAAAAAGAGTATAAGTCTCCAGGCCGGCACTAATGGACTATTACATAGAAAATCCAAAAAACTTAGTGTATCAATGAAAAAGGACTCTAACATGTGAGTCGATAATGCGGATATAATCTAAATAAAATCTTCAAGGTCATGAGAGTGATTCGGATGACGAAGGTGTCTTGAGTCACGGTCTCTTCATCAAACACAAGGCGGTTACGGGTGCGCCAAATCTCAAAAATAGTGGCTTGGAAGGCAAGATTGATGGCGCGGGATCGGTAGGATGTTCTTCGATGCTCCTTCCTAATCTGTTTGTGTGCACTATCAAGCGTTGTCATTTTTCGAGTAATCCCCAGCCATGATCGGATACGACTCTAGATTTCCTTAGTGAACCTGCAAGCAAAGAAAATATGGGCATCAGACTCATCTGAGTGCCTGCAAAATGGGCAGCTGATGTTAGGCAAGTCCATGTAGTGGAGAGTGTCTTTCGTGGCAAGGCAACGATTGAAGGCTAGCCAGACGGTGAAAGAAAACTTAGGTGGGATGAATCTCTTCCATAACTTTGATAGATTTGGGCACGCCTCACCTTTTGGTCTCATGGCTTCATAGACACGTCTAGTAATTATTTTCCACCCAAAGTACAGCTTTCAAGACCCAAAATGGCACTATCTCGACCCCCAAATATCTGTATCCAAGAGTCTCTAATATCAAGAAGCTTCCGAACAAGATGACTGTCTCTATCTCGTCTTTGGTATTCCCATATAGTTTTTCCTCGAAGATAATACTCATGCACCCATTTTATCCATAACGACTCGGAGTCAGAATGTAATAACCAAATCGAACGAGTAAGAAGGGCACGATTCCAAACTCTGATATCCATAAGGCCAAGTCCTTCTTCATCCTTGGGTTTACAGATTGTGTCCCAAGCAATCCAAGCAGGTCTACCCCCCCAGAAGAACTTGAGGCAAAGCGAGCGGATGGTGTTAAGCACCGCCGAGTGCAAAGGCAAAGCGCGAAACCAAAAAGATTCGACTCCTTGAAGCACGGAGGTGATCAATTGAAGTTTTCCCGCGTAGGAAAGTTTCATATGTTCTCATTTTTTTATGTAACTCGAGATAGCCTCTGTCAAATGGGAAAAATCAGTAACTGAGACGGTCATGGGAGCGAGAGGTATCCTCAACTAACGTACATATATTTTTATATTGTTTTGTTTGCCCATGGATTAATAGATTATTAAACGGTAATAAAATATTAAGCTTTAAATGCTATATGATTATGAGATCATGTATAATGGAATTTGCTCGTAACAAAAAAATATGACGATTAAATCGCAATGGTTTTCGATATTTAACGGTTTAAGAAATTGATATTCGATACTTAAAAGAAATAAGTGGTATTAAAAACATGCTTTTTTCCATTTAGTATTTTCTTGTTCATTTCCGTTCTTTAGTGATTCTGTATATTGATTTCAGAAACCTGCAAAAGGAGTTAGTAAAGAAAGGAATTGCTTCTAGACACTGAAAGAAGTGGCTGTATATTTGATTAGGGTTTATGATGATGAAATTCATAAACCTAGCCTCTCACTTATAGTCTTCGTAATGTGAAGCCCAACATTATAAAGCTCATCATTTAGTTAATTAAATAATTAACTCGATTACTTTTAATTTGGATTTCTTTAAGACAATGACCGAATATATTTATTTAGCATGTCGATCTAAATTATTATCGGACCATAAATATATACCAACAAGGTCTTCCCACATGCATGTTAGATGCTCACAAGTCTACTTCCGAAGGATAAAGAGTAGAGGCTCTAGATGTTGTATTAGTTGAGAGCTTGTAGAGATTATAAGAGATTAGATAAGAGAGAGCATTGAACTATGCGGCATAAACAAACACAAAATGTTAGTAATACTGAATTATGATTAATTGTATCATATTTATATTTATTGAATATAATTTACTAAATTATATAATGGTCCATGATTTATCCCTTTTTAGTAAAATCTATCTAAACCCCTTTTATTTTCACTTGATTAACTTTCAGGTTTTTCTCAATTTGATATAGTCTGATCTACTAGTCGCTATTAGAGCCAATACCAAAGGGTCAAACTAGTGGTTCCTCTCTCAAGATACACATTAGTCCATTTGATATCTACATTTTATATTTACTTCCATGCATATTAATCTAAAATAACTTGAGTGTATGCATACAATAACAATAAAATCTCAAAATCTCAAAATACAAGAACTTATAAAATACTCTCGTTGAATCTAAATATCTTCTAGGCTAATGACCCTCATTCTACCTTTGTGTTCGTGAAATACTAAAAAGGGTAATGTTTGGTGAAAAAATCTGCAATCATGGAATTTGTGTCAATATAATTGACCCTTATCGGATGATTTTGGATTTATTCATTCACAATACTAATCTTAATGTCTATATGGTTAAATGTATTTGAGCTATTTTTCTGCTCAAGAACATAACATTTAAACTGTTGTCTCAGTAGAGCTACAGAGGTCTTTCAGTTCTTTCAATGTATGTAATATTTTTCATAAAATTTCTCAACCCACTAGATATTATGAAACATGCCACATACACAGCTGTCATAGCGGAGCTTGTGATAAAAGTATGTTTTGTACTCTTACACGATATGGCCTCTCTAGCCAAAATGAAGATGTATATGGTGGTAAATATATAGTGTCTACACTCCTACCAAAATCTGTATCGAAATAGCCTACGATCTTTAGGATATCCGATTTGGTGTATGCCAATCTAAAGTGCTTGGTAATCTTGAAGTACTAGATTTTTATATTCACAACATTCTAATAAAATATATTGACTTGCTCAGTTACTTTTCCACTATTTTAACTATAAATGGTATGTATTGTCTGATACATACGTCAGCATACACGAGACCACCAATTGCTGATGTATATGGTATTGTTTGCATAAACTGAGTGTTTAAATCTATTTTAGAGCACTGCTTGAGTGAAAATTTGTCACTTTTTTTAATAGGGGTATTCATGGGTTTGGTGTTGTCCATATCATAACGATGTAAATCTTTCAATGTATGTCTCTTGCAGGAGACTCATGGTGCCTATAGGGTGGTTTCTTACTATACACATCCTTAACATATAAGAGACTTCACCAAGGTCCTTTGTATAAAATTCTTTGAAATAAATACTTTGGTAGCACGTAATAAACCTATGTCATTACTGGTTACGAATATGTCATAAACATACAACACTAAATATATCAATTTACTCAAGTTAATCTTGTGATATACATAATATTTGGCGTGATTTACCTCAAATCTGAATAAAATGATAGTGTCTATGATTTTTTGATACCATTGACGAACGCTTGTTTGAGTACATATATGAATATTTTTTAGTTTACACAAGAGTGAGATTGACTCTCCAAACATAAAATTTGTAGGCTGCTTCATGTAATTAGTTTCATTAATGTATCGAACATTGTTTTAACATCCATCTAATGAAGTTTAAGGTCAATATGAGCAAGACGAGCCATGATTTTCCTAAACAAGTATTTTGACGATACCGAAGAAAAAAGCTCAGAATAGTAAATTCATTCACTTTACCATTTCACTACAAGACGAGTTTTTTTCAATTTTCCTAAAGTATCATGTTTGGTTACATATAACCTTTTGCAATATAATGTTTTCTTTCCTTCTACTAAGGTGACATGATCCCAAACTGAATTTCCTAGAATTTATTTGTATTTTTCATTCATTGCTTAAGCCTACACTTTAAAGTTTGAACTCTTAAAACATTATGAAAGGTGAATGAGTTCTCTTCCAGAATGTTTGAAGTTTCTTCAGGTTTATTAAGGAATGCTACATAATTTGAAGATATGACACCTTATCTCTCTCTAGTGGATCTACGCAATGATGGCTCATTGTGTTCTTTTATTTTTTAAGGTAGCTGATTTTTTCATTATGAATAACATTAACATTTTCTATTTTAAGTGGAAGTAAAACATCAATAAGAGAAATTGAACTTTTTGCCATAAAATTGATAATCGGTAAACTAACTACAGCCACAACATCAATATCAAAGACTGAACGAATTGGTTCCAATTCTTAATAAAAAAAAATGGTATTACTCTTTGAATCCTCCCTCCCAAAATCTGCATCCTCAAAAAATATTATTGTTCTCATCTCAAATATCGAACGCTTAATGGACGAGTAAAATTTGGGTGCTTTGGGTACCCTATGAAATTGCAACTAACTGTTTTGGACTCTAGCTTTTGTTTACTTAGCATGCAAATCTCTTCTTTTGATGGACGTCCCTATACAAAAAAGTTCTTAAATCTAGGCTTACACCTTTGAATAATTCATGTACTTTTTAGTTGTTTTTCAAGTAAGTACCATGTTAAGGATGTATATTTCCCTCAATAGCTTCCCTTTATAGTGAATATGGTAGTGATGTATAAGGAATCATTCTCAACCATATTCATTATTATACGATTTCTTCACTCATATACACCATTCATAGTGGGTGAGCCCGACATGGTGCATTAAGGGAAAATCTCACACTTCTAAAAGTAGAGCGAGTTGACTATGGCGTTGTTCCACATATCCATTATACCTTCCATATTTTCCAGGAACACGTTCATATCTAACGGTTTTAATCTATTTTATAGATAGTAATTCAAAACTCGACCTTAAATGATTTGAACATATCAATGGCTTATAATTTCTTATAAATATAATATAAATAGTCGTATCATAAATATTCTCTATAAAATATACAAAGTATATTTGGTCATTCCATGATGTTGTAGGGAATGACCGTATATGCATGTATGGATTAGCTCTAAGACATCTTTAATACGAGCGAATTTAAACCTTCTCTGCTTGGTCTTTTCCCCTTTGATATATCTTACATATTTATCTAATTCGTTGTAGTCAAAGGGCCTAATAGACCTTTATCAATAAGCTTGTATATTCTCTTTCTAGATATATGAGCTAAAAACATGTTCCATAGAAAAAATAAATTCTTAGAAGCTTCTACATATCTTACATTCATTGCAACTAGATAATTAAATTAAAGATTTCTACAACAAATTAAAGTGAAATCTCAATAATTTCAACATAAAACAACTACTAAATCATGTTTTCACAAAGAAAATACTGTATATCATTTTTAATTTTTCAATTGTTGTGTTATTAGTTATTTTTAACCTTCAAAACTCCACATATTTCAAACCATAACTCAAATGGTTTTTCTAAAGAAACATATATTTCTATTTAAAGACGAACAAAACTTGAGTGATATTATTGAATAATTTTTTGTTTTATTTCTTATTTTTGCAACCAAACTACTCTTTATTACGCAACTTGAATAAAACTGTTTTTAAACCAAATTATTGTTAATTACGCAATTGGAACACAATTTCTTTTTTCAAACTAATTTTGCAACTAGATTACTCCTATTTTCATAACCAAATACAGTAAAAATATTATTTTAAATATCTAGTTTAGATCGTCTTCAAAAAGCAAGAGCAATGGATATTTTCGGATTTCTTTTTGCGGTTATGGTTGGAAAGATATGATATTTTCAAAAAGGTCATATCTTATTTTAACTTAATTTTGCAATTGAAAACAATTATTTTTTCGTGACTAAGTTATTCTTATTTACACAAATAGAACTTTTTTTTTCGTGACCAAGTTATTCTTATTTATACAAATGGAACACTTTTGTTTTTTCGTAACCAAATTACTCTTAATACGCAACTGGAACACATTTGCTTTTCCATACAAATTTTGCAACCAAATTACTCCTATTTTTGTAATAAATGTAGTTAAAACATGTAGAAAAATATATTTTATAGATTTAGTTCGTTTATCTTTAAAAAACAAAATTGATGGTATTTTAAGACTTTTTTGGAGTTATCGTTTGAAAGATATGATATTTAAATAAAAATAAATATTTTTGGACTAATTTCACAACTAGATTACTACTCTATTTTCGCGACCAAATAACGTAAAAAACTAAAAAAACTTCATGGATCTTGTCTTGTTTGTCTTAAAACAAAATGAATCGTATTATTTTTTTAGAGCTAAGAAAAATAAATAAATATTTTCCAGACTAATTACGCGACCAGATTACTCCTATTTGCGCGACAAAACTAACGATAGTTTTAGACTTTTTAGAGTTACGGTTTGAAAGATATGACATTTGAAAAAACTGTAATACAATTGCTTTTTTCGAGCCTAAGTCCTATTTACGTAACATTTTCGCAACCACTTACACTAAATTATGAAATCAAGTAACACATAATTTCGTACCCACAAATTGAGGAATTTTACATCCATATTGTAAGTAATCACGCACCCTGTCAACAATTGGTATTTTCACAACTAAAAAACACGTAATTATGCAACCAAACAAGCAAAAACCAAAATCCCCAAATCTATTTCCCAGAAATTACTATTTTTGGATAATTATCAAAATATTTATATTAATATACGAAATCAAAGAATCAACATAACTAAAAAAATTATATAATCATAAAACAACAAAAAATAATTTGACACAATAAATAATAACAAAAATAAAAAATATAAAACACCAAATGTTATCAATAAACGATCGACAAATGAAGAAGAACAAATGACAAAAACAAACAATTATCAAGTACATAAGATTTTGATCGAACAAAAATTAAAAATAGAATTATAATTGCAAAGGAGATTAATCACATAAAAAAACAAATATATGAAGATCGTATAATGGGTATTTAAAACATTCACGTGCTTATCAGTAATTTAGTTTCAAAACCAAGTGGTTATCACTACTTTCTCAAACCATTAGTTTTTATAGGTAAATAGTTTTCATTTTGGATGGTTATTAGTAGATTACCCTCATTTAATTTATACAAAATTGCCATTACGATCAAGAAAAACTAAGCCAACTAAGTGATTTAAAAAAAAGTTGTAAATGTTCATTGGAAAAAGAACAAGTATAACTGAATTTGTCCAATAATGAATAAGATAATAAATCCCTCTTAAAAGAAGGAACAAAAAAATATCTATTAAATAAAAATCATGTCATGAATTTAAAAATAGTTTAAACTAACAAATAGCTTCAATCGAGTAGTCACACTATCTGTAGTGAAAATATATATTATATCTTTCATTAAGATACATGCTTTTGCTTGAGCCTTGGAAATAAATACATACGCGAGTTGTGACCGTTGCATCAACCCACCATATGTGCGTGATTTAATAATCAAACTAGCTTTTAAAGTTACTCATAAATAGATCTTGCATATTTTCTCATCCATCCCTTAAACTTGGATAATATCTTTTATAATGATTTGTACCTTTGTAATGGAAACATGCTACAAGCTTTCTTTTTCCCTTTGCCTTTTTGAGGTCTCTCATTTCCTTATCGGCCATGAAGGTGAATTTTGTATAGTTGCAACAGAATAATGCTTTTGTTTAATTCTGAAGATTGCTCTTGTCGCTACAAACATATGAACATTTATATTTCTCGAGTGTGCTTTTCTTCCTCATGCACTAGATTTGCAATAAGAATGGTCATGTCTCACGTTTTATCTAAGAAATAACAAGTTGTCTCTAGGATACTAAATCTCAAAAGTAAATATAGAAAAATATTGGACACCACAAAAGTCTCAAGAGCTTAGCGTTCAGCGTCTTAAGTTTTCCATAAATATTGGGTATCTAGAATATATACTCAGAGACATTACCGTTGCACTTGATTTTTATATAGATTTCAATTAGGGTTTTGATTTCAAGATATAGAGAATTCACGAAACTCTTCTCTAAATGGGCAAACATATCCTTACATAGTTTCATGTCGGCGATCTTGAAACTCAAGAACGCCTACAGAACTTCACTTTATAGGACATATCGACCAAGGCGATTAGAAATTTCCGCCACTCGAAGTGTATCATTTACTCAAGAGTGCTCTTATCTGTATGAGCGGTTCATTGAGTCCCAACACGAGCATAATATTTGTTTTCACTTATTAAATTTTCCCTTCGATTGATGAGGATCTAAATTTTGTTTTTTAGTTGTAACGCACTTGCTCAAATAAAAGAAATGAATAAAATAAATAATTTTTGAATAATGCCAAGCGTATTTAAACATATTTTTTAAATTCTACCATGGTAAGAGTTGTGATTGGGCATTCATATGTACCGTACTCATCATAATCATTAACAGAGATGGTTAGCATCAACGCGCTATATATTACTTATGGAGTCAATCCTTTAAAGTATACCATGTTAGTTTTAGACCATATGTGAAATCAGCCAAACCTTCCATTAGGGTCGTACTTGATCGATTCATCGTAAACTGAACAATCATTTAACACTGAAAAACTGGTTATGCATGAGTATGATGTGTGTGAACGTATCAACTACATCATCCAACATGTGTTCACCATTAAAAAATATACGAGGTAGTCTTCCATTGGGTTTGGCCTACAATCTGACAACCGTTCTTTAAACTATAAGGCCTCAAGCCTCTTTCATTTCATGATTCTTCTAACATTACCCACGTCGGTGGGATAATAAGTATGTCAATTAGTTCTAGATAATTGACATATCAAGTTCTCATATTGTAAGTTATACAAACACTGATGAATCGTCAATCTTAACATATCATGTTTTGATGCGCACTACCTTAATATTTTCTAAGCATTTAAAGCAGTTCGAGGATTTTTAAATATCTCGTCAAGTGATTAGATATCTGAACGGAGATGAATACCAATCAAACTCCATAATTTGAAACAAACAATCTCTAAGCATGCATGACATCATCTCGTATAATTTAAAATTTAAATTCCAAGGATAATGTGTAATCACATGCCATCTCGAATGACATACATTCATTATCACTAAATGTTTCGCAGTGCACATATAGGTGAGGTTACATAACAATAGACCCCTAAACATATAGTATTGCACATAAACATGGCAGAAGAACCAAAATAACGATCATAATTATGTGTGTTCTAAACATGACGTACAAATGAATAGAGACGTGTACAATATTATCAAAGATATGTGCTTATACTAAACATGTTACACAAAAACATACATATAATTTCAAAAATATTCAAGTTCTGAAGATTTTACTGCTCCACTGAAAGAGATTCAATGCAAACAACCACAACAAGGTAAGCAAAATAAAATTAGCTACTAGTAAAAGTTTGCCCCTCACATCAGGGTGATCGTGGTGAAGTTACTCTTTATCGAACGGTCGCCTATTGGAATTATAGTTAGCCTAGGAAAATTATCCTCTTAAAGGTGGTTCAACAAGGTGATCTAACCCCTGATCGCGGTAAATCCTAATAATTTCAAAAACTCATAAAGGCTTAAAAATTGGTATGAATTAGGGGTTTTCCTAAATGTTTTGAAATCGAAGTTGAAACTTAAAATATGTTATGTAAAGAAAATTACATGATTTTTATTGCAGCATCCAATCTTAATCAATCAATTTTATGTTCTCTACTACCTAACATATTTTAGGTCTAAACAATCTGAAAATAAAAATTGAGATTTTTCCTCCCAAACTGAATGAGTCCTGAGATCTTGGGTTTGTGAGACTCAATCAAAGGTGTACATATCTCGAAGTATTGATTAATCATATCGTTTTTATGCCAATTATATATTATAAATAGTAAGAATTTTAAACCCTTAAGATCCAGAAAAATTGATATTTTATGTTCAAGAGATACACAAGAACAAATAATTATTGGTAATCATTGATCATCTTCTTGTCCAATGATTGAGGAGTCTGCGATGAAATCTTAAACTGGAAAAGATATTCTGATGGTTTGGAAGGGATAAATATATTGACGGACATGCTAGTGTTCACAAGTCTACTCCGGAAGGATAAAGACTATAAACTTTGATAGAGTAGCAATGGAGAACCCGTAGAGATCAGAATGAGAGGAGAAGAAATAGTAGATAGTTAAGCCAAAAACAAACATAAAATGCTATTAGACTAATACTTCATATCTCAAGATACACGTTAGTCTAACTAGTATTCGCACTTTACATATACACTTTCATGAATTTTAATAATACTATATTAATTATTATTATTATCCGTTAGTCCAAACATTGATTATTTTAATAATTTGATTTATAACAACACATCTATAAAATATGTATTCACATTAAAAATATGAGATTTCTCTAAAAAAATTGGTTTATTAAAAAATGTTGAATAAAGTTACCAAAACACATTAATGATGTTCAACGATTATTGGTGGAATATGTTTTTTTGGTTGAAAAATACATTAAAAAATATTTCGTACAAATACATGAGGCACACCTTGAAGAGTGGATTAAGAACCATAAAAGAAGGAAATCGAAGAAAAATTACCTAAACTTTACTAAACAATTATACCAAAACAAAACAAAACAAATGCATTAAGACCAATGTGATTAGAGACTAGCAATGCTTAAGTGAGGTAAGACAATAGACTAGTAGTGATATATTATTGTAACAATTTTAAAAAATAAATTAAGATAGATAACAAAAAGATTTGATGGACGTAATATGATCAAACAAACAAATAGAAGCGTCGAAGCGAACAAAAACAATAGACCATAAAAATTTTGACAGAACTTTGCTAGCGAATAAAAAAAATATAAAAAATGATAGAAGAGTATTCTAACATATTTTTTTAAAAATACCAAAAAATACATTAGTTTAGAGAATAAATAAAATGGATTGATTAAAACGTATCAAAAAAAATAACCGAAAACAAAATACATTTATTTAAGAGAAAAGTACCAGTAAATACCTTCTCAACTATTTAATTACCTAGTGGTACCTGCTTTTTGGATAGTGTAACTTGGTACCTCGAATTGAAATTTGGATAAAAATACCCCTAACCAAATATACCCGCTGGTACTTCGAGGTGTTTGCAATTCTCAGGATATCATGAGAATTGTTTGCAACTCAGGATTTCCTGAACAACTCTCAGGATATCATGAGAATTGTTTGCAACTCAGTATTTCCTCAACAACTCTCATGATATCATGAGAATTATTTGCAACTCTCAGGATTTCCTAAATAACTCTCGGGATATCATGAGAATTGTTTGCAACTCTAAGAATTTCCTCAACAATTCTCATGACATCATGAGAATTGTTTGTAACTTAGAATTTTATGAACAACTCTGAGGATATCATGAGAATTGTTTGCGACTCTTAGGATTTTTTGAACAACTCTCAGGATATCAGGAGAACTGTTTGCAACTCTCAGGATTTCTTGAACAATTCTCATGATATCATGAGAATTGTTTACAACTCAAAAATTTCCTAAACAACTCTCGGGATATCATGAGAATTGTTTGCAACTCAGGATTTCACGAACAACTCTCATGATATCATGAGCATTGTTTGCAACTCTCAGGATTTCTTGAACAATTCTCATGATATCATGAGAATTGTTTGCAACTCAGAATTTCCTAGAACAACTCTTAGGATTTCCTTAACAATTCTGAGGATATCCTGAGAGTTGTTACTTGTGATTTTTTTTAAATAAAAAAATATCATCAATGGATCCAGTTTCGTTCATTTAAAAAAAACAAAAGCGATGATACTTTCATTTATTTTTTTCGAACTCCGGTTTGAAAGATACAGATCTTTTAAAAATAAAATAAAAAGAAAAAATAGGAAATAGAAATTTTGCTTACGTGGTTGTTCATGAATGGTGATGGTAGTTAGAGTATTAAAATAATGTTAGTTACTAGATGGTAATTAGATAGTTGAAATGGATATTAATAGATAATTAACCAAACCTTGAGTAATAGATGACAATAAAATAGTTGAATAGATACTTTATATGTAATCTCTTTATTTAAATAATAAATAAAATAAATTAGTGAATTCAAAGCTAAAGAAAATGGTGGAAGAAAATCGAAGACCTAAAAACAGGAAAAATCTTAAAAAGTCTAAAATGCATGTCATATTTATAGAAATAATTTGTGGCAAAAAAATGTTGTCGGTTTCGGAATTCAAACATAAAACAATAATATTGCCGATTTATACCCTTAAGTTTTCTGGAGTTATGTTCCCATCCAAAATATTTATTTGCATTCAATTCAATTTAAAAACTATTTAATAACCTTTAGGTCAGATTACACCAAAAAATTTATTTCATACCCGGATTATCTAAAATTTTATTTTATAATTTAATGCCCCTAAGCTTTTACAACGTATGGGAAATATTTTAGAACTGAAAATCGCAATTGTAAATTTGAACTCTTTTAACAAAATATAATAGCATAAAAAGTAGGTGAGTCAGGTCGTGGTCAACACGACATATCCTACGTGGCAACCAATTAAGTAGTTCGAAGTCAAACGTGATATCCACGCACCCAACGGATTTCGTTTTCTCACCAACCACCGATGATAAGACTTAAATATATAGTAGTCTGAGTTGGTAAAAGCCTGTTCTAATGGTGGTCGGTCGCATTCAAATTTTGGTATGAATAAATATTTTCTGTCATACTGGATTAGCAGTGGAAACATTCTTCAGAGTTGGGAATCTATTTAGAAAATAAATTTGTTTATAAGATTTGTGTTTCAATTTTGATAACATTTTATTTTTTTAGCGAACGAATAACTTTTTACTGAAAATCAATAAACATTATAATTGAGTGGGCTAATTTAGTGATTTGTTGTATTTGATATACGTGTTTAATAATTATAAAGGACTTTCAAAATAGCCCGGAATGAGTAAGGATTTCGATTCAAGATTCTTCGATATTTGGAATTTATTGTTTTTTTTAAAGAATTCCGTTTTGAAAATATATTATCTTAAATTTATGTAGCTATTTTAGTGAGCTGAAGTTTGATTTCATATTCTTCAATATTTGGAATTTATTGTTTTTGTTAGAAGATTTCGTTTTCGAAATATATAATCTTAAATTTATGTAGTTATTCTCATAATCCAAAGTTTAAATATAACAAAATCCTTATGTTATGTGTCAATGTATTACTTTCAACTGATTATTTCTTATTTCTAAGTTTCATCCAAACGGTTTGAGGTTTTTTACTATTTTCTTTCATTGATTCTTCATTTGGAATACTTATTTTAATCGTTTTCGGTCTTTATTATCAGAAATCGGACACTTAGCTTTTTAAAAAAATTGGGACATGCAACAAAACAACTTACCAGAATCTAGTAATCACGTAATATCTACTAGAGATTGTTAGTAGCAATTTATCATAGAACAACTAGCTTGAAAATTAATCGAGCAAGACAAGATAATAGCAACGTCAAGCCATATAGAGGTAACAAATGAATCGTTAATCTTCCAGTCTAATATAATCTAATTGTAGGTGTCCTAAGAGCGTAATTGCCCTAGATGATTAAGGGTTTGCTTTTGGTTAAAATCCAACTTGATTTTAGATTTTAATGTCCACTTGGCATGCCAGTTAATTGTTTTGTTTTGGTATCCGAAGATATGAGCCAATACCATATTAGAAGTTATGAGTTTCCTACAACAACTAAGTGAAAGGTCTAAGGTCCAAGGAGCTTTACCTTTAGTTAGTAGCTCAATCAATACTTGTAAACTGGTTTATCTATCAATTTTTTCTATGTCCAGACTTTTACAAGTCATTAAACCATCCAGCAAAGTCATTGTTTCGGTCAATATAGGAGTAAGCTTACCATATCGTCTACCATAACCAACAATTATGTCATATTTGCTATATATTATTAAACATCCTTCGCTAGCCTCGTCAATAATCAAACACGATCCATCATTATTCAATTGTAAACCTATTAATTACTAGAGGTATCTAGTTGAATATAAGCACTTTTTAAGTGATTATAACATTCAATATATATAGTTGCATTGCGATCTTTAGTCCACTGAGACTTGTTAAACAAATTAGCTTCATCAAGACCAAACATAATATGCCACCTCAATAACATTTAAATATAAAAATGGTTATAAAAAATACTAATTATTTTTATTAAAAAATTTATTATTTAAAATAAAAAAAATTATTTAAAGACAATAAAAATCGTGAATAAAGTTTTATAATAATATAATTAATGTTGAACATATTTGAAATAAAATAAAAACAAAACAATATAATAGGAATATGCATAAGTATTCAAAACAAACCTATTAAGTACGATTTTGAGCGTTTGGATCAATTATGGAATTCCACCTCTATCATCCACATCCTAACTGATTTCAAACTTATTGCATTATGCAATATCGAGTACACAATGATCTCTAAAATTATGGCTAATTGAAATCAATGACTCTTTTCTATATCTTTTTATATGATTCAAGAATCTGAATTGGTTTTTATTTACGAAATGAGCATTTAGAAAAATATACTTGTTTTCCAAGAACTTTGTAGGGGTTACGACACAAACTATGAAGTTAAAAGGGTTGCACTAAAAATTAACCTTATAAAAGCCTTTAATAATGTTCGTTGACACCTTATTTTTTTACATCCTTGTCGCTATGAACTTGTCGGACAAAATGTTCTCTTGGATTATTTAATGTATTGTCATCCCAACATATAATATTGACATGAATGATGATCTCAATGATTATTTCCAAGGAAGGAGGGATCCCAGGAAAAATTAATTTTCTCTTCTTTTCTTTTCGTCCTAGTCATGCAAGTCTTATCCACTATTCTTTAAGAAGAGCAATGACAAGAAGTTCAAATTCAACTGGAAATATCATAAGCTCAAAATAGTCGACCTACATTTGCTGATGACCTAATGATTTTCTATCATGGCAACCTAAACTCTATTCAGCTTACGAAATAAGGTCTGGATGGTTTATTCTCGCTCTCGGGTCTCCATGTCAACCCTAAAAAATATCATATTTTCCCCTCAAAGGTAAACCCCATCCTTATAAATAATCTCATCAATATTTTAGGGTACAAGGACGGCTCTCCTCCAGTAAAATATCTGGTAGTTTCCCTCCTCACGGTTTGACTTTCATACATCGATTTTCGTCCATGTCTTCATATTATCAAGTCACGTATATGTTTTCAAATGTCTATCTTATGTGGGTCAGATCCAGCTTATCAAGTTTGTTCTCTTTCCTAGGCAAGTTTACTGGTCCTCAGTCTTTACTCTCCCTTGTAGAGTTCTCAAAGAGATCTTCCAATCTATATGCCAACTTCAAGCTCGGTTTCACTTTAAATTACAACTAATTGGATATTCTGGATTAATGAGTCGAGAAACTAACTTTCTTATCGAGAAGGTCACATTTAGTATTCTTGCTTTCGTGCAGTAATTTACCACGTATAGCGGGGGTTTAATAATAGATTTTTTGGCTCCCTTCTTACTCTTGCCTCTGCTTTCTCGCACCATAAAATTCTAACTTACTTTTTTTGATTAAGTTTGTTTTCAACCACCTCCACCTCTCCTCTCATTCTTAGTCATCTCTCATGTTCATTTATTTCTAGAATTGGATGCTTCTAGGGACTCATCTAGACTCTATCTAACTCAAACAAGATATATAGAAGTTATTCTTACTAATGCTAGAATGAGCTTATGAAAATCATGCCCTACTTTGATGGTAATTAGTCAGCTTCCTTCTCTTCTTGTTCGTACCCTGATTTCTCATCTTACACCATACAGAAAACTATTAGGCTCCCTGTATTACTTGCTACATACAAGACGTGATATTTCATATATTGTAAATAAAAAATTTCAATTCTTAAAATCTCATACTAATGTATATTTACAGTATGTTTAACGCGTATTATGGTAATTATCTCGGGAAAGGGAATTGGACTATTCATCGAGTCATCTACTCATATGTGCCTCATACGTTTTTCTAACACCGATTGGGCGACTTCTTCTAATGACGAGAGATATGTAGGATATTGATATATGTTTCTTACAGACTCTTTGATATCATGGTCATAGAAGGAAATCATGTGGTTGTAAGGTCTACTAAAGAGTCAGAATATTGAATTCTGACCAATCTCACTAGTGAATTGATGCGGCTTCAATTTGTTCTTCGTGTACTCCAAATTCCACTTCTTTGAGTGTCCACTATGCCATAACTAAACAAAACAAGATTTTTGTGAATTTTATAAAAGGCCAAGACATACGTCGGTATCTTGAAATACGATATATACCATTGAATGACCAGATTAATGACAGTTTTGCTAAGCTTCTTACTCATGCTCATTTTGGGTTTTTACGGGATATATAAGGTATTTTATTTGCTCTGTCTAGTTTGGAGGAGGATGTGAAGATGAATACTAGGAATATTGTTTTGAACCGGAGATTAAAACTATAAGAAGAAAATTGTAGTAGGTTGCGGAAGAAATATATGAGTTTATCATGTTTGACCCTTTTTTACTTCTATGCTAGAGTGAAAAAAGATAATCTAACTGAGAAGATTCGTTAGTGGATATTTGAAAGTTTTTATTAGGAATGAAAAAAGGTATAAATATTGAAAATATAAACATTTTTACTTTTTTTAAAGAAACAAATTCGTAAAATTAGATTTATTTTGGCGGATATGTTTTTCTTTTTTGTATAGATTAATCTAGATTCTTGGGTTTAGTAATTTTAGGTTTATTATTAAGGATGTTAATATTATAGACCGATTTTATGTTGGAGTATAATTTCTGAGTAGAATGGTGTGGTGTTTTGAATTTCACCAAAACATGAGAAAAATGAGTTAGAAAATATAAATATGGATTAAATGAGAAATAATAATAAATTTAAAATTTAAAATAAGGGTTAAATACAAAATGAAAATAAGGGTAAGATGTAAAATGTAAAATAAAGGAAAAATGTAAATCGTGAAGTAAATGTTAAATTATTTGCAAAATACAAAAGAAAGGTTAAATGAGAAAAATAATAATATATTTTTTTCAAAATATGAAATACACCATTACGGTTAAATGAATTATGAAATGCGAAACAAGAGTAAAATTTCCATTTTTTCTTCGACATGTGAAATGTGAAATACGAACTAATGTAAAATTATGATTTCAAGAATAATTTGTTTTGATCATATGTCAACATCTATTATTTTGAAAAGATATAGATTTCGACCAACTATTTTGAAATAAGAAAGTTTATTATTCATTATCATAAAGTCGCTTTAGGTATTGTTGGATTAGATTTATGTGATGTTTGGTTTTTGTATTTGGTTTTTTTGTTTTAATTTTCCTATCAGTTAATTTTTATTTTTATTTACTTAAAAAACTTCGAGAGCATCATCTTTGCGTGCCATCAAGCTATTTGAATGGTTGAAACCGCCAACACACTAGATTTAGTTGTTCATCCTCACCCATGAAAGAACCCAACAACATAAATTCATAAATTAAGGAATTTAAATAAATATTCTCGCATATATCAAGATTATACAAGGATTACATTTATCACACCACATATCATGTGCATCCCATCAATATCATATAATAATTTTTACAACTATGTTGTTGAATGACTTATGCTTTATATATATTTATGATTTTTAAATAAGCACGAAGATATACTATTTTGTTTTTACGTCACTCACAGTCTTATCTTAAATTTGTGATTTGACCAACTAACAATATGTTCGGCATGTTATCCATAACATGATCTTCCGTCTATTATTGGATAAATTACTTAAAATTCCTCACATGTAGCATTATTTGATGAACGATGACATCTCAAGATCATCATTTTACACTTCTCATGCGAAAGGATGACACGAACATTGGATGATGTGACCATCATTCTAAATTTTTCAGTCCAGAAACCTCTCGTCGACCTAACGGTTAAAGTCATACATATAAGACTTCATATAATGTGATTGTTACTTGGTGTCCCGCTTAACGTAGCCAAAACCGAAGTTGTTTTTTTGTAAAAGTAGTGAACTTCAAAATTACATGGTTGAAATAAACTTTCTTCAACGGTCGTTACCATTTCCGTTTAAGTTTGCACGAGATATAATGTTATGTGTGAGTGTATTTTCTATTTTTATTTGGTTGTGCCATTTTTACTGATAAAAATGGGACTAGTATAAAAACTAATTTGTTATATGAAACTGTATAATATCTTACGTTTGGCATCCAAACACAAAACAAATAAAGAGAATGATTTTATTGTTTTGTTTGAGTGTTAGATATACAAAAATTTAGATTATTTATAACCAACACAATCGCATGCTTATTATAAATTATGTTACGTTTTAGATATTTTGTATCGATAATGAGATATTTATTTATTTTATTTTATGTTATATTATGCTATATTATCTTATCTCATGTTAGGTTATGTTATAAAAAACGCATTACCAAGAACAAAAAAGACAATAAGCATAGATTCAACCACAATACTAAGATGTCGTATTAATAATATTGTTTTCAAAAATATATATAATCTTGACGTAATTAGTCGAAATTATTGTGTTTTTTTAAAAAAAAAATTATTTTTTACAAGTTACGTCAGATTCGTTATAAATATTTGTGCAATATTTTTTAATTTAAATACAAAAATACATATTATTAAGACATGTTGTAATAAAATAAATTATTATTTTCCTTACAAATGGCAACATAGTTTGATGTTGAAATGTGTAGTGTGTCTAAAACCCGTTAAAACCTACTCAGCACGTGGTGCCACATTATTGGTTGCCTTAAAAAATATTATCTTCAACCTTATTTTCAACTAGTTTAATCTAATTTTTGATTATTTTGTCTATATATATATAAGTCAACATACGAAAAATGGACTCAATTATGATGAGTTCAGATCTTATAGTCACAACAAATCCATTAATCTGGGCTGGGGTAATTCGGACCATATCACACCACTAAAAATCTGAACATGAAAAATGTATTAGCTTTTGACTAAGCCATTTGCTAATCAACTTAAGGCTAATGGATCATTGAATTCGACACGGTTTCTTAACCCGACCCGGTAAGCCCATGGGTCAGTAATTAAGGTATAAATACCCCAACCACTCTCATTAATGAGGGTGATCATAATTTAATACTAATTATCTCTCTACTCTACACATTAAAGAAAAAACACCCCAAAATTGTTAAAACACTTTCACACTTTACCAATCTGCCACAGCCCAAAATAAACCAAACCAAATTGGTGACCACAGTGGGAGGCGACGGTGCCTGAATTTTACATTCAAAACCAGTGAGAAAAACAGTTCGGATACATCCGAATGGGTAAGATACTCCACCTCCTGAGGTGAAAACAATGAAGGAAAATAAGGAATATACCGTCGAGGAGCGAGGCCAGCTGAGGGTAGAAATAGAGGGATTAAGGGCCATAAAACAAGCACAAAAAGGTATCAAGGAGAAATTTGGAGCGTCAGTCCTTCACCATACTGACAACTCTGGGTAGAATGAGTCATTCCTAAAGACTCACCTCAGTTCAAAGAAGATACACCGATCTAATGCTGTTGAAAGTTCTGGATCTGAGTCCTCTAGCAACTCTTCAAATAAGGCGGACCTTGAATAATCCGCATCCTAAAGCAGTGAAGAGGGAAGATCCATAAAAAAGATAAAGTTAACCAAAAAGCACTAAAGAAAGAGGGACAAGCGTGGTAGGCTCAAAAGGCATCATGGCAAAGGGTCGTCCCATAGGCATGTTGATCAGTTGCTGATAGATCTTTTTGATTTTCAGTCCGAACCAGGTATTTTTGCAACCCCTAATGAAAATACTATTTTTAGTCGCAATAAAAACTGGAGGCAGTCACCTTTGTCTGCGAAAATATTTTCTGGGCACCTTCCCAAAAGGTTTGATAGCTCTAAGATGTAAAAATACGATGGAAGTCAAGATCCGGACAACCATCTAGAGCACTTCAAGAACTTCATGATGAATTTTGACGATGATGATAAGCTCTTGTGCAGAGCCTTCTCCCAAACTTTCACGAGGAGTGATCTTATATGATATAACAGCTTACTTCAGTGATGTATTAGAAACTTTGATACCTTTTCGGTTTCCTTCTGGAGGCAATTTGTTAGGAGTAAATAACTGAAGGGTAATGGGGATACCATCATCCATTGTGCACAAGAACTAAACGAATCTTTGAAAGATTACATAAGTCGATTTGTGAATACTAAGAACGGATTAGCAGATTGCTTTGGGCAGGTGGAAATTTCTTCTCTTATGGATGGGTTAAATCTTGGGAACTTAGCTGATTCTGTAACCCGACAGAAAGTTATGATATGGGGTGGCTTATTAAACCAAGTGGGAAAGCAGATTAATATGGAAGAAACAAAGAAAATAATAGTGCATCGTAAGGTGAGGTCCACCATAACAAGTCCTCCAGCCGCTAACCAGTCCGGTCACAAGGAAAAAGAGGCCAGACAAGGGTCTAACCGGTCCAAGCAAACTCAATCCAATCGGAACCAGTCCCAGAGCCAGGAATCAAGGAGTAAGAGGGGTCCCTGGGTCCAGCCTGAGTGGTTCGCAGAGTTAAGAGAAAATGTGGCTATAATCTATGATAAAACTAAGGATGAAGTACACTTTCGAAAGCTAGCGGCGTTACAGTCCCGTAGGGAAAACCAAAACACTTGTTTTTACCAATATCACAATGATATAGGCCATAACACTCAATACTGTATAGCATTTAAACAAGAAGTCCAAAACCTTATTGATAGGGGAAAACTGGGGGCATACGTGAAAAGACGAAGTGGAAACAGACGTGACAATGTTCCTCGGACAGGTTCTTCGAACAATCCTGGAATGTCTGCTCAAGAAGGTGCAATGGTGATCCTTGAAAGGTTTGATGTGGACTCTGAGTATCTGGATCCAGATCCAACTCAGAATAAGGTGGGGGTGATAACAGAAAAACTAAGACAGTATCTAGACTGATAAGTTTTTTTGAATTATTAACTATCTTTGGAGGAGATACTGTAACTGCACCTACCCCTTCATCAAGGAAGAGGCATATCCAAAATTTGACTACTCAATTAGAAAGTAGAGTGTCTTCTCATCAGTGCTAGTCCCCATTCCCATTCATAGTCTTTGATGAAGATGATTTGAGGGATATTGTTAGGCCTCGCGAGGATGCAATGGTTATAGAATCCTATATAAGGGGGAATAGTATACGCCGAATTCTGATTAATACTGGAAGTTCGACAAAAATATTATTCTTAAGCTCTTACGAACATATGAGGAATCCGGTTGTTATTCAACGTGCGAACATAACTATTGTGGGCTTCATAAGGACTTCTGCGGATGTAATTGGGGAGTTTGAAGAGGAAGTGTTGTTGGGAAAGGGGCCCTTTAAAAGGATGGTGAGGGTACTATTTGTTATGGTAGATTTCCCCACGTCATATAATGAAATTTTTGGGAGGTCTTGGCTTTCTAGAATGCATGTCATGGCCTCTACAGTGCACCAGTGTTTAAAGTATGCGGTTCAGGGACAAGTTGGTGTTGTCTGAAGTAGTCAGAAGATAGTCAGGGAGTGCTATGCAACAGCTCTTGCTCCTAAGATATTGGGGGTAGTTCGAATTAATAAAGATTAACAGTTACTGAAGCCTTCTGCTGAGAAAAGTGAGATTGATGGCCCCAAAGAGGCTCCCAATGTCCATTGAAGAAGTTGAAACTCACTCCCTTGCAGAGGGTAAGAACGTCAAACTTGGTTCCAAGATGGCGCCAGAGTTAAAGAAGAAATTTTTATCCTTTTTACTAAACAATCAAAATGTGTTTGTATGGTACAATGTGATGTAACCGGGGTACCAACGGATATTATTTCACATAAGTTGTCTATTCGGAGCGATGTGGCGCCTGTTGTACAAAAAAGAAGAGCTTTTTCTAAGGAAAAAGTATAAGTGATAGTACAAGAGGTTGATCAGCTGACCAACATGGGGCACATTAAAGAGTCCCAATATCCTCTATGGACTGCCAATCCGGTGTTAGTCAAGAAAAAGAACAGCAAACGGCGTATGTGTATTGATTTCACTGACCTCAACAGAGCTTGCCCAAAGGATCTTTATCCTGTCCCTCAGATAGATGAGCTAGTAGACTTTACATCTGGAAATAAGTTGTTGTCCTTCATGGATGTCTTTTCAGGGTATAATCTGATACAAGTGGATCTGAAGGATCAAGATCACACTACTTTTATTACAGATAGAGGTCTTCACTACTACAAGGTAATGCCCTTTGGATTGAAGAATGATGGGGTTAGTTATTAGAGGTTGGTGATCATAGCATTTGTTGATCAGATCGGTAGAAATGTGGAAGTGTACATAGATGACATGATGATTAAAATCTTGGAGGAGGATTTACATATAACTGATCTTCAAGAAAGTTTTTCTAACTTAGATATTATGAATTTGAAGTTAAATCCATAGAAGTGTGTGTTTGGGGTCCGATCTAGAAAATTTATGGGTTATATAATAAGTGAGAAAGGTATCCAGCATTATCCGGATCAGCTTAATGCCCTATTAGAAATGGATCCTCCTCGAAATTATAAAGAAGTTCAAAGGCTCACCGGAAGGTTGACTGCGTTAAATAGGTTTATTTCAAGGTCATCGGAAAAGTGTGTTCCTTTTTTCCAAATATTGAAAAATTCTAGAAAATTCAATTGGTCCCCACAGTGTGACCAAGCCTTTATTGAAATAAAGAAACATGTATCTTCACCCAAAACTCTTTCCAAACCAATTCAAGGATAAAAGCTTTATGTATACCTGAAAGTGTTAGATTGTGCTATGGGTGTTATCTTTGTAAGGGAGGTGGACAATTATCCTCATCTGGTGTACTACATGAGTAAGAGTTTGTTCGATGCTGAAAGAAGATATTTGAAATTGGTGAAGTTGGCACTAGATTTAGTGATCGCAACAAGAAAAATAAGGCCGTATTTTCAGTCTCATTCTAATATTGTCTGAACGTCTTTCCCTCTAAAGAATGTCCTTCAAAAGGCAGATATATCAAACAAAATGACCAAATGGTCAGTGGAATTGGGTGACTATGACATTGATTTTTCCCCTCGAACGAAAATTAAGCTCATGGTCAGATTGTTCTAAACAAACTTCAGAAGATAATTTCAAGCAAGAATGGGTGGTCCGAACAAATGGTGGATCAAGCACTATGGGTTGTGGAGCTAGAATTTTATTAAACTCCCCGTATGGTGACAAAATGTATCAAGCTATATGTTTTGGATTCAGGGCCTCAAACAATGAGTCCGAATACGAGGCAGCTATAGCTGGTCTTAATCTAGCTCTTCTCTATGGAGCTAAGAGATTCCGATTAATGAGTGAATCTCAATTACTCAACCACCATGCCCAAGGATAGTTTGAGGCCAAGAAGGAACAACTCGTTAAGTACTTACTCATTTCGAAAGAAGTGGCAGCAAGCTTCAAAAATGTTTGCTATGAACATATTCTTAGATCGGAGAATACATTGGCAAACTCTCTAGCAACTATAGCATATTCTGTGTCCTACCCTTAGATTCTTATACAAGAATGTCAGTCCATACAGTTAGATTAGAAGAAAGAAGATGGGGAGAATATGAGTATACATGTGATCCAACCTAAGGACTGGAGATACAACCTCCTTCAATACATTTCTGATGGGATATTGCCTTCGGAAAAAGCTGTGGCAAAAACGATTAAGGACAAGGCTCATGGTTTTTTGATAATAAGGGGAATTCTCTATAAATAAATCTTTTAAAAGACCTCTCCTACGCTGTTTGGGATTTGAAGAATCCCAAGTTGTTTTATCTAAACTGCATGATGGGGAAGGCTCAGCACACTGTGGGTACGGGGCACTAGCCCAAAGATTTTTATTGGCTTGATTCTATTGGCCAACCATAATGGCAGATGCTAAAAAAATTGTGAGTAAATGTGATCCATATCAAAGGTATGGAAATGAAATTTATGTGCCAGTAGTACCTATGAACTCTATTTCTGAGCCAATACCTTTTGCTAGATGGGGGATGGATTTAGTTTGACCTCTACCCATGGTATCCGGAGGGTGCATAACTATTATAGTCGCCATTGACTATTTATCTAAATTGATAGAGGCAGCTCCCTTGGTTGTGACCATGTCGAATGAAGTTATTAAGTTTATCTTATCCAATATATGCTGTAGATTTGGAGTCCCAAAAAAGATTACTACAGACAATGGTCCACAGTTTGATAACAAAGACATAGAGGATTTTTGTGCCTCTAGAGGCATTCAACATTGTTTTTCCTCTCCTTTCCATCCCCAAGCAAATGTCCAAGTTGAAGTTGCAAACATAACCATTTTATCTGGATTATAGAAGAATTTGGAGGGGGCTGCAGGGAAATGGCCAAACTATTTACAAGAAGTATTGTGGGCCTACCGAACTACTCATCGGGCTGCTACACAAGAATCTCCTTTTGCCTTGGTGTATGGGATGGATACAATTACTCCTATAGAGGCTACTTTACCATCATACAGGGTCCATAACTATTCTCAACAGGCTAATGAGACAGCAGTTAGGAATCAGTTGGACTTAGTAGAGGAAAAAAGGGTTAAAGCATGCTTGATGAGAACAACGCACTACCAAGGCTTGATGAGAACAGTGCACTACCAACGCTTGATGAGAAGCACATTTTCTTCCAAAGTCAAAAGAAGAGATTATCAAATAGGGGATAAAGTATTAAGAAAAGTCTTCTTACATACCAAGGAGAGGTAGTTCGGTAAACTGGCTCCGGACTAGGAAGGCCCTTATGAGGTATGTGAAAAGCTCAAACTTGGGACATATAGGCTTCAAGACAAAGAAGGAAGAGCTTTAAAACACCCATGGAATGTTGAGCATCTCAGGTTATATTTAGAATAAAGTTTTTTCTGTAAATATTTACTTGCTAAATACCAATGTAAATATTAGGGGGCATACTCTTTCCTACCCTGGTGGCGCG
Organism: Limnanthes douglasii subsp. nivea; assembly: GCA_036936605.1. Taxonomy (NCBI): domain Eukaryota; kingdom Viridiplantae; phylum Streptophyta; class Magnoliopsida; order Brassicales; family Limnanthaceae; genus Limnanthes; species Limnanthes douglasii. The sequence goes on from JAUPFV010000002.1 coordinate 312,742,241, forward strand.
GGGAGGTTTTAATGAGGTGTTTGGTTTTTTCAATAATACATGATGGCTTCTTCATAAGCCTGGGCAAATTTTACTTCAATTCAATTCAAGTATAAATTGCTTATTCAACAGCGTGGCTCTCAAGTCTTCTTGAGTAGATCGAATATGCTTAATGATTGATCATAAATATTAAACATGTATAATTAGAGATATTAAATACTCTAATTCATTAGATCTGAAATCCTGAGGGTTACTTAAACATTAGCCATGGAAGATTTAAAACAAATTTTTAAACAAAAGAGAAATTGGATAAATTAAACCTGATTGGACTTAAACCGAACAGTAGTACAAAAAATGCACTGGCCATCCAAGGAATTTAGTTTTTCAAACACAAAAAATAATACATGATAAAACCTTAGGGCTTGTTCCCTTCAGATTTTTCTTCACCACCATCGTTTTTGGGACTTTTGAGTTCAGCACTTGAACTCTCACCCGTTCCTTCTTCATCATCAGTGGAATCAACTCCACTAGCATAGTTGTGCTTATCACCATCTGCCAAGGTATTATATTAGATGTCTTCATACTCCACATACTTCCATAGAGGACCAAGGGTTCTCTTTGGGAAGGTTTCATGGAACAGCAGCACCATGTCGGATTTAATCTCATCGTATTTTTTTTTCTAAGAAGTCCACTACTCCGTTGGCATATTCTTCAATACCTTCTTTGATAGCTTGTTCTTGTTGACGTTCCATGGCCTTCTTCTTATCAATCTTCTCTGAAACAGTACTCTCCAACTTAATTTTCTCTTTGGTTAAGGTTTGGATAGCCCCATCCTTAGTCTTCAACTTCTCCTTCAAAGTTGTGCGGTTTTGTGAGGAAGAAGTCTCGAGGCTGGAGTAATTGGTTTGTAGCTTAGTATTGGCTGCTTCTGATGCGGTCAACTTGGTTGCCAAATCCTCATTTTCCTTCTTCAGTGCCTCTATGCTTTACTGAGCACTTATAAGACTATCTGATAGGGCTTGTTTGTCAGTGGTGAGAGAGTTGATAACATTGGTTTGAATCTTTACCTGCCTCTCCAGATCAAGTACTAGCGGGATATAACCGAGGAGAGCATGGCTTAAAGTATCTTGTTTACCAAATATGGAGAAATATTTCCGATTATAAGTCACCATGTTGGAGGAATTGGAGGGACAGTAAAGACCGACAAAATCATCTATATCAAAGTCATTAAAATATAGACCGATGTCTTGAAGGGCAGACATGTCAACTTCTTCGTTTCCTCCACCAGCAATCTGTCCAGATTGAAGGTCTGTTGGGATTTCTTCTTGCAGAGTAGGATTAGCAGAAACCAGGGATGGGATTTCTATTGGATGAAGGATTATCTCTTCCCACTGGTTAACCTTCTTCTTCTTGGCATCTTTCTCATCACTGCTGGCCTTGCACGTTTTATCTTTTTAGGAGGCCTTGGTGGGTTCTTTGACCCTCCGGCCTCCCTTACAGTCTCAACCTCTACTTCCTTTAGCAAGGCCACATCAATACCACCCTGGTTCCCCGAACCAGTCCCCTCCGTAGCTGTTTGAGCCAAGTTTGTGGTAGCCTTCCTCTTCTTGTTCTTCATTTTGCTGGGGGCTTTGGCCCTGTAAGGCAGATACAACTTGGCATCCTTGTCTTCTGTCCTCCTCAATATTATGTCAGCACGAGGAGGGGTGGTTAGCTCTTCCCAAGAAAGGTCTCTTCTGCTTGTAGTGTTCCACAAGTGAGACCTCATAAAATTGTCCGACTTGAAGCAATTGTGGAATGTGTTCCCCCAATTCTCCAAAGCCCATGCATTAAGCTTTGCACAAGTATTTTCCCCTTCTTCGAAGTAACTTATGAACTCGTTCAGAAGAACTGGTAAGAGATAATAAATTAGTCAAAATAGGAAAAGTTACAACTTAAGAAATAAAATGAAAAATAAAGAAGAATTTACCAGTGCTTATCCATCTGCTGGTCAACAAGCTAAGGTTTGTGTTGGCCTTGATCTTCCTACCATTCTCCAAATTCCCACTGAAAAAAGGAATTGTGTCCTTCAAGGTTTTTCGGACTGCAACAGATCATCCACAACTTTGAAATCATTCCCCGTATTGTAATGGTAAAACAGGATTTGGTGCTTCTTGCACAGACTTGCTACAGCTGTAAACTGCTCCATTGGAAGTGAGATTTTTGATAGCTTAGACGTCATGATACAAGCAAAGAGTGTATACCAAGCGTTGGGACTCAGCTGGCTGGGGCATAGCTTGATCAGATAAAAGTATTTGACGATCTCTCGATCTAAACTAAACTGAAGTCCCCAGTTCAGCACTTCGGTATATACTACCACTTCATTCAACTTACAATCCATGAGAGTCTCCGGAGTGATTGGTATCCTTACTTTTACAGACTCTGGAATCCTCCAATTGGTTCGGATTTGACCCAACTCAGCAGTATGGGTATAAACATAATTAATATTTTGCAAGGCTAGCAAATACTTGACGCTGACATGTTTGAAACAAGGGCCTACCTTACCCTCTAGACACTCTGAAAGCGCGTCCGGATGAGTCATGCCAACTTTAGTTTTATCTCTCCTTTTTTAGGCAGCATCCCCTGTCTGACCTGACGCATCGGTCTCAAAAGGAGCTTCTTCGATGCTATCCTTCATATTCTCTTCCATCACTATAGAAGGGTTTTCAGTTGTTTTTTAAGGAAGTTGCTCCGGTTCCTTCATCAACAGGGAGACCGGTGGTGATACAGTTTTCTCTCTCTACTTTCCTTGCTCTCTCTAACTCACACAAGTTCAACCAACCTCCTTTAACTAGGGCGTTTCTAGCTGTGAACATATATGTCTCAAGAACGATTTGGGAATGGACTGAGTTTTTTCTCTCTAGAAATATTTAAGTGTGGAAGACAATAAACCAGTGAAAAGTGAAACTTACCAATGAGAAGGTGAACAAAATTTTCGCAATGATTAGAGGTTGCCTAACGTTTGAAAATTGAAACTTAGGTAACTTTCTAGACCTAGTGGGTGCGACAATCTAGGAGAAAAAATGGATGAGAGGTCCAACCATATATTGACACGTGTCCCACGGTTCAAGAAAAAACACTTAGAATTCTGGGAAGGAAAATCAGTTCTGATAGAATTGGAACAAGGTCGTTTGTAGAAAAAGCCTTTGAGTTTGAATGGCACGGGCAGATCGGGCCAAATTGATGCTAGCTTGGCAAATTTTAGCCTTTGCAAAAATCTTTTACAAGGCTTAAAAAGGGACTATTGATGAGTTCGGATCTTATAGTCACGGCAAATTCATTAATCCGGATATGGGTAATTCGGACCATATCACACCACTAAAAATCCGAACAAGACAAATATATTAACTTTTGACTAAGTTATTTGCTGATCAACTTTGATGAGTCCGGATTCTGCCACCACATTTTATGGGAACCGGACAGCGTCAATTCGGACAATGTCCACCTCACCGGACAGGGGCAGTTCGGACAACTATCATCCACTGAACTATCCGAACAGAACTGAAGTACTTAAAACCTAATCACTTTTTGATTAAGCTGCCTATTTACTTACTTAGAACTAATGGGTCTTTAAACTCGACCCGAATCCATTAAACACGACCCGAAAGCCTATGAGGCCCAAATATAAGGGTATAAATACCCAACCACCAACATTAAATGAGGGTAATGAAAATTAAATACAACTAGGCAGCTCAATTCTCCCTCTACTTTCTACCCAAGCATTAAATACTCTCAAAATTCCACAAAGCTCTAAAAAAAATTACAAACTTACCCTCAGACAAAAATAAACCACACCAAATTGGCGACCACAATGGGAGTGCGACGGTGCCTGAATCTAGCATTCGAAACCATCAGAAAAGTAAGCCTGAATGAATCCTGACGCACCGGAAGTACCACTAGCTTTGCTCGAAGTGGTGGGAGAAAATGATGAATATACCATCGAGGAGCGTGATAGATTAAAGGGTGAGATAAAAGCTCTGATTGCAGAGAAGGAAAAGATGGGCATAAAAGAGAAGTCAAAGGCATCAGTTGCTCATCATACTGACAACCCTAGAGAGCATAAGCATTCGAAGACCCATGTGAGTACAAAGAAGACTCATACTAGCTCCAAAAAGTCTCACCGGTCCAAGCCGGTGGAGAACTCTGATTCAGACTCGGAATCTTCCAGTAGCTCCTCGGTCGAAGATGGAGTTGAAGAATCCTTGTCCTCCAGCAGTGATGAGGGTCGATCTAAAAAGAAACAAAAGTTGGTTAAAAAGTATTCAAGAAAAAGGGATAGGCATGGAAAGTTAAAGAGGCATATAGGCAAAGGATCATCTCATAGCCGGAGATACACAGAATGGATGCTGGTGGATCCTTTTGCCTTCCATGATGAGCCATGTATCTTTGCAACTCCTAACGAGGATACCGTTTTCAGTCGTGGCCGGAATTGGAGACAATCTCCATTGTCATCCAAGATCCTATCCGGGAACCTCCCCAAGAGGTTTGATAGTATGAAGATGGAAAAATACGATGGCAGTAAAGACCCGGACAATCACTTGGAACAATTCAAAAATTTCATGATGAATTTCGATGATGACGATAAATTGCTTTGCAGAGCATTCTCCCAGTCTTTTACGGGGAGTGCTCTGAAGTGGTATAACAGCCTGCCACAGGGGTGCATCAGAAATTTCGATACCTTTTGGGTGGCCTTCCGGAGGCAGTTTGTTGAAAGGAAGGAGGTGAAGGGCAATGGAGACACAATTATCCATTGTGCCCAAGAACCGAATGAATCTCTGAAGGAATATATAAGTCGCTTTGTAAACACCAAAAATGGGTTGGCTGATAGCTTCTCTAAGTCAGGGCTTAAACCCTGGAAATTTGGCTGATTCAGTGACCAGAAAAAAGGCCATGACATGGGAAGGTTTACTGAATCAGGTTGGAAAAAAAATTAACGTGGATGAAACAAAGAAAACTAGGGTGCACAGGCAGGTGAGGTCTGCCCCGGCTGTACCAAACCCCAACCAAAATCAGTCTGGGAACAAAGCAAGGGAGACCGGGCAGGGTCATAACAGAGCTAAAGCACAGTCTCAGCCAGCTGCGCCTGCCCAGAGTCAGCAATCTAGAGATAAGAGAGGTCCTTGGGTTCAACCGGAGTGGTTTGCTGAGTTAAAAGAAAGTGTAGCCACCATTTATGACAAAACAAAGGAAGAAGAACACTATAGAAGGCCGGCTGCACTACAATCTCCTAGGGAGCATCGTAACAATTCCTTCTGTCAGTACCACAATGATACTGGCCATACTACTGAGGATTGTATTGCTTTAAAGGAAAAAGTCAAGAATTGAAAGTGGAAAGTTGGGAGCATATGTTAAAAGAAGAGGAGGAAATAGGCCTGATAATGCTCATCGGACTGGTCCAAACAATGCAGGCACATCCGCTCAGGAGGGAACTATGGTGATAATCGAGAGATTCGATGTAGAGTCAGAATACTTGGACCCTGATCCAACTAGAAACATAGTGGGTGCCATTGAGGAAAGTTGTAAAACAGTTTCCGGGCTTATTAACTTTTTTGAGTCATTCACAATTTTCGGAGGGGATACCATGACAGCACCCACTGCTTCTTCGAGGAAGAGTCATGTTCATACTTTAGCTACCCAACTGGAGGGAGTCATGACTTTCTGTCAATCACAGATTCCATTTCCCTTCACTGTGTTCGATGAGGATGACTTGAGGGATATAGCAGGTCCTCATGAAGATGATGTTGTCATAGGAGCATCCATTGGGGGCAATAACGTAAGACGAATTTTGGTGGATACTAGGAGTTCAACCAATATCCTATTTTTAACTTCCTACAAAAAGATGAAAAATCCTGCAGTAATTCAGCGTTCGAACAGGTCAATTGTGGGTTTCACTGGAAGCTCAGCAGATGTGATCGGGGAGTTCGAAGAAGAAGTTTTGTTGGGCAAGGGCCCTTTTAAGAAGATGGTTAGAATACTGTTTGTTGTAGTGGATTTCCCCACTTGTTATAATGCTATTGTAAGGAGGTCTTGGCTCTCTAGGATGCATGCAGTGGCCTCAACCGTCCACCAATGTTTGAAATATGCTGTGCAAAGACAAGTGGGAGTTGTTCGGAGCAGCCAAAAGATTGCAAGAGAGTGTTATGCAACAACACTGACTCCTCGGACGTTGGGACCAGTTCGTATCAACGAAGAATAGCAGTTTGAGGGGCTTTCTGGGGGTGAGAGTGAAATTGATGACCCCAGAGAGACCCCTGGAGTTTTAATACCAGTTGAGGAAGTCGAAACACATTCTTTGGAAGAGGGAAAAAAATGTTAAGATAGGGTCCAAAATGGCATCCGAACTGAAGGATAAAATGTTGAAGTTCCTGAAAGACCATCAGCATGTTTTTGCTTGGTGCAATGTTGATGTTACCGGGGTCCCAGCAGATATTATATCACACCAACTGTCCATCCGAAGAGACATAGCACCCATAGTACAAATGAGAAGAGATTTTTCCAAAGAAAAGGCTGATGCCATAGTTCAAGAAGTCGACAGACTTACCAAAATGGGGCACATAAAGGAGTCTCAGTATCCTTTATGGACAACCAATCCGGTCTTGGTGAAAAAGAAAAATGGTAAGTGGCGCATGTGTATGGATTTCATAGATCTCAACAGAGATTGTCCAAAAGATTTATACCCAGTTCCCCAGATTGATCAGTTGGTAGATTCCACATCTGGGAATAAGCTACTATCTTTCATGGATGCCTTCTCCGGGTATAACCAGATTCAAGTAGATCCGAAGGATCAGGAGCATACTACGTTTGTTACTGATAAGGGCCTTCATTATTACAAGGTGATGCCATTTGGGTTAAAAAATGCTGGGGCTACCTATCAGAGGTTAGTAAGCAAAGCCTTTGCTGATCAAATTGGAAGAAATATGGAAGTATACATCGATGACATGATGGTTAAAAGTGTGGACGAAGAGCTACACTTGGCAGATCTCCAAGAAAGTTTTACTAACTTAGTAAAAGTGAATTTGAAACTAAATCCAGAGAAGTGTGTGTTCGGAGTACAGTCCGGGAAATTCCTGGGGTACATAATAAGTGAGCAGGGGATACAACTCGATCCGGACCAGCTCAATGCTTTATTCCAAATGGAGCCACCTTGGAATATTAAAGAAGTACAAAGGTTGACTAGGAGGTTGGCTGCGCTAAATCGATTCATTTCAAGGTTTTGGGATAGGTGTGCCCCGTTCTTTCGAAATTTAAAAGGTGCAAAGGGATTTGACTGGACTTCACAATGTGATGAGGCTTTTAATGAAATTAAAAAACATCTATCCTTTCCCAAGACGTTATATAAACCTGTTGATGGAGAGACTCTTTTCATATACTTGGCAGTTTCCAGTTGTACCATAAGTGCTGTATTGGTGAGGGAGGTGGATAATTATCCCCGACTAGTGTATTACATCAGCAAGAGCTTGATAAATGCAGAAAAACGCTATCTAAAGCTTGAAAAGTTAGCATTAGCCCTGGTAATTATAGCAAGGAAGATGAGGCCTTATTTTTAGGCTCATTCTATTATTGTCCGGACATCCTATCTTCTGAAAAACGTTCTTCAAAAGCCAGATATTTCGAGTAGAATGACTAAGTGGTCAGTGAAACTGGGGGACTTCGATATTTATTTTGCTCCTTGGACAGAAATCAAAGCCCAGGTTGTGGCTGATTTCTTAGTTAAATTCAATTCAGATAGGGATACAGAGCAAGCAACTGATGTGAAAGATAAAAATGTCTGGGTTGTCCGGACTGATGGTGGATCGAGTACTATGGGATGTGGTGCACGGGTATGCTTGACCTCTCTATATGGTGACAAAATGTACCAAGCTATATGTTTTGCTTTTAGGGCTTCTAATAATGAGTCCGAATATGAAGCTGCTATAGCTGGTTTGAAGTTAGCACTTATTTGTGGAGCAAAAAGGGTCAGGCTAATGAGTGATTCACAACTTCTTATCCATCATGCGCAAGGTCAATCTGAAGCAAAAAAGGAGCAGCTAATAAAGTACTTACTTCTTCTTAAAGATGTGGCACTTAAGTTCAAGATCATTGTTTATGAGCACATACCCCGACAGAAAATGAACTAGCAGACTCTTTGGCAACCATAGCCTATACTGAATCATACCCTTGGATCCATGTGCTGGAGTGCCCTTCTATTCAAATCAATATGGGAAAGGAGGAAGAAAGCTTCGATATACAGATGAAACAGCCTCAAGATTGGAGGTTTCCTCTCCTTCAATATCTCTCCGATGGCATCTTGCCTCCAGATAAGTCAATAGCAAGAAAAGTAAAGTACAAAGCTCGTGGTTTTATCATACTAAGAGATGTTCTTTATAAGAAGTCTTACTGTAAACCCCTCTTACGATGTTTGGGGGTTGATGAATCTCAAATAGTACTCTCCGAATTACATGATTGTGAGGGATTAGCTCACTGTGGATTCAGGGCTCTAACAAGGAGAGTTTTATTGGCTGGTTATTATTGGCCCTCTATAATGCAAGATGCTAAGGAGATGGTGAGATGGTGTGACCCGTGCCAGAGATATAGCAATGAAATTCATATCCCAGCCATCCCCTTAGAGTCAATTTCTGACCCTATACCTTTTGCTCGATGGGGGTTGGATTTGGTGGGACCTTTACCTATGGCATCCGGAGGACGCAGGACAATAATTGTTGCTATTGATTATTTTTCAAAGTGGATCGAAGCAGCCCCATTGGCAGGAATAACATCAAAGGCTGTCATAAAATTCATTTTATCCAATATCTGTTGCAGATTTGGAATTCCACAGAAGATAACAACAGACAATGGGCCACAGTTCGAAAATAAGGAAATGGAGAGTTTCTGTGCCTCTAGAGGTATACAACATTGTTTCTCTTCACCTTTCCACCCACAAGCGAATGGTCAGGTTGAAGTGGCTAAAAGAACTATACTGTCCGGTTTGAAGAAAAATTTAGAAGGGGCTGCTGGAAATGGCCTAGTTATTTACAAGATGTTTTGTGGGCTTACCGGACTACTCCTGGGGCTGCAACACAAGAGTCACCTTTTGCCTTGGTCTATGGGATGCATGTCATAGCTCCCATAGAAGAAAATCTCCCTTCATTCCGAGTTCATAATTTCTCCGAACACGCTAACGAGGGGGCTATCCGAGGTCAACTTGATTTGATAGAAGAAAGAAGAGTTAAGGCACACGTTAGAGCTATGCACTATCAAGGTTTGATGAGAAGCAGGTTTACTTCTAAAATCAAGAGAAGGGATTTTCAACCGGGGGGATAAGGTGTTAAGGAAAGTATTCTTACACACTAAAGAGAAGCTGCTCGGCAAACTAGCCCCAACTTGGGAAGGACCCTATATGGTCATTGAAAGGCTTAAACCTGGGACATACTGGCTAGAAGACAAGGATGGAAGGGTTTTGAATCACCCTTGGAATATTGAGCACCTCCGGATGTACTTGGAGTAGAAACTATGTAAATATTTACTTGTTTAAAAATCCATGTAAATATTTGGGGGCATACTCTTTCCTACCTTGGTGGCGCGGGGAGGTTTTAATGAGATGTCCGGGCTCTTTTATAAAATTTGATGCCTTCTTAAAAATTCGGAGTGTTCTTACTTTGTTTCTTGTCAATTTTTTGTTTAAACACCGGCCGGATTGAATTAAAGGAGTGATGGCTACTTAAACATTTGTCATTGGAGAATTTAAACACTCTCACTTTAGAATATTTATGAAATAACTAAGGGTTGTTTAAACATTAGCCACCAAAATAAAAAAAACTATGAAAGAATGCAAGAGTTGTGCAAAATAAAGAAATCTATTAAAAACCGAAATGCCTTGGCCATCCAAGGACTTTAAGTTGTCAAAACAAACAGATTTATCCGGTCAAAGACCGGACGCAGTTACAAAATGCCTTGGCCATCCAAGGACTTTGGTTCAATCAAAACAAAACAAAAGATAATTACTCTAAGACTGAGCCTTTGAAGATGGCTCAGCCTCACTCGTTTTCTTCTTCTTGAGGTCATCCTTCTCCTCATGTGGACTCTCCCCGGTGTTCTCTTCCTCATCGGATGAGTCAGCACTAGAATAATCATGCATGGCCCCATCAGCCATGGTGTGGAAGGGAAGGTCTTCGTACTCTACATAAGTCCATAAATCTCCCAGATTCCTCTTCGGGAACTTCTCATGAAAAAGCAAGACCATGTTCGACTTCACCTTGGCGTACATTTCCTCCAGTGTCTATCACAGTGTTGGCGTAAGCATCAATTTTGGCTTGAATTTTTGCCTCTTGCTCCCTTAGCAGATCATCTTTTTCCTGTGCAGCCTGGGACACCGAATCCTCGAGCGCAATCTTGTCATTGGTCAAAGTATGAATGACTATGTCCTTAGCCTTCACCTCCTCTTTCGAAGAGGAGAGATATTTCTCCAAATCAGACTGCTTTGACCGGAGCTCTTTGATAGTATCTTCTAAAGTAGCTACTTTTGTGGCCCAACCCTCCTGATTCTTCTTTAACTCCTCATTTTCGCTCTTCAGAACATCAGCGTTTTGGTTGGCAATAAGGAGGTCTCCGGACAATCTCTCCTTGTCAGAATTAAGGGCAGTAATGATTGCTGACTGACCTCGCACTTGTTTCTCCAGAACCAGCACTCGCTGAATATTACTCAATATAGAGTGAGTTATATCATCTCTTTCACTTGAAACGGTGAAAGACTTACCATTGAAGGTAACGGTGTTCGACGTGTTTGGAGGGAGGTAGGTCCCAGCAAAGTCATCTCTAGGGAGGTTTTCAAAGTAGTCACCAAGTCCCTCAAGCCCTGTAATGTCGACACCGTCAATACTGATGTCTCCTCCTCCAACCTCATTGGTTTGAAAGTCACCGGGAATCTCTTCTGCTCTTGTTGGATCAGTAGGGTCAAAAGGAGGGAGGGGCTCCGGAGGCCGGAGAGAAAGTTCATCACCCCTGGAGGTCTTTTTCTTCTTGGCCTTCCTGTCCTTGCTTTCTGTTCCCCGTTTCCTGTCTCTCTTAGGAACCCTTGGAGGTTTTGGAGATCCTGCCTCTTCCCTAGTACTCTCGTGCTCCACAACTTCTAGAAGAGCACCATCAATCTCACTTGGAATTGGCCCCTCTTGGTTTGTTGGAGCAGTTTCATCCGCTTCGGTGGGGTTAGCTTCAACCACACTCTTCTTGCCCTTCCCTTTTTTGCCTTTCATCTTACTTGGGGCCTTGGCTCGACCAGGAAAATACAGTGACTCGTCCGGTGCGTGTGTTCTTTTAAGGACTACATCCGGAGGGGGTGGAGTGGTAAGTTCCTCCCAAGTTAAATCCCTCCGGTCAGAAGTGTTCCAGAGGTGAGACCTTGCAATATTGCCTCCAGTAAAGGCGTTGTGGAAGCGATTATCCCACTTTTCAGCAGCCCAAGTGTTTATCTTGGTCCAAGTAATCTGCCCGGCCTTTAAGTAATCATTGAAGTCTTTAGGCAGCACTGTCAAGAAACAAAAATAGAAAAGAGACAAGACAAGTCAGTTAAACAAATTTGATAAAAATAAAAATGAGAATGTAAGGTACTATTCTTACTATCACTTTGCCACCTGCTGGTGAGGAGACTCGGGTTGACTCCGGCTTTGATCTTCCTCCCATTCTCCCAAGCGCCACTCACGAACAAGAAGTGAGTCATCAAATTTCTCTCCGACTCGAGCAGGTCATCCACTGCTTTATAGTTATCACCCATGTTGAAGTGATAGAAGGGAATATGGGGGTTTCTGCAGAGGCTGGCCACAGCTGCGAATTCCTTCATTGGAAGAGGAATTCTGGAGACCCTGGAAGCCATGATACAGGCCATGAGAGTGTACCAGGCATTAGGGCTTAGTTGACTTGGGCAGAGCTTGATGAGGTGGAAATATTTGACTATCTCCGGATCTAAGGGAAACCTTAGTCCCCAGTTAAAAAGTTCAGTAAAGATGACTTGCAGTCCATCGGTGTTTCAGGGTCTATTGGGATCCTTATTTTTACATTCTCCGGAATCCCCCACTTCGTTCGCATCCGACCCAGTTCGGCTGTGTGGATGAAGGCATAATTAATTTTTTGCAAAGCAAGTAAATATTTAACACTGACCTTGTGGAAACAAGGTCCAACTTTTCCCTTAAGGATCTCCGGCAGATCCGGATGCCTTAGGCATAGCTTTTCTTTGCCTTTATCCTTCTTGGCAACACCAACATCACTCGTTTGTCCGGAGACTTCGGGCTCGAACGGATCCTCTTCAATAGAATCCTCCATTACTTCCTCCATTACCAATGAGGGGTTTTCAGTTTTTTTGGGTGAGGGGAGTTGGAAGTTGGTTCAGTCTGACCTCCGGACTGTTGGGCTTCAATTCTTTCTTGAACTCTGACCTCCGGCTGGCGCTCAGATGCGGTGGTTTCTTTTCGGAGGCTTGAGATAGATGCCTCCGGTCTGGACAGCTTGTCCTTAGGAACGTTTATGGTGCCTCTGACCCCGTGTTGCTGTTTTTGGCCCCTGATTTTGAAGGTGTACCTTTTGAAGCCTGCCCTTTTACCAGGCGACCTCTTCTCCGATCAACTAGTTTATTGGGAGAGAATTCTGCATCTGATCCCATGGCTATGAAAGGAGAAGGCTTCTTAAAACTAGTGATAACTTGCCCTGGTTCAACAGTGGGTTCTGATTCCTGAACCAACGAGCCTGAAACAATTGGTGAGAGTCTAGTTTGGAACAACTTCATGGGTTTAACGCTTCTAGTTGAAGAAGAGCCCTAATCAGGCTCTGTACTTGGTGTTACTGGTTTGTCAGCAGGAGAGACGGGGAGGCCGGCAGCAATGCACCTTTCTCGTTCAACCTTTTGGGCCTTTTCTAACTCCGATAAATTAAGCCACCCACCTTTGATCAAAGCGTTCCTAGCTGTGAACATAAACTCACACCAAAAGAAGGTTTTTGTTTTTGAGAGAAAACTTTGAAGTTTAAGCAAAGTAAGATTGAAGAGGATGGTAAAACAGTAAAGGAGTGACTAATTTATAGTAAATATGCAAAAAATGCTTTGATACCTAGGAGAATTCGAAAGGATTGTAATGATTAAAGAAGGCGCTGATGTCATCTTCATTAAATGAAGAGGTTACTTTTTGAAGAAGGTGGGAGCGCTATTCTAGGTGAAAAAACGGCTGATGTGACGAACCAGAGAGAAACACGTGTCCTACGAATTCTGGCAAAAAACCGTTTAGTTCTCAAGAACTTTTTCAGTTCGGATAAAGCTATAACACAGTTCGAAGGACCTGTCCGGGTATAACTGTCACCAGCAACATGCTGTTTTTTAGGTCTTGCCAAAGGTTTTTGAACATTACCTAAAAAAGGGGCTACTGATGAGTCCGGATTCTGTCACCATATTTTATGGGAACCGGACAGGGTCAATTCGGACAATGTCCACCTCACCGGACAGGGGCAGTTCGGACAACTATCATCCACTGAACTATCCGAACAGAACTAAAGTACTTAAAACCTAATCACTTTTTTATTAAGCTGCCTATTTACTTACTTAGAACTAATGGGTCTTTAAACTCGACCCGAATCCATTAAACACGACTCGAAAGCCCATGAGGCCCAAATATAAGGGTATAAATACCTAACCACCGACATTAAATGAGGGTAAGGAAAATTAAATACAACCAGGCAGCTAAATTCTCCCTCTACATTCTACCCAAGCATTAAATACTCTCAAAATTCCACAAAGCTCTAAACAAAAATTATAAACTTACCCTCAGACAAAAATAAACTACACCAAACTTAAGGCTAATGGGTCATTAAAATCAACCTGGTTTCTTGACCGGACCCGGTAAGCCCATGGGTCAGTAATTAGGGTATAAATACTCCAACGACTCTCATTAATGAGGGTGATTAGAATTTAATGCTAAGAAACAACCTAATTATCTCTCTACTCTACACACTAAACACAGAACACCCCAAAATTGTTAAAACACTTTCTAAACACTTTACCAATCTGCCACAGCCCAAAATAAACCAAACCATATTATATCTCCAAATATAAACTTTTGGATAAATAAAATCTCACATTTTTAAAATATAATATATACTCTAACTGAAAACTCATCATTGTTGAGCACCGTAGGCATACTGGAAGGTGAAGGAAAAGGTAAACAAAGAAAGACGACTAGAGAAATAAAAAGACGACTTCGATTATTATTTAGAAAACGTACCAATTACATAGAGTATAAAGCTCTTATTTATAGACAAGCTATATGGGCTAATGGGCATATGCCTTATATCTTTAACACCCTTTCTCAAACTCGCAATGCTTATTCTTGCATTGTGAGTTTGTTACACAAAATAAAAACCAAAATTGCAACAAAAACGAAACACCAAACTTCAAAACCATAATCGAAAGCCAAAATCAAAACAAAAGCCAAAATCAAAATCAAAACGCCAAAACCCAAAATCAAACTTCAGTCTCCAATATCCAATCTCCAAACTCTAATCTTATAACTTCAATCTCCGATCTCCAATCTCCAATCTCCAATCTCCAATCTCCAATCTCCAATCTCCCATCTCCAATCTCCAATCTCCAATATCTAATCTCTAATTTCCATTCTCCAATCTACAATCTCTAATCTCCAATATCCAATCTCCAAACTCTAATATCCTAACTCTAAACTCCAATCTCTATTCTCCATTATTCAAAATCCAAACTCCAAACTCTAAACATTCCAAACAAAATCCAAACAGCAAACAAATACAAATGAAGCCAAACAAAACCAAACGAATCCAAACAAAGCCAAATAAAGCCAAACAAATTTCAAACAAATCCAAACAAGTCCAAAGCTAAATCTATACCAAATCCAAATGAAGAACGAAATTTAAACACCAAACTAATCAAAACGAATCCAAACAAATCACAACGACAAACGTCAATCTAAGATATGTCAAACAAAGATAAAGTGGAAAAAACATACTTCGAATATAAATTATAAACATAGTTACATCAAATCTATATGGAAGAAAATATCGGTCACGTATGATAAACGATTAGTATTGGTCAATTTGGATGCATGACAACATGTCAACAAAATGATAAAAAAATGTTATTATTAATGTAATAAAAAACTTAATTCAAATTTTTACCTCTTGATGAAATCATTCTCATTCATGTGATCACATGATGCTAATTTTATTTCCTTATCCGAATGGGTCAAACCCTATTTTAGATGTACTTAAATTTACAAGTCAATCAAAGAAACTGTGTATACGATGCTTTAAAAAAAATCGCAAATAAAAAACAAATATCAGACTCCATCATATATTATTATGGAGAAAAAATCATCGAGACACAATTAAGCCTAACTAATTCAGTTTTTTACAATTGTGGGTGTACCATAAAATTAGTGATACAAAGACAAGTGTAATTTGATTTCCTTCGTTAATTGTTGCCTTACATATATATATATATATATATATATATATATATATATATATATTTCTTCACCTAATAAAATATAGTGAACATCAACCTTATAAGCATAATTACCACGATGCCTCCCATTTATTATCTTATATATGTACAAAAACGTAAGCATGAAGGTTGATGGTCACAAAACAACAACTTTTGTTTACGACTAAAGAAATTATTTATTTTTATGTTTGGATTCCTTCGAAGGTTTGTTTCTCTTAGCCAGATTCAGTGATTTGACTGGTTAATATTATCAAGATGCCTATAATTTTTGTCGGTGTGGTTATCGTTATTGGATTGCTCAGTGACATGCTCAAAATACGATTTCCTCATTTTACTTCAAATAGATCAAACATGTATTTGATCATATTATTTTATCTTTACCGTTTATTTGGTGAGAACAACTTTGGTTTTTTTGGATCAAGTATTTCAAAAAAAATGTTATGATATATAGCTTTCAATCTCCATCATAGTCATAGACCAAATAACTAATTTTCAAAATCTATTCCTTGATTTAATCATCTTCTTTACATTGCCATTTTTAATAATGTTTATAATTTTTCATCTTATGTCAATCATAGAAAACTTCATAGTAAAATTATCCCTTACCATACTAGCTATGTTAAATGAAAACGACAAATAATGCATTGTTCTAACCACACACACATATTCTATTTTGTCAACATCTATTTTTTAGCCGATTCATGTAACTTCATTCTTTAACTTACGGGATATCCAAGTATCTTATAAAAAATAAGTTTTATTACATTATTTCAATTATTATATCTTTAATATATAATATTGAGTTTCTCAGTTTGATATCGTGTTTTCATAGTGGTTGACCATGCTAATGTATGTATAAAATAAATTTTCGCCCGGGTTTGAATCAAGAATTTTGAGTGTATAGCAAAACCTTTAAATAAGCTATATATATCAGCTTCGCTTGGTATCGTTTACCGAATACACGAACACGTTATAAGAAGTAAGATTTTTTCTCGAATAATATTCCGTATTGGTGTTTTTCTTTTTTATAGATTACTTGCACAACAAATGTGTTGCGTATGAATATATTTGTTCAATTGCACACATTGGTCAATTCTCTATTAATCAGTAAAACATTAGATAACAATTATCCATTTTAAATCATGAAAAACTCAAGACACTTCATCGTCCAAGTGTAGTTGGTTAACATTTTTGCACCAATAAAAAATAAATGGAATGCAAAAGTTTATACTAATCGACATAATTGTAACAATTTTAAACACTGTTATTTTATATCTTTGTAGTGTTGTAGATACACTTCATAATAAAAAATAAATGGAATGCAAAAGTTTAATTTTCCTTATTTTTTTTAGAACATATTTTTTATATACTCAGCTGAAAAAACTAAACATAATATAAAAGAATCGAAATTTTTAAATATAATTAACGAAACGAAAAAAATAAAAAATAATTTTAGTTTTATCCGTCATTTCTAATTTTCTTGATCAGTAAACCCATTAATAAAATGCCACGTCAGTATCAATTACCACTTACTTTGTTGTAAGTGGCATCCTTGTTGTAAGCACAAATTACTTCCAAGATCACAAATTTAAAATAATATCTTTTGTCATTTCAAAAGAAAGTTTTGAATAAATTTATGAAAATGAATGGCAAACAATTATGGTCTTCGCTGACTGGCCATTTAAATTCCACCAAGTCTTATGTCAATCTGCTTGGAAATTACTCAATCCATCCCACAATACCTATGTAATTTTTAAGGCTATGCATGGATATTAAATATAATTAATTATTATTTCGGTTGTTTATTAGGGTTAAAAAAAGTAGATCGAGTTAGTAGAATCCATACTGATATACGAAGACGGTATTCCTCCCATTCCACAATAAATGTAGTTATATTTTTTGAGAAATAAAAAAACAATATAATGTTATTGGTCAAAGATTTATTAATTAAATGAAAAAATAAAACAATAATATATTATTGATCAAAATAAAATAAATGGTATTGATATTATAAATGATATTTAAAATAAAATTTTAACCATTTCCTAAAACAATTAATATTGTAATATTGTGGAACGGAGAGTATTTAGAAAAGAATATAAATTATATTTTTAACTAATTGTGGGAATAGAATATTTAATTCAAAATCTAAGTGTAAAATAAAATTTAAGAAATCTAACATCCAAATTATTATGTATATTTAAGCCTCGGTTATATTAAGTCCAAAAAAATAATCAACCCCAATTATGAATAGCCTCGTGTATTTTTATTAGGAATCCTAACTTTGGTCTAAAATACTTCACCTAATTTATTAAGTTTTAACATAATACTCTAATCAACCGTAAATTCAAACGATCCCAATTTTCAAACCTATCTTCCTCTATCTCCTTCATAAATTTTACCAAACTACCAAAACCCAAAATAAAAAAAATCAATAATTCCGGTTTACAAAAAATAGTTCTTCATCAACATAGGAATAAGCCAAACCATTAAACAACATCAAATGGGAAAGGAGATAGAGTGAGTATCTAACTTTCTTAGTTTTTGGTTCTATTTAGGTTTTAATGATTTTTGTAGATTTAAGCTATTTAGGGTGTCAGAATAGGTAAATTTAGGTTTATTTAAGTGTTTGAAGTCATATATTTATGTTGGATGTTTGGATTTGTGTTAGAATAGAGTTTTTAGGTTAGAGTTGCCGAAGCTTTTGTAGTTTTTCGAACAGGTGTTCTTGGTCCCCGTCAGGTAAAAAATTGTCAACCAGCGGGGAAACCTTATTTTATCTAAATTTCTCTTGGGCCCCGCTGGATAAGTCTAGGCATCCTCAATGGGGAACATGTATTTTTTTTTCTCCGGTTTTACATATTCCCCGCCGAGGCTGCTCAGACTCACCTGACGGGGTCCTAATTGTTTACAAATTATAACAATTGTTTTTTAGTCGCAGACAATAAATATCAGAGTCGGAGAAAGAAAAAGGCCACAAAGGAGCACGTAGTGAACGGAAATAAGTCCCAACGTGGACAAACATTCGCCACGTCGGTAGTGGTAGCGGTAGTGTCCCGAAGGGAGATCAGGCCGAGCAGGAATAACGTACAGAGCATTCCGAGAGATCCGTACCACATAAAAAATTTATTAACATGAGGAAGCGCAATTTATAGCGATCACCTCCACGAGAGACCCATAACCTTAGCGACTTCGCGGGCGATGAAGAGAAAGTCGATGATGTACCCGAGCTACCCGTGCATAAAAATTACGTCCCAACGATTGGAGATCTGGAGGAACCTCTTTCTATCGCAAAACAATATTATTATTTATCCCGACTATATACATCATAATGGCTACAACACTTTCATCGGTGACGTAAGCTAAATAATTGTTTGGTTATTATAACAAATTTATTTTACGGTAAATTTATATATTTTATTTGCTTTAGTCTCGTTTTGGTAATACAGTCCAATCAAAATACGGCCTATTAGGTCAATGGGACCTAAAGAACCAACAAGGGGCGAAGGCCCTTTTTGAAGGTACCTCATTTTGTCCGCTTATGCGCCGCTTTCTGATATATAATTCACACTTGCAGTTGAAAGAGGTTTTCATCGGAAGGTGACATTAGGAGAGTAGCACCTTCCAGTTGATATGTACAGTTGATATGCCAAGTTATTGGGATTTTCGGCCGGAAACATGCAAGAAGAGATGAAGGCACACGATGAAAGTGGTTTCAGCCTTTGATGGCTAATGCCAACGTTTACGGAAGACCGCGCTTACGGATGAGATGAAGAAACATGTCGCTCGTGCGTACATCATTTTCTTTCTCGGATGTACGATATTCACCAACACGAGCCATAAAAACATCCAGTGTAATTTTCTCGTCCATCTCGAGCACTTGTAGAAGCTTGATAAACTTGCATGAGATACATGCACATTGACGTGGTTGCATAAGAGCTTGAGAGGCATTTCTAAGCACTCTTTTAAGATTCTAGTTGTCTTCTCGACGTTATTGGATTGTTGGGTATATGACCACTTCCCATGCTTCCGAATTGCGGTCAATAGCGGTTACAGCCAAACTGATCAAAAGATATTGGCGTGGTTGCCCAAAAAGCTTATTGGGATAAACGTTCGTAAGAATCCGTACTACCGTGAACTCCTCGTTGCTCAAGAAGAAACAGAGGTAAGTGTTCTATGTGGATACCTTTAATTTTTACGGCATCGATGAATTTATGTGTTAATTTATTACATGTTTATGTGTGTATTTATTTATTACAGGTGATTTTCCAGCCTTACGTTGATGTTCGACAAGTTTTTCTTGAACATGATACAACCTTATGTTTGTGACCGAGGCATACCACCTGGATCGAGTGATGCGACAGTTTTTTTCAGTTTAAGAAAATTCGTTGTATCCCATTGCCGCTTGATCTGGTCTAACCAGAGGAGAAAATATGTGTTATTATGTTGACGCTATGCACTAGACCAAATAGAGTGAGCACTTTATTGTGATCGATAGGTATTCACGGTCGTTGGTGACAAACCATAGGTAATTCATCCCTTCAGTATGCAACTTATGTTTTGATGTATAGTTGGTTTCAAATCATGCCTTATGTCCTTGACGAATAATCCACGATGGATTCGATTAACACAATAAATCGTGTTCGCTCTCTCGAAGAAAGTCTAGAAGAGCTCATGTATTTTGGAAGAAAAGTGCTTCAAATCACAAGTCCTTTGCTCCTTACCATGCTTGGTTTGTTGATAGTGTGTTTGTAGTTTTAGTTTCTATTTTTATCGAACAATTTGTTAGGTATTTTGAATGTCTTACAACATAACAATGAAGCTTTGTATGTTGTATTCGATTTTAGATTTATCGGTTCATATTTGTTGCATTTGATGTTTGTTTTAGTTTGTATGTTTCTCTATGTTAGATTACTTGGTGTGTATGTGATGTATGTTGGACCTATTGGTTTCATGAACTACTTTCAGAGGGTTAAAGCTTGCTAGATACTATATGGTTGAAACACAATCTCTCCCCGCCCGGTAAGTGCACGCGATCCGCCGGTTAAAAAATTATCAACAATTAGGAAGTTTCACCCCGTGAGTTGATAATTTCGAGTTATTCTTTTTTTACCTACCCCACAAGTTGAAAATATATAAACGATGGGGAATTTCCACCCCGACGGTTCAAAATTATGGGGCGGTGGTTGAAAATTTACACTCTGTCGGATGAAGATTGTTAAAAATCATGCCAAAATTAGGTAACCCGCCAAACATTGTTTGATCCCGCTAACATTTTTTGTGAATTCTCACCGAATACCCATCTACAAATAGTAGAACCACACTCGAGAATTATACATTGAAAAAAAATAAGAATCGGTGATTCAAATTGAAATGAGCACGAAGATGCAAACCTCATAAAATTTTGCGAGATTGTTAAAGGCACGATGTTCCAAGAGACTTCTGGCTTCATCAATGTTGTGTTATGAAAATGTACTTCATGCACGATAGGGAAGCATCGTGTCCGAATTATATGATTCCCCGACCACGCGGATGCGCAGAAGTGGCCTACAAGTTAGCTTATTTAAATATCATGCCGATTATATAGATGAAGTCAATACCTTACGAATTCCAATGCGAAACCCACGATGTATTCAGTATGACGTTTCAAAGTACTATTATGAAAGATATGCTGGAACATGTGATGCATGAACTGCAGGAGAACGCAGACGTGATAGCCACCAGCGTTAGAACTAACCCAACTCATGATGGGAGTAGCGAGGATGAAGAATATCCTTTCGAGAAATGCTTCGAACATGAATGAAACTATCTATCGACATGAATGCACCTCAAGCCTCTACTATGTCAACTATGTCTACTATCTATCTATTTTCGTTTTTTACATTTGTATTTCTCATTATGTAATGTCTTAAATTAATGTAAACCAATTAAGAAGTACACGTAAATATTTTTAAACTAATGTCATGATAAAATTCAAAGCGTACAAGTTTAAAGCGTGACAAATCGTAAATATATTACAATAACCAAGTGTTTAAACAAAAGTGTCTAAATCGGTTACTTAGAAACTACGATTATTTATTTCTCTGTATCTCTTGCAACAAGAAAGAATCACTAATTCCCAACATTCTGCTTCCAGTGAACGCAATTTTAGAAAACAAGGATGTATCCTCGCAGATAGGGCATCCGCCAAAATCCCAAGCTACAAAACGAAAACACGATAAAAGGGATGTTAAAAGGTTTAAACTAACCGAAAATGTAAGGAAACACTAACATTTACAAAGTGGTTTGAGTTGACCCAACCCAATCCAATTTCCAACCGGTTTGACATCAGAGGAGGGGAACCTCTTAACGGAAGAAAAGTGAAGCCAACATCCATTGTTCGATACTGTCATACGAAGTGGAGTATGTAGTTACAGGTAGATGTGATCGTGACTCCCATCTTGGGCATGGACATCCAATGATCGATAATAGGCATATCGCTAGATCACTTCACACACTCCGCAATATCTATCAAATCTTCCATGCTTATAAATATCTTCACGTATACGGATGTGTAATCGATAAGCTATTTATATAGGGTAACCCTAATCAACCTCCACCCATCTTGTTGCCCATTCAAAGAAAACACAATCGAGCGGTACCCGTAGTGGCCATCAGATTTAACGTCGGTGATGTACGTTATGAAAAGCCTAAAATAGATAGGGTATTGGTTTAGTTATACTTTGGAATCAATCAAACTTTCCTTAGCCGTCATTGTAGAACTTGACCTACAACTTACCGTTCCACTAGAAAACATCATCCCACATGCTTTCTTTATAATAACGCTACTTTTTTGGAGCGATGCCTTTCCTACCAAGTTTGGGACCCGACATTTCTTTACTTTTACGCGAGTTTTTGGTTTGGGGTTTGAACATTTTTACGAACGATGGCGAACTAGCTTTTTTGGAATCTAGTGCATACACGTGATACAATTTTTCGCGTTTAGTGGATGATTCAAATGCGGAAATAGACAACTTACCTTTGGAAGGTGGACGACAAAGCGCTTTTATCTTGACCAAAAGCTCAAAGAGGGAAGTTTTTTTCGCATGGATGATGGAAAACCATTTCTTATAAAGATGATTTATGCATGCTTCATCATTGGATTCCATGACATCTCATACCAGTTGTTCGAGTTTTTTATTTCAATTGCTCGATCGTCGTAAGATTGGTACATAAAAGAATGTCTAACCTCTTCCAATGATAGTGAAATAAATTTAGAGGCACATCTAGGCCGTCGGTAACAAATTCATGGAAATCGTACGTGCAAGGAATACCATGTGTAGTTCGTATCACACAACTGTAAGGCATGCCGTCTGCAATTATCATGTTACAGACACATTCTACTATTTTGGAAAAATATTCCAAAGCATAGTGGGAGACTTTGTTAGAAAATTGATGTAGGGCTAACAAACAGATCTTTTCAAATAACCTCTTGATGTCATTGTGTTGCAATTCGATCAATGTATACACCTTCAACAAAAACGACTCGAAGTTACCATTGCTCGTACCACGGAAATGCTTGAGGGTGGTATGACCAATCTCTATGCGGTTTGTGTTTGGTTACCAAAATGAAATGGCTTGTTTGTTCTCCACGCGATAAAATTATCACCGTAAGGTCCTTACCAACTTTCGTTATGTTCAATTACTTTCAGATATTGTTTGAAGTCATGGTGCAATTCTGACCGATAGTTGTTGAAGAATAGCTCAATTCCTGCCAACATCATTTGGTTCCACACTTTTAAAAGGGCATTGGACACTTTATTCTCCTTGATGATTTTGTTTCATTTCCCTAGGACGTTCCTGTTTATATGACATCGACATAACATGTGTGTTGCATTGATGAACCCTTCCTTCACCCCATTCACCAACCCTAAGTCTCTATCCGTCAAAAGAATGAAGGGTGGTTCGATGGAGTGAGTGACCATCAACGAATTTAAGCATTCTAACACCCATTTGTAGTTATCAAATGTTTCTACGGACATAAACACAAATCCGATGTAGAAGGTTTTCGCGGTAGAAGTGGATTTAACAACCTCATACAATGACATCTCGTATTTTATTACCTTACACGTGTTATCCATTACAATGACATTTGGAAAAGTACGTAACAAATCCAAACTAACCGGGTGTGCGAAGAAAAGCTCACTTATGATATCGCTTCCGTCTTCAGATGGTCTATGTGATCTGTAATAGTTTAACCTCTTTAGTTCACCCAACAAATATTGGAATTGTGACCGACCGGCTTTCTCGATCTTTCGTTGTTTTAGTTGAGCATTTTACATGGTGCACATGCAAAACAAATTCTTAGCGTTCATTTTTTTACTCCCCCAAGAATATCAAGAGGACAAAATCCTGTTTTCGTAGAGAAAACTACAAAATTCAACTCTTCATTGGAAACGTCTCCCAAGTACGAATGATCTTCGTTGAATTTTGTAGGATCGTGATTGTGAATACCGCATGCGACCTCTAAGCCCTATAGGTCATCATTTCCATTATTTCCTTTAAGGGTGAAAGGGCATCGACATGTTTTGGTCCCGATAGACTTCCTCTTAAGATCCTTCGAATCTACCAACTTTGTGTAATTTCCAGATTCTCGAACACAAAAATTACTATCGGGATTTTTCTAGTTTGGGCATTGTCGCGACAGCATAATATAACTACAAACTCGTTATTTATCGCGGTTTTCTTAACCCAATCGATCAATTATTCTTGTGTGTAGTGAGATTTCATGTTGACCAAATGAATTTATCAATAGAGCAAAGGTCCTCTTTTACCTCATCTTTTACCATGCAATAATCAATTAGCTCTTCCTCCTCCACCATTCACTAAGCAAAAATTATGTAAAAAATTGTTTTTCACTACAACGGGGAAGTTTCCCCCTGGTGGTTGACAATATGTC
Organism: Limnanthes douglasii subsp. nivea; assembly: GCA_036936605.1. Taxonomy (NCBI): domain Eukaryota; kingdom Viridiplantae; phylum Streptophyta; class Magnoliopsida; order Brassicales; family Limnanthaceae; genus Limnanthes; species Limnanthes douglasii. The sequence continues at coordinate 312,766,681 of JAUPFV010000002.1, forward strand.
CCTCACAAGGGACCGATTCCAAAAAAATAACAAGCTTTTCTAAACTTATGCCTTCCTAGAACCGACGAGGAGGGAACTAAGGACCGGTGGTTGAACCATCCCTCCCGGCGCGTCTAACTAGACCTAATCGGTGGGTTTCAATAGACCCAACCAGCGGGGGTTAAAAATATATCTAAATGGACTACAATGGAAGCCTCGCAGGGGTGGAGGGTCTCAACCGACAGAGCTGTACGGGTTCAGTGCTTTCCAATTCGGGAAGAACTTCAAAAATGGAAAGCTTTTAACAAATTGGTTAGAAATACTACCTTCTTTGGAGTTTCATGCTCCTCACCAAGGTTCTATTTCTCAATATCCATCCAAAAATTATTTGGGTATTTTTTTTTCAAGATTGTTTGGAGGTTTTGGAGGTTTTGGTGTTTTTTTATTTTTTGAAATTTTGTAAAATTTATGTATAAGAAAGATATTGGGGGATAACATTTTGTGTATTTTATTTTTAGGATAAGTATACCCAAAATTTAATCCATGATAAAAAAAATCTATTTGGTCAAAGGGCAAAATAGTAAAAACCTAAAATTAGAAAGATTCTAAAATTTTTGGGGCTGCTTATAGTAGTTTTGGGGTGAAATTTAGCAAAAGCCTTATGTTTATTTAAGATCCATCTTAACTAAATAACTCTCATTCAATAACTAATTTTTTAATAGTGCTTCAAATATCCATGCTTCATCATCACCCACGCTTTAATTTTAGAACTAAAACCTTTCTTTCTTATTTTTTTATTTAATTTTTTAAAAGGTTAATATCTTTTAAACCGCAGTTTGGCAAAAAAACATCTTAAAGTATCATCGACTTTGTTTTTTAAAGATGAACAAAACCATATCCATTGATAATATTTTTATTCTTTTTTTTCTTAAACAATTTCATCACTAACATGCGAGTTCAACCGAGAGTTCTAAAATTTGTTAACATGTGAGTTTATTGAGAATTAACAATGCGATTTTATTGAAAATTAACCATAACAATGCTATTTTTTTTGAAAAATCAACCATGCTACTTCTTTGGAAAATTAACAATGCGAGTTTTTTTAAAAATTAAACATGTGAGTTCTGTAAAAAATCAACCATGCCACTTGTTTGGAAAAACAACCATACGATTTCTTCGAAAAATTAAACATGTGAGTTCTTTGGAAATCAACCATGTGAGTTATTTAAAAAATGAAACATGCGAGTTATTTGAAAAATCAAACGTGCTACTTATTTGGAAAATTATGCATGTGAGTTCTTTGAAAAATCAACCATGCTACTTATTTGGAAAATTATCCATGCGAGTTCTTTGAACAACAACTAAATTTTTTTAAAAAATATTATTAATGGATCTACTTTTGTTCGTCTTAAAAAACCAAAGACGATGGTAGTTTCAGATATTTTTTTCCAAACTACGATTTGAAAAATACGAAATTAAAAATAAAAGACTAATAATGATTTTTCAACGAGATAAAAATATATGTGTAGAGTTAAAATACATTTTATTATTTGTAATCGTCCTTTTTATCGATCTAGTGTCGGTCTTTTCTATATTACGTAAGTTTTCTTTTCTCACTGCTATATTATTTTACTATCCAATGTTGAATTTTTATAAAATAAATTATCAACTGCAATGTACTGGCCAAAATAATATTTCATAAACCAAAATAATATTTAACAAAACCCTCCTAAAATACATATCACAAAATATATAATAATCATTAAAAAAAACAAAGCTGTAGGTAACTACAAATAATAAAAAATACCATACCTAATCATACTTCTGACTACTAAAATTGTTAAACTAAAAATAGAATACCTTGAACTTTCATTTACTATAAAGTTGTTGGAACAACTTAGAATTTATTTTTAAAGTTACAAAAACATAAAAAGTCGTCCACATATTGTTGAGGTACTGGGTCAATATCATTAGAAAAGTACATAAAAACTTAAGATTGTTTTCCGCCACCAACTGCGCTTTCTATCAATCAGCAGTGGACGGCCAGTTACAACTATGTCCCAACCCATTCCCCGATTTTGTTCTATTATCAATACGCTAAATATATGTAGGCCATTTTTCTTTCATCCGAAACTTGACATGAAAATATGGGATTTAAACACTATGTTTTTTTAATTTTATATCATAATCGGAACGGATAATAAGGTTGAAAGAAAAATAATAAAACTTTAAAATCTAAAAGATTATATATAAAAAAAATTAAATTTTAAAAGTAAATTTATATGGATTGACATCCTATGATATTTACCGTTATAAAATTAAGTTCAATAATTTTTTTTTGAAATCATACAAAAATAAAGTTAATAGTCTCGCAACTGATAGGGATGATTCATGTTAAGTCATGAAGAATTGTTTATTATACTACAATAGGAAATTTATATTAGATCTACCCACATATATTTATAATTATAAACTAGAGTTGTCGTCAAAATTTTAAAACTTTTTTTATAATTAATTTAATTATTTTTATAAATAATTATCGATAAATAATTAATTAGTAGACTAGTTTCATGATTTGTGAATGGTTATTGAATCGTTATTTATTAATGAACAAGTAATATAGATACACGCCGGTAGTTTTATATATAATTGAGCTTTTAAGATCACAAATCAATTTGTACATCTATCAATAGGTTTATCAAAATCTTGTTCGTATTATAACTGAGTTGAACATTATTGACGTTGTTTATGGAAAAAGATACCAATCCGAATGATATATTTTCAAATCCATTAGTACAAAGTCAGTAGCTAGGAGTATTTCACATTTTGGTTATGGAGAACCGTGATGAGTCTGAGGCTCCAGTTTAGGCCAAGACATATAAAGGCTTTCGTAGCCGATTTGACAATATCTTCCTCTAGACACAGCTGGAAGAGGAGAACCCAACTCATGCAAGATATAACAAGCCTTTAAGGTTTAGTCAATAATATGGCCACATGACCTCCAAGATTAATGTATAAGGTTAAAAAATTAACATTGATGATGATGATTAGTTGGAGGTTCATGTCACACACAGAGGTACTAAACACATCCATATGTTTCTCATAGAACGTGGCACAAGTCTCGGTCTTATCGTCATTATTCTTCTTTATCCAACAAGAGGTCAATTGATCCAGGTTGAGATTCAGAGTCTTCAGAGCACTTACTCCAATGGCGTTCTCACTCTCGGCATCAATGTCGAGCGAGGGTTCGACACCATTAGAATATGACCCTTATACGAAGATTTGTCACAAAGGTTCACCAAGCTCAGGTACCAACAAAATTTTGTTAGGTCGGACCTATTTATGGGCGTTCGGTTCTTCGGTTTGATTCAGTTCGGTTCTTTCGGTTCTTTAGAACTAGTACCCATTTAGGAACCGATTAAAATTCAATTCGGTTCTGTTCGGTTCTCGGTTCTTTCGCTTCTTTAAAACTAGTACCCGTACCCATTTAGGAACTGATTAAAATTCGGTTCGGTTCTTTTCGGTTCGGTTCGCTTACATTCGGGTTTTGGTTCCAAATGGTTACTTTCTAACTAAATGATTACTTTGTAACCAGAAGAACCGTTTGGAAACGAACCCGAAAGTAACGAAATGGTTATTTTCTAATCAAATGGTTACTTTCTAACAAAAAAAACTATGTGGAACTGAACCAGTAAAGAACCAAATGGTTACTTTCTAACCAAAAGAATCGTTTGGAACCGAACAGTGAACCATGGATAATTCAAGGATACTATTGCTTATTCGGTTATTTATGGGTACTATTCGGTTCTCGGTTCGGAACCGAGAACCGTGGGTATTTAAGATAAGGAACCGTACGGGTATATATAAAGAACCGGAACCGAACCGAATCCGTTATTTCGGTTCGGTTCCGTTCGGTTCTTCGGTTCCATACCCATATACCCATGCCTAGTCAGACCTCAAGAGGTAGTTTAGCATCACTATATGCACATTCTCTTCGCCCTATGCATCATCTTCCTAAACCTATTCAACCTCATCTGCAACCTCAACAACATCCCATGACTCATTCTATAGCTTATGCAACAATCATTTCAACCTCCTCTTTTAATTTTAAACCCAGCTTATGGAATGACTTTAAGAGCTGGACAATACCATCCAAACCTTTATGGCTAACCTCCTTATTATCCAAATTTTTATTTCCCAAGTCCTAACCACCCTTACCCCTAAATTTATAAAAGCTCCATTCAACATTCATGGCTGAATGAAGCTACCGAGGGGTTTTCTCAAGTTTAGAGGCATAATGTATCGAGGTCTTATTTGGCACTATAGATTTTGGTTGGTAGCTGCTTCCAAATATTTATCTGTACACAAGGACAAGTATGATGGGTCTACAGATCCCGAACATCATATTTAGTAGTTTAAGAATATGATCCTGAACATCATTGTGACTCGTCAACCTCTTATCTAGCATAACTTTACTTTGCCATCAACAAAGATACCTTACCATCCAACCTATACCACCATTAAATAGCCTCATTTCGCTCAGTTGATCACTCATATGAACTCGATTAATCCCGCACCTTTCAGACCACAACTTTCGGATCCTGTAAGAAGAAACCATTCATGTAGACGTCAACCTAACCATCAGGATAAGTGGGGTCAGGGTAGGCCTGCTAAAAATAGAGGTTCATATTACTTGAGTGTTGGAATAATAATGATTCCTAACTAACGAAGAATATTTCTATGATTGTTAGAAAATCGATTATCCTAAGAAACTCTATTACCATTTACGATGGAAACAACAAAAGAAAGAAATCATAAAGAAACCCAAGCACACAATATAATATTTAACATGTTTTGAATTGTGAAAATAATCCTACGTCCCTAGGCAATGAATCGACACTCTATCTCCAATCGATCATCCCGCATTTCTCACACTGAGACCCTGCCTTGCATCTTTAATTTATAGATTTCTCATGTAAAACTCTAGCTTCACTTCGATCGGATGGTTTAGATAAAATCCTAATACTTAATATGTTCAAGATTAAATCCCTTTAAAAAAACGAATATAATAAATACCTAATCCAATAGATGTTCCATATTAAATCCCTTTATTCGACGACTATAATAAATCCTAGATAAAGAAGAATAATTCCAACTAGGAACAAAACATAACACTATTAAAACTTTTGCCCGTGGTAGCTTCGGCATAGTGCTTTCGTCTAGCTCTACGACCACATGTAATCAGAGTTCAAATACCCTTTCAACATTCTATCATTTGTATCATTTGACCGTAACATAACCCAACAATAGCCGAACCATCAACTATATCATGAGCCACTTGAGTATATGCCAATACGGATTCCATAGATTAGACATGAATCTTCTCAAAACACTTATGACATAGGAAAGATCAAACATCGTGCAAATCGTAACATATATAATACTATTATTAACATTAGCATAAGATATCTATAGTATATACTTCTTATCTGTAGTTTCGGTTGAATTAGACACCATGAGAGTTGCAACCGATATATATATATATATATATATTCTTGAAATAAGAATAAATACCCATTCGATGTGATCCTCATGATATCACCACCAAGTATCCTCATAGCCTCTTCTATATAACGTTTCAGTTAAATATTCACCGTTTAAATCTTCAAGCTATTATGATATCATCAACGTACAATAGTAATATAACTTGTCTCTCCATGCATTTTTCCTTATCCTAATAGACACAATTTTCATAGCAACTACAGATATACCTGATAGATCTTATAAAAGAATCAAATATTTTATTTCACTGCATTATCGATTATTTTGGCCCATAAAGAGGTCCTCTTAATAAGCACAAATCATCTTTCTTCCCTTCTTCAAATAATTTCGACCAACACATGTAAATTATCTCTACCAACTCAGCAAGGGAGAATATAGTAGTAACATCCTCTTGATCTAGCTCAATATCAAATCTAGAAATAATTGACACGAGAACCATGATTGAGGTTTGTTTCACAACTAGAAAACATATCTCATCAAAATCAACACCATCATTTGTGTAAAACCCTTAGCCACTAGTCTAGATTTGTATATAGTTAAGTCAACATCAAGAATACATGACTTCCTCTTGAGTATCCATTTACTCCTAACAAGTTTCTGACCTTTCGTCTACTTCACAAGAATTCAGGTCCTATCTTCTTGAGAGATCTCTATTCTTCTTTCATGGTCGTAAGTTACTTCTCTTTATCACTATAGCATCGTGATGGTTCTCGAGTTCAAGAACAACTCTCTGTAGTTTAATCAATAAAATAAAACTAATTACATCAGAGAACAATAACTTTTGCGCTGTCCTGCTAGGACTCCACTACATCGGCAAAACATAACCAAGAATACCTCTTCTTTAAAAACCACCACCTATCTACTCCTGACTATCAAGCTCATGGTTCTTTCTAGTGTTGACTATCAAACTCATGTTTCTTTCTAGCCTAACCTTGATAACTATCAAACTCATGTTTCTTTCTAGCCTAACCTTGATAACTATCATACTCATGTTTCTTTCTAGTATGATTATATATAGGATTTGTTTTAGAACTGCGGGTATCTGACCTGAGCTGGCTCGATGGGTTAGGTACCCAGACCCTTTATTTTGTGTGGGATGAGTTGTGGATTTGAAAATATATTACCCGCCAAGGTTAGTATGAGTTATGGGTTAAAACAATTTCCCATAGAAAAACCCGAACTCAATCCACACGCAATCTGTTAGTTATACAAGTATTGAAAAATCAATACATAATATATTATTATTTTGAGAATTTAAAAAATATATTATAATGTAATTCAATTTATTTTTTATTCTTTATGATTTATCTATCTATTATTTTGTTTTTTTATATATTTTTATTATAAATTATAATTTATTATATTTTAAATTAGTTTATATTTAACAAATCTAAATATTTAAATTGAATAAATTTTAAAAAAATTATTATTTTTTTGAATAAATTTATGTATTTTTTTATTAAAAATTTAAATAAATATGAATCGTAAATAAAAAAATAGATTATAAATTTGTTACTAAATGTTTAGATTTGTTACTAATTTTAAGAGTTTATATATGTTATTATTATTATTATTATTATATTAATATGTTATTTTTGGTTTTTCTAATTTTATATTGGATACTTAATTATGAAAAAATATTTATAACAAATACATGATCAATGGATACCCGCAGATAGGTATCTGAACTCGATAGGTTTGAGTGTGAGAAAACAATTTCTTGCCCGAACGTGACTGGTTTAAAAAAATAAAGACGAGATGCGTTACAGATTTAGCAATACTCATACCCATCTTGACCCATTGCCATCCTTAGGTATTATCATCCGAATTCCATAGAACATCATACCCTTGACCATATTTTGACTCATACAGTTGTTGAAATCGCTCTGTAAGAGCTGAAGTTGGACCAGGTCCTGAATCATCTTTGGCAGAAGCGTTTCCAGCTTCACTCTCTAGATCAAACTCATCATCAACTTCACTTTTCTTCTCAGCGGTACTAGGTTGAGTCTTCACCAACTCCTTAATGGTATTTCATCCTCATTGTAAACCATGTCCCTGCTTATTACACCCTTTTGACGTCCGTGTTTAAGGCACCACAATATATATCCTTTTTACTGATTTCATAGTCGAGGTATAAACATGTCAATGCTCTGGTCTAAAGCTTATATTTCTTCATATGTGCGTAGGCAACACATCCGAAAACTTTTGAAATATTCCATATAATGTTTCGCTTCAGTCCAGGCCTCTTGAGTATAGAAAAAGTTTAGTATTGTAGATGGGAGTCAGTTGATGATATATGTAGCCGTAGTAATAACTAATGTGGAGAAACTTCGACCCATTCTAGTTGTATGAAGCATACACATAGCCCTTACTGTTGGGGAGTCCCACTCACGGTTGGCTATCTAAAAATTCCAAACTTTGCAGAATTGCTACCGAAGTCCTTGTTCACACATACCAAGCCATTATGAGTATGAAGCTTCTTCAAACTTTTCCCGGTTTGATTATATACTAATGTATTTTAGTTCACAAAGGAAGCAAAAGCTTCATCCTTGGTATTCAAAAGTATAACCCATACTTTACTGGAATAACCAGTTATGAGTGACATAAAATATCTTGCACCACCTATCATAGGTTCACGTGTCGGAAACCAAAGATCCAAATGAACATACTCAAGCGCTCTATTGGTCGTATGGTTATATGTAGAAATGTTGCATTCTTGCTCTAATCAAACACAGATTTTATGAAATCTGTTTCTGAACTGTAGTAGCACCTAACAAATCATGTTTGCTAAGTTCTGTAAGACCATTTTCACTCACATGTCCCATCTGAAGATGCCACAACTTGGTAGAATCCTTCTCCACACTAGACACACACCCTACCACTACAGAGCCATCTATAACTAACATACAATTAGTCTTATAGGTTTTCATAGCAACAAGAAAGCCTTGCAAGACCCTATATATTCCATTTCCACCCTATATGTAAACCACTCATCATCTAACATCCAAATATAAAGAAGGTTATGTTTAACTTTGGGTACATACCATACGTTGTTAATCACTATTTCAAGTCATGTAGACAACTTGAGCTAAATCATTCTTACTCTTTTGATAGAAAATGGTTCATGATTCCGAAGAATGATCCTTCTGTTTTCAAATAATTCCAGGTTGTCAAACCAATGTCTATTGGAATTCATGTGGAATGATGTGCCCGAATCCAACACCTATTTATCATTGTACCTATAATTATAAGAAGTAATTAACCCATCAATGTACTTACAGTAATCATACACCATTGTAGCATCTCTGGATTTGATATTTTGATAGTTGTTTCTCTTTTCCTACTTTAGGCAGCATATACTGATATGCATTTTTTTCCATACCCAAGATATTACTTTTGAACCTGTTGCAAGCCTCTTGGACTAAGACCGATATTTTTATTCATTTTTCTTAAATCTCTCATTCCTGACCTATCGCTAACAATCAGTCCATGCCATTCCGAGCCACTCTTCAGAACATCTTCACTCGAATATCTTTGGAGGTTAAGATGTTTTTCACTTCACCCATCCTAAGGGAGTCTTTTCCGTAAAGTATGTGTTCAAATATACTTTTTTACACATTCGATAGATAACCGAAGAGGATGATTACTTGATCCTTTATTTCTCTTTTTACACCAACTACATTCAATTCAAGTATTGTTCTGTTGTAATCATCTAGGTGCCTTCAGATATCTTTACCTATTATTCATAAATAACGTGTATAACTATTTCTTGGGATACAATTTGTTTCCCAAATACTTTTTTCTATAAACCACCTCCAGCTGATTCCATATCCTCATCATAGGGATTTCTTCAAATACCTCACAAAAAATTCGTCTCCCAAACACAATATAAATATGTTATGATAGTAGCAACCAATCCTTTATAGGCTAGATAATTATTAATCTTAATTCTCTAGAAGTTAAATGCATTTGATCAGTCAAAATATTATATGCTAAGCTTTAGGGAACCCATTTTTTGTGGCTTTTAGGTTTCAAAATGTGATGTATTTTTCCAACCTTTAGATTATCGATCGATCTACTTCTTTCTTTGCTGCCCCACACTTACAAAACCAGTAGTTGGAAAAATGATTATCCTAAAAAGAAGTATTACCTTGTTTAATTGAAACAAAAAAGTAAAAGAAAGTACTTAGCAAATTTCTTCACTAAAGTCAATATATTCTTTTGAGTAAAACCCTTAGCGACCTTTTGATGTTGATTATTCACCTTTTGATTTTGGATCCACCTCAATACCACTTGAATTATTGCACCTACTAAATAGTTATTCTATTTCAAGCTCCACGTGTTTACTCAGAACCGATCATGATTCGACCATTTCCCATAATTACTTCTGATTCTCTAGCAAAAAAGACTCGTGAAAAGTCACATCTCTACTGATGAGAAAACCTAGAGACTTTGGACAGTACGACAAAATCTATATCCCTGCACTCTAGTGACATATACGAAAAATATGAACCTCTTTTCCCTTGGCTCAAGTTTACCATCTTTCACATGAGCGTACACAGAACAACCGAACACCGTCAATTATTTGTAATCAGCTGATGACGCAAACCAAATCTCAAAATAAGTTTTAGAATCAATAGACATTGATAGAGACCTAACCGCCAAGTAACATGTTATATTAATAGTTTCAGCCCAGAAATCCTTTCCGACAATAAAATGTGATCGCATGCTTCGTTCCTTGTCACAAAGTATTATGTTCATTATTTCTACGACATCATTATGTTGTGGTGTTAAAAAACAAGTGTGATGACATATTATTTCTTCATTTTTGCATAACTGGTTGAACTCAAGACTGCAAAATTATAGCCCATTATCTATCCTAAGACGCTTGATGTTTCTTGATGTATACTTCTCAGTTATCATATTCTATTTGAAAAATATTCTATATACCTCATCTTTGGTTTCAAAAAATAAACCCACACCATCTTTGAAAAATCATCAATGAAAGTCATGTAGTATCTCGCTCAACTCTTCGATAGAATTCTGATTGGGCAACAAACATATGAGGAAATGTAATCCACTGTCTTTTTAGTCTTTCTTACAATCGACTTGCTGAATTTGACTCTAGTTTGTTTACCAAACACATAGTGTTCACAAATTCACAATAATTATGCTTTATACTATTTAAAAAAATCTTTCTTCCAAAAATAGCTAATCCCCTTTCACTAATGTGACCGAGAAGACAATGGCAAAACTGATTTTGATCATGTCAACCTTGACTATTACTCCCTCGTGTTGCTACTGTAATATCGGTACAACAATAGTCCATTGGAGAATGTAAAGCCCCTTTTGCAGAATGTATTTCATCACATTATTGGACCCTTTAACACCTTTATTTCACCATCATCTGAATGATACTTGTAACCCCAAGAGGAAAGTGTCCTAAGAGATATTAGGTTTATCTTTAACCCAAGAACATGCCAACACGTCACTATCATCCGATCTTGATGCTTCGCCTTTTGATTTTGGATCCACCTCAATACCACTTGAATTATTGCACCTACTAAATAGTTATTCTACTTCAAGCTCCACGTGTTTACTCAGAACCGATCATGATTCGTTTATTTCCCATAATTACTTATGATTGTCTAGCAAAGAAGACTCGTGAAAAGTAACATCTCTACTGATGAGAAAACCTAGAAACTTTGGAGAGTACTTTATAACCTATATCCCTTCACTCTAGTGACATATACTAGAAATATGAACCTCTTTTCCCTTGGCTCAAGTTTACCATATTTCACATGAGCGTACACAGAACAACCGAACACCGTCAACTGTTTGTAATCAACTGATGACGCAAACCAAGTCTCAAAAAGAGTTTTAGAATCAATAGACGTTGATAGAGACCTAACCGCCAAGTAACATGCTATATTAATAGTTTCAGCCCAGAAATCCTTTCCAACACTAAAATGTGATCGCATGCTTCGTTCCTTGTCACAAAGTATTATGTTCATTATTTCTTCGACATCATTCTGTTGTGGTGTTAAAAAACAAGTGTGATGACATATTATTTCTTCATCTTTGCATAACTAGTTGAACTCACGACTGCAAAATTATAGCCCATTATCTATCCTAAGACGCTTGATCTTTCTTGATGTATACTTCTCAGTCATCATTCTCTATTTGATAAATATTATATATACCTCATCTTTGGTTTCAAAAAATAAACCCACACCATCTTTGAATAATCATGAATGAAACTCATGTAGGATCTGGCTCTACTCTTCAATAGAATTCTGATTGGCCAACAAACATGTGAGGAAATGTAATCCACTCTCTTTTTAGTCTTTCTAACAATCCACTTGCTGAATTTGACTATAGTTTGTTTACCAAACACATAGTGTTCACAAATTCACAATAATTATGCTTTATACTATTTAAACAAATCTTTCTTCCAAAAATAGCTAATCCTCTTTCACTAATGTGACCGAGACGACAATGGCAAAACTGATTTTGATCATGTCAACTTTGACTATTACTCCCTCATGTTGCTAGTGTAATATCGGTACAACAATAGTCCATTGGAGAATGTAAAGCCCATTTTACAGAATGTATTTCATCACATTATTGGACCCTTTGACACCTTTATTTCACCATCATCTGAATGATACTTGTATCCCCAAGAGGCAAGTGTTCTAAGAGATATTAGGTTTATCTTTAACCCAAGAACATGTCAACACGTCACTATCATCCGATGTTGATGCTTCGCCTTTTGATTTTGGATCCACCTCAATACCACTTGAATTATTGCACCTACTAAGTGGTTATTCTACTTCAAGCTCCACGTGTTTACTCAGAACCGATCATGATTCGTCTATTTCCCATAATTACTTATGATTGTCTAGCAAAGAAGACTCGTGAAAAGTCACATCTCTACTGATGAGAAAACCTAGAAACTTTGGAGAGTACTTCATAACCTATATACCTTCACTCTAATGAAATATACTAGAAATATGCACCTCTTTTTCCTTGGCTAAAGTTTACCATATTTCACATGAGCATACACAGAACAACCGAACACCGTCAACTGTTTGTAATCAGCTGATGACGCAAACCAAATCTCAAAAAGAGTTTTAAATTCAATAGACGTTGATAGAGACCTAACCGCCAAGTAACATGCTATATTAATAGTTTCAACCCAGAAATCCTTTCCGACACTAAAATGTGATCGCATGCTTCGTTCCTTGTCACAAAGTATTATGTTCATTATTTATTCGACATCATTCTGTTGTGGTGTTAAAAAACAAGTGTGATGACATATTATTTCTTCATCTTCGCATAACTGGTTGAACTCACGACTGCAGAATTATAACCCATTATCTATCCTAAGACGCTTGATATTTCTTGATGTAAACTTCTTAGGCATCATATTCCATTGGAAAAATATTCTATATACCTCATCTTTGGTTTCAAAAAATAAACCACACCATATTTGAATAATCATCATTGAAACTCATGTAGTATCTGGCTCCACTCTTCGATAGAATTATGATTGGCCAACAAACATGTGAGGAAATGTAATCCACTCTATTTTTAGTCTTTCTTACAATCGACTTGCTGAAGTTGACTATAGTTTGTTTACCAAACACGTAATGTTCACAAATTCACAATAATTATGCTTTATACTATTTAAACAATTGTTTTTCCAAAAATAGCTAATCCTCTTTCACTCATGTGACCGAGACGACAATGGCAAAACTGATTTTGATCATGTCAACTTTGACTATTACTCCCTCATGTTGCTAGTGTAATATCGGTACAACAATAGTCCATTGGAGAATGTAAAGCCCATTTTACAGAATGTATTTCATCACATTATTGGACCCTTTGACACCTTTATTTCACCATCATCTGAATGATACTTGTATCCCCAAGAGGCAAATGTTCTAAGAGATATTAGGTTTATCTTTAACCCAAGAACATGTCAACACGTCACTATCATCCGATGTTGATGCTTCGCCTTTTGATTTTGGATCCACCTCAATACCACTTGAATTATTGCACCTACTAAGTGGTTATTCTACTTCAAGCTCCACGTGTTTACTCAGAACCGATCATGATTCGTCTATTTCCCATAATTACTTATGATTGTCTAGCAAAGAAGACTCATGAAAAGTCACATCTCTACTGATGAGAAAACCTAGAAACTTTGGAGAGTACTTCATAACCTATATACCTTCACTCTAATGAAATATACTAGAAATATGCACCTCTTTTTCCTTGGCTAAAGTTTACCATATTTCACATGAGCATACACAGAACAACCGAACACCGTCAACTGTTTGTAATCAGCTGATGACGCAAACCAAATCTCAAAAAGAGTTTTAAATTCAATAGACGTTGATAGAGACCTAACCGCCAAGTAACATGCTATATTAATAGTTTCAACCCAGAAATCCTTTCCGACACTAAAATGTGATCGCATGCTTCGTTCCTTGTCACAAAGTATTATGTTCATTATTTATTCGACATCATTCTGTTGTGGTGTTAAAAAACAAGTGTGATGACATATTATTTCTTCATCTTCGCATAACTGGTTGAACTCACGACTGCAGAATTATAACCCATTATCTATCCTAAGACGCTTGATATTTCTTGATGTAAACTTCTTAGGCATCATATTCCATTGGAAAAATATTCTATATACCTCATCTTTGGTTTCAAAAAATAAACCACACCATATTTGAATAATCATCATTGAAACTCATGTAGTATCTGGCTCCACTCTTCGATAGAATTATGATTGGCCAACAAACATGTGAGGAAATGTAATCCACTCTATTTTTAGTCTTTCTTACAATCGACTTGCTGAAGTTGACTATAGTTTGTTTACCAAACACGTAATGTTCACAAATTCACAATAATTATGCTTTATACTATTTAAACAATTGTTTTTCCAAAAATAGCTAATCCTCTTTCACTCATGTGACCGAGACGACAATGGCAAAACTGATTTTGATCATGTCAACTTTGACTATTACTCCCTTATGTTGCTACTGTAATATCGGTACAACAATAGTCCCTTGGAGAATGTAAAGCCCCTTTTGCAGAATGTTTTTCATCACATCATTGGACCCTTTGTCACCTTTATTATACCATCATCTCAATGATACTTGTAACCCCAAGAGGCAAGTGTCCTAAGATATATTAGGTTTATCTTTAACCCAAGAACATGCCAACACGTCACGATTCTAACAACCCCATCAAACCATTGCTTGAACTAACACATGTGATATGTAGTGCTACTATTGAGTACCCAAGAGTTTTTCCCTCAATCTGAAATCATATACAACAATCTCCTCTACAATTATTTTCAGTATCATCAGAATTGTTCACACCTTCTACTAGGTTTGCAACATTTTCCTTTTGATTTTTCTTCTTACCTTTCAGTTTCAAACAGTCTCTCATGTAATGACCCTGCTCACCTCATTCATAACAGTTTTATTTCTTGGCTCTTGATTTGGACCTTCAATTCTTTTTTGTTATTAAAAAAAAACTCGCCTTGTTGCTAGATCTTCTCCTCGACATAAGACCTTCCCCTTCGGCCTAACTATCGGGCTACAACTACTCAACTCCGTTGATTTTTGCGTCCATTTGACATCAACTAAAAATAACTTATCCTTAACATACATTATGGTATCCATGAAGTTCGCATATGAAATAGGTAACGATCTCAAGACATACAAAGCTTGATCCTTGTCCTCAGTGATGATATAAATGTTCTCCTAATCCATAATAATTTATTTGAAGTTATCTATATGTTCACTTATGGACATACCTTCTCACCATTAATCTCGGAAAGAACGTTATCATTTACTCTTATTAGAATCCAACATAAAACCTTTTCTTGAATATCTTGTTTTTCCTCTTCTTTCACCTCTACTAGTAACTTATTCTCCACAACATTCCATAACCCTTGTAATACCAATAATGGTTTCAACTTAATCTTCCTTAATGCAAAACTGGACCCCATAAAAAAATTTCGATTTGATATTTTGTTGATGTAGACGCCATTGTAAATCCTAATTGCAAAACCTAATTCCACAACCCAAAGCTCGTATACCAATTTGTATTGAATCACTATGAAATATATTAGAAATAATTGAAACACTACACAAAATAGAGAACGTAAACGAAAATAACATAAACTGTTAACGGAGTTCGACAAATAAATACGCCAACAGACGCCATCAGAAAGAAAAACATCATTACAATAAAAAAGATTATAAATTTTTAAATGTAGTCTAATAATCTATTTAAAAAAATTAAATGAACTTACTAATAAACTTATATATACAAAACTATAAACGACATATCACGCTATTATTTAACACAAAATTATAGCCATGCGTACAATATATCATCAATATTATTCATAGTCAGTTATACTATTCGTATGATCCTTAACCGTATCAAATGAATAAACATAGTGTATAAAAATTTAGAGAATGCAAAACCTCCCGTATGGTTTTCCCAAATGTATAATTCATTTAATTAAATTAATAGAACTATGTTGGTAAAAGTAATCCTATCATTTTTTATGTATCTTAATTTGTCGTTTTAACATTATTTCCAACCTAAATGTTAGTTGTCCACCTTAATGGAGTACAATATAAAATAAAATGAGCTTTGAACAGAATAATATTTCTTTTAATTATAATTTACCATGAAACCTATAACTCAATAGTTCCAAATTATATAAGTTGTCTTCAAATGTATTATTTTGGTCTGAGTGTTGTTGTTTCTTAAAACCTCTAAATAGCCACTCAAAATCTGCTCCACCGGAACCTAAACTCTCGCTATTTTTCCGACAATGGACGCTACGAAAAAACAAGAAGAAATAATTTTCCGGTCCAAACTTCCAAATATTTACATACCGGACCACCTCCCTCTTCATGATTATTGTCTAGAAAACCTAAACCGATTCAAAGACCGTCCGTTCTTGATCAACGGCGTCGACGGTCAAATTTTCACTTACTCCGAGGTAGACAAAACCGCTCGAAAAATCGGGTCGGGTCTCCACAAACTCGGTATCCGTAAAGGAGACGTTATCATGATCCTCTTGAAGAACTCGCCTGAGTTTGTATTTTTTTTCATCGGAGCTATGATGCGAGGTGCTATCACCACGACGGCTAATCCGTTTCATACTCCACCGGAGATAGCGAAACAAGCCATATCTTCGAAAGCTAAACTCATCGTGACGCATTCGTGTTTTGTGGAGAAGGTGAGAGAGCTTGTTCGTGAAAATGATGTTAAGATCGTGACGGTTGATTTTCCGGTGGAGGGTTGTTTGCATATAAGTGAGTTGACTCAATCGGAGGAAAGCGAAGCTCCGGTGGTTGAGATTAATCAGGATGATGTCGTGGCGCTTCCTTATTCGTCCGGGACGACAGGGTTGCCTAAAGGAGTGATGGTAACGCATAAAGGTCTTGTCACCAGTATCGCTCAACAGGTCGGTCCAATCATTATAGTTCATATAACAAAAAATTATAGTTCATAATAATACAGAAAGTTGATGTTTTGTTCTAAAATAAATCTCTCTTAATTTTATTTTAGCAAAAAACAAAGTGAAGAATTTAACAAAATATTTCTTTTCACTTTATAAGACCTATAAATTTAACTAAATAAAAGGTATAGAAATGAGTATTTTTAATAAATAGGCATTGAAGTTTTAAACCGATTGAAATGATACTATAATAAGAAATTTATTTGAAAAACAATATTATTATTTTTCAATTTTTAGATTGATAATTTAAAAAGAAATAAATATAATATTGGTAATAATTATTCATCGTTATTTATCAAAAAAATATATTAAAAAATGGAAATGACAAAGTTAATTCGAACCGCTTCCATCTGACCAGATTTTATCCGATCCGAATAATAAAAATATCAAAATGGATTCGCGGCCCCAAGGGGTAGCCGAGTTGGTTGAGTATGACATTCTTATGACCAAAAGGTCATGAGTTCGAGTCCCTCTACATAAGCTTTCTCAGCTAAGCCTTTGTGTGGTTTACCTTCTAGCGTTGGTTTGCAGACTATCGCGTCAGACTGAGAATTTACTCTGTCCGCATTCATTGCACTCTGAGTAGCGGCTGCGGGTTCTCATCGAAAAAGAAAAAAAAAAAGGATTCGCAGAATTTAAAATTTTAATATAAAATTTTACCCACTTTAATTAGAATAGGAATGTAGATAACGAAAAATTAATTTATGAAAAACTCAATCGAATTCCACAAAAAAATCCATCGAATAATCTCTTTAATTAGAATACTAGAATGGTTGTGGAATAGTATGCCAGTATGGTACTTTTGTTGAGGGGTAAAACTATAATATTAAATATAAAATTATGCGTTAATTATACCAAACGAGTACATAAATGTTTTACGATTCTACCATAAGCTCGGTACCAACAATATAATTCCATAATAATGGTTAAAGAAAAGTGAAAAAGGAAAAAAAAAATATCAATTCAACCAAATCATTTTTATTAAAGAAAAAAATATAAAACACTAATCCAAAAAAGTATAATCAGACAAAAGAAAAATAATAAAAAAAATTAGACATTGTTTTTTGGTCTGTAGACCACATTATCGGCTAGCTAACCCAGATTTGATGTAAGAACATCCGCTAAGTGATATTAGCGTTGTGTTTCTATTGACGAAACTATTTACAAACGACATATTTTTGTCAATAAAATATGAAGTTTATGTTTTTTTGTTAGGTTGACGGGAAAAACCCGAACTTGTACATGCACGAACACGACGTGATCTTATGTTTTTTGCCCCTTTTCCACATCTACTCCCTGAACACATTGTTGCTTTGCGGCATGAGAGTTGGGGCTGCGCTGCTGATAATGCAGAAGTTTGAGATTAATTCGGCTATGCAGCTTATGGACAAGTATAAGGTGACAATTGCCCCTTTGGTGCCTCCCGTGGTTTTGGCCTTAACCAAATGCGAGGAAACCAAAAATTACGACTTATCATCTATAAGGATGGTTATCTCTGGTGGTGCTCCTATGAGGAAAGAGCTTGAAGATGCCGTTAGGATCAAGCTTCCTAATGCTACACTTGGCCAGGTACAAAATGAATCTCATGATTCTACCAAGCTGCTATATTTGCTTTTTAGCTTTACATATAAGATAAAGTAGGTGTCATTATATAAAGTGGTACGAATTTTGGACCGATTTATTTACGGATGTTCAACAAGTAATAATGTATGAATGTGTAGGGATATGGAATGACAGAGGCAGGCTGTTTATCATTGTGTTTGGCATTTGCAAAAGAACCTTTTGAGATCAAATCTGGTGCATGCGGTACCGTGATAAGGAATGCTGAGATGAAGATTATCTCTATTGACACTGGTATTTCGCTGCCTCCAAATCAATCCGGTGAGATTTGCATAAGGGGTAATCAGCTCATGAAAGGTAAACCATCACGTCGTGTGATGCGACACATAACGATTTTGTTTTGTAAATTATGGACGCAACACTTCAAAAGCTTGCCTACCTAGAGTTTTACTAAGGTTTCTCACATTTATATCAAAATATATGTTGTTCCAAGACTAATTATCTTTTACTCATGGTTAGGTTACATTGATGACCCGAAATCGACAAATGAAACGATCGATAAAGATGGATGGTTACACACAGGTGATATAGGTTACATCGACAATGACGACGAATTATTCATCGTCGATAGAATAAAAGAACTTATCAAACATAACGGCTACCAAGTCGCTCCTGCCGAGCTTGAATCATTATTGCTTTCTCACTCTGACATCTCCGATGCCGGTGTCGCACCGTAAGAAATTTATTTACCCTTTTTAAAACTTGCGACACAAGATTTCATTTGAATTTGAAAAACGGAATCGTACATGCATTTCAGGATGGAAGATGAAGCTGCCGGTGAGGTTCCTGTTGCTTTTGTGGTAAGATCAAATGGTTCAAAAATCAGCGAGGATGAGATCAAGCAGTACGTATCAGAACAAGTAAGTTATTAAATATAGTAACGTTATAGTGATTTTGGATATAACTATATAAGGTACTATACAAATTTGTATATGTTTTTTTATCAACATAGAAGTGCTAATGAAAAATAATAATTATTATTTTGCAGGTTATATATTACAAAAGACTCGCTCGTGTTTTCTTTACGGATTCGATCCCTAAAAGTCCAGCAGGCAAAATATTACGGAAACAATTAAAAGCAATTGTAGCTTCCACTGTTCGCAAGTTATCAGAAAAATAATAAAACTGCTATAGTATATTAGTTGTAACAAATCGGCGACGTTTTGAAATGATTATGTCCTGCAAAGTTCGGATATGTATGAACATTACACGATACTATATCTGTTGAACCTTTGTTTGTTTTCACTTTTTAAGTGTTCTTTTGATATGAGATGAATTTGTTAAGAATATATAATACGGCTGAACTAAGTGAAATATAGTCTGTTTTGGACGGTACATTTCTTGGCTTAGTTTTTGGTACATTTTAAAAAACTGCATACTAATTGACATATTATCGATAAATAATTTGCGACTGGCAAATAAAATATAGCCCGATATATATATATATATATATATTTTTATTTTTATTTTATGTTCCGGCTGGATCTTAAATGATTTACAGAATATGTTTACAATTTTGGATATAGATATAGTTATGGCTTTTACTTAAAAATCCTAAAAGAATTTGGTGACGGAAATAGTGAAAAATATTAGTTTGGGAAGTGTAAACCCAAAAACGCACGGTTGGACCAAATCTACATCAATTTCCGTTCAAGTTAATGTTGATTGAGTTTATTTTAGTTTATAAATTTCCAAAACAAAATTACAACCAAACCAACAGGAGAAAAAAAACTAAAATACAATTCATTATATTAAATTTTAATAATTTTAAATAATTAATATATATATAATTAATTTTAAACTGACGAGTCTATCATTTAAAATAAAAGATTAAACTTCTTTTATAATTTTTTTTCCCAAGAAAATGCATTTTTTATTGATGTTAAAGAGAAATTTTACAAGTGTTAAGAGAGTTTATGAGCTAGTAGCTCATTTTGTACAGATGAAATAGATTACATCTACACCTCCCTGTTTTCAGATTGGTGTCTTCATCTTCTTACTTCAAACTTGAGTTAAGACTTGTGTACACCTTCAAGAACATCATTTCTCTCCTCTTGTGTCCTTCCATCCTCAGCAAGCCTCTTCATCCATCCTAGGTGATCTTGCCTTCATTCTATCCCCTTGCTGCACACCATAGCTTGTAGTTCACTCCATCCTTGCTCTTTAACCTGCAAGACAGAAACCATGTAGGTCAAGTTTTTTAACTTGCCAAGCAAATTAGTCATCTTCAAAGAATCTAAAATAACCCAGATTTAACGATTCAAGCAATGTAATTGCATTCAATTCATTCAATGAATGTGTCGATTCAACTATAAATCTAGACTGTATCTTTAATACATGTTTTCCCACCCAATCGGCAGCAGAATTCTGCTCTCTATATATGTGTTTTAAAGTCATATGTGGTTTTATCAATGATCTACAATATTGAAGAATTTGATCTAAATTCCAAGGATGTTTACCTATTGCGAGCATGTTGAATAAACTGAGACAATCTATCTCTATATCTACAAATGTTAACTCATGATCATTACAATACATAAGACCATTAATTAGAGCTAAAACTTCAGCAAATAGAGGAGAGCACTTTCCAATTATATCACCTTTAGCTATTAAGATATTTCCAAAGCTGTTCCTAATGATAAAACCATAACTAGACTCACCATTGTATAAAGAAGAACCATCACAATTCAATTTAAGTCTATTATAACCAGGCAGAGACCAAACAACATACAAACATGACTTAGTAGTTTTAACATGATTAAAACATATTAAATCCTTAGCTAAGTGCAGGTCCTTTGACCAATGCTTCCTAGTCAAATGCAATCCTGAATCTAAGGATGAAAGCATGAATAATATATGATTAATAATCCTTTTGGGAGATAAGATTTTACCCTTATATTTAAAACTATTTCTAGCATACGAGATAGAATATACAATCAAAGAAGGTAGGATGGTTTTGATATGTATTCTTTAGGTGTAGACAATAACCAAAGATTAATAATGTTATTTACTGCCATATGCCTGCCTACATCTATACTAAACATAGCAGAAAAGTAAGACCAGATATACCAAGCAGATTCACAAGATACGAAAACATGATTCAAGGTTTCTAAATTCTGGCAACTAGTACATTTAGATGCTAAACAAAAACTTATCTGTTGAAGCTTAATGTCTACACTTAATAGGTGATTCAGTACTCTCCAAAGGATGAAAGAACATTTCTTTGGTGAAATATTGTTCCAGATTTTATCTTTTATTTGTGATGTTATGGTTTTAATTCTTACTTCATTAACAGTTTTCTTTAAGTTGAATTTTCCATCAATTGAAAGTTTCCAAATTATTGAATCAGATGTGAATGTATTAAACTTTATTTTAATGATTTCATTCACATATTTAGCAGACAGCATGTTTCGAAGTTTATCAATGTTCCAAACATTATCTATCCAGTATTCATTTACCTTAGTTTGTGTATAATGATTAGAATTAAGTGCTGTTAAAGTTATTAAGGGTTTAGAACTATACCATTGATCTAACCAGAAGTCAGAATTACCATCACCTAACTTCCATCTTATATGTTTTTCTGCTCTTTCTTTAACTTCATACATTCTTTTCCAAATTTTAGAATCTGATATTTTCAGTGTAGATTACAAAGGATGAATGTTATTACAGTATTTTGAGTGCATCATATTTGACCAGAGGGTTTTATTATCCCTAAAATTAAACCATAGTTTAAATGAAAAAGCAGTTTGTATGTCTCTAATGTTTCTGATGTTTAATCCATTTTCGTTGTATGGTTTACACAATTTATCCCAACTAGACCATATTATATGTTTGTCTGTTTCACTAGACCCCCACAAAAACTTATTTAGAAGTTTATCAATCCTAGATATTGTTTTCAAAGGTAACTTAATAGATTGCAAATAGTATATTGGGTATGACATTAGAACAGAGTTTATTAAGGTTATTTTGCCTCCAAATGATATGTTTTTAGACTTCCAGTCTGAGATTTTACATCTTATCTTATCAATTAATTTCTCAAAATGAATTGAATGATTGTTTGAGTGAATTGGAATTCCTAAGTAAGTAAAAGGAAGGTCTGCATGCTTAAAAACTAAAATGCTTTCTAAGGATGTTACTCTTGTTCTGCTCATTCTTAAAGATGTAATAAATGTAGTCTTTTGTCTATTTATTTGCTGACCAGAGAGAGTTTGATAGGTATCTAAGAACTTAGTTAACTTCTTTATACTTGTTTGTGATCCATTTAAAAACAGAATGATATCATCAGCATAAGCTAGGCAGTTTATTTTCACTAAACGTTTCATGTTATAAGACATAGAACTATGTTGATTAATTAAGTTATTCACACCCCTAATTAAGAACTCCTCAGCTATAATGAAAAGACAGGGAGATAAAAGATCTCCCTGCCTAAGACCATCAACAGACTTAAAGAAACCATTAGCATTGCCATTAACTATAACTGAATACCAAACATTTTCTATGCTTTTCTTAATCAACTTAATAACTTGATCACTAAAACCAAATGACAACATTACATCATAAATGAAATTAAAATCTAAGTTATCAAATGCTTTTGACATATCCAAGTTTATAATTACATTTGATGAGTCCGAATTCAGCATGCTTCCCGTACAAAGACAGATCGGTCTAGTCTCTCCGGATACCGGATAGATCACATGGACATGGACCGGACAGGTCACTTCGAACACCATGACCATAGGACTGTTCGAACTATGAAAAAAGTACTAAAAAACCTAAACACTTCCTGACTAAGCTACTTGCTCTCATGCTTAGAGCTCATGGGTCTTTGAACATGACCCGGGTCCTTTAAACATGACCCGAAAGCCCATAAGGGCCCAAACATCACACTATAAATACCCAACCACCTGCATTAACGACGGGTAATGAAAATTAACTGCTACCAAGCTGCTTAATTATCTCTCTACTCTCTAAACGCTTAAAACACCCACACACCACCACTTAAACACCTACATACCACCATAAAACACCAACTGAAATTACCAGCCTACCCTCAGGCGATTATTATCCTCACCAACATTATCTCCTCTAGTTTTCCTATTCAGATCCTTAACTAACTCTTGAGTTATTAAAATGTTTTCTTGAATGGTCCTATGTTCTACATATGCTCCTTGCTCCTTAGATATTATTAGAGGCAGTAACTTAGCTATCCTAAAGTTTATAAGCTTTGAAATGATAATATTAAGTACACAACACAAACTTATAGGCCTAAAATGCATCCAAGTTTTAGGAGATTTGACTTTAGGTATTCAACATATTAATGTAGCAAATAAACCTTTTGGTAATGTTACATCTAAAAAGAAATCTATAACAGCTTTTAAAGGTCTTTTTGAATAGCAGCATACAGTTCATGTAAGGTTGGCAATATTAAGACACTATCATTATCTACAGCAGATATAATTCTAGGAATAATATTTCTAACTGAAGAAAGGTCTTTTTGAATTGGAGTTTTATTTGACAAGTTAAAGAAGTATTCCACAGCAGAAGACCCTATCAGACTATCATCTTCAATCCAACTATTATTCTCATGAATTCTCTTTATAATATTTTTAGATACTCTTTTCTTTACATAGTTATGGAACATTGCAGTATTATTATCACCATCTATAATCCAATTCGAATAACTCTTCTGTTTCCAATAAGTTTCTTCTCTCTCAAGCAATATTGAATATGTGACATTTAGACTAGCTAACTTAGATTGGTTTTCAAAACAATCATTTCCTTCTAATCTTAATTCAACAGTTTTTATTTCTTCTTCTACTTTACTTAAGTAATAAAAAATGTTTCCAAATGTTTCCTTATTCCAAATTTTTAAATGTTTCTTAAGCCTTTTAAGTTTTGACAAAAAGACAAACATATTAGAAGAATCATGAATCTGCTTAGACCAGTTATCATTTACAGTCTTAAAGAAATCTTCATGCTTTAACCACATATTCTGAAATCTAAATGATGGTTTTTTATATGTAGAGTTATCTGATACTGAAATTAATAATGGTGAATGGTCAGAACATGTTCTGGCCAAATGGTTTACCTTTGTTATGTTAAAATTTTCTCTCAATTTATCATTATGCAGTGTTCTATTTAACCTTTTCCACTTATGATTATTTGTCCAAGTAAAGTTTGATCCAATGTATCCAGGGTCTTCTAACTTACAGTCTAAGATCACAAGATTAAATTCATCCATTCCTTTAGAGCAAAGAGTATTACAGGCCATTTGTTCACTTGTGTTAAAATCTCCAACAACAAGCCAAGGTAGATTAGTGACAGAAATGTTTCTTAATTGATCCCATAGAGGCATTCTATGAGACCTGTTACATTTTGCATACACTATGGTAATCAGAACTACTATCTTAGTAGAAGAATGACTTACCATAGTGTTTAAAAGTTGATCAGAATTATCCAACACATCAATTTCATAACCATTTCTCCAAAACAACCAAATTTTATTATTAATATTTGCATATTGTGAATCTAAACCAAGTTTCAAACAGATTGAGGCAATATTCGCAGCTGATATCATAGGTTCTTGAAGAGCTATGATATCAACTGCAAATTTTTTAATCAAATTCTTTACTCTTCTTAATGTTTTCCGATTACCAATTCCTGTTACGTTCCAATTAAGTAAAGATACAGTCATTTAAAGCTTTTATATGAGGATCATATTGACCCTTTAAAGTTCCTTGTTCTTGATATTGTTTTACTTCTTGCTGATCTTCTCACATTAACATTAAAAGAGTCTTTTTTAAGTTTTCTTTGCTTAGGTGAATTAGGTTCACTTAGACTAGGCCTTACTAATGGTAACTGCTCTGCTTCTACAATATCTTCTAACTCTTCATCAGTTAATGCATTAAATGAGTTATTTAATTTTATATTTTCAATTTCATTAATTATGTCCTCATTAGTAATTTCTACAGAATCTTCCAGTTGATTAAAATTTTTAACATTGTTATTTTGATGCTCTAGCATATCACTAGGTGTGTTCTTATTAGTACTTTCCCTTGACTCTTTTAATTGATTAACAGTTTTGTTGTTTTGATGTTTAAGTGAAATGCTCAATTTTGGCGATCTATACACACTATCTGTCTCTGTTTCATTTAAGTGATTAAAATCAATTTGATTATTACACTGACTGAGTACATTATCTGTTTGTGCTATATCTTGATCTTGTGATTTAGTCATATTAGTTATGTCATTATTAGTTGCTTCAAGAGGTTCCTTAAATGTTTGTATTGTTTTATCTACTTTATTTATTTCTGGTACATTTAAGTGTTGAATATCAGTTTGACTATTACATAGACTAGATAGTATAACCTTTTCAGATCCATTTTCACATATTCTATCTTCTGTTAAAGTCTTATTCTTTTCAAATGTTTGAACTTGTTTTTAGCTTCAGAATTCTCAGCAAATTTTTCAATATTTATAACCTCAGTTTCTGTTTGTTTTTCATTATTAATACTGTGACTTTTGGTATCCAAACTTCTTTTGAGGGAAGGTTGGATATATTTTTTATACGATCTTTATTGCTTCTGTTTTTATTTAAATTTTGTTCCAATTCTTCTTTTTTACATTGACTTTCTTTATGTCCTATGTGTTTACAAGTTTTACAGTAGAATGGTTTTTTCAAATAAAGAATATCTTGCCAAAAGCCATCCTCTTCACCAAAGCATATCCAAATGCTTTGAACAAGAGGCTTAGAAACATCGACCGTAACCCAAGCTTTATAGTAATTATACATAGCAATGTTATTTCTAGGGACCCATACTGCTAAAGGCAATCCGATTGCTTTAGCAATATGGCTAACAGAATCAAAATTATAAAAGATTTCAGGTTATTTAGGTAATGAAATCCAAAGAGGAATCACAGGTGACTCCTTTTTGGGGTTAAAGTCCGGTGACCACTTAAGGATTCTAAAAGATAAATTTCCTATCGATCTAACAGGTTTACTCCAAAACATTTTTACATCTTCTAATTGTTCAAATTCTATGAAGTAGTGCCTATAGTCCCATTTAGATATGCTGAATGACCATATAAACCTAAATGCAACAATGTATGCTTTGAACTCGGTGAGAGTAGGACTCCCAAACGAGAACTTAGCAATTAAGGTGTGCTTTGAGATGCTAGTTAAAGAAAACTTATCTACACGTTGAAACTGCACTGACTTGTAGTCCTCGTGCTCCTCGTGTATGACTCATTCGTGAATGAACTCTTTGTTTCTTCCTCCAACCACTTCTGCAAAGGACTTCTTCCCTTCAGTGCTTTCGAAAGTCGGATTCATAACCATCTTCGGAGTAGTAGTGCCTTTCAGTTGAGGGAAATCATCTTGAACCACATTCTTTGTTAATGATAAATCGTTTAATAACATAGTCGTCAGAAAAAGTTATATAAAATAATGAAATAAATTTTAGGAAAAAACCAATATATAAAAATAAAATATATTGTTACATAGAATAGAATTTGAAATTATTTTTCTGTTCTTCTATATTTATAATAGTTTAAGATAACACTATAATATATAAAATGGCTACAATATTTTTTAGTATATGAAATTTTCATAATATTTTTTATTTGTGATGTATATTATATGTAACAGAAAATAAATACATCTATATATTTGGTTACATACTTCCTCTTATATCTATGCCATTATCAAACTATTATAGGTTTATCAGAAATCTCCGTATCTTGTAAGTTATGCTGAAATTTTAGTTGAAATTTAAGGAGTATAAGTTTTCAAGTATAATAAAATAGTTTAAACATTTATTTTTTCTTCCAGGTCTTAATCTGAGATATTTTTTCAACTTTATGATTTATCGTGCCATCGAAGTAGAAAAAAATATACGGATTAATATCCACACAAAAAGAAAACTAGAGAAAACTAGAGTTGTACTTAAATTATTTTTTGTGTTCTTTATTTTATGTTGTTGTTTGCTTTTAGTTGTCCACTTAAGTCGAGATCTCGTCAAAAGGGGTATGAAAAATATACATCGCATCATGATTATACATACTTAGCTATTTGAATTCATACTAATATAATTCCCTCGATAAAAGACTATGATAAGATCTTAATCATATGAATGAATGATTATAATTTTGTTTTTAGTTTGGAGTTCGTCAAAAGTGTATCTCGCATGGTAATACATGCCCATGAACTGAGATTCATACTCATATAATCCTGATCTTATTCATTTCCCTTTATCATAATTTTATTTTTTTCCATGTTATGCAAATAACGTCTCATAGAAGAATATTTGAACGAGAGATAGTATACTAGGGGGTACCTAATCTTCGAACTTTATCTACATATTCAATAATCTTATAAAACATTATTTTGACTAAAAATAATATTATTGAGGATTTTATTTTCTAACCTTTATGTCCTAATGTATATGATATTTGATCTCATTGACCACTGGCATGAGTTCTAATCATAGATTTTATTTTCCCGACCATTTTATTGCCCGACCTTTATGGTATTAGGTACGTGACATCTTGATCTAAATAGATCGTGTGGTTGACTTATAATCATATTAAGTTCGTTAAAACTTGTACAACATGACCTTTATTGCGTGGCATCTTGAACTTAATAAAAAGTGGATTTGAATTATAGTCATATTTGCTTGGAGGTCATTTGGAGATTCATAATTTGGAGATCGTTTAAAAAATAATAGTTTGGAGACAATTTGAACCGTTTTCCTTATATTTTTTTTGTTTTTTCGGCTTATAGATTTATTATGCTTTGGTTCATGAACTTGTTATGTCGTCATTTGGTTTATAGATTTTTTTTCTCTTGATTTATTGATTTGTCGTTGTTCAACTCATGACTTTGTTATGTTGTTGTTCATTTTATAGTTAGTTTTTATCGCTCAGTCTGTAGTTTTAGTTTGGTTTATGACATTTTCATATTATCATTTGTCTTATAACCTTTTTATCGTTTGGCTTATAACCCTTTTATCGCTTGGTTTATAACATTTTCATAGCTTAGTTCGTGACTTTGTCGTGTTGTCATTAGCTTCTAACCTTTATAATTAATATATGTATCTGTCATGTAGCGGGATATGCCCTCTAGTCAATGAAAAAAAACTAAGAGTATTATTCAAAAGCTAATGTATAACTAAGATGAAGTAATGTAAATATTGGTGGTTTATTTTATTGACTCATTTTTGTGGGATGGAGAACCTAATTGACGATTTGACTTACTGTATTTTTTTACGCCTTATTGCATGATTTTATTTTACTCAAGAATTTTGGCATATGACGCTTTCATAATTTGGCTCATGGTATCATCTTAAATCAATACAAAATTCATGTTTAACCATACACGTAAAGGTGATGCGAATTCCTTAAATGGATGCAAAAATAAATGAAAATTGATCGCAAATCCATACACAACTCATACTTAGCCTATCCATGTAAAACTTATACCAATCCATAAATATATGACTCAATTACTAATGAAAGTTCTTCAAGTTGTTAGCTTGACGTACCTGAGAGACCGATAAATATATTAGCTTTCTATAGCGGATAAAAAAGCTTTTAACTCGAATTAAGTTCACATATGTAATAACTTATGATAATCCCATTTTTGGCATGCAACATTTTTTTTGAAGAAAAAGATAAATCATGTTAATGTCGATGCAAAAGGTACAAATCCTGTTATGATTGAGCATGTAGTTTGTCAGTTTTATCCTGTTTAATGTTGTATTGTTTCATGTCTTAAGGATAACTCGATATTTAAGTATTAACAAACTTGTTTTTTGTCGTTGTTATGGATGAGACTACCACCACTGATGCTACTAATATTATACAAGGTTTTGGTACCAATATGAGTTTGAGTTATTCTCATCTTTATTAGGGTAAATTGATTGTCTTCAGTTGTTTGAGGTATTAAGATCTCATTTTTGTTGATTATCTTGTTTTTTGTTATAATCAAACTATGTATAAATCTTGTATCAAGCTTCTTATTTGTTTGAGCACCCTCTTCTAATACTATGTTATCCGGTACTTAGTAAGAATCCTTATTTCATTGTCTTTTTAGATTTTTGTTACAACAAACTGATAATATGTATTTTTTTATTCCTTTTTATTGTTCTCTGATTCCAACTCAAAATGTGTTTTCGAACCTTTTTCTTCTCCAATCGTATGTTTTTTCTCCACATCCTCTTCAACCTCACTCAATTCCTCAAGATCTTTTACTCATATGTTTCGCAGTTGACTCCAACAACAGGAAGACCCGTGATGATGTGCACATCGCCCAGTGTCACTGTCAACTCACCAAAAGATAAATAGAATGTATTGGTCTCAAGATGCCATCTCTCGAGAAACGCCTCTATCAGATGGACGTTGGTAGCCCAACGTGCAAGACAATACACGATGGATCCAAAACAAATACCCATCACCTCTTCACGAATGCGGGTTTGTCCCGCTGCAAAATCTCAACCACGGTGAGTATGGTACATAGCGTAGCACCGCATAAGTAACCTCGCATGTAAAAACATTTACATTGTAAATAAATATGTGATATAAACTTAAATCAATAAATTCAGTAAGCAAAAACAAATATAAATCAATAGCCAATATACCTAAACCAATATATTCAACCTAAGTTAACAACCATAGGCTAAACCAGTAACCACATTATAAAACATAATTATAACATTACCAACTAAAACACCTAAAAATCAATCACATGCCAGTTGAATGTAGAGTAAAGATCAATCACATGCCAGTTAAACCTACGAAATTATTGTTACGTAGTTCGCCGATGAGAAACGGGCACAACAACCAAGTCTCGTCAGACACAGACTCGTGCACTTCTTGACGTCTCCCCATAGACCATTTCATCGCCTGTCTCTACGCCCGACCTAGTATGAGAGCATTGACGAGGAGGCATCCTAAAATTACGCACAAAAATGTAAACAATGTTTTTTTGTAAATCATGTATAATTACGTAAGAAGTTTCTAAAAAACTAACAAAACAAATCTAAATTCCACAATCGAAGAGAACAAATGCATTCGAACACGTACAAAATAAAACTGAGGTGAATAGATTATTTTGAAAAACAAAACAACACAATTCACGCATGTCAGGGCCTAGAATTAACACATTCAAAACACGTGCATCCGACAATTCGACGCACGATTTCATGCCTGAACATACCGGATGCACGCGTGTTCTTGTGTGCATCCGGTATTTCCAAGCACGAAAGCGTGCGTAGAAATACCACGAAGAACAACCCTACCCCAAAAACCTAAACCTATGCTATACTACACTAAATCCTACCAATTAACATATTAAATCGAAGCTCAAAACCTAACTAAACATATATATACATAATAATCAATAATCAAAGCTCTTAATAGCAATTATAAATGTAGGAAAAAATGATTTTTAAATCCAAAAAATAAAACTTTAAAAATCACTTAAAATTAACATGTAAATTCAAAACAAATTCTACCACGATAAACAAAAAGCTTAGCTTAACGTTATTATATAGTTGGATTTGATGTATATGAAGCTTTTGAAAATCAAAATTAGCGGTTTAAAATTTGAAAGAGAAAACAAAGATAGATTTGATGAAGAATGAGATTTTATATGAATGGTATTTATGTTAAATATTTAAATCTCGCAATCTCATTATATACGATCCGGTAAAACAAAATGAATCGTTAAAATAGCTTACCCATTTTCTAAAAGCATGTTTAAAAACCCTATTGTTTTAGGTAGATATAAATCTGATTGTTTCATAAAAACTATGTGAAAGTAGTGATGGATAGCCGAACGAAGAAGAAGGATATGTCATTCTTTTAATTCACTAACGAATAATATGAATGGATAAGATCATTAATCGGCGATCCTCAAGACAAAACACGGATTTATAAAAACTTCTATGACAAAACAAATCCTCTTAATAGTTACTCAAAAAATGTAATCACCGCAGCTAGGTAGACTTTGTTTGGGTATTACTAAAAAGTCTGCACTCTTGAGATAAATATTTTTCTTTTTCAGTTATATAAGGTGATGTTATTGGTGCCAAATTTTCGGCTAATCTGTGTGACCTATTAACGTACCACCGTCGAACTTATTTATCGATAATCTTATAGAGTTTTCTAGAATTGGGATAATTATTTTGTTTTCGGTTTAAAAAATTGATAATTACCGGTTTGAAATATTCTTAATTATTATTTTTATATCTTTTTAAATAAATCATATTTTTAAATGACACTGTTAAACAAATATCTAAAAAGTATTATTGAATTTTTTTAAATGCGGCAAAATTACTTTGAAATATACTTTTTGATATATATTTTTAATTTTTTAGTTGTGTAATTATATGTAATTTTTTTTAATTCAACATTGGGTCTTTTATTATGGGTTGAGTATTATTACACGCTGCAAGCAACTTCGTGAATAAAACCCGAAAACAAAACCCTAGCCCCTCTTTTCATTACAACCGAACCCAGTCTCAACCGAACCCAATCTCAATCGAAACCAAAACACAATTGTAGAGCAGCCATCCTTTGTCTCACGAACCAAATCCATGTCTCACAATTGTAGAGCAGCCATCCTTTGTCTCACGAACCAAATCCATGTCTCACAATTGTAGAGCAGCCATCCCTTGTCTGACCAATTGGAAAGCTGAACATACCCATTCGCATGCCTCAGGAAATGGAAAGAAAAAAATCGATGAAAACCCCTTTGCATGCCTTAGGAAGCAGGAAAAAAAAGCGATCGACGAAAACCCAGATAATACTCGACCTTAATTTTGACTGAAACGAATATATCCAACTCCCAGCCCCTCCAGAAAGGTGATAGTACGAAGTTTGTTAGGGGTTTCAGTTCCATCGAGGAGCAAATCCTTAGTGTGTTTCACCATGCAGTCCGCTGCTGCATTCTGTTCTCTGAAAACATGGGTAATCATCATGTTTGAGGAGATGAGTTTGAATTTCCAAGTAATCAGTGCTTTAAGAAACCATGGTGCTTTGTAAGTTGGAAGCATTTGGGTCAGAATACTAGAGTCCGTTTCGACATCCAAACATTTTATACCCTTTTCATAGCACAGAAGGAGACCATCCAACATTGCTCTAGTCTCCGCAATAATCGGGCTTCCTTTGCCATAAATTGAGCCATAGCTGAACAATACGCTAACAGTAGAATATCTGACTAAACTGCCATAAAAAAAATCACCAGTCTCATCACAAGCCCCATCCGAATTGAGTTTATATCGACCGAGCTTAGGACACACCCAACTGAGAGATACAGAAGTGTTTGGCCTATCCAACTGATTAAAACAGCCAAACAACAAACGAGTTTCTTTGTCCTTGTCCCAATGTTTGAGTTTTAATAATTTAGCACTGTCCAGGATTGAGAGAAAATAGAATATGTGACTAATCATACTTGCATAATAAATATTTTTATTCTTCATTTTTTTTTGTTCCTTGCATTCCAGATTACACAAGCAACAACAATGGGTATGATGGTACGCATGTTACTCGCTTACCAGTAGACCAAAACTAATTTCTCACCATATGTGAGAGAGACATGTTTCTGATTATCCTAGAACATTGAAGTATGATGAAAATTAAGACCACACCTCCCATGCTTTTAAACAATGAATTAAAACATGATTTTATTTTTTTGTGTTGAAGCAGTGCTGACATTCAGATACTAACTGCGTATTTATTATTTGCAGCACAGAGTCAACAAGAAGCCAACCCTTTAACGATCTCCAGAGGAGGAAGGAGTACTTACGGGGTGTAATGCTGTTACACAGTCTGCTGTAAAGATAAGATTTATTACCTTTAACTTTTATTTCATGCCATGTATTCTTGGTGTTGAAGAGACCATCCTCGCTAAGTTTCCAGATAATTGAATCATTGCACCCACTCTTAACCTTCACCTTGAGAATATTTTGAATCTGATTTTGGTCCAAAATTTTCTCAAGCATCAATATATTCCACCTACCAGAGTCCCAGTAGTCCCTTACCATATGGCCATTGTATGAACTTCTATCATCTTGGTTATTAAACACCTTAAAAGCTTCAGTATTACAACACTTGTCAACCAGCAAATCAACCTTACCAGCATCAATCTGCCAGAAAATGTGTTTTTCAGCTCCGTCCCTTACTCTCCAGACCGTAGGTGAGCATTTAGGATTTAACAATACAGTGAGAGGATGACTATTGTTAAAGTATATAGATTTCATCAAGTTGGCCCAGATTGATTCATTATTCCTCAAGTTGTACCACAATTTATAGGAAAAGACTTCAACCATGTCATTTATTCTTCGTAGATTCAGACCACCCTCATCGTAGCTCTTGCACAATTTAGACCACTTGCACCATATAGTAGTGGCCTTTTCAGCTTTAGATCCCCATAAATGTTTTTTATATAGAGTCTCCAGTTTCTTTGTAATCCATTTAGGAATTTTAGTGTTTTAGGCCACAAAGATTGGATAACTAGTTAAAACAGACTGAACAAGAACCAGTCTGCCCCCAAAAGAAAGATTTCTGTGATCCCATTCATTCATTTTGTTGATTGTTTTTGCAATGAGATCCTCGAAATTTCTAACATTGTTTTTGTTAGCAATAACAACACCCACGTACTTGAAGGGCAGTCTGCTCTGTTTGAATCCCAGAAGATTCTCCAAGTTTCTTATATAGCTGGTCGATCTTCTAGCAGAGGTAATGACTGTAGATTTTCTTTTGTTAACAATCTGACCAGAAACCTCATCATATTGACTAACCTCCCACATTATCTTGTTTACAGAGTTTGAGGACCCATTGCAGAACAGCAAAATATCATCAGCAAAACATAGGCTAGATAAGTGCAAATTTCCTCTTGCTTTGTAGTTTACAGTAAGAAAGTCAGAATATAGTTTCTTTAATCCTCTTCTTGAGTATTCCTGGCCAATTATAAATAGACTGGGTGACAATGGGTCACCTTGTCTAAGGCCTTTATTGGACCTAAAAACCCTTTAGAGACTCAATTAACAACCACTGAAAAATGACAATTAACCATATTTCTTTCAATAAGATTAAGAAAATCATCTATGAACCCAAACTTAGCAAGAATACTTAGGATAAAGGTATGATCAATTTGATCAAATGCCTTATCCATATCAAGTTTTATCATGATGTTACCTCCCTTGACCTTGTTAGGTAAGTCCACAGCCAATTCTTGAGCAACCATGATATTTTTATGGATGCTCCTACCCTTGACAAACGCCCCTTGCTCAGCTGGAATAAGCTTAGGGAGGATAGAAGAGAGTCCACTGTTGATAGTTTTAGAAATGATTCTACTTAGAAGAGTAGTCAAGCTGATAGGCCTGAAATCAGACCACCTTTTAGGAGCATCCCTTTTAGGATTTAAGCAAAGTACCGTAGCATAGATTCCCATAGGAAACTTACCCTCAGAGTAGAGTTCCATAATAACATTACAGAGGTCTTCTTTGATGATAGTCCAACAGTACTTATGGAACTTACCATTAAACCTATCAGGCCCTGCAGCCACATTAGAATCCAGCCCTTTGACAACCTCATATATTTCATTCTCCATAAGTAAGGCCATTAGCATGTCATTTTCTTCATTAGTTACCAACTTAGGGATATAGTCTTTAAGAATATTTGGATACCAAGGGTTAGGACACTCAGAAATAAGCTTCTTGAATGAGACACATCAGACTGACCAATAGAATCCTAATTCTCCAACCATCTGTCATCAGCCCATATACGAGAGATTCTTGATTTCTTTTATTTTCTTTTCACATAATTGTGAAAAAAGGCAGAGTTTCTATCCCCATCCTTATACCAGTTTGTGTGAGACTTCTGTATCTATAATTCTTCTTCTCTTTAGATAAGAACAAAATGATTTTCTTTAGCTTCTTTAAAAGCATCTTTGTCATCCATAGAATTTGACAGAAGGACTTTAGCTGCAAGGTCATTAATTTCATGTTCCTGAATCCTTATGGAGTCAAACACATTGCTAGACATTCATGTTCCAAACATTTAGGATATCCTTTAAGTGTTTAAGTTTAAACCAACTTGAATATATGGGAACCAGAGTAATCGACAGCCTAGCTCTTCTTGACTAAATTGTAGTAGTCATCATGCAGACACCATATAGTTTAAGAAATTTGAAGTTAGAATTTCTTATATGTATAGAAGTGGCTATGTTGATAAGTAACAGAGAGTGGTCAGAACATGTTTTAGGTAGGTGAAAAACAGTAGTGTCAACAACACTACTGATCCATTTGTCATTAGCCAAAAACCTGTCAAGTCTACGACATTGTCTACCATTAGACCACATGAATTTATTACCAGAGAACCCCATATCAACTAGATTGCAGTCAAACATAAAATTGTTGAAATCTTCCATACTAGAAGTAGCACTTGTAGTACAGTGAATCTGTTCCTCAGGCCTTACAATGGTATTGAAATCCCCAAACAGTATCCAATCCTTGTCTTTAGTTTTAATCTTTCTCAGACCATGCCAGAGATGACCCCTTAAGCTTCTAGTACATTTTGCATATATTACAGTTACTAGAAACTCTTTATCATCTAGACAATGCCTAAATTTAAGATGCACAAACTGATCTTCATTAACCAAGACCTTCACCACAAAATCATTGCTCCACATCACCCAAACCTTGTTTCTATTGTTACTAGTAAAACCATGAAACCGAAGCTTGACAGAAATAGAAGGTAGATTAGAAGCACATACCATAGGCTCTTGTATAGCAAGAAAGCTTATTTTCTTGGCTATCTTAATTGATCTTAACATGGCTTGAGTCTCCTTGTTACCAATGCCTCGAGCATTCTAACCAAGAATAAAAATAGTCATTTAGAGATTTTAGGGTCCTTTGCAACATGTTTATGCTGCAAGAATTTTGAGAAGATAATCTCCTTTGTGTTTCGAATTTTGACTTTCTTATTCTTTTTCAATTCAAACTTCTCAATCTTATGAGCTTCTTTACATGAGATTGTGGGAGGCTTCCTGTAGATTCCTTTGTTGGGGAACCTCTTTCAAAAAGACAATTTAGAGACAAGCTGTCAGAGGATTCTCCCTGGTTGTTAGGAGCAAAGTCAAGCAAATGGAAAGCCCCAATTATTTCGTCTGACTCCACACCAACTAGTGGATGATTTTTAGGTACTTCTTTTCTCATAATAGCTTTATCGGTAACTTATTTTTCATTAACTATTACTGATTTAATTTTATTTTCTTTCATCTCAATTTGAAACGGAGGAATCAAAGAATCAAGCAGCTGTGTGTTGGAAGATCTAGCCTTCTCAATAGAAGCCCTTTGGATAGTCTTCTTGCATTCACTCAAAGAATGGCCGAGGTGAGAACATTCATAACAATAGCTAGGATACTTGTTGTACACCAATTCTTGCCAGTAGGAGTAAGAACCAAAATTAGTATTTATCTTTTTAGGTAATACCTTTGAAACATCCAGAACTACCCATATCCTGCTGTAGTTAGTCCTGACCATGTTTCTAGATGGTACCCACACACTTCAGGGATTCCCTAATGTTTTAGCAATCTCTGTTATAGTTTCCTCACAGTACATAAAATCTGGCATGTTAGGTAGATCAATGTACCCCGGCGTAGCTGGGTTTTCAATACTATTGTTAAAATTGGGAGACCATTCCAGCAATCACATCACCTTTTCCCCGATTTGCCGGACGTTTCTTTTCCATAGCTTTAAGAGGTCTTAATTAAGAGAAAGTTCAATGAATATATGTCTGAAATCCCAACTTGAGACATTGCATTCTCCCTGAAACCTGAATTTATTCGAGAATGCCATAACAATTGCATAACTAGGTTTACCTATAGCGAACATACCAACCAAAGTGTATTTCGACCTTTGTTTTAATAGCCCTAAATCTTCTAAATCAAATCTGATCTCAGCATTATCATTTTCAAGTTTTCTGATAACCTTTTTGTGGACTATCTTCTCGAAATTATTTTAAATAAGTCAGCATATGAGATTTTGGTTGCTGACTCCTTTGTCTTGCTTATGGCATGCTAAAAAATTAGGTTTTCCCTGATGTTTTGATGGTCCAATTGCGGGAGCAACGCCGGGAAGCTCTCGTGGTAATCAGCAGCTCGCGGATGTGCAGAAGAACTCTCAGTATTTATCGAGAGAGATGAAGAGAATCCAGAGGAGAAGTTTTTAGAGTAGGGCTCTAAATCTTTGAGCATTCTTGAAGTTTGTAACCGTTTTTGCTCTCTCAATATAAAAAGTTGTATGTCGGCACCATAATTATATGTACTTAAATTTCCTAATAAGTATGAAAAAAACTGTGTTTTTAGTACAGAATTACGTGTAATTGGAATACTAAAAAACAATTATATTCTAACGGTTGAATTATGCGCAAAAAAATAACTATGTCCAATCGTGGAATTACGTTCGAAATGAGTTAGGTAAATACTAAGAAAATGATAGTGTAAATATTTCGTTACGAAATAAGTCTAAAAAATTATATTTCATTTGCGGAATTACATGTAATTTTGTTGCTAAAAAATAAATGTTTTCCAATTGCGTAATTATATGTAATTTGGTTGAAAAAAAAATCAAAATTTCAAAATAAAATCATTCATGAATTTGGTTTTGTTCATCTTAAAAAAATATATTTTTAAAATTATTTTTTAAAATTAAATTTTTAAAAATTGAAAATTAAAAATAACTAAAAATTAAAATTATATGTATTTTGTGTTAATCAAAAATATTGTTAAAAAAAAAATTCATTTTTTATAATAATTATCGATAACTCAAGCCATTGTTATTTTACTATTTCATTATTTTATGTTGTTATATGTTTGTTGGGAGCAAGATTTTGATAGAACCACTATTATTTTATAGATACTATCTAATTGATGGGGCACATGGCCAGACCAGACAAAAATATGTAACACAAACTACATAATAAGTTTAGAATATAATTTTAGGATCATAATCTTGCATATCGGCGATGATTGCGCTGAGTAATTGTGTTTCAATCTCAGACAAAACACTAATTAAGTATCAGGGAGACATTAATTTATTCTTTTATACACATTCTATCAGAACTGGAAACATACATCAGAATATATTAATAGTTTTTGCATGCAGCTATATTGAATTTAAGTCTAAAAATGTTAATTGTTTGTGGTCTTTATCTTATTAAGTGCTATATTGAATTTAAGTCTAAATATGTTAATTGTTTGTGGTCTTTATCTTATTAAGTATTCAACTCTATTATATACTCGTCTAACTATCGAATATTTACTTCGGAGAAAAGCATTAAAAAAACGTTCTTTTATATATATATTTGTTAATATTTGTTTCAGCATATTTTTGTTAATTTTTATTTTTCGTGTATGCTTTTCGTATTGTTGTGTCTTTAATATTTAATTATTGTTTGTGCTGTGTTTTAATTATTTCTTAATTTTTTAGGTTACTTTGATCTATAATTTGAGAAATATATTTATTTTATATTTCAAATATTTCATATTTTTTTATAAAACATAATTTTGCTATAATCTTTTTGAGAGAGGTAAGTGTCTAAGTCATTTGCTCTTTATTTTATCTATGAATATAAATATATGTTATATGTAACTTTTACATTTTCGTATAACAAAACCCTGGTCACTTCTATATTTTTTTTGTTTCTTTTTTAGTTAACATGGTATAAGAGCCTGGAGTAATCTGATCAACGAAGCGTAGCAATCCTTTCTGTCTTTGCCAAATATTCGTTTTTTTGATTCGTTGTTTGGATATAGTATTCCTTTTTTGATTCGTTGTTTGGGTATGCTTTTTGCTAGCTATTCGTTTTTGATTCGTTGTTTGGATTGCATATTGGTTTACGATTTTGTATTGGTATTGGTATTTTGATTCGTTGTTTGGATCTGCTTTCTGCTAGGTGTTCAATTTTGATTCGTTGTTTGGATTATTCGATTTCGTATCGGTATTGGTATTCAATTTTGTCGTGGTATTTCGATTCGCTGTTTGGATCTGCTTTCTGCTAGGAATTCGATTTCGATTCGCCGTTATGTTTTTGTTGTGCTTCAACTATTGGTTGTTGTTCTTTTCATATTATGCGTAAGTTGCTACCTTGTTCTTTTCATATTGGTTGTTGTTTGTTTATTTTTGTTGTGCTTCAGCTGGTGGTTTTTCTTGTTGTTTTGACCCTTCTACATGATGCGTGGTTGTGATTGCTCTTCTTGTTTATTTTGGATTTGTTTTTGGTTGGCTTCAAATTGTTCTCTTGTTTTTCGTTTGGATTTGTTTGAAAATTTTGATTTGCTTTTCGTGAGAAGAGATGCAGTTTTCGGATATGTTGTGTGCAGCCACTATCAAATAGTCCGACCGAGCAAATAATGTCTGCTTTTTCTGAAATTTGAAGAGTGTGTTCGTGATATACAATTCTTAAATTTGTCAGGTTGGATTGTGATTTGGTGCTATGGTTTATGATAAATCACTACTGGACCAGTGCAATATATTTTGGTTGATAAAAGAGAGATTGTGGATCTTATTGCGAATATGATAGGAAAATATGATTTTCTACACTATACTAGTACGAAACTGAATGAGAATAACTTTTTTATGTCTACATTTGCATACCATTTAGGCATGTCCTCATCTTCCACTTCAGGTATTGATTCATCATTGTGGATTCTGAATTGAGGCGTGTTTTATCATATGTCACCTCACATGCAACCTTTGTTCTGTTGTCTCATGTTTCACCTATATTTGTTTGTCTGCTAGTGCTACAACAATGTCAGTAGAGGGTATTGGATCTATTTTTACCCCTCATACATTGTTATTCGATGTTTACTACGTTTCTGTATTTGCGTTGAATCTTGTTTCGTTAGCCAATTGTGTAAATATCGATATTGTATCTTGTTTTTTGATTATGTTTGTGCTATACATAATCAACAGACTGATAGAGTGATTGGGAGAGGTCGTAAAATGAGGGAACTCTATTTTTTAGAGAAACCCAAAGTAAGATATGTAGATGTCTATGGTGTTGGTAGTGGAAAATCATACTTGACTGGTATTTTACCTCTGGTGTTGATTTGTCTTTGTTTTGTTTGAATCTTTCATTGTATGAGTTTTATCTTTGGCATGCTTGACTTAAACATGTATATGCATCGCGTTTAAATGTATATTCTCTACAGGTG
Source organism: Limnanthes douglasii subsp. nivea (assembly GCA_036936605.1). Taxonomy (NCBI): domain Eukaryota; kingdom Viridiplantae; phylum Streptophyta; class Magnoliopsida; order Brassicales; family Limnanthaceae; genus Limnanthes; species Limnanthes douglasii. The sequence continues at coordinate 312,807,627 of JAUPFV010000002.1, forward strand.
CTTTAGGTTAGTTGAACACTTTTAATATCTCGAATTGTAGTGGTTGTAAACTAGCAATATATACGGCATTACCGTATAATGAAAGTGTCACTTCTTCTATTTCTACATTTGATATTATTCATTGTGATGTCTCGGGTCCTTCTTCTTTCTTCATAAAGGGTGGTTTGTCCTACTATGTTTCTTTCATCTATGATTATAGTCGATATAATTGGGTTTACCTTATGAAACGAAGATCATATTTCCTTGGAGTTTATAGAGAATTTTGAGCACTTATTAAGACTCAACATTCTACTGTAATAAAATGCTTCACGTGTGACTTAAGGTGAATATACATCCAATAATTTATCTGAGTTACTTGCATCTAATGGTACCATGCATCCGTATTCTTGCACTAAAACCCCTCAGTAGAATGGTGTTGCAGAAAGAAAACATCGTGACCTTATTGAGACTTCTTGTTCTTTACTTTATTCTACTGAGGTTCCTACTATTTTTTGGGGAAAAGAAATTCATACTGTTGTATATGTGATTAATCGAATTCTCACTGCTCATAATTCAAGAATGTCTTCCTTTCATAAGTTATACAAACAACTTCCAAATTATTCTTCCTTACGAGTGTTTGGATGTACATGTTTTGTCCTTTGTCCTCATGTAGAATGCAACAAATTGGGCCCTAAATCCGCAATATGTATTTTCTTGGGTTATGGTCTTAGAAAAATTGGTTATTATTCTTTTGATCCCACTAGCAAAAACTTTTTATCTCTCCACATGTTATATTTCTTGCATATCCCGTTTTATTCGGTTCCAGCGAAATCACATGATATAACAAGTACTAAATTTCAAACTATTAATCCTTTTGAAAATAATAGAGACATACCCATTGATATTGATGTGCCAACTCATAAGACATCGACTACAGCTAATACTACTTCTGCTATATCAAGCCCTGAGTCAACTCCTTCTTTTAGTAAACCACCAGCTTCACCCCTATTCGTACATGTAAGTCTACTAAACTACTAGATTTTGTGTATTCTTCTTACTCAAATCCTTTCGACTCTTTCATAGCAAACATACATGATTTATATGAACCTCAGTTGTTTAAAAAAGTTGTTTATGATTCGCATTAGAAAAATGCAATAGTCGAAGAGCTTATCTCTCTTTATCAGACTAATATGTGGGATATAGTTTAACCTCCATCTGATAAGCATATAATCAGCTCTCGATGGGTTTTGAAAATTAAAACAAAGTCTTATGGGTATTTTGAAATATATAAGGTTTGCCTTGTAGAAAAATGGTATTCACAGAGTTTGGTATGGATTATGATGAGACATTTTCAGGGTACAACTAGATACAAGTAGATCCGAAGGATTAATACCATACAACTTTCATTATAAACCGAGGTCTTCATTGTTATAAGATGATGTCGTTTCGATTGAAAAATATTGGGGACACTTACCAAACATTAGTGAATAAAGAATTTGCTAACCAGATTTGCAGAAACATAGAAGTTTATATAGATTATACGATGGTTAAAATCTTGGAGGAAGATGCACATATATCTGACCTTCAAGAAACATTTTCTAACTTAGAGGGTGTGAATTTGAAATTGAACCCTGAAAAGTGTGTACTTGGGGTCCGATCTGGAAAGTTCTTGGGTTACATAATAAGTGAGAAAATAATTCGGCCTGATATAGATCAACTTAATGCCTTACTAGCTATAGACCCTCCTCGGAGCACCAAAGAAGTTCAAAGGCTGACCGGAGGATTGACTGCTTTGAACATGTTTATTTCAAGATCATCAGACAAATGTGCCCCGTTCTTCCAATATTTGAGGAATGCCAAAAATTTTAATTGGTCTGTACAGTGTGATCATGCTTTTATTGAAATCAAAAAGCATTTATCTTCACCTACGACTCTCGTCATACCTGTTCGGGGGAAATAAATCTACGTATATCTAGTTGTGTCAGAGTATGCAATAAGTGTTGCGCTAGTAAGAGAGGTGGACAATTACCCTTGTCCAGTGTATTACCTTTTGCAAAAGTCGGTTGGATGCTGAAAGAAAATATTTAAAATTGGAAAAACTAGCATTGGCCTTGGTAATTGCAACAAGAAAGATGAGACCATACTTCCAAGCTCATTCCATTGTCGTTCAAACATCTTTTCCCTTGAGGAGTGTTCTTCAGAAAGCTGATGTGTCAAGTAGAATGACCAAGTGGTCAGTGGAGTTGGGTGATTATAATATTGATTTTGCGCTCCGGATGACGATTAAATCCCAGTCAGTGCTTGATTTCTTTGTAGAATTTCATGCTGATAGATCCTCCAGACAGATGTCAGAAAACCAGTCTAAGAAAGAATGGGTAGTTCGAACTGATGGTGGATCAAGTACTATGGGTTGTGGGACTGGAATGTTTTTAACTTCTCCCTATGGTGACAATAAGTACAATGCCATATGTTTTGGTTTCAGGGCTTCTAACAATGTATCTGAATATGAAACAGTAATAACTGGTCTTAATTTGACTCTCATATGTGGGGAAAAAATAGTATAGTTAATGAATGATTCTCAATTACTAATTCACCATGCTCAAGGGTAGTCAGAAGCAAAAAAAGAACAATCGATTAAATACTTGTTAATGTTAAGAGAAGTTGCTGCAAGCTTCAAGAGTATCTACTACGAACACATCCCTAGATCGGAGAATACTGTGGCAGACTCTTTGGCAACCATAACTTATTCTGAAACTTGCCCGTGGATTCTGATGCAAGAATATCAATCAATACAGACGGGGCCAGAAAAAGGTAAAGAGGATGAAGAAAGTATGAGCATAGTAACCATTCAGCCCAAGGACTAGAGATATGATATTCTTTAGTTTATTTTTTATGAGATTTTTCCTCCAAATAAAGCATGACTAAGAAATTCAAGTATAAGGCTCGTGGTTTCTTGATATTAAGGGAAGTTCTTAAATCTTTCAGCACACCTCTCATGTGTTGCTTAGGATTTGAAGAATCCCAAGTTGTGTTATTTGAACTATATAATGAAGAAGGTTCTGCACACTGTGGCTACTAAGCATTAAACTGAAGAGTTTTATTAGGAGGGTACTTCTGGCCAACCATAATGGCAGATGCTAAAGAGATGGTAATAAAGTGTGATCTTTGCCAAAGATATGGAAATGAAATTCATGTGCCAACAGTTCCTATAGTTACCATATCCGAACCGATACCCTTCGACAGATGAGGGTTGGATCTAGTTGGGCCTCTTCCGATGGCATCTGGTGGATGTAGATCAATTATAGTTGCTATTAACTATTTATCTAAGTGGATAGAGGGAGCTCTTTTAGTTGGAACCACTTCTAAAGGAATCATTATATTTATTTTATCTAACATATGTTGCAGATTTTGGATTTCTCGAAAGATTACTACAGATAATGGGCCACAGTTTGATAAAAAACACATGGAAATGTTTTGCACCTCCAGAGGAATTCAACACTATTTTCTTCTCCTTTTCACCCTTAAGAAAATGGGAAAACTGAAGTTTCAAATCGGACAATCTTGTCCGGGTTGAAGAAGAATCTGGAGGGAGCTGCATGAAAGTGGCCAAGTTCTTTACAAGAAGTGTTGTGGGCCTACCGAACTACACCTCGGGCTGATACACAAGAATCTCCTTTTGTTCTTGTGTATGGGATGGATGCAATCACTCCCATAGAAGATACTTTACCATCTTAAAGAGTCCAAAACTATTATGAACAGGCTAATGATATAGTAGTGAGGAATTAGTTGGATTTTATTGAATAAAGAAGAGTTAAAGTGCATTTGAGTACAGTTAATTACCAGGATTTAATGAGGAGCAGATTTTCCTTCAAAGTTAAAAGAAAAGATTTTCAGTTGGGGGACAAAGTCTTAAGAAAAGTCTTTTTACACACCAAGGAAAAACGGTTCGGTAAGCTGGCTCCGAATTGGGAAGGCCCTTATGTGGTATGTGGGAAAGTTAAACCAGGAACATACAGGCTCCAAGACAAGGAAGAAAGAGCACTAAAGAACCCATGGAACGTTGAACATATCAGATTATACTTTGTATAGACCAATCTTGTAAATATTTACTTTTTAAGTATCAATGTAAATATTAGGGGGCATACTCTTTCCTACTCTGGTGGAGCGGGGAGGTTGTAACGAGGTGTCTGAGTTTTTCAATAATATCTTATGCTTTTTTTTAAATTTGGGTGCAACTCTGTTTTTTACTTAAGACATAGTATAAGGTGGTCGGATATTCAATGCTTATTAAACACCCCGCCAATCAAATATTTTTATATTGATTGGATATATTAAACACATGGTCACATTTATTAAACATATGTGGTTGAGGATGTTTAATACCTTTATTTAACACCTCTAAAATATTGAAGGCTATCTAAACATTGGCCATAAAGAGTTAAACAAAATTCAAAAAAGGCAAATATGATATTAGAATCTGATCCGACTGAAACCAATCCATGATTCACAAATGTCTTCACCATTTAAGGACTTTAAGTTTTAAAGAACAGAGATTAAACAAAAAATGCAACAAAATACCTTGGCCATCAAAGGACTTTAGTTTCTCAACAAAAAATACACAACAATACAATACAGCCTTAGGGCTTGTCCCATTCGGTATTTTCTTCACCACTATCTTTTTTCGGACTTTTGAGTTCAGCATTTGAACTCTCACCAACGCCTTCATTGTCTTTCGAATCTTCCCCACTTGAATAGTTGTGCTTGTCACAATTAGCCATCGTATGAAAAGAGAGGTCATCGTATTCTACAAATTTCCACAAAGGACCAAGAGTCCTCTTAGGAAAGGTCTCATGAAACGGTAAAACCATGTTGGATTTTATGCCATCATCTCTTTTCTCCAATGTGTCTACCACTCCAGAGGCATACTTCTCTATTCCAGCAGCTATCTCTTCAGCTTGTTTTTGTACTAGAGTTGTATTCTCCTCTGTTTTCTTCTTAACAACATCCTCCAATCTGGCCTTGTCCTCAGATAAAGTCTTGATGGTTTTATCTTTAGCCTCTAGTTTCCCTTTCAAAGATTTGATTGCATCGGAAGAAGAGGTTTCCAGTCCGGAATACATGGTCTAGAGATCTTATTGAGCCTCTTATGACTTGAGCAGTTTGGCAGCCAAATCCACTATTTCCTTCTTTGGAGACTTTATGCTCCGTTGAGCGGTAGAGGCTATTTGTCAAGACTTGGTTTGCTATAGTCAGGGAATTGATAGTGTTTGTTTGTTCCCTCACTTGTCTTTCTAGATCAACTACCGGACGGATGTAACCTAGAAGGGCACGACTCAGGGTGTCTTCCTCACTTGATATCACATAAATCTCTCCATTATGGGTCACAACATTGGATGAGTTAGCAGGACGATAAGGCCCTGACAAATCATTATTGTCCAGTTCATTGACATATATGTTGATATTCTGAAAGGAATCAAGATTAACCTCTCCATCAGAAGTGGCCTGTTCGGAATAGAGGTTTGGTGGAATCTCTTCTTGAAAAGTAGGATCAGTAGGAGCTGAAGGAGGGATTTCAGAAGGACGTAGAATTATCTCTGATCGCATAGTGACTTTTTATTATTTGTAGTTTTTTCATCACTCTTGCCTTGCGTTTCTTATCATTCTTTGTAATATTTGGTGGGTTGTCTGATCCATCAGCCTCCTTAACAATAACTTCCACTACTTCCAGCCTTCGAACCGGTTCCTTCGGTGGTTGTTTGAGGTGGGTCTGTTGTGGTTTTCTTCTTTTTTTGGTTCTTTATCTTGTCCAGATGGCTAGGGAATTTGACCCTGGAGGGAAAGTAAAGCTTGTTGTTCTTAGCCTCAGTTCTCCTCAGAATAACGTCTGCAGGAGGAGGGGTGGTCAGTTATTTCTAAGAGAGGTCTCTTCTCCCTGTGGTATTCCACAGATGAGACTTCACAAAGTTCCCCAAGGTCAAACAGTTGTGGAAACCCTTCCCCCATTTCTCTAAGGCCCAGGCATTTAGCTTGGCGCAAGTGTCTTGACCTGCCTCTACATAATCCGAGAACTCCTTTGAAAAAACTAAAAATAGATACAAATCAGTTCGGAGTAACCACCTAGTATTTGAAAGATGAAAAGAAACATGAATAAAACTCACCTATGTGCTTCCAGCGACTGGTCAGTTGTCTTGGGTTAGAGTTAACTTAAATCTTTTTCCCATTCTCGAAGGCTTCGCTGATGAACATGAAATATGTATTCCATGGCTTTTCCGACTCCAGAAGGTGATTCACTACCTTGTAATCATTCCCCATATTATAATGATAGAAGAAAATGTGATGATTCTTGCACAAATTTTCCATAACAGCAAATTGTTCCATTAGTAGTGGGATCTTGGATAGCCTATAAGCCATGATGCCAGCGATCAGAGTGTACCACACGTTTGGGCTCAGCTGACTCGGACATAGCTTAATCAGGTGGAAGTACCTGACTAGTTCATCACCTCTGTATAGACTACTAGCTCATTGAGTTTGTCTATCGGAGTTTCCGGGGTGACCAGGATTCTCACCTTGACAAACTCAGGAACCCCCATTTTGTACGAATATGACCCAATTAAGCGGTATGAGTATATATGTAGGCTATATTCTGAAGGGCTATCAGGTACTTTATGCTAACCTTCCTGAAGTTTGGCTATACCTTTCTTTCCAAACACTCTGGAACTGCATCCGGATGGGATAGACCCACTTTGACGTTGCCTTTCCGATCTGTTGCGTTGTCCTCCATCTGTTCAGACGCTTCGAAAGGAGTATCTTCGATAATTATCTTCATGGTTTCCTGCATAATACTGGATTGCTGTTAGGATGACTTTACTCATGGCAGAGATTGTTGTTCGTATGGTGTGGCTTTCGCCAGAGGCTGCTGTTCAGATGTGTTGGTTTCTGCCCTAGGATTTATTGTTTCCGAACTAGTATGTTTAGAAGAGTTAGGAGTCAAATTAGTCTTGGATTTGCGTGCTATTCGGCGATGGGTGCTTTTCTCAGAAGACGTTTCAGCGTCCACACCCTTGATAATGAAGGGTGAAGGTTTCTTAACGTTGGAAACAATTTGTTCTGATTGAAAAGGGTTTTGAGACTCTTGGACAGAGGACCCTGATTAAAAAGGAGAAAGGGTTAGAACAAATGGTAGCTTTCTGACCTTAGGTGTCTTTGAGGACGATGAACCTTGGTCGATGTTTGATTGTGATTGATTGATTCCTTCACTAGGAGAAACAGGAAGACCAACTGCGGTTCTCTCGTCTCTTGCAACCTTTCTAGCTCTTTCCAATTCAGAAACGTTCAGCCAACCCCTTTTTACTAGTGCATTTCTGGCTGTGAACATAATTACTCATGCACAATTTGAAGAAATATCATTAAGATTTCTCTCTCTAGAAACATAGTGTGTTTGTGAAGACAATAAACAGTAGAACAGATTTATATAACTGTGAAGATTGGAAGTTACCTAGGAGAAGATAGAAAAATCAAAGCAATGATTAAGGGCTACAAAGTATGGGGGTTAAAACCTAGGTAACTTTTTAGCTTACTAGGTACAAGAATCTAGGAGGAAAACGGTTGGGAGGTCAAACCAGAGCCTCACACGTGTCCCACATTGAAAAGAGATGATTGGAATTCTTAAGTGTAGAATCAGTCCTACCAAATTCCAGATAGACTGTCTCTTGAAATTCTTGACAGAGAAAGATAAACTTTTCAATTCGAAAACAGAAACAGATCGAAAAGAGTTGATTTCGATTCTTATAAGTTAGCTCTTCCAGAGATTCCTTACAAAACCTAAAGGGGCTACTAATGAGGTTAGATATTTTAGGCACTGTAACTTGCTTTTATCCGGAGGCCAGTTTGCACTAAGCCGCTACCATGTGAAACCGAACATGACTCATATAGTGGAATGTGACTAAGCTAGGTATTGGTCACCTCACATCTTGGGCTAATGGTTCTTAAACTTGACCCTACTCCACAATCCGACCTGAAAGGCCCATGGGTCATTAATCAAATATAAATACCCCAACCACTTTCATCAATGAGGGTGATTAGAATTTAATAGAAGCACACGGCTTAATTATCTCAATACACGCTACCTTAAATATTTAATTCCCTAAAGACTTTACTTTCCTTCAAACAGAAATAAACCACACCACTTGTGACAAATATTTTCTGATCACGGTATATATATTGGTTAGCGGTTAAAATTAGATTTATGACCATTAAACGTGTCTCGAAAACTCAAAGTTTCCTGATTCAATTATGGTAAGAAAAAATTCATTGCGGAAAAGTCAACTGCACTGCGATCAACATATGGCTGATTTCATTGAGCATTGGGCCGAAAGCTTTTGTTTACTTTATCATGGCCACTTTTTCATGATCTGTACATGGCTGATCGCAGTAAGCACTAGGCCGAATCACATGTTGCTTCAGCCTTTCTACTTAATAACGATCTGGAACATGCTGATATCGACAAGCACTATGTTAAAGCTCCAATAGATTTAGACTGGCCGTTTGAGGTTTGTCCAACCTTCTCGTCGATTTTTCCAGCTCCGATAATTAGAACTTCTATACAAATCAACCATATTTAATCAATATTTCTAAAAATTCATTACTTGATTAAATGACCTCTCTTATCACCTCATTGAGTCAAATTTTATACATAAAGAAATATGTATTTAGATTAAAATTTACAGTAGTCTAGAAGTAGTAAAGTTAAATGAGAAAACGTTGATAGTCATAACTTTGACCTAATCTCTAACTTGATATAACTGGGGATGTCACTAAAACAATTGCATTATCAAAACATTTGTTCATATTACACTTAACATTATTTTTGAACTTATCCTTGCATAATAACAACTAGAATTTTATACACAAATCATAAATGGAACTCTAATTTATATATATGCTAAACCTTTCATAAATAACTTATTATTACCCATTGCTAATTGAATGTTTAGGTTTTATATAGTCGAATTAGGTTGCCCTTGTTAATGAATATTATTTTAAGAGTTTTAATCTCATCCCTCTAGATGTAGAGTTTATTAATTCTCTAGCTAATGTTTTGGAAACGTAGCCACTAAGTTCTTACTCGAGCGTACGTATGAGATTGAAATAATTTCGCTTTGAATTAATTGTCTAACATACTCATGCATTAGACTTATATGTAATGACATACCATTGTAGATTCTATTATATTTTATCTAATGTTTCTAAACTATCAAAATCTATTTGTATTGTCATATTACAATTAGAGGTTAATGCTATCTCTAATAAGATATATCTCAACCATACAACATCCTTACCCTTTGTGGCCAACCCTATGAACTTACACGCCATGCTTTATTTTAATCCAAAATAAATTTTATTAAGACATAGCCCAAAAACATGCTTTATATCAAAATAAAATTATTTGTTCCAAAAGAGAAACTATCTCTTAAACTTGAAATTATGAAAATTTAATCCAACCTATTGGAAATTTCCCCTAGTAGGCTCCTCCTTTCATTGTTTCTCTTTGCTGTCATCCATGTTATTTGTTCCTTAGTGATGTGAGTTTTGTTGTATGTGGAGCGTTTCTAGGAAAACTGTCAATTTTTTGGAACTTCCTTAGTGAGCTTATGGTTTGTTTTCGACACCGATGCAATCGAATTTATGTCTTTTGTGTAGCGATTCATGAGATTTCTGTAGGATCTTTTTTAGAGAGTTATGAATTTTTATTGAGAATTTGGAGGCTTTTAGTTTGTTTGTTTCTTGGCCATTTACTCATACAAATAATTTTGGAGCTCAAGGTGAACCATCTGATTTGGCAGTCTAGATCCAACTTGTTCTTCAATAAATGAATTCAAGGTGTCTCTGGTACAAGAATTCACTAAATAATTGTACCAATTAAGTAAATCTACCATCCATAACAAGGTAATCATTACTACAACATGAGTAAGTAGAATTCTTCACTTGATTAATAATAACATCATGAGTAGAATATTTACAACATTGTTACTAAATTATATATTTCCCACGAAGGTTCAACCCATGGACAAAACAAGGTTGTCAGATTAATAGATGCACCAAATTCTGACCTTAGACAATAGATTAACCAAAAATTAAATTATTTTTCATTTCCAAATCATACAATACATTTGCAAGAGTAATGTTCTTAACACTAGTAAATATTAACTCTACATTACGCGTCGTCATTCAACCTTGAACGTTTTTGTGTTTCCGATCTGCACCTCCCTTGTGCTATTAGTCACTTCCATTATTTTGAACAATAATTTGTCATAATAGACATGAAACGATGCGCATGTATCGTACTACCAACCCAAGGTATAATATTCATTGAAATTAACCTCTGTCACTATTGCAATAATGTATTCAGAGACTTGAAAACTTTATGGAAGCATTACTTTGATAGATACGAGTTTATTGACTATTATTTGTAACTCATAAATTTGAAGGGGAAGTGTTTTTTCATCAATAAATTTAAAATCCAAATACTAAAAAAATACAAAAAACAATTATACCTACTTATTCGGTTTATATTTGTCTTCAAGTGAATTCAAGATCTTCTATGCTAAATAATAATTTGTATAAAGATTGAATAAACGATCTAAAAGTGTGTTCGAGATATGTCCACGATATATGAGACTATCACCCTCTTATTTGTGTTTTTTAAACTTGATTTTCTCTATGTTTATATCACTAATTTTTGGCACATTTTTAAAGTTTGAATCGAGAATTTAATGGACTTTACGTGCACTCAATAAGAATATTATATTATACTGCCATTGAGTAAAAAATTAAACCATCAAAATGGCACAATCGAGCAAGATCTTGGTTCATCACCTTGATGGTAGTCTTAGTTGTTTTCCCTTTTATAATACTAATTCTTTTTCATTGTTAGAAAATAAAAGTAAGCAACAAACAACTTACATAAGTAGGTTATGAGAAGATTCGCCAGAAAATCACCAGAACTAATGGTGAATCTTGATTCATGTAAAGCTACGTTTTCCAAATATGAGTAAGAAGAAATCTAAGATCAATTTTGATAAAGTAAAATAAAAATGAGAGATGATCTTAAAATAGAATTTGAGATATTCATAATGTGTTCTTTTACTCCATGAAATATTTAACTACTTATAGAAGTGATACACCATTCCAAAAGTTATAACCATTTTCATTAACAATTAGGTAGAACAACATCGTTTTAAAAAGTAACTTTTAAAAAAACTCTTTTGTTCCATAATAGACCATGTTTGAGGTTTGACGTAATAAGTGTATATTAATTGCAGCAAAGATGTTGATTAACTGTTAAAATTTAAATTTTAGTTTAAAACCGTGTTATAAATATTTTTCCGAGATAATCGCAAGCGGAGAATTCAAATTTATCATGATTAATATATGGCCGATCATCGTGAGCATTGGACCAAAGCCATTGTTTGCTTCGACCAAATTTATTATGATTAATATATGGCTGATCACCGTAAGCATTGGACCAAGGCCATTGTTTGCTTTGACCGAACCACTTTCTCACGGTCAGCATATGGCTAATCACAAAAGCACTGAACAAAAAGACTTGTCGTTTCGGTTGTGATACTTTGTTGCGATAAGAAACATGTTGATCGGAAAAAACATTGGTTGTTGGAACATGATTATTTTGAGACTTTTCCAATGGTCTAATTGATTATTCTAACGTTGACGATCTGATTTATCCAACCATATTTAATCACTATTTCCAATTTGTATCAGTTGCGATACTTACCTTTTGATTATACCTATGTGTATGTGATTTAGATTGAATTAAATTACTATTTGACATATTTATAAAAAAATCACAACAAATATAAAAATCTAAAAAATATTCATCTTCAATCAAATAATAATTATCTGTAATGTAATATAACAAGTGTAAAATATACTTAACAAAATATATAACCAACTCAGCATATATTTTAGGAAAATTATATTTGATTATCATTAACTGATAATGATTTAGATTTCAATAATATACTAATGGGTTATATAAAACATCATTTTGAATGCTTTTTTTAATTATTAAATATTTAACATACTATGTTCATAAATCCAATTAAAAATGCTGACAAACAATAATTTATCTATAATTAAACATATAACCAAATATACATATCAAATTCATTTTTTTAATATTATTTTATAGAAAATAAATATAAATTATATATTTTTATTAAAAGTTTGGTATAATAAAATATTATTACGCAATGAATATTGTATATCAATGGTCTACTAAAATTAAATCAGTATAGTATAATAATTTAAAATTTTCGTACGTCACCAAAAAGTAATAAAATTTGGTTCAGTTCGATAAACAATGTAAGGTATGTATCCAAATTTAAATGTAACATTATTTCTATTATGATGTTATATGGGGAAAAGTTTACCTATAAAGGTATAATTGGAAGACTTAGAATCTTTAAGGGAAAATGGTGCATTATCTCCTAAAGACTCTGTACTGGTAGCAGATGAGTCTAATGTGGTGAAGAATTCTATGAGCTGTGGCATCATAGGCTGGGGAATTTAGGTGAAAATGAACTTGGTAAATATGGGCTAATATATGGTACCACAATCCAGAAGTTGAGATTTTGTGAAAGTTGTGTATTGCGTAAGAGTAAAAGGGTGAAGTTTTTGCCCAACAACCTGATAACCAATGAAGTACTTGATTATCTTCATTCAGACTTTTGGGATCCGACACATGATCCTATTATAGGTTAGGAAATTTAATTTATATCTTTGATAGATGAGTATTGTAGAAAAGTATGGACTATACTTTGAAGACCAAAGATGAAATGTTTGCTGCCTTTGTGAACTAGAAAATTTTGGTAGAGAATCAAACCAAGAAACTATTGAAGAAACTTCATACTTATACTGGCTTGGAATACATGCATAAGGATTTCACTAGATATTGAGAAAATCTTTGCATTTGTAGACACCAACCCCTAAGTGGGACTCCCCAACATAACGGGATTGCTGAGAGCATGAATCGAGCCCTACTGGAACGAGTTAGATGTATGCTTCATACAACTGTAATGGGTCAAAGATTCTAGGGACAAGTCGTGATAACAGCTACATATATCATTAACATGAGTCCATCTATGATTCTTAAGTTTAGTTATCCTCCAGAGCATTGGAGTGAAGATAAACCTAATCTTAAATACTTTAGAGTGTTTGGATGTGCTACCCACGCACATGTGAAGCAAGATAAGCTTATGCCAAAAGAACTGAAATGTATTTTCTCAGCTATCCGCAAAGAGTAAAATGGTATAGGTTATATAGTTCTTTGAACATGGATATCAGAATGTTTTGATAAGTAGAGACGTGGTTTTCAATGAGGAGGATATGCCATTGAAGAAGATGACAGGGATTTAACATAGTACTTCCTAGAAGAGATGTGATGGTGATTATTGATTTGATCTATAAAGTAAACATGGAGACACTTTCGCTCAAGAATATTTTGGACCTAGTTCTTCTTTGGGTCGTAAAAAAAAGTTCAACCAATACTTGAGTCCAAAGTTGGTCGAAGTTCTGGTGTTCCATGGTCTTCAAATAATTAGATAGGAGAGCGACATAATCTTAACAGTTATCAACTGGTGATGGATAGAGCCTCGAGGTCGCGCAAACAACCGCGGAAGTATGGTCATGCCGATGTAATTGGTTATTATTTATTAATTTAAATGCAAAGAAATATTCTTGATCCCGAAACATATCATGATTTTATCAAGAGGATTGGTAAAGAGAAGTAATTTATGTTAATTAAAGAGGAACTAAATTATTTAAAGAATATGAACACCTGAGTTCTTTGTAAACCGATGTGTCAAAAGTTGGTTGAAATTAAATGAACATTCACAAAGAATCTAGGTATTCGTGGTGTTAAATTACCCATATGTAAGGATAGGCTCGTGAATAAGGTCTTTACTCAAAAAGAGAAGATTGTTTCTCGATCAGAGTTCTGTTGTTAATCCTTTCCAAATTTGGCCTTGATCTGGATAAAAAAAATGCTACTTTCCTTCATACATGGTTAATTTTAAGAGAAAAGTTACATGTGTCACCCTAAATGGTTGTAAGAACGGGAAGAAGATGATGTGTGTTTGTTGAAGAGAGTCATGTATGGGCTGAAACTATTTTCAAAGCAGTGGAATATAGGAATCAATTATTTTATGAGATTCTTTTATTATGTACGTAATTGGTAGGATAATCTTGTCTATTGGAATGCGGAAACACACACGGAGAGACAAGTCATATTATTTTTATATATGGATGGCATACTAATAGCTGGAAAATATATGAGAAGTATTTAAACGGTCTAGATACAACTGAAATAGGTGTTTGAGATGAAAAATCTGGGATATGCTAAGAGAATACTTGGTGTTGATATCATGAGGAACATGCCGAAGGGGTATTTTTTTGCATCTTAACAATAATATGCACATAAGTTCCTAAATAAGTTCTTTATGAATGAAGAAAAAATGGTTGAAGCGCAAAATTGAAAATTAGAACCACTCAAGCACCAATAGAAATAACAAAGTAGACGTATATACTGGAAATAATTTATGCCATTGTTATTAGTAACATTATGTATGATATGAATGCACGGGGCTTGATCTTGCCTACGTTGTAAGTGTTTTGAGTTGATTCATGTCAATTTTAGGAAAGTCGTATTGGCAGGCTCTCAAGTGGCTCATAAGATACTTAGAGGGCTCCACGATGTAGGGTTGTGTTACAATCAAAATGATATATGTGATATAGTGCTGAAAGGGTATGTGGACTACGATTAATGAAAATACCTCGATACAATGAAGTCTATTTCGGGTTATCGGAGGAGCGGATAGCTGGGATTTTTGTATATATAAGACTGAGTATATGACTGCTACGGAAGTCATGAAAGAAGCTCCTCGACTTAAGAGATTACTGAGTAAACTCACTCGTGTTAAGCAAGATGTGCTTCGGTTATGTGACAATACTAGTGCCATTCATTTAATGAAAAATCCCAAAATATCATGCGTAAACAAATATGTGAAGATTAATCTGCACTTTGTCCGAGACGTGGTGGAGAGGGAGAAAGTGAAGGTAGTTAAGATTTCTATCGAAGAAATTCCTTCGGATACACTGACCAATGTATTAACAATTTCGAAGATTACGAACTGCATGAGACTAGTGCAAGTCTCGGATGCAGGTGAGTTTGTCTGTAAACATAGAACATTGCATATGACGTAGTTATTATAAGCTTCGGGTGGATAATTGTTAGGTGTAGGTTAGAATTAACTCGTCAATAGAGGTACCGCCGACTATATGGGCGTAGTTGGCTCTACCGATTACATGTATATGCAAGAAATGTGAAACTCTCTCGGTGAAGCTTAGGTCGTGACTTGGATGTAAATATGCCTACTAGATCCCAACGGGTGAGAGAAATTATCGAGACCGGTGACTATTGAGTCGAATGAGATATGGGTTGATCTAAAGCAGGTTGTTCCGAAGGGAGCTGATCCAAAATAGTATGATCTGAAGGGAACTAGACCGACGCAGATGGACGAAAGAGATTTATTTCTACTTGCTAGGTTTCTATTTATGGTCTTGTATGTCGGTCTTCTATATTTATAAATTTTCCTATTAATTTGGATTTTTTATTTATGAGGTTTCTTATATCAAAGGGTTAGGAGTTTATTACAACCGTCGACTAATGAGATTTAATCTAGAGTGTCTGATGAAAAATTGGAATTTTCTCTAAACCTATAAATAGTAGGAGATATGCAATACAATGGTGTGGCGAGACAATTAATGTGAACATCATATGTTCAATGTGAGAAAGATAGTTTTAGATCTTTTCAGAGAAATGAAGTGAGAGATAAACACTAAATATAGAACTATCTAAATCAAATCATCTTTGTAATGAAGAGCGATGAAGTCTTTTGTATTTGAAAATCTTTCTGTAACCTATTTGTTTAATAAAAGAGTGTCCGTTGTCGGTAGATGTAAAATTCTTTTACCATCCGGACCACGTTAGATTGGTTTTGTATATTTGATTTTATTTTACGCTTCATTTTACATGTTCTTAATCTCGAACACGAAAAAAAAAATCTAAAAAATCAATAATCGTACTACAGTTTTTACCTTTACCAAATAATTTTTTTTTCCTATCATTCTAGATACTCAAATTCCGACGGTAAATCTTTAGAATTTCGGAATTGTTTCCCAAACCATTAAGTGAAATTCAAATCTTGTTATGAAGATGTAAACATACGTTGACATAGATTTAATACCTAAGTGTCGAAACATTGTTTTCTTGTACTTCGAAACTACTTTAAAACAAAAATTTCTTACATCAGAATCTTGTCGTACAAATAATTACTTGAGAAAAGAAATGGAATGGCAGAATGTGTATATTATGAATATTCTTTATGATAACTTTGAATTTCATAAAATAATTCTGGTGTTGAAAATGAAAGGACAAGGAGGTCAGTAGTTACACAACCTTATGTCTTTAGTAAATGAATCAGAACAGAGTGAGGTGTGTGGCAATGGAACATGATACAATGCAGCTGGTCTCTTATCTTATCTGTTACTGACCTATTAAGTGCACCTCATACTCATTATTTTTAATATGTGTACTGGTGTCAAAGATCGATAGCTTAATATCATTTTCAATTTATGTCCAGTCAAGTTGATTTTATCTTCTTCTTTTAAATATTACCCAGATTCTGGAAATTGATAATACTACTTGTTATTTACTACTACATAATGGCTAGAGAGAGACATTGAGTCACGGGGCCATGATTTAATAATTGTGTTCTATTGACATGTTTGAGATTCTGCGTCTGAGATAATTTTATTAAATTAAATAGTAATAATTGAACTAAAAAATTTAAACTAATGAACTAATTTTGTTTCCTCAAAGATTATAAACAAAAAATCTAATTTAAATTTTCATATCCGTAAAAGTTCAAATTATTTAATTATTTTATTTATTTTCAAAAAATACTTAAATAAAAAATTCCATGCTCGATAAAACAATAAACAATCTTTTTTTCTAAGGAAGATCAAACACACAAGACAATATCTAACATGGTTGAGATTGCAGAAATAATATTATATCCACATAACATATATATTTTTAAGTAAAGACGTTACATGAAAACTCTCCAAACACAAATAGTTCAATCATTCTATATTACAAAAGTTTCACAAGTTATTTAGTTTATCGGCTTTGAATAGTCACTCGTCCCTGGACTATCGCACTTGGTGACAGATAGTCCCTGGACTTTCAAAAGTCTATTCGTAGTCCCTCGACTATCCAGTTTGGATAAAGTTAATCCCCTTGCATGTGTTGACTATCAATTTTTGTGACATATAGTCCTTCAACTATTCATTTTCAATAAATTTAGTCTTTTGACTTTCTATTTTTGATAAATAGTCCCCTTAATAAACATGCGCATGAGACTAACTTTATCCAAACTGGATAGTCCAGGGAGTACCTGCGGACTTTTGAAAGTCCATGGACTATATGTCACCAAACTGGATAGTCGAGGGACTACAAACGGACTTTGGAAAGTCCATGGACTATCTGTCACCAAAGTTAATAGTACAGGGACAAGTTACTGTTCAAAGACTCAGTTTATCTCTCACCTTATTTCTTTTTCTAAAAGACCAAAGCTTTATTTTACTAGAAAGAACACACACTTTTTCACCAATCAATCGTCACTCAAGTTTCAAAACACCAACTTTATGTTTCTTCCTCTATTTATAGACTTAAAAGAAACCTTTATTCTCTAACAAATGCTCAAGATTAAATCTCATTAATCAATGACTATAATAAAATTCTAATCATAAAATATAAAACCTCATAAAGGAACTCCAGATCAATATGAAACCTATTAAATTGAAAACTAGATTAATAAGAAATTTAATTAATATAAAATCTAATCAAAAGCAAATCTAATTAGATAGAAAATCCAATTAAATAGAAAGCAAGTAAATAGAAACAACCTTGTTCAGTCAAGAACTTAAACCCAACAATATTTAAAACCTTTTCCCAAGTAACATTGGGAAGAAGGATATAGATCAGAACACTAAAACCATGCATTTGGCTAAGTCTCCACACATTTGGCTTAAGTCTTCGACCAAGTCGAAAGAAACCAACGTGGCTTCGGTTAAGATCGATTTGAGGTTTCAGCAAAAGGTCTTTGCAACTAAGTCTGGTCACAACTCTTTCTTGAGATAATCCAACCGGTTTTACCTATCCATCTCTTCGTTAATCAATTTTTAGCCCGCGTAGTCCTTCGGTAGTATATCTGTAGGCGAGTCACTTCTATCACACACCTAATAATTCTCCACCTACGCTTATGGTAACTCCAACATCTGTTGTACCAAATTTGTACTCTTTAGAGAGAATCTTACTAACATCCCAGACTTGCATAAGTCTCGTGCAATTCGTGAGAATTGAAATAAGCAATACCGTCGTCAAAGCCTCCAAAGGATTTTCCTTCTCTAGGATCTTAGTCACCTTCTGTTGTTCAATATTCACCACATCTCGGATAAAGTGTTGCTTGATATCTACATGTTTAGTTGGCTCATAAAAAATCAGATTCTTTATTAAATTAAGAGCTCCAATGTTATCATTAAACAAAATCACATTTTGCTCCACAACAGTGAGTTCACTCCACAATATCTTCAGCAAAATAACTCCCGTAATGGATTTTCTGGTAGATATTATTCGAATTCTGTATATGATAAAACAATGAATTTATATATACAAGAAAAACTTCATAATCTGAGTCTAGATACCCTCTCAGCACTATATCAAATATATCGTTTTAGTTATAATACAAACTTATAACAGCCAAACGCTTCAATTATCTCATAAGTCACTTAAGTGCATAGCAATGCAGATTACCCTGATTAGACATGGATATGCTCAAAATACTTACAGCGTACACACTATCAGTTCTCCTACAAATCATAACATACATAATTCTATGAAATTGGCATAAGGTATCTCTAATATATACTTATTATATGCATCTTCCGATGGTGCTTGAGTGACACTATGTTAAAATTGGACACCAATGGGAATTCCTACCGCTTTTAGTTTAGACATAAAGATATACTTTAGGGTCTTATATACATATATTTTTGTTGAGATAAAAATAAATACCTATTCGCCATATTCCTTCTAGTATAACCAACAAGTATCCTCATACCCTCTCCCATATTCTTCATCTCAAACTCTCATCCTAGTTGAGTCTTAACCCTTTTAATTTGGTTCTTATCTTTTTTATCTATTAGTATGTCATCCACATATAATACCAATAGAACTTGTCTATCCATACTGTCTTCATATTCCTACAGACATAGTTGTCATAACAGTTACGAACATACTTGATGGATCTCATAAAAGAATCAAATCTTCTATTGCACTGCTTAAGAGGTTTTTTCAACCTATAAATGAGTATCTTCAACAAATAAATATTACCTTTCTTTCGTTCTTCCGACCCTTTTAACAAACATATGTAAACTTTATCTCCCAATTTACCATGTCGGGAAGGTAGTGATATAGCTGAAGATCAAATTTAGCAACAATTGTCTCATCGTGATGGAGGTTTGTTTCACAAACGATAAACATATTTCATAGAAATCCACACTATTCTTTACATAAAGCCTTTAGCCACCATCCTAGACTTTTATATGGGTAAATCCACACTATATATACTTGGATTCCTCTTTAATATTGATTTACTCCAAACAAAATTCTGATATTTAAGCTGCTTCACAAGAACCCATACGTTCATCTTCTTGAAAAATCTTAGTTATTTCTTCATGGTCGTAAGCCATTTCTATCTTTCACGTTCTTAATAGCATCACAATAGATTTTGGGGTCAAGAACATCACCCTGCATTTTAATAAATAAAGAATAACCTATTATATCGATAAAACCATACATATACAGTTGTTTGTATGACCTTTATACTCTATCCCTTGACAATTGATAACTGTAAGATCATGCTGGTCTCTCATCTGATGGATCTGGAACACCAGACCCTCGACTATCTTCGAACTCATGAAGTGGTTGAAGTTACTATGTACGATCTGAACCTAAACCATGTCCAAAATCATATTTAGCAGAAGCAAAAAAAACTTTACTTTTTATATTAGACTCATCATCAACTTCACATCTCTTCTCGATAGTACTAGGTTAAGTATTCATCATCTTCTTCAATGGCGTAGCTTTCTTATTAAAATTTACGTTCATGCTTATCGCATCATTATGATGTACATGCTCAAGGAACCATAATCTATACCTTTTTACTCATTCCAGATAACCGATGAACAAATATTTTAGTGGTTTTGGTCGAGGATTGGCTTGCTTTACTTGTGAGTAAGTAACAAATATGAAAACTCTCAAATTTTCCAGCTTTGCTTTCTCTCTAACCAGGCCTCCTGAGAACAATTAAACTTAAGGGCTATACATGAACTGTTATTGATGATATATTCATCCATTGTCAAAGCTTATACCTAGCACCTTTGGCCCATTCCACTTTTATGAATTATACACCTAACCCTCTCCAGTAAGGTTTAGTTCATTCTTTTAGCAAACCCTTTTTGTTGGATATTTCTACTCGCGGTTCGGTGTCTACCAATACCAATTTTTTTCACAATATCTACTGAAATCTTTGTTCACATATTTCAAGCCATTATCAATCTAAATATTCTTCAAAACTTTCCCGGTATATTTTTTTACCAATGTCTTTCGAGTCACACAAGAACTAAAACCTTCGTTGGTTCTCGTACCGGACCCGAAAAAAGTAAATAAACGTAATCAAGTACTCTATTGGTTTTCTGGTTGTTGGGTGGATAATTAAAAACTTCTTGCTCTTTCCTAATACACCACTTTCATAAAATATTAGGTTATGAATAGTATAACCATCTAACAATCCATGCTAACTTAGTTCACGAAGTCATTTCTCAAGTAAATACCCAAGCCGATGATCCACAACCTGGTAGAATGCTTCATCACACTAGATACACACCCTACCACTGTAGATCCCTCAAGAACTAACATACCATTAGTCATATACGTTTTCGTAACGACAAATAAGCCTTGGAAGACCCTTAGTCTGTCAACTCCATCCTTATAGGTAAACTCTTCCTAATTTATTGTCCCATTAGAAATAAAGTTATGTTTAATTCCGAGGTACATATCCTACTTTGGTAATCACACTTTCAAGTTTGTAGATAAATTGAGTCAAACAATTTTAATCCATTTGACATTACAAAATTTGTCATTGTCAACGACAACCCTTTCATCATTAAGCATTATGAGGTTTTCAAATCAATTATAAATGGAATCATGTGGAATGATGCACCCAAATCCAATACTCACAGTTACACGATATCATTCTAACATCTTTGACTTCGATATTCTTGTAGTTATTTCTCTTTTCTTACTCATGAAAATTCCTAGTGATATGCCATTTATTCTCGCATATCCAACACGTCACTTTATAACTAGTTGCAACCGTATTGGACTTAGACCTAGAGTTTCTCGCCCTCTTATTTAAATTCTCTGTCATGGCATGCACATCACACTTATTCTATTGTTTTTAGAGTCACCATTTAGAAACATATTCTTTTGGATATCTTTGGAGTTTAATGCACTCTCTACTTCGGCCATCATAATTTGTTTACTTTTCATAAACCACTGTGTTCACAAAGTGTTCATACCCTTCGAAAAAATCTTATAAAAACGATTTATGGCTCATATTCTTCCATTTTTACACTAACTATATTTAAGTCGATTATGATTGTAATTGTCTAAGTGCGTCATGATTTCTATGGTATTATCCATATACAACCTTTAAAAATGTTTTTTGAAATACAATATGTTTTCCAAATACTTCTTCATAAAAATTCTTTTCAATCGAGTCTATATCTTCACTAACGCAGACTCTTCAGATATCTCACGCAGCGCTTCATCTTCCAATTTTAATATGAGGGCATTATAATCTATAAGATAGTTCTACGACATTAACCTGTGTATATTACTCATCTATAGCAGCAACCAATCCCTCCTATACTAGGTAATCTTTAACCTAAATTATCCAGGGTTTAAATTTATTTGATTCGTTGAATCTTTCTAGGCCGGCCTTCATGGAAATCATCTTTCGTGACTTTCAGTTTTCATACATCTCCATTATTTAGATCATCGATCAATCGATATTACTAATCCATTATAGTATCTTTCGTTGATTCAGTTTTCTTACTTTTATTACTAATCCACGATCACGATACTATTTGCTGTGAAATTCGATATTCCAAAGAAAAAAAACTTCTTGTTCAATCGAAACAACAAATAAAAAAACTGGAAGGAAACTAACCACACATGACAATATTAAAGCAATTTAGATTTTGGTAATAATCTTACATCCATAGGAAATAGATACTATATTTTTATTAAACAAAAAGGTTATAGAAAGACCCTCCAAACACAAAAGGTTACAAAACGCTCCCAATTTACAAATAAAACACGATTTACATGACTTTCAATTTAGTGTTTATTTTTCACCTAAGTTATCTCACTAAAAGCCAAAAGCTTTCTCCTGTAGAAAGAATACATACTCGTCTCAGAAGTTAACCGATGTTCACGTTATAAAACATACCTTTATGTTTCTTCTTCTAGTTATAAATTTAAAGAAAACCTTATTTCTCCAAAAGACTCTCGAGATTAAATCCCATTAATCAACAACATTAATAAATCATAATCATGAAATAGGAAACCTAGAATATGAAATTCTGATTAATATGAAACATCATTAAATAAAAATCTCAATTAATATGGAATCTAATTAATAAAATATCTAATTAATAATAGACCTAATTAAATAAAAATCCAGTTAAATAGAAAACCTCATCAACTAGAAGAAGACTAATTAAATAAAAAACATAAGCCCAACAATATATGAAGCTTCATAGGTAGTATTTGATAGACAACTTCAGATCAGGCTATCGACACCATACATTTGACTAAGTCTTTACACATTCAAATAAGGTATTTGGCCTAGTAGAAACCAACTAGGATGTCTTCTGCCAAACTAACATTTAGGTTCCAACAAACTTCATTACATCTAAGCTTGGCCACCAGTTTGTCTTGAGATAATCTAACAAATCCTACCTATATATGTCTTCAGGTGATCCGTCTTTAGACCATGTAATCCTTTGACAATACATATTTTTACAAGTTACTTATAGCCTACACAAGACAATATATTTTAGTGTAGACATATAAAAATAGAATTAAGGATGCTATTTTTTTATCGCATTGGTTGAAAATGAGTTTTGAATCACGGATTACCAATTTGTTAACATTTTAATTGTCAAAAAAATTAAAAACTATCGCGAATAAAAGATTTATGGTTGTTTGTATGATCTTTTGGTGATACCAAAAGTTGGGCATATTAAACTCATACATATCATAATATTTTTTAAATATCTCTCAGATTATACATATCTTTCTTAATAAACATCGTATACAAAAGTTGTTTCTATGTGTAATTTTCAACGTTACTCGAAGTTTGTTAGTTCCAATTAAAATGCTAGGACCATTTCTACTATCTTTGTACAAGAAAATATAAACATTAAATGGATTGAAAATCATATTAAAAACAGGATAATTTTCAAATACCCGTTAGTTTTGTATTTGAAGTATTTAACGATGTTTAGTAAGAAAAATGGAAAATGTGTGAATTCTAATTTCAAATTAGGATTTGATAATCATAAAATAAACACAAAAATTGTCAGATTTTAAAGTTTGAATTGTCTCCGACTATTACAATTTTTTAAGCTAGTTTGGTTAGTCCTCTAACTATGACGCTTTAAAAATATATTGTATTAGTACGGGTTGGATTGAAAATTAAAATGCTGTCTTTAAATATATAAATATTTAAATATTTTTCTTCGATTACTGTTTTAAAATTTGAAAATCATCTGGTACATAGTATTTTCATAGGAATTTGTGTGATAAACATATAAAACAACATAGACCGGTGGTATGGTAATAGTTTAATAAACTCATCAATATACAAACAAAAAAATGGATGACTACCTAAACCTGTTAGGTGACCTAATGTGTGATCAATCGTAACACAACGCAATGTTCGAAAATATACTTTTTCTATCTTTCTATTTTTGAACTTGTCCGAATCTATTTATTCATTTTTATTTTAAAAAAAAATTAATTTTATTCAAAATAACATTATATTTCTATACATCTGTCTTTCTTCTAACCATTGTGTTCATGTTACATACATATATTTTGAATAATTGCGAAAACATTTTATTTTTTTAGTTAAAAAGTTTATTTCGAAAAAATTAAAAACAGAACTAAAGAATATTTTAAAAAAATAAGACAAATAAAGAGGAGCATAAAAAGATATGTATGTTGATTTGACAATGTTTTCTCCCTAACAGTACAAAGGAAACCCATGAGGAATTTTCTTACAAGGAACCGACAAAAGAGATCCATAAGTGCCACTAATGGAGGCGACAAAACTTCGATACTTGCAGATTTATCTCTCCCTCTCTTTCTCGACCATACTTGACTGTCCTAAAAACAAATCATACAAATAGCTTTTCTTTATTATAATTTCTATTCTGATCCTACAATTAGTACTTTTATTATTATTATGATTAGTTTGATGATAGCAGTGAACCTGAAACTTCATATATAATGGAGCACGATCTCTGCCTCACTACTTCACATCAACTCTACCTATCTTTCTTTACACTTCACCATTCTTTTCTCTCTCTCTCTAAACATGGAATATGAGCTCAACACTTGTCTCCACCTAAGTCTGCTACCAAACAATCAACCAAATCTTGAACTTTTTGTTGAACCCTCTTCTTCTTCATCATCTTCAACACCTACCAGCCCAAGATTGTATGCATGTAAGTATTGCCAGAGAAAATTCTACAGCTCACAAGCATTAGGAGGACATCAAAATGCCCATAAGCTTGAAAGAAGTCTTGCTAAGAAAACCAAGCAGCTTAATTCTGCTATGAGGATTAATGATTATGCTTCTTCAAGAGATCATGCAGGGTTGGGTTCGTGGTCATTGGGATATAGAGTTCCTAAAAATGTACAAGATGATCAGTATACTCATATTGATTTATCCTTGAGGCTTTGAGATACTTGGATTCATTAATGTTTCTATTGGTATTTTAATTGGAGAGGATTTACTTCTGGTGATGTTGTTCTTTAATTTAGTATTAAGAATATTCAATTACATATAACAAATGAGACTTGTATAACTTTAAGTCTACCACTCTTCTGCAATCAAGTTTGGTTTTTTAATACTAATTATCAAATTATATGTTTTATATGTCTGTTTTACTTGCAAACAATTTAAATTTTATATAGGGTCATGCATCAATCCATTTTATGTCCATTTTTGTATTAAACCTTTGTTTCTCTGTAAAACAATGGTTCATTTTGGTCTCCATTTATAAAATATGTTTTACATTTTTATAGTATTATCAAATAATTTTTCATCTTTTGAACAAAATTACATTTTAATTTCTAATATATTATAAATGGAGATTAAAATGTAGTATTACTAAAATTTTAAGGATTAATTTAATGCGAAAGTAAATATGATAAAAAAAATTAAATGGAGATTAAAATGTACTATTATTAAAATTTTGGGATTAATGTAATGAGAAAGTAGATATGATAATGAGAAAGTAGGTATAATGGAATTTTTTTTTTGTAATAATTGATATACATGCAAAACCATATTTGGTTTTTAGTATAGTTGAGATGAGTCGAACATTGTGTGTATTGGTATATTATTGTCTCATTGAGAGTGTTTTTTTAGGTTCGAATATAACCTCCATTATGGTGTAGGATCATTAAACCTGTCTCAACGAAGCTAAATTGAGAAAGTGCTACAATGATTCAATATATTTTGATGCTAAGGAAGTTAACATCCGGTTTGCTACTCATTTCAAGTTGTCTGCACCAGGATTGACCAAGGATGATGTTTAGTTGAAACAAATATCAAAGGTTACATATTCAAACAAAGTTGATAGTATCATGTATGCTATGGTATGGAAACGTCATGATATTTCACATATGGTAGTGTAGTCAACAAGTACATGGGATGTCATGGGAAAGAACATTAGGAAGTAGTGAAATGAATTCCTCAGTATATTAAGAGTAATGTGAATGTTGGTTTGATTTTCAATAAGACTAATATTGATGGATCGTGAACGATATGGTAGGATCAATGGTTGGTTTTGTTGATTCTGATTTTGTATGTGATATGACTAAAATAGAGGCAGAGTGCATGGCTGTAACGGAAGCAGTTAAGAAGGAAATATGGTTGCAAGGTTTGGTGGTAAATTTGGGCTGAGATACGACTACTACAAAAGTGTTTTATGGCAGGCAGAGCGCCATACACGTTACAAGGAACCAAATGTATCATGAGGGTACAAAAAACATAGATGTCATGCACCGTTTTTATTCGGGATATAATATCAAAGAGAATTTTTAATATGAAGAAAGTTCTATACATGATAAACTAGCATATATAATGACCAAGGCAGTATATCAGTTCAAATTTTTTGGGAGTGTCTCCACTGGATTGGTTTTTGTAGCATGAAGTGAATGGCTTATAATAATTTAGTGAATCAGTAGAAGATAATTTTCTTTGTTAATAGTGAAGAAGATATTGGCCTCAACAGGAAGATTTTTTAGCATGAGTCGAATAATGTTGACAATGTATAATGTGTCTGTTGGTATAATATGTTTTTGACATAGTACCTTGGTGTTGAAAATATAGCCTCAATTATAGTTTATAGTCTTGTGTATATAAGCTCATTAGACCCATTATCTAGTAAGTCTATTTAATTTCTATAACTAGATTACTAGAACTACACAAAAGGACATCTGAAAATATGTAACCCTTTTCAATCATAGTGAAACTTTTTTCTGTCGCGGCGCCTGTGGACGTAGACTTTTGTCAAACCACATTAAAATCCTGTGTTTTTTCTTTCATGTTCTTTATTTTATTCCATTTTTTGAGCCATTTGTGATATATTGTATATTCATGACAAGTTTATTTGTCTTTAACATTTAAAGCAAATGATATCTCCTAAACTCATATTTGTGCAAGATTACAGATTTAATTATGACCATTTTTAAACTACATTGTTCATGCGTCCAAGAAATTAGTAAATTTGGTTATTATAGGAATATCTATTTATGAACAGAGACCATAGCACACGCATCTTGCAACGTCTACAACTACAATTTATTGAATAACTTGGAAATATCAAATCAGTCCTGCATTTTTGTTTTGATAACTTCTTAAATATATATTTAGTGAATCACTCTTCGGTTGTGGAATTTTTGTTTAGTTAGTCTTTAAACTTCAATACATACGGTCTGGGTTTCTTGACTTAATTTTTTATATATATTTAGTTCATGTCTTCTAAAACTATCACGTGAAACTAAAGTCGATTTCAAAAATGTTGCACCAATAGTCCTTCAACTTTAATTCCATTTTTATCCTTTAAAATTGATATTTTATTTTTATTTTTTCATTATTTCATTTTTACTCAAAAACGAAGTATTTTAAATTTTCATATACGTTGTTTGAAAATAAAATAAAATCATTTATGTTAGATCTTGAGTAAGGATGGTTTTAATTATTTACTCTAAAAGCTAAAATAATAATGAATCTTGTAACAACATAAATGTTCAATGTAAGAAAGAAACAAAAATACATAGTGGCCTCGATAAGGCTGCAACTGCTTCTTAACAATTTGGTGGTTGGACTGGGTCGGTTTCTAGTGGCACTCGTATTAAAATTTGATTCATATAAATTTATTGAAGTTGATTGTTCCTAACATGGCTTTCGAATCCAATCTAATGTTAGTATAATAATATATTGTATCCTAAATGAATCATCTGTATATGTTTCCAATGTATGTTATAATTTGAATGTGATTTCATGTTTTGTCAGGCTTTTGTCATTTGATGATTTAGATTTTTTCATATTGCAGGAAATGGTTAATTTTATAAGGAATACTTAAATTTTTTTATAAATCTAATGAATTCACGCAGGAGTACAGAATGAGGAAAATGAGGCCCGCTATATTTTAGATCGTATTTCGTTTATGTCTTGTTTTCCAAATTCACTAATTCAATCTTCATTTTTTTGAATAAGCATAATATGAATATTTTTTTTACTTTCTCATATGTTATTTGCTCTAAGTTGATTCGGTTTTCTCAGCATCAAGGGTTTGGATGTTATATCAGAAAGTTTGGATAATTTGAAAAACATAGCTATCGTTAGTATTAATATTATACTATTGTGTGTGGTTCTCAGAATTAGTGTCTATCTATACAAGTATGCTCTTAACTAAACATTGATAATTTAGAGACACAAGCACGCATATGCATTTTACTTAGGCGCGCATTGACTTGATATTTTGAACCTAAAGTTAGAATATCATTTATTTATTTTGAACATTTATTTGTAGTGTGTCGAAGAATCAAATATAAATAATATATGTTGACCAGTGTTTGGTTTTCTCATGTTTTGTAATTTGAGTTTTGGTTGAAATGTGGATTTTCCTTTGAATATTTTTATTCCCCATCTGTAAGAAATAAGTAGTTTTGTTTGTTAAAAAAATCAGAACATGTATTTTTGAAATTATTTTCCGTAATAGCTTACATTAACCACCAACGTTATTACAAGATTCATTATTACTTTAGCTTCTAAAAGAAGAAAATTAAAGAGATTGGTACTCAAGGTAAAAAAAAGTTAAAAAAATTATCCTGAAATCTGAGTTACTTTTTTCGAGTAAAGAAAATAAATAAATAATTTTTAAGAGGTAAAAATAGAGTTAACACTTTCCAAATTTACTTTAGTTTCATGTGGCAACTCAAGGAAAAAGACAACATTATTAACGATTGAATTTATAAAATTGTCAACTCGATGGATCATGACCGGATGTTTTGAAATCCAAAGCCTAAATTAAAAAATCCTATTATAGTTGAATGACCTAGTTTATTCGCGTGACCTTTATAATATATAATAATATTTTAACCGGAAATATATATAGTTATATTATGATTTAAAATATGTATATCAACCTGATATATTTTTCAATAGTCGGTTTGATAACTAAATTGAATTTTGGTCTCATGTAACAATATTCTAGTATCGCGGGTTTTGAGGCATGTGCATTAGATTCTAAAAAACTTATATGAGATACTCATTTGATATTTGAACTAAATAGGTAATATAAGTCAAATAAAAAACATTTT
Source organism: Limnanthes douglasii subsp. nivea (assembly GCA_036936605.1). Classification (NCBI taxonomy): domain Eukaryota; kingdom Viridiplantae; phylum Streptophyta; class Magnoliopsida; order Brassicales; family Limnanthaceae; genus Limnanthes; species Limnanthes douglasii. The sequence continues at coordinate 312,836,995 of JAUPFV010000002.1, forward strand.
TTATTATAATTTTTTATTTATTTTCAAATTTTAAAGACAAATTTAGTGTTCGTATCCAAAATTTGAACCAATAAAATATTTACAGACTTCAACAAGTTAATTTTTTTGACTAGTTACCAAGAGGACTGTGGAATATCTTGGTCCAAATAAAACGTATATACCTACGACTATAAAGATATTTAGATAAGTTCATCAAGCAAGTTTTTGTATGTTTCATACTTATGGTTGATGGATCTCATACAAGTTAATAGATGTAAAGAGATTCAAGAAAACCATATCCTATAAATGGTTTGAGTGTCATAATTTTCTTGATTATAAGCCTAATTTAGACTTTTAGAGTTTTAATTTTAGTTTTTAATGTTTTAGCTCAGAGATTTATTCGTAAGGATACATTAGTTAATTTATTTGTACATTTAGTTTTGATTTGTAACACATTTTAGGATGTGTTTGTGTTAATCACTGCGGCCCTATTGATATGACTTTAGATAATTGCATGTTTCAACGATATGTTTTATTTAGGTATATCTATATTACAAGATCTAGGCTGTGGGACATAAAAAAAAATCAAATTACAAAATTTTAAAACAAACGTTTCCATTAAAAAAATACATGTCACGCTAAGTAAAGAGATTTTTCACCACGACAAATCAAGTCTTGTTAAAGTAAATAGGAGTAATTTTGCACCATGATGAGTTATGGGCTAATTATGAAGACAATCGAATCGTCGCATCATAAAATTTCAATACTTTTTCATGGCAATAAAATTTTAGTTATGCGGATAACACTTATACTTTCAAAATATTCAAGTTTAAGATATTTTAAAAAAATTATAAGGTCATTTCAAGTGATTCATATTACTTAAACATGGATAATGTAAAATTTTAAGATATATGAGGTTATGTGTTATACGAAATAAAATGATTAACCAAAATGAAAGTTCATTTATATCTAGACGTGATAATGAACCGACATCGAATCTCTTAAAAAAATTACCTTTATAGGTATTGTATAACGTATTTGCACAAATGTGTCACACTAAGGAGTAAAATTAGACAGTTTAAATGAGCACTAAAAATAATTTCAAAACTCCAACACTGAGTTTGAATGCAAACTTTTATTATATATTATACATACTTTTATAATATTTATATCTCTTTTGTGATATTTATTTATTTATTTATTTAGATATATTGGAAATTAAGTTTTAGAAAATACATGATTGGAATAATGAAATCAAATTGAAAACCCAATATGATACTTTTGAGAGGAATCAATGATATTGATCGTTTGGATGACGAGAACAAATTAATTAATCTTTCAGATAGGTGTATTTTGAAATGAAACTCTTTGAAAAATGAATAAATTCCAAACGATTGAGCCTGATCATGGTTCAGAAATAAATATTTAAGTTATTTATTAGTTTGTTATCTACTAAGATTAAGAATGTTAATGATATTATTTTCTATGTTGAGTAATGTTTTGTAAAACATGAGAGGGATAAAGATTAGATACTTAAATGATATACTTTTCATACTTCAATATAATAAGATAGGTAAACACCAAGAATAAATCATAAAAATGACTTCAACTTATATTAAAGTTAGAGGTCTTTAGTGTACGTAGGTTTGAGCTTTATCTTTATTCTTTGTTTATTTCAATTTGAGAAATAGAGCATCTACGGTTTTATTTTAAAGGGAATAGGATGATAAATTAAGTAAATAGAGCAAGAAAACTAAATTTGTTTATATTTTGAGGTACCTTGCAATAACAAAGAATAACCCTAAATTGTTGTTTGTAGTTTATGTCTAAAAAAATAGAACAACCCCGTATTGGTGATCTGTGATCCCTTCAAACAAAGTCTTTTAGGACACGTTAAAGACTCGTCATAGTGATCAATGCTCTTATTAACTAGATTCATATGAGAACTTTTGTACAAGGTCATACAGATTTATTATTTTGTAGCTAATGTCGTATAAATCCTTACCATTAACAATAATGGTATGCATCATCGTAGGGTATATAAATTTATCAAGCATACATATGATGAAGTCTACTTAGACCAATGAAAATAATGAAATAAATATATATACTTCTTATTTAGATAGGTTATGACAACCCACGATCACGTTATATGTGCTATCATACTTTTGCTGAATGGCTGATTTTTTTGGCTTTTGTAGTTCAATGAGTCAAATAAATATATGATAGAGTTTGTGTAATAAGTTTAGATTGGGCTAAAAAGTTTGTTTCGAGAGAAATATGCATTTATAAATATGAAGGTCTCGGTTCCATATAGTTGTGAGAGATTTTCACCAACTTCTTTACCTTTTTAGACCCAGTTTAAAGTATCATGACGTCATCCACATCGCACGAGTGTACATGTTTTACATGATCGGTTGAAGAAGATATATTACTTGTTTAAGTTATGTTGTTTATATACGATCTAACATAGATGAACCATTACGCTTTAAGTACACATGTGTGTTGTTAACTTTTATTTTTTTGTATAACTGTGTACCATTTGATAATGTAATGATTAAATTTCATTGATTGTGAGACTATCAAACAATGATCATTTTTATCTACTCCAAACTACAGAAAAAGTTGACTATAAGTTTTGGTAGCATATTTATATGGTTCCGCATTCATGAAATAATGAACAATGATCATTAAAAATAAAATGTCTTACATTAATAATTATAAACACGCTTGATATCCTTGTTATATATATATGCATGTTAACCTCAAGTCTTTGAAGAATGAAATGAAGAATATGTGTGTTTTTTTAAAGACCCTACATGGGCTAAAACTGTTGTTGAGATTATAAACACATTTGATATTCTTGTTATATTTAGATATAGATATACATGCATGTTAATCTTGAGTATTTGAAGAATAAAATGAAGAATATGTCTGTGTTTTAAAATATTCTACTTGGGATAAACCGTTGTTGAGATAATAGAATATAAGGTTTGATTAATTTGTTAGCTTTATCAAGTATGTGAGAAGTGGTTATGAAAATTGTGTAGATGAGGAAACACACATGGATAGACAAATCACGTTTCTTTATTTTGTAGATGATGTACTGATATCTGGAAATAAAAAAAAATTGTGATTATTCAACTGAAATGGATATTGAAATAAATGATTTAGAAGAGGCTAAAATGATTCATGGTATAAAGATCAAGAGGAACATACTGAGATGATATATATTATTATCTCAACAATAATACATATAGAAGGTTTGTAAAATGTTTGGTATGTCTGAAGCCCACGAGGTTGGAACTCCCATTGGTTCCCATTTTTAAACTTAGTACTACTAAAACACTAGCCCAAGTAAAAGCTAAAAAATTCATACAAGATACACCAAATCTAAATTCCATTGGAATCATCATGTATGTAATGATATGCATGAGATATAATCCTTTTGTACTCTATTAATATTTGGAGCAAATTTATATAAAATCTATGGAAGTCTTATTGGAAATCCATTAGAAGGACCCTAAGATACCTGAAGGTTTCGATTGAAGTTGGGTTGCAAGACTAATGTACCCAATAATATGCACGTGAGTTGATCTTGCATTCTCTTAATATTTTGAGAAACTTCAGGTCAAATATTGAAAACGTCATTAGGAATCCCTCAAATGGATCATGAGATACTTGAAGGGTTCAAATATAGTTGTATTGTGTTATAATAAAAAACAAAACGTTGTTGAGATGTTGAAGTGGTATATTTATTTCTATTATGCATGCTTCTTGGACAAAAAAAAATCAATTTTGTATTATCAATTTATTGTGTTTTGAGGAGGGGTTATCTGAAAATCATGTCTTCAAAATTTGTTGCCTTATCATCTATTGAAGCCATGTGATTGCTACCAAAGAAACGAAAGAAGTCATATAGTTGAAAGGTCTGCTAAGTGAGATCATTGGTATTATCAATTTCCAAGTTAGTAAACTTTAGAATTACTTCCAATTTCTTTCTGGGTATTTTTTTATCAACCATGTATCCATTATAATGATGATGATAATGCAAGCTCTAATTAACTTAAGAGTTTCTTATGTAAAGAATTATATATTGAGAGTCAAGTTATTATGAACATCGAAATAATAATAAATAATTTTATCATTGTTAGGTGTAAGCTAAAAGTGAATGTTGCGGTTGAGTTGAGACTTAAGGGCTCCAACAGTGGGGACTCTAAATTGCATGATGCTCAACCAATACGTAGGTGCATAGACGCCTACTGAAACCTATGGGAAATTAATTTCTAGAGACTTATTGATAAGTAATTTGCTGGAACTGAAAGTGTAGGATTATTACCTATTGAATTTAGATTTTGGGACTAGTATATGAAAGCTTATGAAGATACCTATATATTTCTGGAAGAAGTGCTTCAATGATATGTTAAAAAAATCTAAAACTGATCAAGTTATTGTTGATCTGAGCATGCTTGAATAATGAACATAGTAGAACAAGGTACATAATTGCAAGGTGTCAATATTGGTGTTACGACTACATGTCTTCGACATAGCCAATTTAGACCATGAAGTAGCTTCCAATGCTATCCCGTTTACCTCGCCTGCTTGCTTAAGTACTATGTTATTTGTTACATGTCTTGGTTGTGTAGAAATGGGTACAAATAGGTATTAGTTTTCTATTAGTTTTATATTTTCATATGTTCTCTCATGATTTTAATTCTTTCAGAGATAGGTGACCTCTTTCTTTTCAAATAGAAATCTTAGGTAAATGTTTGATGAAAAATTAGGAAAATACATTTCCCACGTATTCGTTAAAAATCATTTGATGACCCGTTCCTAATTAAACTTCTTGCTCTACTAGCCCGTTGGTTTTTAAAACGGTTCAATCACTTGGCGATTACATTTCTTGGTTATTCTACATACTATAACATCATCTACTAGTTTTTTTGTTCAGATACTTCACCAAGAATTTTTGGAAAATATTACCATTGAAAATACCAGGTCTAAAAGAGAATCACTGTAGAATTTCCAACATCAAACAAGCTGGTGATCACCTACCGTAAACTATTTTAATGATGCAATTTTATCCCAAAAACTTGAAGAGTGTGCGAATAAGTATGCTCATATTACACTTTTAAAATTTCGTAAGCTATTCAAATGAATTCCCTAATATCATTTTTATATGAATGTCATATAAAATAGTAATTGATTGCATTACAAGAGTTTTATTGGGCCTTAATTTTTGGTAAAGTCCTTGGAATGAGTCTGAAAGGCACAATCAGACTATGTTAAAGACAAACTACTAAGACTTTAATATTAAATATTTCACACCCTTATTAAAATAACCATTAGGTCCTAAAATAAGAAAAAATGGAAAAACTCAACTAAGGCTTCCTCATTCTCAGAGTCAAGCTTTTTTACGGGAATTTAATTTAAAGGAAGATAAAAAAAAATTTCGTTCCACTATAACCAAATTATCAAGATGTTGTTTACAATCTACATTTTTACGTGATTTTTCATGCCATATGTACGTCTTATGTCATTTCCTCACATTATGAGTGTTGCACGACAAATATTTAGGTCGATCTCAGCATGTTGTTCACATTACATAGCCTTATAAAGAAAGTTGATATTGATGTTGGGTTATATGGAAGAAGTGAGAGTTAAAAGTGGTTGTAATAAGAGAAATGTAAAATTGGGCGTTATAGTAGCACTTCTTCCCGTAGATCATGTAAAATTTCCTCGTAAATTAATTGTATATCGGCCATGATGATTTCTATTCTGATTAGTATACAGATATATAGGTTTTGGCTATAGTTTCAGAGTCTGTACCACCAAATGTCAAAATAAACTCTATAGTGCTTCCACACTTAAATGTAAAAGAAACCTTCTTTAGGGTCTACAAATATTGAACTCTCTCTCCATCTTCAGAAGCTACGGAGTCTCTGAATCAACGGATCATCAAAATATCAACCTCGAATCTGAAATATTGGCTTAAGGATGAAATAAGGCTCGCGAAACACTGAAGATACTTTAAAAAAATAGAACAAGGTATAGACTATGAAAATAAATATAATTAGACAAGTGGAAACAGGATTGTGAAAAAAGATCAACATATTAATGATGCAGTTATATAGACCACAATAACAACATCTATCGCGTTACACTCATTCCTAAATGATTTGTACTATACCAAAAAGAAAGGCTTATTGACTTATAATACCCTACTAGAACAAAATTAGTGAGTAGATGAATGATGTAGGTGATATAATTAGAGAAATTAGGGCACCAAGATACGCTATTTTTGAAGAAGAAATAATCATTTTTCTTGTTTCTTGGGTATTAGTAAAACAATTCGTTTAGTGAAAGCGGGTGTTTCACCTATAAAAATACAAAATAATATAAAAATATACTTATACATTTTGAGATAGTTGTTACCTATATGTTCTGATTCATATACAACAATAGACCCACTATTCCAAACGCGGGTCATGTACTTTTTTTAATCAACTAATTCACCTAAAATCTTAGTGAAGTTTTATTTAACTTGTTAACTGGTTGAATAGTTTCTAGATAGGTGAATCATATTTACCCATGATTAGTCAACATAATTGGATAAGCCCAGAAGCCTTGGTAGCTCGACAAGAGAGGAATGTAATATCTCTGATTTAATGATCGACTGTTTACTCTATAATGCTAAGTTAAACCCTTCCCCGCTACTCCAAGATCTTCATATCTACGATTGTGGATGTACACCTGACTATCCAAAAAATTAAAGGTGCATAAAAATGCTCTTTAATAAAATATGTGTATCCTCTTGTTTGTTAAAGGTCCAATCTGTCTTTTGAATAAAATAATTAATCAATACAAAATGTAATTCGATTCATCGGTAAAAAATACCAAATCCTTTATCAAATTTATCCTCTTAGGGTTCCATCCCCAAATCCTCTCAGGATCGAGCTCAGTATTGGTTTTTTCAGATTTAGAAAGAAAAAATGTTTATCACTACTCGTCGATAGTTATCTTGGTAGTAATCATTATAATGCTGATCATCTTCACTTAGATCTTATGATTCAGAAACATGGTTTTTAGAGTCTGATTTGATTATTTTGTACACCCAGTTTCTGATAATGTTACGATGGTCAATATCCCTCAGATGATATTTCTCAAAGCAGCATATAAGAGGTGTTATAGTGGTTTTCCTTTATAGATTATAATTCAAAATCAGGATATAATTTATATTGTATTAGTTTAACTTTTATGATGAGACACTTTTTTTTTTCGGAGGGAACCCGCAACCGCTATTCAGAGTGCAATGAGTGCGCACAGGGTAAACCCTCAGTCTGACGCGATAGCCTGCAAACCAACGCCAGAAGGTAAACCACACAAGGTGACAGGCTCAGCCGAGAAAGCGTATGTAGAGGGACTCGAACTCATGACCTTTTGGTCATAAGAATGCCATACTCAACCAACTCGGCTACCCCCTTGGGGGCTATGATGAGACACTTTGCTGCTTCTATATCATGTCATTGAATAATTTAACCTATTTAAGGCTTATAATAAATTTATTTCAACCTGCTAGACATTTAAAGGCCATTCATACGTCTTTCATCGCTATGACTCCCCAACCCCTTCAGATTCTCTAACTATCGTGTTCATTGAGAACGAGGATATAAAAAAAAGAGGCACGTAACTTTTTTGGCTAAATAAGTTAGATGAACAACGGTCAACCAAACAAGGCTCATGTGATATCAAGCATCATTAAAAAGAAGTTCCCTACAGTGTCCTTGGTTTTAGTGTGTTGAGTGATATTTTGAGACTGAGAATAGACCTCCGGTTTGAGATGTGAGTGACTTATCGGTGCTCTGATTATTAGCTCAATGTAATTAATGAAGATGTATAGTAGGCAAGTACGGGTTTCCCGAATTAATTCATCGTCATTAATACAACCTAGTAACGAATTTTATTCTTTCATTTTGGAAACTCTGAAAGTATGGACCTTTTGTTTGAAACGCCTACTTGTCAATATTTATAAATATTTTTTACTCTTGGAAGGAAACAACATATTTTCTTGATTAATTTCAACACAATTAGGTTAGTTTAGAAGTCAGTCCGAACGTTTTTTTTTGTTTTCTCAGCCCGAACAACCTTACTTTTCTTCGAGCGCTGTAGAATTTTTTAAATGATTGGATGAGGATTCAAACCCTACATCAAACATTTTTTGACAATCAACATATAGAAAAATAAATATATAGTAAGTCAATATAATAGCAAAAACAACATCAATGTCAAGAGCATTCTTATGAGGAAAAAAAGACCTACAAAAATGAATTTATTTCTTAGATGTTGTGTGCACCTTCCTTCCAACCATTAAAATCATAGAGGTTTGTACACTAACTCACTCTTAGTGAAGTCATAATTTCCTATGTTATTATGATCTATCATATGGTTGATTAATCTATCATGCTGAGCTAGATCTAAAATATCTATCGCCGTACTATTTTATTTATCTCATTAAGGGATTCTTCATTTATGCTATTTTGCGGCCGCAAGTAGTGGGGAGCGCAACCCATTAGATCTAACCCATGACCACAATTTTTGTAACATCAATATTATATAAGTGTTATTACAAATTTCAATATGTTATCAAACAAGATCATGTATAATAGAATGTTTTGTTTTAATTGTTATAAATTTGAGAACCTGTCCGTTTTAAAGACAAAAATCCAAAGAACAGTCCGAAAACATGAGAGTGTCAAGCCTTTTCTCCTTTATTTTAATCCACTTAAATTTAAAATACTCTATTACCCTCATCGTTTAATTAGAAGCTTAGCTTTTCTTGTCATTACATAGCTAAAAATTGTGAATGAGCTAATGTATATCATATGTATGCATACATAATGAATAAGAAAACATGAAATCTATACAACATAATAAAATGAAATCAAAATATATGGGTACATGTTATTTTCTTCTAGTTAGAAGAGTGGGTTAAAATTGGAACCTTGTGATACTTATTTGAATCGATATCAAGTATTATACTAGAGAATAAACAGTTCTCAATAATCATAAAACCCTAATAACAACTAATTCCGTCATTCTAATTGATAGTAGGGTAACTTGAGGGGCATGATCAAGAAAAACATTGCATTTATCTACTTAGTAGAGTCTCATATTAATCAATTAACGAATGAGGATTATAAGGGAAGATCTTTTCATTCATTTTCAATAGATCTTTGCATCTCCCTATATAAAAAATGAAGAAAAGATTTATTCACAACAAAATATTCCCAAAATACAAGGTGATAAGTTACATAATATATTTTATCATAACCCACTTGTCATTAAGTATCTTGGGAACATTGATTCAAATGTTGCTTGGAGTCATTATTTAATACATTATATAAGTGTTCTTTCCATACCTCACATTCTCATTCAAATCATAAAGTCCATTTCACGCTTGTAGCTTATCAATATTGGTATTTCTCTTATGTTCCATCATCATCCAAAGTATTTCAATCGAATAGATCAAAAGGGTTAAAAAAACAAGTAGAAGCTTACCCACAGATTGTTCCCTCATTAAGGATTGGTTTGGATTAGATCGTTTTAGACAATCCTCATATTACCCAAATTGTATTAAGTTTTGTAAGTTAAGGATTGGAAGAATATTATCCTTCAAAATAGGGAAGAGTTTCTTAAGATTTTATTAACTAAGTGGAGTAAAGAATCAAGTTGTAATTCTTCAACTTGAAATATCGATGATACTCCAAGGTTTAAAACAGGAAAACCTACTCTAGAAAATGTTCTAGGTCCAGATAAAAGAGCTTTCTATTGAAGAAAATAAACTCATTTACAAATAATAAAGTAACCTCCCTTAAAAGTAAGGAAACAAACTACCTTCTTCATTTTTGTTCGTTTATGCTTAGGTGTTTCTCCTTCTCGATGTGCTCAATTTAGAATGAGTTGAAGATAAATACTTATATAATATAATATATGATATGTAATTTTATTGTAATATAAGTTTCACTTCTACTGGTCAAGACAAAGCAAAATTATATGAGACGACTCACTTTAATGGTTCGCTGATAGAAAACCATATTATAGGCAATGCGAGTTAATTTTTAATGATAAAGGAATATTCTCATATGATGAGAGACTTCAACTTCAACCACACTATGTATGGTTTTTAGAAAAATAAAATGATAAACCATTGCTTTATACTTTTCTTATGCTTTTGATCGTGCGATAACCCTTTGTTTCTTACTCTTCCACATTAGATTTATATTTAAAAACTAAAAATAAAATTATGTTGTAACAAGTTGTAGACCTCTTATCTATATTTCAGCAAGACGACCAAATGCACATATGCACCTTTTCTATTAGACACTTAATATAACAAATAAAATTGTTTAATCCTCGAGATGTAGACATAGCACAAATATTCAAAGTTCACGAGCTATGAATAAGTTGGTGGATCATAATGTTTTATATGTAGACATGTGACTTAGAAAAAATGTAGCTTGGTTGTAGATAACAATAACAACCTTAAGGAAAACGTATATTCCAAAAATACGTAGGAACCACAGAATGAAAAAACATGAAAAGGCTTGGGTCTATTTTATTCTAGTCTAGTTGTATAAGACATTAGCTCTAGAAAAGAAATAGAAGATAAATGGAAGGCTTAAATACCAAAAACAACTATTAAAGTATTATCTACTAAAAACAGAATGTGTAAGCCCGACGGTTCAAGTCGAGCCTAACCAACAATCAACGCATCTTTTAGGGATAGTAAGTACTCTGGTTTCTCGTTCTGGTGGCCTGGTCGAGGTTAGCAGTATTGATAAAACCAGTTCTAATTATGTAAAGACGACATATCGGGATCGACGATGAGTTGTTTATCAGAGGTATGAGATCCATATCCTATCACCTTTTTATTCTTCAGATTCCACCATTCAATCTTTAATTATAAAGACTTCACGATTGCACCATACTAATAAATCATCTAACTAACTCAGCCAAAAAATTTCACTCCTTAATATTCAACTCAGCAAAATCAATATATATGAGGGTGACATATCTGTACTATAAATGGCTCTATATGAAAAATAAACTAAACACCCACCCTCTTCCTCTTATCCCCCCGACCTCCAGAATTTTACTTTCCCTCTACACTTTATTATCGATCTGAATGAATAATCCATTCGAAATATTACATTCATCAAACATACGAACTACTCTTAAACCCTCGCATGAGAAAATTGTGAAAGTTATAATCGGGGTATATTTATTTATCAGCAACTTTATCGATTGAATTAATGGTTATTTATCTCGCGGATTAGGGGGAGCTAAGATGCTTATTTAGTTCCTACGCATATGGACATTACCAAAAGCATAACATAAAATCTCATATATGATACTCATATACTCTATTTATTTCATAGCGCGAAAGGCCACTACCACATTCAACAATATTTATTAGTAACCCATAGTCGAACAACTCACTTTTATATCCTCTATAGTTAAATTTTTGTAAGAACTGAAGGATAAACGACCTTATTCGAATGGAGTCCATGTTGAATAGGACCCGTAGTTTTTTTCTTTTATCCATGTATAATATACACATTCAAAAGGAAAACAAACCCCTCGATATGTTTAATCAACATATCGGGATAAAAAATGAGTTGTTTGGTAGAGATATGAGATCAACATTCGATTATGTTCCTTTTCGGATTTTATCATTCAATCTTTAATTAAGAAAACTCATGATTGTACTTTATTAATTAATCATGTAACTAACTAAAATGTTTAAGTTCTCATGACACTAACTTCTTAACATTTAACTCAATAAAATCAATATATATGAGGGTAACATATCCCTAATATACGCGACTCTTGATGGCAAACGAACTAACCCGATCTCGCCATCTCCCCACAATTTTCAAACTGTTAATTTTTCCCTAAACTTAATTATCAATTCAAATGAATAATTTGATCGAGGTATTCCACTCATTGATCGTACAAACTACTCTTAAACACGCACATGTGTAAAACGGAAAAGCTAAAATCATCTTATGTTTAAGTTGCAGTTTTATATCTTGTTTATGTCATATGGATCACTTAAAATATGGATAAATTCAAGAAATAATCCACTATATTGATTGAATTGAATGTTATTTTTCTCGGGGACCGGGGGAGCAAAGAAGCCCATTCTATTATATAGTTAATAATACATAAAATGCGCATTTATTTGATTATAGAGAAGACAACCATCGCATTCAACATTTTTTATTAGTAACTCATAATCAGAAAACTCATTTATATCTCCTCTTTAGCCTAGGATTGGTAGGAATAAAATGGTAAAACACCTTATTCGAACGGAATTCAAGTTGAATTTTCCCCATAGTTTCAATTTTAGTTATGTATGACCTTCTCATCAACAAATGTTTCCCGAATAACCATTTTTTTCAAAAATAACTTTTTTAAAAGTTGAATCACTCTCTCATCTCACAATTTTCGTACTTTACTTCACCCATTCGTATGAAGAAATGGTCAATATCACTATATATTTCTTGTGACAATATATACGTGCCCATTTTATTCAGTGTGAAGCTTGCAAGATTATTTTTGTTCGGTTGTTACGGGGAACAAGCTGTAAGGTGCTATTGTGAACTTATGGTCATCTCCTACATCATTGGTTTATAAATACTAAAAGAGATGTATGATATCTGATGCACGTGAATTTGTTAACAAAACATCTAATTTGAGAGAGACTTTTTATGTAAAAATAAAGCCTAAAAAAACATTGAAATCTATAAGAATAACTTCGTAACAAAATACATATGATACTCAACATGAATCGGTAATGATAATGATGATATATATACAGTGTTTTTAAAAAATATATCGTGGTATTTTTATAATGATCTAAATAATAATAAAATAATTTAATAAAAACAAAATTGATAAAAAATATATTTAATTAATGGTCAAAATGTTGAATATGGATATTCAAAATAATTTTAAAAAATTATAATATTATTTACGAATTTACAAACTATAAACTACAAACTTAAATTTCGAAATCGATAAAATTAATTATATATAATATTTTTAATTAATTTATAACTAGCCTACCATAATACACGTTAAACAAAAATCATTCTAACTCTAATATTTTTAATTAATTTATAACTAGTCAAACATAATACATTGTAAACTAAAATCAATTCAACTCTAATAACTTATGATTGACTCGTTGGAGTATAAATAAAACAATTTAAACATGTAAAAAATAAATTTAATTTAATAATAAGTTATAATATTTTTCTAATTGATGAATCGCAATTATAAAAATAATAATGATGATTTACATTTGAATAACATTTTACATCACTATTTTTCCTAATTATGGATTGATTTTTCTATATTGGAATAATTTTGGATTATCACTATTTCTTTGGAAAAATAGTGGTTGTGGGGTTTGATATTTATCACGAGAGAGATATTCTCTTTCTCGAATCACAGTCATCATCTCAAGTTATCTTTCAGCGGTATATTTTTAGTCCGAAGATATCATCAATTTCACAAGAAGGATAGATTAATGAACATTTCTTCAGCTGAAGACATCAAATTAGGGCTTATCGCAAAATTTGGATCAGTGAGAAAATAAAGCTAAATTTCCTCTCCACTGAAGAAAAAGTGGATAAACCAAGTAACAAACAGCATATTCAATAGAAGCCTTAAACAAAAGTCCGAAGAATGGGAGTCTCGACATCAAATGAAAAAAAGAATAAAGAATTTCCAATATCAAAAGTTAATCCAAAGGAAAAGAATCAGGAAACGGGTAATTAACAAGATGGAGCAATAAGTGCTACTCATTCTCATTAGGCGTATGAGAATCAGTTTCCAACCCTAAAGTCAATAATCACAAAAGAGCAAAGTCAATTCCAAGCTAGGAACAAAAAATTTATGTTATAAATCAAACCACAAACCAACGAAGAACAAGTTCTTCCTTGACCTGTTCACTTCTCATACAAAGGGGAATTCACAACAGTTCATTTCTTTGAGAAAGATAAGTCCCTTATATGCATAACAAAATGAGAAGTTATTTTGATAGAATTCAGGTTAAACACTTAGCTAAAACGTGCTCTTATCATTCACCAATATGCATAACTTTAGAAAATAACTCCTTTAAATTAAAATATCCCTTTAAATTTCTTAATATGTGGATTTTACATCCAGAATTTACTAAAACAATCAAGAATTCTTGGAACATCCGAATTACCAGTCACCCTCTAATAGCCTTTTGTTAAAAAAACTAAAAAGGCTTAAAGCCAACCTTAAAATTTGGAGCAAAGAACCCTTTGGCGATATCTTTAGTGTTATTGCCAAAGCTAAGGAGGTAACACATTATGAGGGTGACAAAAACAAAGAAAGAATTAGTTGGATTAAACAAGGTGACAAAAACAAAGAAAAAACAGGTTGCCGACCCCGATGGGTTCGATGCAGCCTTCTATCAAACTTATTGGGTAATTATCCAAAATGATTTATTTCTTACTCTAATTGATTACTTAAAAGATAAACATGTCCACAGTGACATATTTTCTAATTCCAATTGCCTTATTCCTAAATCCTCAAACCCCGAGCATTTAAAAAACTTCAGACCTATTAGTTTATGTTCTATTCTTAATAAAATTATATCCATAATTTTAAATGATAGACTATCAATTATTCTAAGCAAAATAATTTCACAAGAGCAGGAGGGATGTGTTCATAAAAGAAATATCAATGAACATATATTTATCTCTCAAGAAATTATCTATTATCTAAACAGAATCTCAAGAGGCAGTAACATCATCCTTAAAATAGACATGACCAAGGTTTTTGACAAACTATCGTATACTTTTATATTTAATATAATGAAAGCATTTGGGTATCATCCAAATTTCATTAAACTTATAAGCAAATATATTGAATATGTTTTTTTCTCCATCATTGTGAATGGTGAATTAATAATATATTTCAAAGGCTCTAATGGCATAAGATAGGGGACCCAATATCCTCTATCATTTTTCATAATTACTGAGGAATACCTCATAAGAGGTATTAATCTGCTCATTAACCTAAATTATTCGATGAAATTCATAAGTAGAAGTGAAAGAAATGTTAACTACTTAGCATTTGCGGATAACTTTGTCATCTTTACAAATGGTTTAGTTAATAACATTAACAACTTGACCAAATTCTTAAATTTATATCAAAGAATCTCTGGTCACTCCATAGATACTAAAAAAGTCTAGTTTAATTATTTCTACAAAAATAAACAATTCTAGAATTCAAACTCTTAAAATCTAACTTCTTTCAAAAGAAAATATCTTCCATTGACATATCTAGGTGTCTAATTTCATAACAGTAATAAGGATAAGTTATATGATGATTTAGTTAATAAAATAAAGGTTAAAATTAAGGATTAGGATTGCAAATATTTCTTATTTGGTGGAAGTTTAGTACTGATCCAATCAGTACTAATGACCATTCCAACTTATTACTTCGAATGCTACAATCTCCAAAAGACTATTATTCAAAGAATATAAAGACTTCTCAACATATTCCTTCGGGGATCAAAGGAATCTTCTCAAACAATTATATGAATCAATTGGAAGTCTATAAGCAAATTGTACAATGAATGTAAATTAAACATCAGGATACCTATTCATGCATATTATGGTTTAAGTATAGGGAAAACAAAACTCTTTAGGCTAGATATATGGAAACTTTAAAGGCCCTAGAACATGGAATAGATTAAACTTTATAAAAAACATTGTTGAACTATACATTAATTGGAAACTAGGAAATGGTATGCGGACTTCTGGATTGACAAATGGTTTAGGAATAAACCATGAATTGACATCTCTGATGAAACAAATTGTGACTGGTATCATATAGAGAAAGTTAAGAAATTATGGACAAATAATACTTGAAATTAGCTAAATTCAATCAAAGCATCATCACATCTGATATTAATTTAATTCTTAACTTTATAATTCACTCTGACTATGAGGATAAACCTATTTGGATGTTGAATTCCTTATGTAATTTCAACACTAAGATAACATGGAATAAAATATGAAAAAAGCAATCATTCAACCTTATTTGTTAAAGTATGGAATAACTTAACTCCAACCCAATTCTCCTTTCTTCTTTGGAAGATTATAAAAGAATAGATCACAGTTGATAATAATTTCAAAACAAAAATTTCATTCTTGCTTTAAAATGCCAATAGTGTCCTGACATTGAGACAACCAACCATGTTTTTGTAAACTGCCCCATTGCTTGGGTTGTTTGGTCTGAGCTAGGTGGTCTATTTAAGATAAATATTGGAAGATATATGACAATGAAACATTTCAGTAGATGTTGTTTTGGTCTACAAACAAAAACATTCATATCAGAAACATAATCCCATCAATTGGTTGTTAGTCAATATGACATTATAGAAATAAAGCCAAATTTGAAAGAAAATCAATCCTTGACCTTATTTTAAACAAGATCAATCTCATATTGACTAGGTTAGACAATACATACATATTAAAGACTTTTTTTTTGTTTGGAGACCTCCACATTGCCAAGACGTTTGCCTGCTACTTCCATATAAATAGCACAAATAAAGTAGAAACATTGAAATGGATACACCCTCATGAGGACGAACTTAAATTAAATACTGATGGGTCATTCCTTTCAAATGGTGAATCCAGTGGTGCTGGTCTTATAAGAGACAAGCATGGTGATATCCCTCATTGATGGCTTTACTCAGCGGTATCTAGAATCTATAATAAGATATTATAAAAAATCATCTTCTCCACCATGACCATAAAACATATTTCAAGAACCCAAAATTAGGTCGTAGATTGGCTGACTTGTTGGACCCTTAAGTGCAAAATGAAACAAGATTTCATTAACCACCTTCTCCATATTCCCCCTAGAGCAGTAGAACTTTTAGAGAGCCTCATATTAGGTTACTTAAGGCCCGATACATAGGAAAGGATTTTAGGGATTCTAACTTACTCTAATATATTTATATATGTTTATTGATAAGATTTTGCATGTTCACTTTTGCGGTGGTAGGTGGCAAAATTGAAGGAGAGAAGAACAACCATAGATGCAGATAATCAAGCATCAACAAAGAACCACAAAAAAAACATGGCTCCCGTCTTGATTTCATCATGCTAGTATTGAGAGATAATTTGTTAAATTTAATTAGATTTCAAATTCCAAAATATATCAAACTTTGTCAAACCAATTTCAATAGTTTCTCCAACATATCAATTAAATCAATAAGATAAAAACTAGATTAAAAAAAATTACCTTTATATATTCGTCACATTATCATTCTCATTTTTTTTTTTTAAAAGGGAACCCGCAGCCGCTACTCAGAGTGCAATGAGTGCGCACAGGGTAAACCCTTAGTCTGACGCGATAGCCTGCAAACCAACGCCAGAAGGTAAACCACACAAGGTGACAGGCTCAGCCGAGAAAGCGTATGTAGAGGGACTCGAACTCATGACCTTTTGGTCATAAGAATGCCATACTCAACCAACTCGGCTACCCCCTTGGGGGCACATTATCATTCTCATGTTTGCTATTATATCTCAATTTTACCCCAGACTCCAAATCAAACATTTTTTTTCAACTCATGTAAAATGACAAATATATCCTTTATATATAAAAACCCATTTTTACTAAAAATATCAACTTTTTCTTCTTCTCCCTAAAGCTTTCTCTCTCTAACATAAAAAATTCTAAAAAAACTAAAACTTATGAATTTGAGCGACTGGAATGATGATTTTAGCTGTAATATCGATGAAATTGGTTCGTGGACCATCTCGAAACCAAGCTGTAGTATTTTTTGAGATTTTTTCAACTTTCAATGCGATTCTCGAATTCATTACGCTATAAAAGTGACGAACTGCGAATCGAGAATTTGCAAAATTGCATGTTTTTTTTGCCAAAATTGCAAACAGGGAGCTCGTGATTTGGACAAAATCGCGAACAGTCACTTCGTGATTTTGGCCAAATCACGAACTCCGTGTTCGTGATTTTGACATTTAATGGATAATTTATATAATTAAGTATAATATAAAAAAAATCATTAAAGACTAAATATACATCTAGCATTTCATTAAAATTAAATATATTTGTTGTTTTTATTATATTATGAATATATCACTATCATTTCCATTAAAGAGTGACTATCCTTTTCTTTTTATATTGTTTATTTATTATGTAATATTTAGTTTAAATTAGTCAAATAAATATAATACATTTTTATTATGTAATATTTATTTTTTAAATCTTTTCATTATAGCTTAAGAGAGTCAAATAAATATATTGCATGTTTATTACATGATATTTTAAGTTTTTTATTCAAACATATATATTTATTTTCGATGTCTTTTTATTATAGATTAAGAAACTCAAATAGATATATCGCATATTTAAGCTAGTAAAAAATAGTAAAAATATATATTATATTTATTATGTAATATTTAATTTCTAAATCTTTTCATTCTAATTTAAAATGGTTAAAGAATATATAAAAAAAAAAAAAACTAGACCAAAATAACTAGTCAAAATAAGTGTCACTTTTAATACATCGGAAATTAAAATCAATTTTGTTTTTTTAAAAATTAATTTATAACCGTCTAAATTAAAACTAGTCGAAATAAATATTATTTTTACTGCATAATGTCGGAAATTAACATTAATCAAATATAATTTTTTTAAAATTAATTTATAATAGTCTAAATTAAAACTAGTCAAAATAACTCTTATTTTTACTACATAATGTCGGAACCTTTTACCCTATAAATACTTGTTTTCCAAAGCTTGAATCACAAGACTACAATCAAATATGGCATCCCTCAAAAACCCAAATTTTCAAACACAATTTTCCTCCGACGATTCTCTTGTTACTCAGATTACTGAAATTCATTCAAGCATCTCAAAGCTCGAATCACTAAAACCTTCAAAAGAAGTCAATACCCTATTCACTCGCCTAGTAAGACTATGCACCCTCTCGTCCACCATAGACATCAATGCCTTAACCAACGATGCCCAAACAATGCGTGAGAGTTTAATAGTTCTATGCGGTCAATCTGAGGGATTGTTGGAGCTCGAGTTCTCAACAGTCTTAACAAAGATCCCAAAACCTTTGGAACACCTTAATATGTTCCCTTATTATGACAATTACGTCAAGCTTGCGAAGCTAGAGTACAAAATTCTTACCGAAAGCGGTGTCTTGCAACCCAAGAAAGTAGCTTTCGTGGGTTCGGGTCCAATGCCACTAACTTCAATCATACTGGCAACGCACCACATGAAAACAACATGTTTTGATAACTTTGACATCGACGAGGTAGCAAATCGATTGGCTCGTGAAATGGTTAGTTCGGATCCGGAGCTTGAGAAGAGGATGAAGTTTGTAACACGCGATATAATGGAAATGAAGGAGGAACTGGTGGAATATGATTGTATTTTTTTGGCTGCTCTTGTTGGGTTGAGTTTGGTAGAGAAAATGAAAATTGTTGCACATTTAAGGAAGTATATGAAAGGAGGAGGGTATTTACTAGTGAGGAGTGCAAAAGGAGGTAGAGCCTTTTTGTATCCTGTTGTTGAGGAACATCATTTGAAGGGTTTTGAAGTTCTTTCTGTTTTCCATCCTACTAATGAGGTTATAAATTCGGTCATTCTAGCTCAAAAACAACTCTTCTGAGGAGGAAGGAAAGAATAATCGAAGTGTCTACGGAGCTAGCTATTGTTGGGTAAACAAGAAGAGCTTAGTTGTTTTTTCTTTTTTCATTATACTTGATATTGTTTGCTTTTGTTTTACTTAAAATTTTTTTATGTGTAAGCTCAAAAAGAGTCTGACCGTTTAAAATTATTAATAAATATTTTGCTTCACATTCTGTGGATTCAAAAATCTTTTTTTTGAGTGCTTATAGTTTCTTTTATCATATTTAATAACTTATAGTGTCGGTTTTGAGTTTGGATTTATATTTGATATCAGATTTTGGATTTTAATTTGATTTTACTGATTTGGATTTAGATTTAATATGATTTTAGGTTTTGTTTCAGGGTTTTTGATTGGATTTTGTTGAAAAAAATATGAGGTAAAAGAGTAATGCGTATTAATGAAAAAAGAAACCGTGTACCAATTACCAATTGAGCCTGTACACCAGTTGTACTGGTGGCCATAAAAAAAAATTCCATAAACCATAAATTTTTTTCTTTTTTTTCTTTCAAATTCTTATTTTAATGTATTTAAGTCAAAAAACAATTATTTAGTTTTATTTTATTAATTAAAACTTAAATATAATTATATTTTAGATATTATATATATACAAAATTTTGTATCTTATTATATATATTTATTAAATTTATATGAGATAACATAAAAAATGTTTTAATTAACCGAATAATATGGTAGTTTTTTTTTTAATTTATGAATCTTTTATTATATATATACAAAATAAATAATATTTTATTTATTAATTATTTTGTTTTATTTTTCTGAATCTTTTAATAGATGAGTGTGTGTTTAATTGTTTTGTTTTATTTTTATCCTTTAATAGATGAGTTTGAATTATATGAGTTTCTTTAATTTAGTTGTTTAATTGATTTTATGGATGGTTTTAATTTGTTTCAATGATTTGGTTGGATATATTTCAATGGTATGAATATGTTTAATTAATTGGTTTGAATTCGTTTATACATATTTTTTTTAATTTGTTTGAATATATTTAATTGATTAATTTAAATTTATTTATTTACTTGATTTGTTTGAAAAAAAAATTAATTTGTTTAATTAATTTTTTTTATTTGTTTAATTGATTTGTTGGAATAGTATGATTGATTTTTTTTTTATAAAAAAACTTCAATCCAATTTTCTATTTTTTAATTTAAATTGTTAAATTGATTTTTTTTTTAATTTTTATTTGTTGAATATTCATTTGCTTGGTCCATTTGGTCTCATTACTCTGCTAGGGATGACAATTTTTTCCGAACCCGGGTACGAGCCGATGGGATGGGTTATGGGTTTAAACAAATTTCCCCTTTATTTTTTGGAATTAATATCAAATTCTAGAAGTTCTAATAATATTTTTAATCAAATTAAAAAAAAAATACTAACATATACCAAAACTATATATAAATTAATAACAAAATATTTGCTTATTAAAATATAGTATATTTTCAAAAATAAAATTTTTGATGTAAATATTAAATTTGAATTTTTAATTTGTTTTTTAAAAACATTTTTCTTTTTTTTATACAAGACTTGTGGAATGAGTATAAATTCAAATTCAATATATAGTTATAAATTTAATTAAAATAAAAAAGTTTCATTTTTATCTCCAAGATTGATAATATAACTTAAATTGTAATTTATAAAACCTAATTTACAGAAGAAAATAAATCTATATGCTTAGGGTTTTGGAGTCATAGAGAAGAGAAATAGTTAACTTTTATGGGTATCCACGGATGGGTACTCGAACCCGACGAGTTTGGGTGTGGGAAAAAAATATTACTACCCGACGGATACGGGTTAGGGTATGGATTTGGAAAAACATAGACGGGATGGGTTACGGGTTTAGCTATACCCGCACCCATCCCGACCCATTTCCATCCCTATACTCTGCTATATTTGGTATTACCTTAGTTAGATATATAAACTACACTCACCTCTTCAGAAATTGGTTCTGGTCCATTAACAATAAGGTTCATATTAGGACTATCATTCCAGTCTCCCAAATTGAACCAATGGCCATCAGAAACATTGGGGCTTCGCTTTCTTAACTGTTTCACTTCGGGAAACATGTTGAGATATCATCTGTGGAACACCACCAGAAGCAGAGACCTTAACTGGGAATAGTTGACCACCCCTCTTGTTTCCTTGGAATTCAAAAATAGCCCCCTCAAAGCGAAATCTCCCTCTCTCTCATTGACCAAAAGTTTAATTTCTTTTACTGTATGCGCATCTTTTCTTCTCCCTCAAATGGTTCTTCTGGTCTTTAATGTACTCTATCTCCTCATTAATTTTCTTTAATTACTTGCACGATATCTCAAACATTCCAAATCCATAAAACACATTTTACCACATATCGACCTCTCCCTCTCCCTCTCTTCAAACCACTATGAACCAATCCTTTGCCTGACTCTGACCCTTCACCATCCCTATTTCTCAAACTCTCTTCATTATCACAGATACCTCTCAAAACACATGGTTGAGACCCTCACAGCCTCCATTATCTGAGCCCCTGCTCGCAGTTCTACTGCCCCGATCTCCCAGACCCTGCATGGCAACTCAGAGCCATTGAACCATTTTCCCTCTTATGCCTCATCTCCGCTCATTACAAGCTGTCAACCCCCCTTGCATGTTATGTCTGATCACATGCCTATTTTATGCAAGTTGATGAGCGATCCATCCATATACCCATGCAGACTGATGAACAAAACATTTATCTCTCCATGCAGACTTCAAGCCAAATCACATGCATTTTTAAACCCTCGCAACCCCCAATAACTTTTTCCCGCAAATATATTTTCAACCCGGTTTCCTCCATCCAATCTACCCTCCCTCCTTTGATACTGCCTCCCTCAAGTATATTGACAACTACCGTCCAGATTCTCCAAAACCCTTCAAATAGACCAACAATCACTCCACCCCTACCTCAAGCGTAACCGTCTCATTTCTCCACCATTATACACACCACTGGCCCTTTTCTTTCAACCACTCCAAACCTCAACCCAATGTCCGTCATTGGATCGTTTCCTGAATATTTCTAGGGAAGAAACAGTAAAGGTTATGCCATATCGTGAGCTTCTAAGGCTCAACTTGCGTTGGGTACTCGTGCCGACCTCACTGTTCTCAGCTCGTTAGCCCCCTGCTTCCGCTTATCATCTCGATACGACCGATCGTCCTTTTTTCCTCCCATATTTTTCAACACATCTGCATCTTTGGTAATATCAACCCTTTTGATGCCTGTCTCTCAGTCGCCCCTACAATCTCCATGCACACCAAGTCGATTAGCCAATCCTGGCCTAGTGTGGTCGCACAAAAGCTGGACACACACTAATCCATGACGATCGAAAAAATTGACACGATATGCATAGAAAAGTTTATTCTCATGTTTCTAACAGATGCCTTAGCGGGAGACAAGGACGATTGGGAAAAATGTCTTTCAGGATATTTTTTATCTAAAAAATATGCTGCCACCCATATCCAGTTTCTTGATAGCCAAGTATGGGGAATTTACGGTCTTCAAGCATGCAAACCGACGCCTTCGGGGTATTTGTTTTTCTTCAAATTCTCAATTTTAAAATATATAAACTATTATAAATGTAACAATAATTTGATCTCTTACATCTCTATTAATAAATATATTAGTCATATGATCATTAATATGGACCATGCTAATCTGTTTAACAAGGCTCATTGGAGTAATGATGATCAAGTGGCTTCTGATATAGGTTGTTATAATTACGTGAACATTGCTAATAAGGTTTATATCCTTATTGGTCTCCCCCTTCTTAGAACAGGTTCAAGCTTAACTTCGACAAATCTTATTTGCCCAATGGTGAGGCTAGTGGTAGTGGCTTTCTTAGAAATCAAAATGGTCATGTTGTTAAGGGTTTTGGAAAGCTCTATTGTAAAACCAATCATTTGGTGGTTGAATCTACAACCCTCTTAGATAGTTTTCTTATATGTAACAACTTAAACATTTCCAATGTTAATATTGAAAGTGATTGAAAAAAATTAGTAACCCTTATATGGACTGTTGTAGAATTTTTATGCCTCATTCCATGACTTTATCTCATATTTATAGGGTCCACAAGTTGATTGGCTTGCAAAATAGACCCTTAAATGCAAGATGAAAATTCATATGAACTATAACCAGATTCCTAATCCTCTTCAAGCTATTATATTTCTGGAAAACATTGGTTTGAGCTATATCACATCTTCATAAAAAAATTTGTTTATTTTTTATGTTTGAGTTCTATATCTATCTTAATATCTCTAACTCGCTTAACAGGTTTTACATGACTAGCTTTTCAGTTTTATTTTATCGGAATGTAGATTTCAGAATATAAATCAATAGTGCAATAACAATTTTTATTCTCAGAATCTTAATTGCTCCACTGTCAAGATAATGCTAACCTTTGCTATCTTATTTTGAATCCTCTTCTTCAAGTCTGCTCCAACGTTTGTTTCTCTGCTTTGTGGTGTTTTGGTGGTTTTGCTTGTTCTCCGTTTTTGAAGCCTTCTTCTACTTTCCTAAGGCTATCAAGTTTTGGCTAGCCGCATTCATCTTTCGTCTTCTCAATTTTTCCCTTTTTATCTTCCTTAATATTAGCGATAATTTCCCTCTTCTCCGAAAAGCTAAGGTTCTCACTCATGCCAAACATTTTTTCTAAGATACGTTTCCAAAATTGAACAAGCTTCTCGTCCTTCTGGTTTCTTTTCGTCTTTAGAAGTTTTTTATCTGGATTTTTCATTCGTTTTATAAGATGATTTAGGTCCTTCTTTTGAATTTATTTCAAGTGGAAGATCTAGCTGAAGCTCACTCTTTCTTTTCATTATAGTGTTGGTTTAAATTTTTACTTTGTGTTTGGTGGGTGCCCTTTCTGAAAAGTTTATCTAATTTTCTTTGAAGGGCTTGATCCTCTCTTGTATTTTCGAATTGGTCATTATCCTTTTCTTAATAAGATTCTTATGATTAAAAAATATCGATAAAAAAATTTATTTAGCATAATGTTGTTCAATCTGACCCAGATGTCCAGAGTACCAATGGTAGTCTAGAATATCCGTTTTTTTAAATGTATAGAGTACCAATGGTAGTCTAAAATATCAATTTGTTTCTCTCTCTCTACTGTTTTTTTTAATGTCATATCTCTCAACCATAGCTCTAAAAAAATATCCGAAAATACGGTTGGTTATATATTTTGAAAACAAATAAAACTAGATCCATGAAATATATATTTTTCTTTTTAAAAAAATATATTTTTAGTTGTGTAATTATGTGCAATTAGGTTGCGTAATAGGTATGAAATATCAAATGTTTTCTAGTTGTAGAATTACGTGTAAATGAGTTGCGTAAATAAGAAAACAATAGTTGTGTAAATAGGAATTTGATTGCAAAAAAGAAAATGTGCCCAATTGTGAAATTACATCGATAATGAGTTTTGTAAATAAGAAGAACATTATAAGAGTAGGAACTATCTCTGTTTAATTTGAGTCTATTTTCTGTGGGGGAGAGTGTATCCATTTAACATGTAAGAATTTCATATTATTTGTGTGATGGTTGAAACGACAAGATATGAACTATTTTTAAAACCCCTAACCATAAATCCTTGGTAATATGATTTAAACATTCCATTTTGACTAATATGTATTGTATTTGTCTGTTGGGATTTATACACTACTTTTTGAAGGCATTGTTGGGAGTAAGGAGATGCGAGCGAATGTAGATACGATTATCCAGTGCAAGCATGCGATTGGAGAGAAATTAAAGGATTACACAAAAAGGTTTGTTCTGACTAAAGCAAGTTTGGATAATTCTGAAGAAAATGTGGCAACGACAGCTTTTTGCCAGGGTCTATTGCCAGGGATCTGGCTAATGAAATGACAAAGAGGAGAGCTCTAACCTTTGGAGCATTGATGACCCAGGTAGAGGATCAGATCAAGATTTAAAAGTCAACCACGGTCCGAGGAGGAGCTGTTAGTACTCCAAAGAATTCAGGTCAGGTGGCCAATAACCAAGGGCAACCCTCGAATGGTAATCAGCAGTCACGTCCAAAGAATAATAACTTGTCACCTCGAACTGGTGGATATTCAAATCATGCTCCATCATATAATTATAACAGACCGAGGTGGGTTAGGCCAGAATATTATGCTCATTTTACATAAAGTGTGGTTGCAATCTTTGACAAGAACAAAAGCTTCTTAAACTTTAGGAAGCCAGCTTGAATAAATAGGCCAAAAGAGAAGCGGAATAACAAATATTGCAGGTATCATGAATACATCGGACATGATACTAATGATTGCATCGCGTTAAAAAAATAAGTTCAAATTTTGATTGAAAATGGGAAGCTCTTGACTTATGTGAAGTCACAAGGGAGCGGTTCAAAAAAAAGAGCATCAACTTCGAAGGCTAGCCCAGTTGCGCCAGCTGAGAATTTAATGATTTTAGATTCGAAGGCTGAAGAATTTGATGACTCTTTGGAATATGTGGATAAGGATCCGAACAGGTTAATCTTGATGGTTGTTGAAGAGCCAGTAGAGAAGGGGCGTGTGTGAGATTTGTGTATATATTTTGAATAATTATCAATTTTTGGAGGTGATTCAGTGACCAGCAACACTGATACTTTGAGAAAGAGGCATGTTGTCAATTTGACAACTCATATTGAAACGAAAATGTCTACACACTTGTATGGAAAAAAGGACATTCCATTCATCTTATTCGATGAGGATGATCTGCGGGGAACGGTGGGGCCGCATAAAGACGTGGTAGTTATTGCTGCAGAAGTAGCTGGCATCGAAATTCGGCGTGTTCTTATAGAAACTGGCAAATGTCCTCTTTAAAACAACTTCTGATAAAATGCCCAATCTTCCTCAAATTCTCAATCAGAACGTACAATCATAGGGTTTACATGCGTGACAACTGGTGTGATTGGAGAATTCGAGGGGGAAGTGAGTTTCAGAAAAATGAGCTTTCAAGAAGAAGGTCCATGTGCTTATTGTGGTGGTGGACTGCCCCACGAGCTACAATGCTATCTTCGGAAGGTCATGGCTTTCTAGAATGTATGGGGTTGTGTCAACGGTACACCAATGTTTCAAGTATGTGGTAGGGGATCAAATCGGGGTCGTTCGAAACGAACAGAAAGTAGCCAGAGAATGTTATGCCACTGCCCTTTGGATCCAGGGATCCAGCAGTGGAAATTTGATGCATGAATAACAGTCAGAGGGGTTGACCTCAGATTTTAAAAAAAGAGTTGACGATCTGAGAGAAACCTCAGGGTCTTTAACAGTAAGTGAAGAAATAGAAGAGTATACTTTTCAGAAGGAAGAGTGCTTCGAATAAGAACCTTACTGACCCCACTTTTACGTCAACAACTGCTATAATATTTTACTTTTAACTTGGACGTTTTCGTTTGGAAAACGGAGGATATGACAGGAGTACCGATCGAGGTGATTCGTCATAGTCTGGCTATTGATCTGAAGGTAGAACTAGTGATTCCAAAAATAAAGGCATTCTCTTCTGAGAAGGCAGAAACAATTGTTTTTGAGGTGGATACGTTATCCAAGGTCGGACACATAAGGGAGTCACAGTATCCTTTATGGACGGAAAATCCAGTAGTGGTCCAAAAGAAGAATGGAAAGTGGAGAATGTGTGTGGATTTTACAGACTTGAATCGAGCCTGTCCTAAAGATCTATTTATTGTTCCTTAAATAGATCAAGTGATTGATTACACTTCAAGAAATAAAATACTAATATTCATAGATGCTTTTGCAGGATACAATCAGATTCAGATGGATCCAAAGGACCAAGAGTGTACGACCTTCATAAATGATA
Source organism: Limnanthes douglasii subsp. nivea (assembly GCA_036936605.1). Lineage (NCBI taxonomy): Eukaryota > Viridiplantae > Streptophyta > Magnoliopsida > Brassicales > Limnanthaceae > Limnanthes > Limnanthes douglasii. The sequence goes on from JAUPFV010000002.1 coordinate 312,864,594, forward strand.
GAGGGTTGCATTGCTATAAGGTTATGCCCTTTGGATTAAAATATGCTGGAGCCACTTATCAAAGATTGATGAATAAATCTTTTGCCACTCAGATCGGAAAAAATATGGAGGTGTATATAGATGATATGGTGGTAAAATGTTTGAAGGATGATGTGCATCTTGAAGATTTAGAGGAAACATTTTTTAATTTAAGGGCAATCAGGCTAAAGCTTAATCATGAAAAGTGCACCTTCGGAGTTCGATCAGGGAAGTTCTTGGGTTATGTTGTTAATGAAAGCGGAATCGAAGCTGACCCAGAACAATTACAAGCTCTGATAGCAATGAATTCGCCTAGATCTGTTAAAGAAGTGCAAATTTTGACAGAAAGGTTAGCACCACTTAAGCGATTTATTTCTAGATTTCTTGACAAATGCTTTCTTTTCTTTCAATTTTTACGAGGAACAAATAGATTTGAATGGACATCGGAGTATGAGGCAGCATTTACAAGCATAAAAAACTTTTTATCATCACTAGAGCAATTTTCAAAACCTCGAAGTGGAAAAAATCTCTTTTTGTACATTGCGTATCGGATTTCACACTAAGTGTAGTGTTGATAAGTGAAGATTCAGGTATTCCAAAGCCAGTGTACTATATCAGTAAAAGTGTAATGGAAGCAGAGTAGAGGTATATGAAATTGGAAAAAATAGCATTAGCATTGGTGATTGCTGCTAGGAAAATGCGCCCTATTTTCAAGCTCACACTATCGAAGTTCGTTCTTCATTCCCTTTAAAAAATATTTTGCAACGACCTCATATTTCGGGGAGAACAACCAAGTGGTCAGTGGATTTAGGAGATTATGATATTTTGTTCACACCTCGAACTACGATTAAAGACCAAGCGTTGGCAGATTTTTTTGTTGAATTTCATTCGAACAGATCGGATAATGAAGAAAGTAAATATATTGCACCTGGAAATTCGAGGTGGATTGTTCAAACAGATGGAGGGTCTGGTATTTCAGGATGCAGTGCTGAGGTTCAGTTAATAGCTCCAACAAGAGAAACCTGATTCAATTTTGATCAAATTTGTTTTTCACACTTTGAATAATGAAGCTGAATATGAAGCTGCTTTGGCAGGTTTGATATTGGCAAAAATATGTGGAGCAACTTCAGTGCGCTTGGAAACAGATTATTAGTTGTTAGTGAATCAAGTATCTGGATTTTTTGAGGCAAAAAAGGATCGTTTAATTTTATATCTTCAGGAACTTCGAAATTTAATGTTACTCTTCGATCATGTTGTTGTTGAATATATTATTCAAGGAAGTAATATGGTGGCTGATTCTTTAGCAAATATTGGTTACAAGGAGGAGTATCCTTGGATTTTGCTACAAGAAAATCCCTCGATTTTGACTCAATCGAATCAGTTTGAATATATAGAGGAGCTCTTTATCACATCCAATGCAGTATGAGGAGATTGGTGAACGGATATTCTTAATTTTTTGACTCAAGGAACATTGCCAGATGATAAGAAGTTGGCAAAAACATTGAGATGTAAAGCCTTCGGATATATAGTTTTAGATGGAATTTTGTATAATAAGGCATTAAGCAGGCCAATACTATGATGTCTAGATAAGCAAGAATCACATGAGGTGTTATCAGAGTCCAGTAATGGAGAAGGGTCAACTCATTGCGGTTTTAAAGCTTTAACTCGACGAGTTTTGCTTGCAGGATTTTATTGTTCTACAATCATGACCGATGCTAAAAATTTGGTTCGAAGTTATGATATTTGTCAAAGATTTTTGAATGTTATACATAGGCCGGCAGTTCTACGTATGTTTATAACCGAGGCCATACCATTTGATAGACGGGGAATTGATCTGGTAGGGCCTTTGTTGATGGCATCTGGGGGACGCCAAATGATAATTTTAGAAGTGGACTACTTTACAAAATGGGCTAAGGTAGAACCACTATGTGGAACAAAGTCAAAAGATGTAATCAAATTTATTGTGAATAGTATTTGTTGTCGCTTCAGAGTCCCTCGAAGAATAAGAACATATAATGGCCCTCAGTTTAATAATAAATAAATGACTTCGTTTTGTGCATCAAAGGGTAATCAAAAATGTTTTTCGACGCCTTTTCATCCTCAAGCTAATGAACAAGTCGAAGTGACGAACAAAACTATTTTAGATGGTTTGAAGAAATATTTGACAGGGCCAACAGATAAATAGCCAAATTATTTACAATATGTGCTTTGGGCTTACTAGACAACTCCCAGGGAGGCTATAAAAGAAACTCATTTTGCCTTAGCATATGGAATGGATGCAGTTATCCCTGTAGAATATACGATGTCGTCTTTTAGAATAACTCAATATTCTGAGAGATCCAATGATAAAGCTAAAAGGGAGAATTTAGATTTGATTGAGGAGAAAAGAGTTCGAGCTATATAAACGTAATCCATTATCAGACTCTTATGAGGAACAGATATGATTTGAAGGTGAAAAGAAGAGAGTTTAAAGAAGGTGACAAAGTGTTGAGAAAATTATTTTTTCATACAAAGGAGAAGAGCCTCGGAAAAATGGCCCTGAATCCGGAAGGGCCTTATATGGTTTTCGAGACGATAAAACCAGGGTCTTATCGCCTTTGTGATATTCAATGGAGAATGCTTCAACACCCGTGGAATATACAGCATTTGAAGTTATATTGGGAATAGGTTTTATGCATTTTAGATTTTCTACTATTGAATGCAGCCCTCTTTCCTACCCTGTTGGCCCATGAAGGTTTTAAAAATGCGCTATATACATATTCAATATTATCAATAAAATGCATTTTTAGCCAATAATTGTTTATAAGTGTCTATTGAAAAAAATCTTAACAATTTTATCAAAGACTGATCATTTTTGAGATTGGTTAAGAATATAATAGACTGCAGTGCTTATTACCCTTTTTGAAGAAACAACCATATTCGAAGTGCTACGTTCAATAAATGCACTATGATTTTACGAAGTGCAATGTTCAATAAATGCACTACAATTTTACGAAGGGCAACGTTCAATAAATGCACTATGTAATTCGAAGTGGTATGTTCGAAACTTGCATTAAGTCATTCGAAGTATTACGTATTGTGAATTTCAAAGTGCATTATTATATTTAAAGAGTTATGTTTAAAAAATTATTATTATTATTATTTCAAGATTTTTAACTTCGAATTATTCATATTGATAATAAAACCGAGAAATAAACAAAGATATTTATCAATTAGATTAATTCGATGAAGTATAATAAGTAGGATACTAATTTGACAAGTACACAAATGATAACATAAAATCAAAGAATAACAAAATTCTTCAGACGAATCTTCCTCGGATGATTCTTCTGATGGTGATGATGAGCTTTTGATAGGATAGAAGGCTTCATTAGGAAGTCGTTCGACGGGAATGTCGTTCCAAAAAATAGAAAGATTGATTTTTGGATAAGTCGCATCAATCTCTCGAAGAAGAGTGATGTTTGTCTCTTCTTTACCATTATTAATAGCAACTAACATGTCCTTAGAGCATTCAGCTTCTACGGCAGTGACAACAGCTTTTTTTTCCTTCTCAAAATCAGCCTTCAACGTGGCTATCTTATTAGTCAAATCTTTATTTTTTGCTTCGTTGGTAGCAAGAGAAGTTTAGAGACCTTTGAATTAAAGCTTTTCAGCACCCAACCCTTCACAAATAGATTTTGATGAATAATATTCCTCGAATAAGCTCAGATCTTTCCACTTTGAAGATGTGGAATTGCTCGATTACTTGATTCTGAATTTTTTCCCTCAGTTGTTTTTCAGCATCGGCAATTCCCTTATATCGAACCATTTCTTTGGCCAATCGATTCAAGTCACGGTGGGAAGCCTCGACTTGTGAAGAAAGAAACTTTGTTGCAGCATCAAGATTGGTAAATGGTTAGAGTGCAGCAAGGACTTCAGGATTGAGAGGAGGAGGAGGAAAAACTGTTGGGCTAGGACGCGGAAACATGTTCAGAGATGTAGTTGGAACAAAAGGACAGATGATTTCTGGAGACACTTTGAATGTCGACTTTCTCCCAAAATTGTGCACGTGAGTCTGGGTATCTTGGATGGCAGGATCGCCCTCTCCAGCAAGTTCTTGAGACTCGTTGAAATTAATAAAGCTATCAGGTTCAAAGTGGTCGTCATTTTGATTATCATCATCTGCAATTGTCCTCGATGATTATTGGAGCATCATCATTGGTTATTTTCTTTTCGAGAGGAGGATTTTGTTGATTCCCAACAGTTATGACTTCATCCTCATCAACCAATGTGTATTCGATGACCTTTGATTTTTTCTTTTCTTTTCATGAGGACTGATGGAAGTTTTCTTTTTCTTCGAAGAAGGTTCTTCCTCTTCTTTTTATTAGATGGTTGAAAGAGTTTGTTCTACTGCTTTTATTTTGTAATGTTTAGTCTTCGACTGTGTGGAAGGGCTAGTACCAGATGTACTAGCTGTCTTTTTATTTTTCTTTTCCTTTTTTGCCTTTTCCTTTTTCTTTTCAGGCATGTGACTCTCTGACTTTTTGTGGATGGGGAGGAATACCTTATAGTCAGGTTGAACTAGTCTTTTGCAAGCATGATGAGGGTTAGGATGATCCATTAGATTTGGAGGAGGAAAGACTCCAACTATGATCGGAAAGAGATGACTGTTGAGGAAGTTGATCGGTTGAAACGCGGTGTGGAAAGCGTTGTTCTACTCTGTTTTGGCCCAAACGACAAGCTTTTTGAAAATGTCATTGGTCGTTGTCCGACGAATATCATACCGCCTCAGAATTTATGAAATGATCACACAAATAAATAATAAATAAGAAAGACAACAGATGAGATTTGAACTTATCTTAAAATTTATAATATTCGAAGTACTTGCGGTTACTTCTCCCGATGAGATTAAGTTTTGATGAGTTGGCATCAGATATTTCTTCGCCGTTCTCTAATGCTCTCGAGATAAAGACAAACTTTTATTTCCAAAATTTGTCCTCTTCCAAGAGATCATCGATGATTTTTAAATCATCTACTAAAGTGAGATAGTAGAATGGGAGCTTAAGACCTTTTGATAATTTGGTCAAGGATATGAAATCCTTGATGTTGATTGGAATCTTGGACAACCGAGATGACATGATCACAGACATGAGAGTGAACCACTAATTCGGTGTCACTTGAGTTGGGAATAGGTTGAGAAGTTCAAAGTACTCCACGATCATAGGATCAAGTGAGAACCGAAGATCTTAGTTGATAATTTCGGGGTAGACCACCAGTTCTTCATCCTTGAAATCTAAAGGAGTTTCCCCTTTCTTAGGTAGTCGAACGATGGTGTTGTCTCCCATCCCCTATTGTTTCTTTAAGTCTGATGCTTGGCTCTCTTGATAGTATATATATGGAACTTTCTTCAGCTTAATAATGTAGTCAGCATCGAGATCTCTCAAGTTTCTACCAATGGTTTCTCTTTCCTCATCGAAAACGGTTCCCAATGATTTCTTTTTTTAGGCTTGTGAACTTTCTTTTCTGTGGCCATTTCTGAGTCTCCTTCATCGGACTCAACTTTATTATCAGACCGGGTAGCTTTGGAATCAGCTCCATCGGCCTCTGATGTTTCATCCCTTGTTTGGGGAGGATCTTGGGAGGAATTTGGTTGAGGTAATGAAGCTTCTTTGACTATGTCTCTTTGAGGAGGATACTGAGTAGATGGATTCGAGGAGGGGGAAGTTGGAGCAGCATCAGAATCATCTCTCATGGCTATGAAAGTTTTTCTTCTACGGGTTGGTGGAGGACAAGTTGAAGAATGAGTAATTTCAATTTATTTTGAAGAAGATTTGCTTGATTCTTCACTGATCAGAAGTGATGCTCTGATTTGAGAAGAGGAGATTTGAGGTGTTCTGGGTGTTTGAACTCTAGAGGAATGATGCTCTTTGGTAGCAGGAAAGGCAAAAAAACAGGAACTTTAGTTGGATCAAAATTACCGTAGTAAGTGATTTTAATGGTTGTTCCAACGGGAGCGTTGTTGATTAATCCGGCAGCTTTGTACTCCTCTACACTTTCAATTACGAAAAAATAATTGTATGATCCAAAGATTTGGGTTTTTTGGGTATTCTAGCCTTAGATCTTCTGGATTTTGGATTTTTTTCTCATAAACTGGATGAAGATTGACCAGAAAGTATGGGTTTTCCAGCGAAAATAGCTGGGAAAGTTGAAGAACACGTTGAAATTAGCGAAGGGTGAGCTGTATCTCTCTCAAGAAATTTGGATTGTGAATTAGAGAATGAAGTTACTAACAAATTTATATGAGGATGAGAAGATGTGTGGAAGCAGTAACGACCTTGTGATAATTGGGCCGAATACGAAACAGTGATAGGGTTATGAGTTCGACATCTGTCAGACTAGCTAGCTAGTTATAAATCTAGTAGCTAGTTATTCATGATGAATTTGAATGGTTAGATTTTATAAATATTTACTTGGAAACGATTTCGAAGACTAGTAATTTCTTTGAGAGTTTTGATGTGTGGGTACGTTTGGCATAATACGATGATTATATTCTAAATTTTCGTCTAAAAATATTCGAGGACAAAGAAAAGTTGTTATTGATTTTTTTTACTTCAGGTTTATGATATGGCTTCTGGAAGGATTCGAAGACATTTAGTTCTCATTCATTTACTGACATGAGAACTAAGGGGCTACTGATATGGAAGTATAAATTTAAGAACTAAAGTGTAAATAATTTAAGTTTAATGGAGCAATTATCATTATGTATTTATATTGAGGACTAAGGGTAATTTATCCCTTTATGTAACCGTTTTCAGTTTAGAGCTAAGTCTCAACGCCTCTATATAAAGGCCAGGGTTGAACTAATAGAGGGGTTGAATACTTTTTAACTCAATTGTGCTCTGACTTTATCTATCTAAAAAATCTTTCTCTCTCACTAAAAATTGCGTATTACGTTTTCCTAAGACAACTGTTAATAATTGAACTCATGAGATGTTACTGGGAAGATATAAATAAGTTTTTGTATTTAGATTTATTTTTGGCAGACCAAATGGTATAACATATTCTAGATGGTAAGATTGTTCTTATACGAGTCGTTTGTTGGTATATTAAAGCCAAATGCTTATTATATGTTTAATATTCATATGGTTTCCTAATAATCTACCGAAAATACTTGGGAAGTATTTCTGTACTTCCCAGGTAGTATCTCCCTATAAAAAGCAACGGTCACATTTTTCTGCTAATCATCGAGTTGTTCTTAATGTGCACAAAGCGTTGAGTATAATCCTTCAAAAAAATTTGATTCTGCTCCTTACAATATATTATGTGGTCAATGTGTCTATTTGTTATTTTAATTTTAACAAATCGATATCCAAACAACGTTTACAATATATCGAAGTTGGTGATAGACCTCGAGACCATTTGATTAGACCATGATTAAGACATTTCCTTTGGAGAATATTGAAAATGCTTGACACCAAAAACAGTCATCCTCAGGGAATGTCATGTTTATGTTCGCAAAAATTTATTAAAATATGAAGCTTTGGGTCACCGGTCCCATTGCACTTCTCTATTTTGTGAACATTGAACCTTAGCGGTAATTCTACCACCACAACTTCTGGAACCAAATGAGACATTTTTATTTTATACTCTTGTCTATAAAAAGTTATTTAACGGATGGTCCGGATTTTGAGTATGGGTTTAGGCGATAAAATAATCTTATGTTAAGCATATGTGCCAGATTACCATGGACAAGCCCCTACCCGTGATTTCTTACTAATTACAAGCTTGGTTTAGTCCCAAATGTGGTAACCTAACTTGAGGTCCGGAAGCGGAAGGTTAGGCCTACTGTTGCACCCCTTGAGGGAGAACGTTTGAGGATCATAGGCATATTATTGTGTTATTGATTCAACCTGAACTTGCTCAATAAGCGGGGCTGCAGCCTGAATGTCTTGTGAGATCCTTCTCTAATCTACCTCACGGTTTTTGCGAGACCTTCTCTTAGACTCTTTAACACCTCGAGACCTCAAAGGTGCATCAACACGAATTTTAGACCGCACCTCAGTGCTCATATGAGTTAAAACATCGCTCGCCTTTTGGAGGGCGGCACTTCGGTCACGATAACAAATATGGTCGAATTCTATTGGAGGTTGAAAGAGTAAAGTGGTTCTGATTTCTATTATATGGAATTTTAGACTTATAATAAAAACAGCGCCAAGTAAGTTAAGTGCAAACTTCACTTAATCTTGGGCCTCCAAAGCTTACAAAGCTGACCTAGATCAAGAAACCGACCTAATTGGCTCATGTACCTAAAATTAATCTATAAATACTCGAAAGTACCGTAATTAAGAGGCTTAGAACATTATCTCTCTAAATATTAAAACCAAGCACCTTAATTATCTTTCTATGATTAATACCTGACCATCCAAAATATTTTCAATACCCTTAAATCAGGAATTATCTACACCAAATTGGCGACCATAGTGGGAGCGTAAGATGCCCGAATAACGATATTCAAAACCCGACTTGCAAATCGTGTTTCAGATTTCTTTGAGGCATGGATCCCGACATGAAAATTGATCCCCCACTTGAGAATGAGAGGGTAAGAGGTAATAATGAGCACGCTAAAACGTCTCATTTAAATGACAATAAAGAACAAATATCTTTCATGCAAGAAGAACATGATCAATTGTGGGCAGAAATTGAAGCGTTGAAAGCCCAAAGGCGAGCTGAAAAGAGCTAAGTGGGAAACTTTCATTAGGATTTCCAATGCCCAATGGTCGAGATAACAACCATAAACAAGATAAGAGTGACCAATCCCTGAAAGCTCATAAAAAAGCAAAAAATGAACTTCGGGCTAAATAATTGTTATGAACATTTGACTCTGTTGGAAACTCAACCATAGAATCAGATTCATATATTTCTTCTTCCTCTTCATCAAGTAGTGACCACGGTTGTAAGAAGAAAAAAGAAATGTTAACTAAGAAACATTCCAAGAAAAGATCAAGTAAAGTTGATTCATCAAGGAAGAAAATGAATAAAAATAGCAAATGAACAAAAAAAGGTTATCAAGGCAAGGTTAAAGGGTCGGCTAACCACAACATTGATCATTTGATAATTGATCAGTTCGATGTCTAATCCGAACCGAGTATCTTTGTCACTCCAGATGAGGATCCTATGTTTAGCCAATGGCATAATTGGAGGCAATTACCATTGTCTTCAAAAATTATTTTCGGACATTTACCGAGACGGTTTGCTAGCTTGAAGATGGAGACATATGATGGAAGCCAAGATCCTGATAATTATCTCAAGCAGTTTAAAATATTTATGATGAGTTTTAATTATGATGATGATAAGTTGTTGTGTATGATATATTCTAAGACTTTTAGCGGAAGTGCCTTGAAATAGTATAACAGATTTCTATAAGGGTCCATTAAAGTTTTTGACATGTTTTGGATGACATTCCGAAGGCAGTTTGTGGAGAGTAAATAGCTCAAAGGAAACGGTGTCACCATAATTCATTGTGCAAAAAACATAATGAATCCTTAAAGGATAACATCATCGGTTTTGTGAATATCAAGGATAGACTGGCTAATTGTTTTGAGAAGGTAGATATTGCTTCTCTAAGACAAAGTTTAATACCAAGAAATTTGGCTAATTTGGTTACTCGAAAAAAAAATGACTTGGGGATGTTTAATGAACCAGATCGGAAAGTAAATCATAGCCAAAGAAGCTAAGAGGTCAAGATTACCTCGTCAACATAAATCTATTCCCACAAGCCAGTACTCAGTCTCAAGCTACGGTCAACAATCGTCTTAAGGAATTCGGGCAAAAATCTCATTGGCTTAGACATATTTAGTCAAATCATGTCCAACAGTCTAGACCAAGGGGAAATTAGTGGGTTCAACCTGAATGGTTTGCATAATTAGTTGAAAATGTAGCCACCACTAATGATAGAACCAAGAATGTTGTGAAATTCTGAAGGCCAACACTGATTCAATCCCTAAGAGAAAATCGAAACACATATTTTTTTTAAGTACCACAATCATGTGGGCCACAATACTAAAAATTGCATTTCCTTGCAACAAGAGGTGCAGACGTTAATTGAAAATAAAAATTGTCAAAAAACAAAAGGCTAATAGAGAACTTAACACCTGTGCCTAGCCTAGTGCAGGCACAACTCAGATCAGATCACCAAATGTTCAAAAACAAAATATGGAAACTTCTAAATAAAAAAGTGCAATGGTAATTTTGAAACAGTTCGATGTAGATTCATGATATTTAGACGGTGATCCGGATTGGAATCAAGTTGATGTGATAACAAAAAGAATAGGGAAAGTATTTGATCTATGCAACTATTTCAAATCTTTGACTATTTTCGAGGAATTTCGGTAACTGCGCCATCAAACTATTCGAGAAAAAGATATGTAAACAGTTTAACGGTCCAGAAGGACCCGAGAGAAAGAAATTGTGAACCCTCATGTAGCATGACACTGAAATACAAAGTGATTAACACAAATAGTTCGACAAATATTTTAGACAAATGAAAAATCTTTCGATAAATATTTTAATTCATTTTATTCGACCTTCGCATCGGAATAGGATACAAGATATCGTAAATTTATCTCGCATCTACGGTTTTATCGGTCCGGTTCAACGTGAATTTTGACGGAATCGTACCAGATCGCTAAATTAAATTTTTTATTCAAATTTTTTAAATTTTAACATAACTGGCCGCTAAGCATTTTCATTCGGACTAGATCCGGACCGTTAAATTTTTAATTCTATTTTTTAGAGAATCGGACGGATCCGCCAAAAATTTTAGACAGGGATAATAACATTATCGCATGAATTTATAACCTTTAGGGATAATAACATTATGGGTACGGCTATATTCAGGCCCAAAAAATGTTAACCAGCCCCAAAAAATAGCGTTTTTAAACTTTTACAATTTTATCCTTACCCCGGCGGTTGAACCCATCTCAACCGCCAGTTGAGACCCTCTCACCCGGCGGAAAAGCTGTTTCACCCGCCGGGATAAGCTTCCCTGCCGGTTGAGAGGATCTCAACCGGCGGGGTAAAAGACGTAAAAGACAACTAAATTTTTTGGGTATGATTATCATGAAGATCCCTAATTTAGCCAAGCCCTAACATTATCGCATGAATTTATAACCTTTAGACCTATTTCGGAGCGAAGGCATGTGTGGCATACGACCATACAAATACAGAGTTGATTGTCCTTACTTTAGAAGACCTTAAACGAATGCAGAGTTGATTGTCCTTAGTCTAAGGGACCTAAAAAGTATACACGTGTCTCCTATATATTCAGAGTTGATTGTCTTTTTACTTTAAAGGACATAAAAAGTATACACGTGCCTCCTATATATTCAAAGTTGATTGTCCTTACTTTAAAGGACCTAAAACGTATACACGTGTACGTGTCTCCTATATATTCATCGTGGCAAGGGATTCAATGCCAATTAGGGAGGACTAAATTGGGACACGGGACACATTTAGCTTCGTACAAAAGATCAAAATTTGACGATCCGTAGTAATATCAAGAGCCGAAATATTGCAAACCCGATAAACTAAGATAAGGACAGAACGTCATCCAAATGATCTTATCCATCACAACCCCAAACAATAGATTCAAAAACCCCAAACAATAGATTCAAAAAGGCAAAACAAAAACTCAACTCCCTTAACATTGTCTTTTACTTCACACAAGTATCTAGGACCTGCAAAGATTCTCTTACAGATAAAAACAGAGCAAAAGTCATATTTATTTGCATACACATGAGACATGACCTCCCTCCCTCTGTTTATTTTACATAACATAACAAAACTACACCACCAATTTAGACAGCTTACATACAACTTTACATATATAAAAGAAAAAACCCACTTATTGGACACTACACTCTTTAGGGAAACCCTGAGGAAACCGGTTATGATCAGTACAGTAATTGTAAATCATGTACTTGCTCTGTACCCATTTGATTTTACTCACATCCATAGTCTGAGACAAACTATTCCGGTTCACGTTGAAGTTCCTGTAAGAAGCTGTGAAAGGAGCCTTAGACCAATCTGTTTTCACCAAACCACCTCTCGTTGCCCAGTCGTCAGCGTTCCATAAACTCGAGTAGATCCTCATCCGTTGGTTTTTCGGAAACGGAACTCCGATCGATTCTAAGTTCTTAAACTCTCGAATCGCCATCCCATCTACGGCAAACCTGAAAAATATTTATATTTACTAAAATTAATCATTTGGGTCATCATGGGTCACAGGGTCAGTCTTAAAATACATGCACAGTCTACTTACAAAATATGTGCAGGGTTCCAACGAACAGAGTAGGTGTGGAAATCAGAGGTTGGATCGAACCAGAGATGAAACTGTTGTTCTCTGTCACCTTTGCCTTGTGTAAACACGTTTGTATGTAGAGTATAAGGCTCACCAGTTACGTTACCCAAAAACTCGAAATCGATTTCGTCCCAAGACGATCCCGGCGATTTTAACTACATAATCACAAAAAAGTAACAAAACATTAGTATTACTATTTACTATTATATATAACCAAATGATCATAATAATACTTACATAGTACGCAGTTACAGTACCAGCAGAGTTTCCCGGAACAAGTTTGAGTTGCATATCGATATTTCCGAACAAATACTCGTTTTTGGATTGAAAACCCGAACCGGAAGATTGGTCGAGTGATAAAGTGAGAATTTGACCGTTGTTTTGAATATTGGCTTTGTCATTTCCCCAAGTTATGTCGAATTCTTGGTTGAAATTTGCAGCAGATGCTACCGTTAAAGAGATTAATATTAGTAAACCGACGAAATGAAAGCATAAAGAAAATAAAGAAACCATTTTTTTTTGTGTTGCTTAGAAAACAGAGTAAAAGCAGAGAGTTGATGAAAATCGTGAGTGTTATGCACTTTAATAATGGGCGTGGGGGTATATATAGTATAGTCACGAGAAGTGTAGAAAGGACTCGTGTTGTTTTTGGGTCCCTCGGACGGACATTAAGTTTTGGTCATACGGTGAGGATAATATGATAATAAGATAAGCCAAATTTATATTTATTTAATGCTAGATTATGTCACATGAAAATTGTTTTGACACGGATCTAATTTTGTTCTTTTATGAGTTGGTGAAAAAAGTGTAAAATCGAGAATGTAAAATATGTAGCCAACTCGATAATTTATTTGAGAAGGTTTATGTCGGAGCCGGACTATCAAATATTCTTTTGTTAGTAGACGAGTTTTTCAAGTTCAGTAATAATTTTTGCCATGGTTTTATTTTTATAATATTTTAAGTTTTGATGTGGAAAATTTGGGCGATTATAAATTTTGGTACTTAAAAAATGATATCTCAGAAGTTACAAATATAAAATAATAGTCATAAAAGTTAAAAAGTAATAAAAATAAATTAACAATATCTTAGATGGTTTTGATTTTATTTATTTATATCGTTTTTAACTATAGAGTATATTTTTAACATATTACGAGGATTTGATATTTTTCTTTTCTAGTCACATTTATTTGACTAAGTATTAAATCATATAGAGTTTTTGAGTATAGCTTGAATATATTAGATTATTTGTATCCTTAAAATGACTTTTTTTTATTAGTTGAAAAATATCTTTTGATTACCGGACCATATTTTAATTTAGTTTTGTCTTTTTATCTGAACGGTCATCTAAATTCTTAGAAGTTTTAAAGTTTTTTTTTTCAAATTTATTATAGTTGAATTATTACGAGATATGTTTCTGATTTGGTTCGTATCTAATTATTCCTGTTTTATTATAATATTTCGTCGAATGAAATTTCTATTGAGGATGAAAAGCTTTATTTTCATAAACGAAATAATACAACTAGCTTATTTCTTATTTGCTAATCTATTTTTCTTTATTCATCTAATAAAGCTTCAATTTTTCATTAAGTGTAGTTGAGTAGATAGATCTTCTGTGAAGGATGAAGTATTAATTGAGTAAGTTGGATCGAAGTGCTAATACTGTTTTGAGAGCTTTGGGATAACCGAAGGTGTTGTTATATCATTCGATCCAACTTTTATCCTTTGGTGAATGTTGATAGAAAGATTATATTATTTTATTTTTAAATTCTAAAATTAATAAGTGGTTATATATATTTTTAAAATTGCTTGGCATCCTTCCTAATTTTTGGTGAAGAGTAATGTAACAGTTGAATAACATACGAGAATATCATCTTTTTTCCTAATCAGCCAAAAAATTTATTTTTATTTTCGGTTTTGCTCCGTATTCTACGGACGTAAATGTATATGAATAAAAATGCCTTCGTTCGTAAGAATCTATATTTATTTGGTGTATTTATGACAAAGGTTTAAAAACTGGGGGGCTTATCTTGTTTTTCAAATTTAAATAAGATAAGATTAATAGTATTTATTTAAATGTATCTAATTACAAGACGCAAGATATTGTTGAATATAAATATAAACAAATAATTTGTATTAAATAAAATAATGCAATAGTATGAATAAGTAGAATTTCGAGTTCATATACATTAAATATAAATATGTCCTAATTTATTTATAAACAAAAGACTATAATTGTTTTCAAAGATTGCAAATTATATATCATAAAGTAACAAAATTTGGCCTCCCATGTAGGAGGTGGCCAATTCAAAAATCACAAGTTGTTTGATAGTAAATGGAATAAAACTTTGTTTGTATCCCCCATGCTCCTAAGAAATAAATAGAATTTAGAATTTAGTAGTCAGCATGGGAGGGTTTTGGATGGTAGCTTGCCGTTTAGGAATATGTGATGTGTCCAGTTCGAAGTGAATGTTTATCCTCAAAGTCTAGCCTGCCTGGCTCCAACCAGCCTTGCAATTTGTCTCTCTTGTGCACCTTCGTGCGCCAAGTGTACACTACATTTAATCACACATGGGTCAAGTTCGCATGATAAATCGGTTTGGTTTGACGAATCAATTGCCCGTGACTATAACTTGTTATTTACTGTTGCGTGCTCAAGTGTGATTATGTTTTCGTTTTCATTTTCCTTTTCAGAGTTGCGTGATAGATTTTTTCGCCTTTCTATAGTTATATGTATGTCGCAACACTCCGTGTCTTTGATTCGATCCGCGGGTGAAGGGATAAGGATTCGAATTTTACATATTCGAATCTAATACTTGAATCGGAACGATATGGTTCGGTCCAATCCAATTTGATGTATTAGTATATAATTTAAAATTAAAATTTTATAATTTTAACGAAATATTATTATTAATTTTTAGGCTTTTTGGGTGTAAAAATAATAAATTAAAACAAAATGAGTGTTTATAAATATTTCAAAACATCAAAATAATAGGAGAGGCAAAATATCAATAAGTAGCCAAAATATTAACAAACGCGAAATAAACCTTATATATTTTAAGATAATAAAAGAAAATAAAAAATGTTAGAATATATAATGCATGGTCAAATAATTTTTGTGTTATAAATTTTATGGCAGATGTCGGAGAAGAAGAACGATGAGATATTACTAACTCATATAATGGAAAGTCCAAAAACATCATAACTACCATAAATGGTAGACCGCCGCATAGAAAGCAATGCGTCAATAATGACCAAGACTAAAAAGAGTGCAAATCCAAACACTAAATGTGAATAGTCAGTTTGGCCAATAAGATGATGCAGGTTGAAATGTTAATTTCTTGGAGCATTTTTCCCAAACATGTTACTTGAATGGGCGTTCGACCAAAATGCGATTAGTGGTTTCCAGGTTATTGTTACACAAAACACAATGAACAATATTGTTAACCACCATGCGAGAATCTTGTCACGTGTCGTGAATTTTACTTGAAGGGCGAGCCAAACAATGAAATAGTGTATTGAAAATGTTGTACATGTTCGAAACAAGATTAGGAATTTAGGCACCAACGACCTAATATGGTGATATGTGTTGCTGATGGTGAATGAGTTACGATTCTGATTGAGAATCCATAGTTTGCCATTTTCTTTGCTAGAGAGTGGTATGAAGAGATTAATAGCATTACCAATTTCAAGCAGATGGGTATGATGAGACCTTTTGCCTGAACAAAGCTAATTGAGCCAAGTCAAAGAGTCATTTAAGATGATGTTAAAAACCATGTTATTGATACACGTTCTAGCATAACAAATAATACTGGCAACGTAACGGTCAACAAGATAATTCGAGAACAACCAATGATCGTACTAAAATGAAGTGAAGTGTGCGTAGTCATCGACAACCTTGTACAACTTAGAAGAAGCGACCTTTAATTGAAGATCGTTCTCAAACCCCAACTAAGGGAGAAACCTATATAACGATTCCAAAGCCTATTGTTTTTACTTATTTCGATACTAACCCAATTACGTGATATTAAGAAATAATTATCACTTAAGATGAAGCAAAAATGCTTGAGGGTGACTGTCAGATTCGAGATATTAAGGTCTATAATCACAAGGTCACCCTCCAAAAAGGCAAGGTAATCTTAAACCAATCGAATTTTGAACCGACGATTTTCAAGTTGGGTCCAGATAAAAGGGAATCTGTAAAAAAATTGAGAAAGTTCCTTAAGGACACGAACATAAAGAATAAAAGCAGAGAAAGAGTAAACTTGAGCAATAAACATACAACAATTGATAAGCTTTAGCATACCAGGATATGATTGTGTTTAAAGATCCACGAGTTAATACTACTGATGATCTTGTTAAAAAATAGCCTACAATCATTGTACAAGAATTGGGAAGTGATAAATGGAACTTCTAAGTCTAACACATGAAATGTGCCTTCCTCAAAACCGAGGAGCGGTGAATCAAATAGGAGTTAACGTAGTCGAAAAATATGAATTTTATTAGGGTTAAGACGGAAGCCCGAAAGAGATGTAAATTCCTTAAGGCCATCTTTAACAAGATTAATAGAATCGGTGTTCGCACAACATAAGATCATTAGGTCATCTGTGAAGCATAGGTTAATGATTATAAGTTTATGGTATTTTAAATGGAAGCCAAATGAAGGATGGTCATTCTTTTCTAGTAACAATAATAAAGAGCACTTGCATGATAAAAACGAAGAGGAAATGGTAAAGAGGGCCTCCTTGACGGAGTCCCCTTTAACCATAGAAGGAACAACACATATTGTTGTTGATGTTAACCGAATATGAAGAAGATGAGATATATTGGATAATTCATCCAATAATTTGAGTGATGAAACCCATAATGTAGAGGGAAACCAAAACGAGATGCCAACGAACATTGTTGAAGGTAAAAATGAGGTCAATAGTAAGAGCCACTCTATGAATTTTCATGTTGGTATCGTAGCTATTGAGCAATTCTTTAGAGATGAGGATATTGTCGGAGCTACTAAGATCATGGAAAAATTAAAATCAGAGGGGTCGATAAGAGAGAGTATGGAATACTTAATCATGTTGGTGAGGATTTTAGAAATGATCTTATAAATAACGTTACAGTAAGCAATTGATTTAAATTCAGAAGAGCAATAGGGTTTTGTTCCAGTTGGGGTCCATACAACTTGACGATAAAACTAATGGACCGATTTACAAAGGTTCGAACAACTGATGGTCTAAGATTTCTTCAAAAACACATCGTTGTAACCATCTAGGCTGTACACCTTGTTATTATCGATATTGAACATAGCACTCTTAATCTCGTGATCAATAATGGGGTGAGTCATATGGGTTTCATTAGATTTGTTAAGTGTAGTTGTTATCATACTTCTAACTCTTTCAAGTCCCAAGTAGGTGGAAGTGTTCTTGACCTCAAAAAGGTTGGTGAAATGGGTGACGAAGACCTCAACAACACTCCTGGGATTGAAAATAAGGTTAGCTTAATACTGAAAGATGGAGTCAATAATTTTTTAACGGGTTAAAAGACTTGATGCTATGTTAAATAAATTAGACTTATGATCTTCCAACTTAAGCCAAGTCTCACAAGACTTCTACTTGAAGAAGGATTCACCAGCACTGCTGAAGAAAACTTATTTCTTGGAAGCGTAAATTTTAACTTTGATCAGAGAAGAATTGAGAGGATTGTTAGCAAAATCATGTTTGGTTTAAAAAAGAAGAGACTAGGATGCATTAGCCTGCTCACTAATATTACTAAAATCACACTTGTTAAATGATGAGAGTGAAGTTTGGAGCCGCTTAATCTTAGCGGGGATAATAGAAATATTGGACTCGTCAACCGGTATAGTTCAGCTATTGGTCACTAAGGACTGATAGTATGGGTGAGATTTCAAAATAGCAAAATAACGAAAAATCTTCTTAGTGTATTGACAAAGGCATTAAAGAAGAAGGTGATTAGGGTAATGCCAGAGGTATGTGGATAATGTTTAAGCTCATTCTTATAACAAGAACAATTAAAAACAATAATGGAAGAACTCCATAAGTCTGAATTGCTCATTTAGTTAATTGGTTTACAAATGATATTGAAATCGTCAGGGGAAATCCAATGGATGCCTTGACGACAGTGGGAGATAGTGACAATTTAAGAACATGTTTTCATAAAGATTATAGGCTATAATTTGAATTCCAAATTCAAATTCAATTTCTATAATGTTAAGTTTAATTATGAGATATGTTAAAACATGAAAGGATTACATGGAAATATATAAGTTCTTCATTTGGTTTTGAGAGAAACGGTTGAAAACATTTACACAGATTACTACATACTTAATAAATCATTGATTCTTCCTTATGAATCAATTACCAGAGAGATTTTGTTCCCATATCTATGAATAATCTATAAACAAGTACCAAAATATCAATATGATAACCAAACTATAACATCATCATCCCGTAAGTTTTTCCGTCTTGTTTATAAAATGATTCTAATTGTGAGTGTATTGTAGTATTTGGAAAAATGATTTTTCTAACACGTGGTGTGAGAGTCACCCGCTATAGAAGAATTTTTAGATTTTAGATTATGAAAATGGTGACAAAGCATGAATCATTTCTAACTCTATAAAAAAATATATGATTCTTATTTTGGTTGGCCACACAAATGTTGATCGCGACAAGCACTCGTAAAAAATCCAAAAAAATTATAATGGTCGTTCATTATGACCAAAAGAATGATGGTCGCTCCAATTTGAAGTAACGAGCCTTTCGTTGTGACCAATATTCTCGTGGCTGCGGTGATATGCGAAATTATTTTATCGAGAAATCATAATATCTTCGTTTTCCGCGACCATGAGTAGCAAGATTGCGGGGAACTCGAGACAAAATTCTTACTGTCTTAGCTATCTACGATCATGAGTACCCTGATCGCAACATACTCGAGACTTGTTCTGAATTTTTTTAGTTTGTCACGGTAAACCAGATTATAATGGCGGTAAATACTGGCTCATGAGTTAAAATACTTATATTTATGCCTTAAACTTGTGATATACCACATGATTATTTGGACCTAAAGTGTATATGTGATTGTGTGTTATTTGATAATACGTTTAACATATTTTAAATTTCCCGAAGTTAGATATATATTCAAAGATCCAATATATACCCAAAGTGATCCTTATTGGTGAATTAAATTATTTTAAAGTTTTTGATTAAGAAGTATGTGATTTTTAATCGGTCCAAATAAAGGTTTATCAAATCTTTAACACAAGATAATTTATTGTGAAATGGTCATTAAGAATTGAACTAGAAAAATTTGCTCAAAGGAAAATTTTCTTAATTTATTCAATTGGTATGATGAACATTAGCTATGCTCGAACTCATACATCTACAAGTTCATATGTTTTTCCAAATGTATCTTATTGATGTTGTAAAAATATATTTAATTTTGAATTATATAATGTTTTGGCTATGTATAGTTTGTTATTTATCATGTTAGTGAATTCGAGTATCTACAACCCAAAAGGGAACAAAACACCTAATATTAACGAGACCAACATGGAGTAATGGAATGAAGATATATTGTTGTATTTAATGGGTTATAATTATGACTTGTCATTAAGAGTTAATGAGCCAGAAATTCAGATTGAAGAAAGTTCTCCAATGAAAAAGTCCAACATATTAAATCTGGCAATCATGACGCAAGTAATTCCATTAATATTTTGTGGTGAATTCCAAACAATAATTCTTCTCGATGAAGTGGAGAAATCCTTTGCCAAGAACGATAAGGTGGAAATTAAGATGCTACTTATGAAGTTAGCTTCAATAAAGTATCGTGACAAATAGATTGTTCGTGAACACATCTTTGAAAAGTGAAACACAACTTTTAAGTTGAAAGAACTTAAGATTTCTCTTACGAAATATGTTTTTGTAAGTTTTACGTTTCATTCTTTTCCTCTTTAACGATAACAAATTTTAAACTTCTTAGAATTGTTAGTGCGAAAAATAAACTCTTAACGAGTTTATTTCTCAAGCAACGCAATATGAGGAAAATATGAAGTATGAAATGACAATGGTGTAAATGGTAAATGATCATATGGATAAAGTTAACAAGAGAAAGAATGAAAATCCATATACACAAGCATCCGATTTGGGATAGACGAAGCATAAGGGTCCGTCCCGTGAATGATGTTGCTTCTTTTGTAATAAATCGAGCATTATAAGAATACATTATGAAAAATAGAGAATTGTGATGAATGCTAACAGTAATTTCACTTCTATAGTATGTTATGAGATTAAAGTTAGTTTAAGTGTCGCTAAATACTTGGTGGTTTGATACAGATGCAACCATTCATGTTTGTATTTCTCTACAACATCATGGAATGACCAATGATATTTCGAAGGATATAGAGTTTGGGAGGAAGAATTTAATAACATACATTTATTTTGACGAAGAACTGGTGGAGAGTTATGAAGATTCTAACAATGATACTTCGATATCAAATGATGATATGGTATTTCGGAGACCAATCACCAACAAAATAAATTTGTTCCATTTGAGTTAGTTTTACGTCTTAACAAATACATGAGTTTTTCATTTGGTTTCAAAAAATACAGTTGAATTATTTAAAAAATAAACTACATACATAAAAAATTCTTGATTTTTTTTTTGAATCAATTACAAAAGAAAGTTGGCTACCATATATTAGAAAAATTCACAAACAAATATCAAAACATCACAATGTAAGATTTTTCACCTTGTTAGGATGATTTTAGTCGTGGGTAAAATTTTTCTAACATAAATATCGAGGAACAATTTGAAAATTACGCATAAGACATGTCAAAAGACAAGACGAAAAGAATTACACATAAATAAACAATACAATAGTCTTTATTCTCAAACCAAATAAAATTAATAGCGGAATGATTGAACTTGGCCAATAAGAAAGTATTTTAAGTTAAGTGCATTCAGGAGAAACACCTTGAGGAAACCTCTTCTTGTCCGTGCAGTAATTATATATCATGTAAGTTTTTTGAATTCGAGTCAGCTTTTGTTTGGCTGAGAAATCGAGCTCTTGAGAAAACCACGAATTGGCGGAGGTTTTAGAACCGGTATCGCACGTAGAGACACCATTGGACCAAACACAAGAGTTTTTGGCATTAAAATTTCGGTACGAAGCGTTGAAGGGAGCCTGAGTCCAGTCTGTTTTGATTAAACCACCCCTTGTAGCCCAATCATCAGCATTCCACAGGCTTGTGTAGACTCTCATTGGCTGGTTCTTTGGGTATCTTACACCGAGTGATTCGGAGTTCTTGAACTCTCTAATGACGGTGTTGTCCACGGTAAAACTGATTCACAAAAGTTACAAAAATTAGATCAAAGAAAATTTTAGATGAATGAGATCGCGGTCGTGCGTATCTACCAACTTTTGGGAGAGAGTAAGCTTACATAATTCGTTGAGGATTCCAAAGAATAGAATATGTGTGGAAATCAGCAGTTGGGTCGAACCATAGACGAAACTGTTGCTCTTTGTTACCAACTCCTTGTGTATAAACATTAGTGTGAAGAGTATAAGGGTCGCTGGTGAGATTGCCCAGGAACTCAAAGTCTATCTCATCCCATGTTGTGCCAGGTGATTTCAACTACGTATTATCTGTTGGCGGAAAAATAATAAAACAAAACTCTTTTAAAAGCAAACAAACAACTTTGATAAAATTGAAAATAAGAAATATTACAAGAACACTCTTACAACTCACACTTAGAAGAGAAATATTTTTCTTTCACTCAAGAGAGCTATCTTGTCCCTCTTTCTTACACTCTAATTTTTCTTTCTTCTTGTTTTTTTGGTAGTGAGTACAATGGTGGGGGACTCCACTATTTATAGGAAGGTAGGCTTCCAAAAGAAGCCAATAAGGTAGAGCTTCTAAAACAAGCTAACAAGGTCTAGCTTCCATAGTAAGCCAAGAAGGTGTGACTTCCAAAGTAAGCTAATAAGAATAGCTTCCATAGTAAGCTGAAAATTCTGCATGGGTCTTCTTTAGTGGGCCTTGTTGGATTATTATTATTTGGATCAAGTTTATGATCCAACACTCCCCCTTAAACTTGATCCCGTGACCCCTAGTAGTTTCCTTAATCGTTTGAAGTCTTCGCTTCTCAGCGGCTTGGTGAAAATATCGGCAATTTGATCTTGTGTCTTCACATATTCAACTTGCACATCCTTTCTTGAAATACACTCCCTTATGTAGTGGTAGCGGACATCTATATGCTTGCTTCGATCATGGAATACTGGATTCTTGGCTAAGGCGATTGCTGACTTATTATCGACATAAACCTTAGTTGGCTCATGCTGTGTTAGGTCTATCTCCTTCAATAGATTTCTAAGCCAAATCGCATGACTAACACATGTAGTAGCAGCAACATATTCAGCTTCACAAGTGGACAACGTGACAATCGGTTGTTTCTTTGACATCCACGTGAAAGCAATATTTCCCATAAAGAATACAAATCCAGTAGTACTCCTTCGATTGTCTATGTCTCCACCCCAATCACTATCGCTATACCCAACAAGTTTGTAATCATTAGAAATGGAATAGAGTAATCCAAAGTCGATTGTACCTTTCAGATAACGAAGGATTCTCTTTGCAGCCTTGAAATGAGTTGTTGTTGGAGATTCCATATAGCGACTAACCAATCCAACTGCATGAAGAATATCTGGTCTCGTACAAGTTAGATAGCGTAGGCTACCCACCAAACTTTTGAATAATGTTGGATCTACACTTTCGCCTTCTTCATGCTTGGATATTTTGACTCCAAACTCCATAGGTATGCTTATCGAGCTACAATTCTCCATCTTAAACTTCTTGAGGATATCTTTTGCATAGCTTTCTTGTGAGATGAAAATTCCATCTTTTTGCTGCTTAACTTCAATGCCAAGGTAGTACGCCATGAGCCCCAAGTCTGTCATCTCGAATTCCTTCGTCATTACTTCCTTGAATTTATTAAACATACTTGGGCTGCTTCCGGTGAAGATCAAATCGTCCACGTAGAGACACACGATCAAAATATCTCCATCTTTGATCTTGGTGTATAGAGCGTGCTCGTACGGACATTTGTTGAAGCCGTTCTCTTGGAAATACTTGTCGATTCTACTGTTCCATGCCCTTGGTGCTTGCTTTAGCCCGTAAAGAGCCTTCTTTAGCTTCAACACCTTATCTTCGTGACCTTTGATCTCATAGCCTAATGGTTGTTGAATGTAGACTTCTTCTTCAAGGACGCCATTGAGAAATGCTGACTTTACATCCATTTGTTGTATCTTCCACTTGTTTTGAGCTGCCAAAGAAATTATTAGTCTAATAGTTTCCAATCGGGCAACGGGGGCGAATATCTCATCATAGTCAATTCCCGCCTTTTGACTATAGCCTTTTGCAACAAGCCTCGCTTTGTGTTTTTCAATCTCCCCCTTAGCATTTCTCTTGGTTTTGTATAACCATCTGACGCCTATTGTCTTGAACCCTTTGGGAAGTGAGGTGAGTTCCCATGTATCATTCTTCTCGATGGCTCTAATTTCTTCATCCATCGCGTCTCTCCATTGTTTCTCTTGTGCAACTTCTTGAAATGTCACTGGCTCACAATCAGCAAAGAGACAAAATAGTGTAATTTTATCCATTGGTTCGGTTACCTCATAAAGATCACTAAGGCTTCTTGTACGTTCCACTGCTCTCTCATTTTGACTACCATTTGATGATGATGAAGGTGGCGAGTCTCCATGAGTAGTTGCTGTTGGTGAGGCATGTTGGGTAGCAACATCTTCTGATTGCTCATTTGGTGTCTTCTCATCTTCTTTAATTTGGGGGAAAAATGTGAACTCATTTGTAAGAGACCCAAAATCCCATTCGCCTTCTTCATCAACTATCACATCTCGGCTTATCACAACCTTCTTGTTATTTGGGTTGTATAACTTGTAGGCTTTGGAACTTGAGTCGTAACCGATGAAGATAAAACTTTTGCTTTTATCATCGAGTTTGGTTCGTTGTTCGTCTGGTACATGGACATGAGCTACGCTTCCAAATACTCTCAAGTGGGAAATTCCGGGCTTTCTTCCACTCCACGCTTCTTGTGGTGTCTTTCCCCAAACACTTCTTGTTGGAGATCGGTTGGACAAGTAAACCGCACATGCCACTGCTTCCGCCCAAAAATCCTTAGGCAGTTTCTTGCTTTTAAGCATGCTTCGCGCCATATCAAGGATTGTTCTGTTCTTCCTTTCTGCCACACCATTTTGTTGAGGAGATCTGGGAACTGTCAAGCGGCGACGAATTCCATGTGCTTCACAAAACTCCATAAATTCATTGGATGTGAACTCCCCTCCTCGGTCAGATCTCATGGCTTTGATCTTATTTCCACTTTCCTTTTCCACAACTGCTTTGAACTTCTTAAATACACCAAAGACTTCGGATTTCTATTTCAAGAAATATACCCACGTTTTTCTTGAAAAATCATCAATAAAGAGAAGGAAATAGTTACTTTTACCTAGAGAGCTCGGCTTGATTGGACCACACACATCGGTATGAATAAGCTCGAGAGGTTTATTGGCTCTTGACTCTGACTCCTTTGGAAAGCCTTTTCTGAATTGCTTTCCAAGTAAACATCCTTCGCATAGTTGGTCAGGATGATTGATACATGGTAACCCTCTCACCATTTCCTTCTTTGACAATAACTCTAAACTTGAAAAGTTTAGATGCCCAAATCGAACATGCCATAGCCACGACGAATCTTTGTAACACGCCTTAAGACACTTTGCAACATCATTTTGAATATTCAAAGGAAACATTCTATTCTTTGACATTTGAACTTTAGCAATTAAATCCCCTTTTGCATCTCTCATAAAAAGACTAAAATTTTTCATATGAATATCATAGCCTTTTTCTAGAAGTTGTCCCAAGCTTAAGATGTTGTTTTTCATGCTAGGTACGTAATAAACATTTGAGATCATTTGGTGACTACCATCTTTTGCACGAATAAGAATGTTACCTTTTCCTTTCACCGATATTTTGCTATCATCTCCAAAAGAGACATTTCCACTCACGGCTTCATTGATCTCTACGAACATGCTTCTTTTCCCACACATATGATTGCTTGCACCGGTGTCAAGATACCAAGTGTTTTCTTGGCCTTCATTAGTGGTTTTGTATGTTAGTAGTAACATATCTTTCTCCTCTGTCTTCTCTTCCACATAGTTGGCCTTCTCCTCAACTCTATTGTTGGGGCCTCTACATTCTGAAGCATAATGCCCAAATCTTTGACATTTATAGCATTGGATTTGAGATTTATCATACCTCGAGTTCGGATTTCGTCTTCCACGACCTCGTGTTGAGCTTTCTCGTTTCTCATAGTTGTAGTTGGAATTATTGTTGTTGTAATTCCAGCCACGTCCACTGCCGTGATAACCACCTCGTCCGCGGCCTCTACCTCTTCCTCGGCCACGTTGGTTTCTATCATCGTCTTGACTTGCATGCATGTCCTTGAGTTCTACTTTGAGGAGTTGCTCGGTGATCTCTTACTTCTTCTTGTGCTTTTCTTCGTAGGCTTGTAATGATCCTTGGAGTTCTTCAATCATCATCATCTCCAAGTCTTTAGTTTCCTCAATCGTCACGACGATGTGCTCAAATTTGGGATCCAACGAGCGGAGTATTTTTTCGATTACTCTCACATCTTCTAAGTTCTCACCATTTCTTTTTAATTGATTAGAAACGGTTGCTACTCTTGAAAAATATTCCGAAATAGATTCGGACGCTTTCATATGTAAAGATTCAAATTCACCTCTTAATGTTTGGAGACGTACCTTTTTCACCTTTTCGACTCCTTTGTAAGAGATTTGTAATTTCTCCCACGCTTGCTTGGCGGAAGATGCGCTTGAAATTTTTTCGAAGCCATCATCATCTAATGCTTGATAGATGAGGAAGAGAGCTTTTTTGTCTCTCTTTCTTGAATCCTTCAAAGTTGTTTTCTCCTCTTGAGTAAGGCTTGTTTCATCTTCGGGTTCGCCAAACCCTTTTTCAACGGCATCCCACACATCATGTGCTCCAAGTAGAGCTTTCATCTTGATACTCCAATTATCGTAGTTGTTGTTGTTGAGTGTTGGAACTTGGAAGGATGATACACCATTTGCCATATTTTTCAATATGTTGAATATTTAAAAACAAAATTTCAGAAAGAGCTTGTGGCTCTGATACCACTTTGTTGGCGGAAAAATAATAAAACAACACTCTTTTAAAAGCAAACAAACAACTTTGATAAAATTGAAAATAAGAAATATTACAAGAACACTCTTACAACTCACACTTAGAAGATAAATATTTTTCTTTCACTCAAGAGAGCTATCTTGTCCCTCTTTCTTACACTCTAATTTTTCTTTCTTCTTGTTTTTTTGGTAGTGAGTACAATGGTGGGGGACTCCACTATTTATAGGAAGGTAGGCTTCCAAAAGAAGCCAATAAGGTAGAGCTTCTAAAACAAGCTAACAAGGTCTAGCTTCCATAGTAAGCCAAGAAGGTGTGACTTCCAAAGTAAGCTAATAAGAATAGCTTCCATAGTAAGCTGAAAATTCTGCATGGGTCTTCTTTAGTGGGCCTTGTTGGATTATTATTATTTGGATCAAGTTTATGATCCAACATTATCATTGAAAAAATTTGTTAGTTTGAGATAAAAAAACATTTGTCAAAACAAGACCAATAACATATATAATACTGATGTAAGAACTTACATAGAAAGTGGTAACGGTACCAGCAGAGTTACCATGAACAAGTTTGATCTGGACATTGATTTTTCCATAGAGAAATTGGTTTTTAGATTGGAAGCCAGACCCAGAAAACTGATCAAGCGATAACGTCAGCAGATTACCATTATCCAAAGTCTTGGCACGGCCTCCTCCCCATGTAATATCAACATCTTTGTTGAAATCAGCTGCGGAGACAAGCACTAAAGTTGCAACCACCGAAACAAACAGATTTAAAGAAAGAAAGGAAGAGGTAGAAATTGCCATTTAAATGTGTTTTAAGTATTTTGTTTCAATGTTGATGAATATAAGCAGTGTTCATAGCAGTTTATATAGGTAGGGTTGTTGCTGAATGTTTATGTTAGTACTTAGAAGAAGGTTCCTTGTTTGTTAGCCATGCATGTATTAATTTATTTTTTGTTTATAAATTCATACATCGGCCGCAGTAGGCAGTAAACAATTATCCATTACATCAGATGTTATCTAACTAAGAGATGTTTCTTAGTTAGTTGTTGTAGGAGATTTGGTTGTTGGATACGGCGGGTAGTGCGAAGTGGATTATTGATCTATTATATACGTCAGTTAAGAAAGACCGTCCCTTTAGTCATATTACGACGAATTCCCGTGTCTAATATTTTACTAATTATTTTCTATTGGCACCCACTGATTGAACTGATACGATATTTCTAATTATTTTGATAATAATTTATATATTTCTGTTGTGGAAATAGATAGAAGTAGAGTATATAGAGAGAGAGTTTGTAGAATTTAACTATTCCATTAATGAATCAAGAACTGATGTTTACACTTTATAGACTCTACACTAACAATAAGTTGTTAGGTAGTTAGTCATGAATTCTGTTACACATTCTTGTTTCATTTGTTACATTTATTAATAGAGTGAAACTTAGTCCAAAGGACTTGATAACGTGTGATAAAACCTGGACCAGCAACACAACCCAAATCACCACACTTAAGACATCAAATGGACTTCATCATTAGTTATTGGGCTTCAGCAAATAATCCGGCCCAATACCAAAACACCCGATCACAAGATCCAACTCGGATTAGGGTTCAGACATTGAACCCAATCCTCTTTCTTCTTCCTCTTCTCTTCTTCTTCTAGTTTTCTTTCTTTCTTCTACCTTACTCAAAGTCTCAACAGATGCAGTCCTTGAAGCTTCGACATTACCATGCTTCAAGGGCTTGCTTTCTTTTACATCCCCCCTCAAACGAAGAGGTGACAGACGAAGCCCGAGTTTGTCTCTCAGAAACTGAAATCTGTGATGTGTTAAGGGTTTCGTGAGACAGTCGGCTAATTGGTCATGAGAGGGAACAAATCGGATCTGAAGCAAACCCTTCAACACCTGGTCTCGAACAAAATGCACATCAATTTCTATGTGCTTTGTTCGAGCATGAAAAACTGGGTTGGAGGCGAGAGAGCTGGCTCCCAAGTTATCACACCAGATAACCGAGGGAGTCACGATTGGGAATTGAATTTCATTGAGAAGAGAGCGAAGCCACATCAATTCGGCTGAAAGATTTGCCAAAGCTCGATACTCCGACTCAGTGGAGGATCGAGCAACCACATTCTGCTTCTTTGAAGACCAGGAGATTAGGGAATCTCCAAGATACACGCAATAGGCACCAACGCTCCTTCGATCATCAGACGACGAAGCCCAGTCAGCATCTGAAAACCCCTGCAACTGAAAGTTGAAGGTTGGTTTGATGTGCAGTCCTATCCAACACGATCCAGATAAGTACCTTAATATTCTCTTTAAGTTTTGCCAGTGTATACTAGTTGGGGCTTGCTGATATTGACTGAGCTTATTAACAGCAAAGGCAATATCAGGCCTCGTGTGTGTTAGGTATTGTAAAGCGCCTAACAAACTTCGATACTGTGTAGGATCAGCAAGAGGAGAACCAGACGTACTTGAAATATGGACCCCAGCAGCCATTGGAGTAGGACATGGCTTGGCTAGAGAGAGACCCTGAGAGCTCAGTAAGTTCTTTATATATTGTTGCTGTGTTAGGTAGAAACCAGTATGATCACGATGAACTTCTATTCCCAGGAATAAATGGAGTGGTCCAATGTCTTTTAGGGAGAAAGCAGTGTTGAGTTTGTGAATAAACTCCTTCAAGTATTCCGTGTGGTTGCCTGTGACAATTATATCGTCTACATAGACCAAGATAAGTAGAACAACAGTTTTAGAGACCAAATAGAATAGAGAACAATCAGATTTAGAGTTAGTGAAGCCCCAGTGAATGAGTGTGTCCCTCAGTCTTGAATACCAGGCCCTTGGGGCTTGTTTTAGACCATACAAGGCCTTATGTAGCTTACACACATGTGTAGGCTTCTGAGGATCTTGGAAACCCTGTGGTTGAACCATATACACATCTTCAGTCAGATAACCATTGAGAAAGGCATTGTTAATGTCCAGTTGCCTTACTGCCCAATCTTTAGAAACTGCTAGGGTGAGAACAAGTCTGACTGTAGAGGGCTTTATCACAGGGCTAAATGTTTCAGTGTAGTCAATACCAGGGGTTTGATGAAACCCCTTGGCTACAAGTCTGGCCTTGTATCTTTGAACAGACCCATCTCTGTTATGTTTCACCTTGTATACCCATTTACAGCCCACAACATTTAGATTAGGATTGCAAGGAACCAAGGACCAAGTCTTATTTACCATCAGAGCTTCATACTCTGCTTCCATAGCCTTTATCCAATGAGAACATTTACTAGCTTTAGAATAAGTGCTTGGTTCAACAACATCCATATTGGTTTTAGTCACAGAGCCAATATAAGGATTTTTAGATACTCTAGTGCCATCCTGGTTCCTGGTTATCATATGATGAGAGGAGGGTTTAGGAAGAGGGTTTACTGATGTATCAGTAGATTCAAAGGGTAGGCAGATAGAGATTTTAGGATAAGAATGGTTCAACTGATTTGTATGAGTCTCAGTAGTGTTTAGTTGATCAGGATAATAGCTAGGGGCTTGCATATGATTAGGATTAGATGTAGATGAATCAGACTTAGTTTGAGACTCAGTAGAACTGTTATGTATAGTATGATTAGAAGTATAAACAGGTGATAGATTTGTACCTTGTGAAGTCTTAGTTTGCAGAGTAGCATCATCTTCAGGAGTACTGAGAGAAGTAGTAGGTATCACAGAATGTTCATAGTTCACAACAGCTTGAGATAGACTAGGCAACCAAGAATCCAAGAACACTTTAGTAGAGGGCTCAGGAATAGTAGTGTGAAGAAACTGATGTTCAAAAGGGAAATCTGTTTCATTAAAGATAACATTCTTTGAAATATAAACCCTGCCTGTAGGACTAAGACAAACATATCCCTTGTGAAACTGACTGACCCCCAAGAACACACATTTAATAGTATGAAACTGAAATTTGTGTGTTTGATAAGACCTGAGGCATGGAAAACATGCACACCCAAATGTTTTCAGGGTTAGATAGTTAGGTTTTTTGTGATATAGGACTTCAAAAGGGGAACTGTTTGATAGAATTGGTGTAGGTAGTCTATTGATAAGGTAGACAGATGTTTCAAATGCTTGAACCCAAAACCTATAAGGTAAACTAGCTTGTGATAAAAGAGTCAGACCAGTCTCTACTATATGCCTATGTTTACGTTCAGCTCTGCCATTTTGAGCTGAAGTATGAGGGCAGGATTTTCTAACAATGAACCCTTGTTCTTTGCCCATAGTGATCATAGGCAGAAATTCACCTCCACCATCACACTGAATAACTTTGATACTTCTCTCAAACTGTTTTTCAACCAGGTTTTTGAATTGTTTGAATGTACTGATCACTTCACTCTTTTGTTTGACAGGATACAGCCAGGTGTACCTTGTATGGTCATCCACAAAGATCACATAGTATTTGTGACCTTGAGTGGATGCCACAGGAGAGGGACCCCATACATCTGTATGTATGAGATCCAGAACATTGCTGGCATGAGACTGAGACAATGAAGATGGCAAGGCATGGGACTTTCCGAACTGACACGCTTCACAAAAAGTAAGTTTTTCTTTTATAACAGAGGAAAGATTACAATGCTTTAGAACAGAGTTAAGCACATATAAGGATGGATGGCCAAGCTTCCTATGCCATCCATCTTTTAGGGAATTAGACAAAGAAACAGATAGGACTTTAGGTAATGATACACTGGAGGATAGAGACTTGTGTTTGACACTGATAGGAGACTCCCCAGTAGCTTGTGACCTAGAAACATTCTTTAACCTGTATAGACCTCCCTCAGTAGTCCCTTTGAGAAGTACTGTCCCTGTTAACTTGTCCTTCACAAGACAAAAGCCATGGTGAAACTCAATAAACACATTATTATGACTAGTAAGTTGAGAGACAGAAAGTAAGTTCTTATTGATCAAGGGCACATGTAAGATATTTTTGAGAGAGATAGGAGTTTGGTTAAGAGATTGCAGACTAGAGCACCCTATATTACGTATAGGAAGCCTGTGACCATTACCAACAAGGATGTTCTTATTACCTGTGTATTCAGCCTTCTGAGTTAACATATTAGGATTGCCTGTGACATGGTGACTAGCACCACTGTCAGCATACCAGGCAGACTCACCATTAGAATCTTGAGTAACTGCATAGGCTGTAGGATCACTGTCCCCCTTAGGCTGCTCAGAAGATGATGATCCCATAACAGATGGATCATCCCTATAGTAGCACACTGGTGCAGCATGTCCATATCTGTTACAGATCTGGCAAGTAGGCTTGCTTTGAGAGAAGCGTCCACCTCTCCCTCTATAGTAACTGTTTCTTCCCCTTGAATAGCTTGAGTTGTTTCTTCCTCTGTTGTTCTTGTATGAATTCTTATACTGGCCAGAATAATTCTTTTGATTCCCATTGTTGTTCTGAGTCTTGTAATCTGTTTTCTGAATAACATTGGCTGTAGCTAGGTTTAAGGTAGACACATTGTTTTGAATACTTTCTAGTTGCTCTAGTCTACTTTCAAATGTGAGTAGACTAGTTTGAAGGTCTAGCCACCCCATAGACTCCTTGTCAGTCAGACTGACCACAATAGGAGTGTATTCTGAGTCCAAGCCAGCAAGAACCTGAGTTATTAGATCTTCACCTGAAACTCCACAGCCAGCTAGTATCAAATTATCAGCAATATTTTTCATTTTACTTAGGTAATCAGTCATAGTCAAGTTGCCTTTTCTTGTTCTCTGAAATTCAGACTTGTAGTAAGTAATTCTGGCTCTTGTGTGTGAGCCAGACAGTTTGCTAGCTGCATCCCATAGCTCTTTTGAGGTGCTCTCTTCCATTAGTTGAGCAGCAACCTCTGTACTCATAGTAGAGTACAACCAGCCAAGAAGGAGCTGGTCCTTGGCAGTCCAGTCCTCATAGTCTGGATTGTCAACAATATTACCTTCAGAATCGTTGACAAGCTTAGGAGGACAGGGTTTATCCCCTGTAACAAAGCCTCCTAGCTTATTACCTTTGATAATTGGCAGCACCATAGTCTTCCACAGCAAGTAATTGCTTCTGTCTAGCCTTATGTGACTACTGTTGTTCATCGTTTGCAGGTCTACGTTCTTTGCTGCACCAGAGAAGTTGCTGGGAAAGACTGAGCCAAGGGACTCATTGCTATGGGTAGGAGAATCAGAGTTTGCCATTGACGGTCTGCAATGGCTCTGATACCAAGATAGAAGTAGAGTATATAGAGAGAGAGTTTGTAGAATTTAACTATTCCATTAATGAATCAAGAACTGATGTTTACACTTTATAGACTCTACACTAACAATAAGTTGTTAGGTAGTTAGTCATGAATTCTGTTACACATTCTTGTTTCATTTGTTACATTTATTAATAGAGTGAAACTTAGTCCAAAGGACTTGATAACGTGTGATAAAACCTGGACCAGCAACACAACCCAAATCACCACACTTAAGACATCAAATGGACTTCATCATTAGTTATTGGGCTTCAGCAAATAATCCGGCCCAATACCAAAACACCCGATCACAAGATCCAACTCGGATTAGGGTTCAGACATTGAACCCAATCCTCTTTCTTCTTCCTCTTCTCTTCTTCTTCTAGTTTTCTTTCTTTCTTCTACCTTACTCAAAGTCTCAACAGATGCAGTCCTTGAAGCTTCGACATTACCATGCTTCAAGGGCTTGCTTTCTTTTACAGAAATAAGGAAAACAATGATTGCTAATTAGGAGAACCAACAATGTACAGACCGTGGATAAGCTCAAAACCTATATATACATATATACTTAAACTTAGACGACCAGTAAATATATACTAAACTTAGACGACCATTAGTTACTGTATGACTGATGAACTGCATAATTGCTGTCATATTATAGCCTCTAAGTATCTTTTACCGTTTTATATTATCTGAGTTTGGTGACAAAATTCTACTATTATAATGTTCGGTTGGATATTTCGAAGCCTGCAACAATTTATATTGTTAAACGAGAATGTACTGAGTATTTACTTTATACTTTTCGTTTGGATATTTCGAAGCCTGCAACAATTTATATTGTTAAACGAGAATCTACTGAGTATTTACTTTATACTTTTTGATATTTTATGTGACTCGAGTTTCAAAATGTTTTGAAGAGTGTCTATAAAGCTAGCAAAATATTAAACCAAATTATATAAGGGTCAGGCTAGAAATAATACACATTTTTGATAGATCTCTCACTTTACTTTTTTTTTAAAACTCAAAGTTGAAATTCCAAAATTGCCTTTTCTCCCTTTAGATTTCTACATTCATGACATTTACACTCCAAATCAGCCGAAACTCTGAAATCTATCCGTTATTACCCTAAATCTACAAATTTTGTACTAATATCTACTACTCTAAACCCATTAAACCAAAAAAGTTAGTTTTTTTACCCAAACCCATCAAATCCACTTCGAAAAATCTTGAATCGGAGTATCTATGGACAATGATGAGATGAGCGTGTCTCTGGAAGAGTTACTAGATGAGGAGGAAGCTTACCGGATGAAGGTAAGAAGTGAAACCCTGTATTTCGGTTACCGGAACAGCTTCGTCATAGCACGATCGTGCGACTTGTTAACCGTATCCGTCGCATGAGACGAAGATAAACGTGTGTCTTATGCGACCTCACTAGAGGCATGTCTCGTGCGACGGCACTGAAGACATGTCTCATGCGACATCAATGTTATATAAACTCATAGTATTCAATTTTATATTTTGTAGGAGAACCTGTCCAGCCTCCATTTATGGATGCCGATTACAGTAAAATATTCAGCACGGATAGATTATGTACTAAAGACGAATTGGATGCTTTCGTGGACATTGAATCGAAGAAGATCAAGTTTGTCATAATTAGAAAGCTCTACGATAGCGGGAAATGGGGAAGGACTCCTAGGTTAGAGTACGTTTACGAACGATACGGTGTATTCGTATCAAAGGCGATCGACGTACTAGCCATGAAATGGCGTTTGGAGGTGATAAACGGTACTCACAATCATGAACCCTTCGTTCGCCTAGACGGTCATTCCTGCGCTTGTAGGCTAAAACTGGATGAAGAGGAATTAGTTCGTAGTTGTCTCAACTCGGTTCGCGCCCTAGGGAGATATATAGTGGTTTGAAGTACCAATATCCCGAGAACATTTCGAACATGCGTGTAATCTACAATTTCCGCAAAAAAATCGGGATGCTGAGCACGGGGGACAAACGCAAATGCAATATCTTTTGACGAAGTTGAAGGAGAATGGATACTCGACGTGGGAGCGTTTGAAAGATGGTTCAAATGTGATCACTGACTTTTTCTTCGCACATCCTACTAGGGTAGACTTATTACGTACATTAATGAACGTGTTATTCATGGATTGTACATACAAGACGACTAGGTATAAGATGCCGTTATTAGAAATTGTCGGTTTAACGTCGAATTCCATTACATTTACCGTTGCGTACGTATTTATAAGCGGGAAGAAGATTGGAAAATACGTATGGGCTTTGGAAACTCTTCGTGGTTTGATGATGGATAATGTGTGCACATTTCCATCCGTTATTGTTACCGATCGAGAGTTAGCTCTCATGCAAGCGATTGATAAAAACTTTCCGGACACGCACCACTTGTTATGCACGTGACACATTAGTAAGAACATTCTTGGGGCGGTCCGGAAGATATTGCACGATGATGCGGTAGCGAAACAATTTGTTGACTTTTACGGCTACGTTGCGGGGGCGAACACGTTTGAGAGTTACCAAAAGAATCTAGATACACTGAAGGAGATGTTTGCATCTAAACCAGAGTGTTTTGCGTATGTTATGGACTCGTGGATAACAAAATATGGTGACAAGTTCCTTGCGTACCGAACGAACACGATTAAGCATTATGGCCAAACAACTATAAATAGGTTAATCTGTTTATCCTAGTTTTTATTGAGTTATTTTATCTAGTTTCAAATAAGTTCATAATTTATTACTTGTATTATGTAGGGAGGAGGGTGCTCACTCGTCCCTAAAAAATATCTTGGGACGAATCAATGCAACTTTGAGCTTGTTTAGGAAAAAGTTCATAACTTATTAACGAAGCAGCATGCGGGTATCGTCGAATCATTCGAGCGAAGTAAGTTTAGAACAATTCCCGGTTTTGATGGTATTTTAACCCAAAATCTTAAAGGTCATGTGTCACATGCGGGGCTAAAGATACTAATGGTTGCTATTGTACGTGCTCGAAATATAGGAGTAGATCAGGTAGCATGTGGAGGTTGTTTCCTTAGGAAAACGCATGGTTTACCTTGTGCATGTGAAATTACGTTTATAACTAGAGATGGTAGGTGCATCCCTTTAGAAGACGTGGATATCTTTTGGAAAAGATTAGTTATTGTGCATAGAGATCCTAGCTCTCGTGAAGAGGAATTGCAAAAAAAACTTTCCTTAATTGACAACTCCATTCGTAGTTTCCGACCCGACCAACAAGGCCACATTATCAATAGGGTAATGCAAATATTGAGGCCCGAGACAAGTCATATTCAAGATCCTAAAGAAGCGGTTAGAGCTAAGGGTAGACCAAAGGAAGGCGTTGATAAATTGACTAAACGGAACCCTAGTTTGTGGGAATATCCCATTGAACAAACCGCTAGTGCTAGTACTCTGGCTAACTCGGTAGGTAGTACACCCGTAAACATATTAGGGAGCGGGGCCGCATCCAAAGTGGTTCCCATCGTACCACCCAAACCTCCATTAGCAAAAAAGAAAGTTGGAAGGCCTAAGAAAATTGTTAAGGATGGGAAGTTAACATTATATCCGGATTGCATCACGGCCTTTCTACACACTTACATTTTAAAGTTAGTTGACGTTCTTCCGGACGGACAATGCGGATATCGTTTCGTAGCGCATTCAATATACAACGACGAAGATAGATGGGAGGATGTTAGAAGCGAG
This sequence comes from Limnanthes douglasii subsp. nivea, assembly GCA_036936605.1. Taxonomy (NCBI): domain Eukaryota; kingdom Viridiplantae; phylum Streptophyta; class Magnoliopsida; order Brassicales; family Limnanthaceae; genus Limnanthes; species Limnanthes douglasii. The sequence continues at coordinate 312,901,146 of JAUPFV010000002.1, forward strand.
TTGTTGAAGGAGTTGCGGGACAACCGTGCGTGTTGGTTGGATGTATATGGTTCGTCGAAGGTGTTTGACAATTTGGTACATAGGTTAGATTACTTCAAGCCAAACTATAGTAGCCACAATTAGATGACATTTTCGGACATTGGACTAGTCATCGCGACAAGTTATCAATGCATGGTATACCATGTATCGCAAGCAGCCTCGTTAACGTATCTACCAATCCGTGGAAAGCCACCCGTCAACAATTCAACGATGATAGAAGTTGGGATATCTTTCGTACATGGATGTCACTTTGTTAATGTAAGTATATTTCGTTTCCAATCCAAATTTCTTACGCTATCATTACTAATGCATTCATTTATTCTTTTTTCTTCTAGATTACTACTCCACCCGATGGACCGTTGCCTCCATTATACCCTTGTTGGGCCGCTTATGCAACCGAAGAAGCGAATCAATGGGCGCATTCCTACTACCGGCGGTTGAAACATTTACACAGATAATGCCCGCAAGGAAAATCAACTTGAACGAAAAACCACATGTAACAGATTTGACTAGAGACGACGTTTGAAATACTTTTGTACAACGTTTTAAGTTATTTTGCCTAACGTTTCATGTAATATAGTTGATGTAATTTTGATGTCATATAGTAGGAAAATGACTACTAACGTGTTATGTATTATAGTTGATGTGATTATTTGAAATGTTAGTTTTTAGTTCAAATAGAACACCGGTCGCACGCGACGGACTTTGGGTCCCGTCTCATGCGACTAAAGACCAAAATTTTGGCCCTGAATTTCAGACAGAGAGCATATATCGCACTCCAAAAATGCGACTGTCTTTGATGGTAGTCGCATGCGACGGAAGCCAAAAACTTTGGCCTTGTTTTCCAAACAGAGAGCGTATATCGCACTCCGAAAACGCGACTGCCTTTTGCCCTTGTCGCATGCGACCTAAGGCCAAAATCTTGGCTCTGTTTCTCAGACAGAGGGCTTATATCGCACGACCAAAATGCGACCTCCTTTGGCACTTGTCTCATGCGACGCAAACCCTAATATATTATGGCCTAAAGAACGCGGTTTATACATTTGTTGGAGTAAAGTACCATTAAAAAGGGGAAACAACAAGTACACTTGAAGGAAATACATAAAGACGAAAACAACAAGTTAACACCTTAACTTAAATAAACATAAGAAAATAATTAAACAACGAGATGCCAACAACCAAAATGCTCAATCATCGAAGTCATATCCCAAGTTGTCGTCAGAATCAACCCCCTCCACCGTTTCCGTAATCCTATCTTGAATATACGCTACCATATCCCTAGTGATGTAATCTACCACCATCATGTTCCAGACGGTGGTCGCTTCTTGCTTAATTTTAGATGGCAAAAACAACAAACGCTGGAGCGGTTTACAAAAAAGGTACCTCTGCTTGATTTGATCATGGTTGCGCATGAGGAGAGCTCAAGTTTGTAAACGGCCGTAGCCGTAGTACATCTTACAAAGAACTCGATCAAAAACAGCATCACTACTATCTTCCTCCATCTCTCGGCGGGAAATCTACACCGCCTCAAGCATATGGTAATCTTCATGAGGAGTAAACTCCATTTGTTAAACTGTTTATATTTGAGAAGTTTTTATGAATGTAAAAGGTTTTGGAGTCCTTTTATATAGGGAAGTAAAGTTTGGCGGGACTTTTTGATTTTTGATAACAAGCAGGAGTTTTTAATTTTTGATAACGAGCGGGAGTTTTTAATTTTTGAGAATGAGCGGGAGTTTTTAGTTTTTGAGAATGAGCGGGAGTTTTTTATTTTAGAGAATGAGCGGGAGTTTTTAGTTTTTGAGAATGAGCGGGAGTTTTGATTTTTGAGAATGAGCGGGAGTTTTTGGTTTTTTGAGAATGAACGAGAGTTTTTGGTTTCTTAGTTTTTGGTTTTGGTTTTTTGAGAATGAGCGGGAGTTTTTGGTTTTTTGAGAATGAGCTGGTAACATGCACATTCTAAAGAGGGGTAAAAGGTACTGCGAGGCATTGGTATGCCAGATGTACTTCCTGTACGGAAGGGATGGTGTTCAGCCGCCTAGAATTTTTAGGCGTGTTGATAAAGTGAGAGCTAGGTGGTCAGTCCTAGTAACATTGCATCGAGATCCAGTTTCTGGCCTGACCGAATTGGAACGTCGTATTGCATGTAACCGGTTCAACTGTCAAGTCACGGATTCGATAACAAAGGACCAGCTGGATAAGGTCCGCGAAGACATTGTTGACATCCGGCTAGAGGAAATCAATGACTACAAGAATACGAAAGAAGAACGGAAGTTGATGAAATGGAACTGGCCTGATAGATAAGTATGAGTGTGTGCTTCAGTTTTATTATGAGTGTGTGTTTCATTTTAAGTATGAATGTGTGTTTCATTTCCAGTATGAGTGTGTGTTTCAGTTTAAGTATGAGTGTGTGTTTCAGTTTAAGTATGAGTGTGTGTTTCATTTTAAGTATGAGTGTGTGTTTCATTTTAAGTTGACATTATATTTCGTACTAAAGGTATTCTGCGAGTGGATAATAAAATGATATACTATGAAAAGAAATAATATAAAAAATAAGGGCAAAACTTACCGTATAATGTTTTTCAATGGTAGAAGCTCTAACTGTTACTACACAGCTTGAGCATTCAACTGTCGATGAAATTACCTTATTATTAATTAACACAACAGGAATGTTGTGGAGAGTAGGAACAATCGAGCGTGATAATAAAAATAGAGAGATAAAATAGTGAGAGCAAAACATCTTCTTGAAGAAGACAAAACTGCCATTGTTATGTTTCTTATGTTCGAACAACAAAACCAGTGCTTTCTTTTTCTGTCTTTTTAGATGTTTATCTGTTGATATGATAATGCAATTTTGATTTGATATGTGGGTGGTTGGGGTTAGGGCTAAGTGACATTTAAAAGTAGATTTGAGTCTTTTCGGATTACTATCGAACAACAAAACCAGTGCTTTTAGTCTATCTTTTTAGATGTTAATCTGTTAATATGATAATATAATTTTGATTTCATTTGTGGGAGGTTGGGGTTAGGGCTAAGTGATATATAAAACTAGTGCTAATTAATTAATTAAAATACAATAAATAAAAGCAGTCATCAAATACACTAAATAAAAGCAGTAATAAAATAAACCGGTTACAAAAATATAGTGCTAACATCGGAAAGTCTGACAAAGGTGTGCTGCGAGTAATAATCAGTGAAGTCTATACCTCTCAGAAATCCGGCACATATGAAGGGCGGTCTCTACAAGATCATCGTGCTCCAGAGTCGGTATCGATGGAGCAAACCGAGCAATCTACTCGTATCCTGCAAAGTCAGCACCACCCTGGGCTCCAACCGAGGACCTCTAGCTGGTGCAGAACTGCTAACAATGTACCACAGCCTCCTCTTCATCTAAATGTAGTACATTGGGTCAACACTCTCTCTACTACCACGGTACAACGTGCCATCAGGAGTGTACACATGGTTGTCCTAATCCATTCACAAGTGCCCGTCCCATGGGTATCTGGAGACCATCTTCTTCCCTGTTTTTTTTCGATTTAGGATGGCGTATATCCTTAGGAATCAGCTGTACGAACCCCATCTGTCGAGTGACACGGTCTGGGTAGTACGGCACAACCACGTCAAATTCCTTAAGCGTCAACTCAACCCAAGTCACCCCCTGGAACAAATAATGGTCCCGTAAGTGTATGAAAGGAAACAACATGACCTGTAAATAAAAAAATGAACAACTTAGCCATTTATATTAATAAAAGTACTTAGAATTAGAATGAACGAATATGACTTACATCTGCCTCCGTGCACGTCAAAAGTGCATGTCTCATCTGCCTGCACACATCATGAGAGACACCAATCTTCTGCGGCGCATGTCGGCACATATGGGGCATAGATATGTCGTAATCGTAAAACAGTGGAGCTCGTTGCTGAACGAAGTGGGCAAATATCCCCAACTCGAGCATCCCTATAAACCCGCAAATGCCTCCCGTGCCATGGAGAGATCCCTGACTAAGGGAGTGGTACAGCTATGCTAAAACCAACTGACCCCAGTTGAACCTATGCATACCCTGATATTGGTTCACGAACTGGAGGTAATCTAAATGAATACTGTTGCCGGTTTTGTTGGCACATATGGTGGTACCTAACAAATACAGTATGTAGGCACGGGTGGCATGATCTACCCTGTCATCTGTGATTTTACTATCACTATACGTAGCCCCACTAAACGTAGTGCGCAGCCACCCAAGGTTCACACTACTAGCATTCCTAAGGTTTTTACTCAACTCAGATGGTCGTACACCTAACATGCCAGCATAAGTACTAAGCTTCTCAACCTCCGAGTCAAAAAGTAAAGCATCAAAGGACCTACCTACAACCGGTAATCCAGTGATGACGTAGACATCGTCCAAGGTGACTGTCATCTCCCCGAACAAGAAATGGAATGAAAAAGTCTCCTCATGCCATCGCTCTAAGAATGCCTCTACCAAATGGAGGTTGGTATGCCAGCGGGAGAGTGCATCGACGAGTGGGCCAAAAATAATATCCATCACCCTTGCCCGTACCCTACTCTGCTGTTTGAGGTCCCATCTCCGGAGACTGCCGTACATAGCGAAGCATCGCAGGGTGACCCTATCCTGCAATATGTATGAAACACGTAAATTCGTGAAAAAATAATAATTATAAACATATGTATCGAACACATAAGAAAGTGATAAAACAACATAAAGGTATAATACTTACATCTCCGTGATAGGCGCTGAAAGCCTCGTGCTGGGTGTAATCCGGAAAGAGAGCCGGGATATGCGGCAGCACCGACAAAAAATCTTATTCCTCACCCTCGGGTGCGTGGGATGCTGCCTCTGGTGCGTGAGGTGCATCGTCCTCGTACTGTGAATGTAAGGCATCACGTGCCTCCTCCCGCTCCACCCCCTCAATATCATCTAGTGCATCTGCATCGTCATCGTAACAATAGTCAGGTGGCTGTGAAGAAGAACCCGCCCCTGTGCTACCAGTAGTAGTAGGAATGTAATCGCCATGACTATAGAGACGTCGTCTAGTACACGTACCAGGAGCATGTCCCTCATTGGGACCTGCCTCTACATCCTCGGGCTCGGGCAAAACTCTACCCTATGCCGCCTCTTCCGCCTCACGTGCCAAACGATCACGTTCCCTCATTTTCTTGAACGGATTTTTAACTATCTACTTGATCCGCCCCATCCTGTAAAGACAACATAAAAAAATATGTATTAGTGAGACAACACCAAATAAGCATGCATAAAAGGCATTGATTCGCATGAGACAGCTTAAGTTGTCTATCGCATGAGACAGCTTAAACTGTCTGTCGCATGAGACAGCTTAACCTGTCTGTCGCGTGAGACAGCTTAAGCTGTCTGTCGCATGAGACGACAATGCACATCCCGTCTCATGCGATGCTATGTTGTCTTGGTCGCACGATCGTGCGACCAGTTCCAAACTGGTAGCACGATCGTGCTACCAACAGCACCGAAACCCCAAATTTAGAAACCTACCAAAGCAACCTCATTTCACACAAAATCAAACACATAGGCATAAATCCGACCAAAACTAACAAGAATACAACACTAATCTAACAAAACAACACCTAAAATCATACAAAGATCTATCAAAATGTGTCTTATTTCTAGCTTGGCCCATTATATAACTATCTCCAGATTATTTATATGTCAACAAGTGTCATATTGTTCATTACAAATACTATGGAATTCTCGGATTACTTATATGCCTTACCAACAATTAAAAAGTAAAAGAAATATTCGGCATTTTACAAAGTCGAGTATACATCAGACTCCCGACTGTCAAAGCATATGGGTTCTTTTGTATATATTCAATCTAATTTTTTATCGACATTAACTTAGAGTTAATTTGTCTCATTTTTCAATATGGGGGTTCAAGGGTTTGTTAGTTAACCATTCTATAACATTTCAACATATTTTCTATACATGCATTTTGTGACAATTTATGGATTCCACAAGAATGATCCCGGTGAATCTGAATTCTTAATATAAAATCCGCATCACCAAGATATTTCATATCAAATTTATACGACAGATGTATCTGTATAGTATGTGATCATTCCTTATCGTTTTAGGCCATTAGTTTGTTATCAACATACAACACTAAAAATATGAACTTATTCTTAGTAAAATTTTAATGCACACTGTCCTCAATCGAGTTCATCTCAAAACCAAAGAATTTTATTACTTCAATGAACTTATGGTATGAGAGTCAAGAAGCATGTTTGAGCTCATACACGGATTTCTTAAGTTTTGATACCATCAACTTTGCATCATCAATTTCGAAATTCCTATGTTGTTTTATCTAGATATTTTTCTCAATGTCACTATTAAAAAACGGTTTTAAAACAATTTGATGCACCTCTAGGTCAAAGTCTATAACTAGTTTCAGTATTATCCTAAAAGAGTCTTTTGATAAAAGTACAAATAATATTTTTTTAAACTCAATCTCTTCAGGCTGAGGATAACCTTTTGCAAAATCTTTTCTATAATTCTCTAACGTTAGCTCAAAATTATGACAATTTCAATATAATTCCATCGGAATGGGGAGATGTAGTACTTATTAGGTTAAAAATACTCACATTTACTACAATAATACACATAACAAATAGCACACAATGACATATTTATAGATTTGTAAACGTTAAACAACAATTAAATATGTAAAAATTAACTTTACATGACCAATAAAATATCTTAAAGAAAATATATTATCATGTACATATATGATTTTGAGAAATTCATTGGTGATCCATTATTAATCTTCCTAATTTGGGAGAACTTTTATTATTCTTAGGGCTGGTATATTTATTTAAGTCAAATACTTAATGACCAATTCACAATTGATAACCTTCTCTTCACGATCAATTATACCAAACATTTAACTTCTTTAAGATTGATAATGCACGTAATATCATTAATCTTGAACCCATCAAAACCGTAAATAAATCAATTCCCTAAATGGATCACTTGGGTGATATATTAGCTTCATGATCTATTTTCCGAAAATAAGAAGGTCTTAGTCATACAATTTATATAACACAAAAACAAAAGACAACTAAAAAATATGCTCAAGATAAAAGCTCACATGTGGTCCAGGTAAGAAATTACTTATGTAAGTGTGCATACCGCACAAGGATGCAACATGGTATTTTTGCTACAACAACGGTGGTGTTGATGCAACAATCATTAAAGGTCATGTTATCAGGTTATCATTAAGGCAACCATTTGGGGTGCTGCAATGATGACAACAAAATCACCATCACAAATTCGATATCAGAAGGTGTCGCGACGACCTAAACAAATAATACATATTGATTGATTTGGAATTAATCTTTTGTGATGATACCCATTTTACCATAGTAACGCGATCCTAATTCTTCAAAAAACCATAATTTATTCCAAAATCCGTACATAACTGATTAAAAATCCTAATATTACATGTTTTAATCTCTAACACCAAAATATATTAAACTCTGGATCCATACACATATTTAATAATTAAACCCATATGTGGATCTTTTATAGTAAATAAATTCATTTGCTTAGCATGTTCGATTTAAGAAGAGAAACCATAATACTCAACCTTTAAAGGGTACCTCTAAGACAACTTATTAGCGATCCATTTATTTGAACCATATTGAAACTTACATAAATTCATTATCTAGTTTGAGTTCTTCTCTAAATACAAAATAAATAAAAAACTTAGAGGACGACATTGATTGGTTTTATTTGTTATATCATTGTCATGATGTTTATAGGGATTATAATTTAGTTGTGATGGTGAAGTTGTACTCTTATTTTGTCTTTTGTGAAGATCTGGATTTCACGTTCCAAATTTGATACTCTAACTACCAACAATCGAGATTTCTTTTTAGTTATATATGGAAGGAACATGACACAACTATGTTTTATATAAGATTAAAATTTGAATTTTAAAACATACTCCTAACTCTAATCATATCCCTTAGTTAAGTTGTTGTGATCATACACATTAAGTTTTGACAATATGTTTCTTTACAAATTAGTCTTTAAACTTTATAATTTAAACTTAAATGTTCATATTCGTATTGTATCTTTCAAATAATCCATACAGAACTTGGTATCTACATAATTATCTCCATTATTAGTTTTCATCTATTAATTAATATGATATGATATTATGTAATTACTTAGATATTTGAACATTATCAACAATAGTCAATGCATTAATAAGCAAATTGCAATTACTTCTAATAAAGCAGTTCTAGCAATATTATATATTATATGACATCATCAGATTTGTTTTTTCGAGGGATGAGTTTAAATTAAAAAACAAATTCTAAAATACTAAAAATTTAGATTAAAATAGAATATACAAAATTTTAATTTTAAAAAAACAAAATTTAATGTCACTACCCTAATGAAAATATAAGTCGATCTCAGGAAATCTACACGAGAGTCTCTATAAATGAAGGACATGTGTCGACGTATTACGTGTCACTAAAGAATGTGTATATTTATTTACTAGATAGTGCAACCAACATTTAAGTCAATAAGACATATTTAAAATAGTATCAACTAAAGAATAAATGGGGAGAGAAAAACCTAATGTAAAAATATAAATAATGGTGAAAACCTTAGATGTAATGGGAGAAATTTGGAAATACAAGGGACTATTATTATTCATATATCCATTTCTTAATCATAGATTATTACATTCACATCGTATTTGAGAAGGAAACGTTGTATCATACCCTAAACAAGTAAGTTCATCCGCACGAGTTTTTATCACTTGTATTTCTTCACTCATTGTTTTATTAGCATTTCTTATATGATATAAGTGGTTGTAATGAAACAACTATGGCACCAAAGAGAACGTTAAAAAAAATTGATGCTTCAAGGTTGTGTACGCCAAATTTGGAGACATAATACTATTTACGGTAACGGTAGGTAGTGTTGGAGTGTGAGTGTCATCATTAAAATGATAAAGATCATAACCTTCAAGAAGAGAATTATTTAAGATTCAATGTGAGATAGTTTGTGGATGATAATTTGATGATATGAGCAAAATTGTATGTAAAAAGATGATGATGATGTTCGTATGGATAATAATAGGATCGCGAGGCTTATTTCTGGAAGAGAAAGTCGTATTAGAAGTCGTTGAATAGACTACTATTATAGTTTTAGATTGTTATATATAAATTATTGTGGTGTTTCTCGAGAAATGAAAAGACATATTTCCATAAAGATTATATTCTTGATACTATATTGAAGTACATAAAAGAATATTGAGAGACAAAGGCTTATAGAACTCTTTGTTAGTTCTGTATCTGACTGTAAAATGTATTTTATATATATTTCTAATATACCAAAAATATTGTAAATACACAAAATATATTATAATATCTTAGAATATTCTTAAGCTTGTTTCTTTATTTATATCCATCAATTGTTTTTTTGATAATGATGTAAAACGTTATAGTCTTTCAAAATATGGACCCTCTAATATTTTTTATAAAATAATATTGAAAATAATTTAAAAAAACTTATTTAAATAGACTTTTTATAAAAAAACATTAATATTGTAATTAAAAAAAGAAAACTAAACTATTAAACAAAATAATTATTATTTTTAATCCAAAAATCGAATATATTGAAGTAATGACTTTTACAATCTAGCCTAATTCATTTTGGACTTGGGATTATGTTTGAGTCAAATACACAAATAATGTCCTAACAACTGAGATTAAGTTTTCAGTCAAGTCGCCAACTTGATTTCTCAACCCTAGCACCAATGAAGACACCAATGCAATTCATCTTCAATCCTCTAGCTTAGGATCAAGAGAAAAGTTTCTCTTGAGAAGAATTTATTAACGAATCATCTACAAGTCGTTGACCAAATAAAAAAAATTAAGAAAACAATACATCTTGATCTCCTTCTTCAAACCAACTTTTTTTTTATTTAGATCAATTCCTTTTTCTTCCATTGTGTTTTCAATTTTTTTGAAATGTTTATAAACTTCATCTCCTTCTTCAATAGATCTTTCTTAAGTCCTTTATGGGGCTAAATTTGCTGAAATTAAGATTGAAGGTCCTGCATCAAATTGAATGTTTTACAAACACGAATAAGTCAAGTAATACTACATACTTTATAAAATCATTAGTAATACTTCTCATTATTTATAATCTTATTAGCTTATTTGACTAATTTTATTTTATAATAAGACTATAACTTAAAGACAATCTCCGTAGAGTTAGATTCTTGTAAAATTCCTAAAAGTTATCTAACTTATCTTAAATACCCATAATATCTTATTAATATGGTAGAATTGTTGATATAATTTTATCTATTAATCCTCATGCCTTATATATCTCAATTCTTAGCTTTCAAGAAGAGAAATTGTTCTTAATTAATTAGGAATTTGAATAGTGTTGAGATCTTGTTTCATTATACATTTGTAAGTCCATTTTGTCAACCACTTAGCTGCAACATTTTGTTCCCTATAATTATGATCTATAGACATGCTATAAGAGATTAATTTCATGCATTATTCTATGATGGGTGTCAGGAACCAAGTGTATTTTAGCATTGCAATTACGATGTTTAGGTGTATATCCATATCTAGGTTGGTAATTTTCAATTTATCACATAAGAGGAGCCCATCAAGAAAGGCCACGTATTCTGAAGTGATAGGGGTTGATTTACCATATATCCTACCATGAGAATCAATTATATATCCTCTATTATTCATTGAATGACCACATCTACTTTCTTATCCAAGTGATGAACAAAAATCATAAGTGATTAATCTATAGGTGGTTTCCATTAAGAACAATAAGTTTTCTAGGATTTTAAGGTGATTGAAGCATCCTAGTTCTTAAGCCACTACAAGTTCTTTATTTCAGTGATCTCTCTTAAACCGATTAACATTGTCTAGCCTAAAATAATATTCTTAATATGTTCAATGATTGATTTTACAAATATATTCTTCTCGGGATGATTTATTTTGTTCTTGAAAACCAAAGAACCTAACATATAATAGAAGGAAGTATAGTTTGAATGTGAACTTTCTTTTTAGTAGACCATAACCAACTCCTAGTTATATGATTTATAGTCATCTGCATGTCATTTCTTAACTCAAATAAAAAATTAAAATGTTTCCATACTTCTCGTGAAGTATCACATTGAACAAATAAATAATTTCAAGATTCAATGTCTTCACAAAACTGGCATTTCCAAGCTACGTATATTTTCCTTTTTTGTAAAATTGTATCTATTGAAATCCAATTATTCATTAACATCCAATGGAGAAATTAATACTCCTTATGAGTAATATTGTTTCAAATCTTCTTGAAAAGCTTAGATTTTGATAGTTTTTTCTCTTATTTTATTCCATCTTTCTTTGATATTATATTACCCATTTGTTGATATAGACCATATAATTTTGTTTGTTTTACATTCTTTGATTGAAAAATTCTTTATTTTTTTAATGTCAAAAGTAAGAACATTTGTTTTTAACTTGTCTAAATTTTATTTACTCTGCTTCCAAAAATTGTTGATGTTTTCTTCAACATACCAATTCTCACTTCCATCTCCATTTAAGAGAATACATGGCTTAATGTCAGACCATTTATCCAAACAAAATTAAATTTATCCTCCTTCAACATTCGAAAATATAAAGTCTTCTATAATATGTCTCATATTTAACTAACCTTTCCAGATTTTTGAGCTTTTTATTGTTCGTCAATTGATTTTATTCTTGTTTGCCTCATTCTTGTATAAGTTATAAAGATAGTTTTTTCCTTGTTAATAACTTGGTCTGATCTATCTTGGTAGTGTTGGAGGAATTTGTAGACTTTTTTAATACTTAAATATGAACCAGTTGGGACGAGAACAAAGTCATCAGCAAACGATAGGCTAGGTACCATAAAAGAAATTCTAACTTTATATCTCATACGATTATTATTATTGAATATCTTTTTATTCCTATTATGAGATATACTTTCGCAATGATAAAAAGAAATCTAGGAGAAATGGGATCTCATTGTCTAACTCCCTTTAAAGACTTGAAATAACCTCTAAGCTCACCGTTTAAACTGATTAGATACCAAACTGTATCAATAGAATCTTAATACTGTCTATAAAGCTTTTATCAAAGCCAAAGGCTTCCACAATTCTAAGTATAAAGGTGAATGAAATTCTATCACATAAGTTTTCCATATCGATTTTAATAATCAAGTTTCCACCAATGTATTTTATATTTAAAGCATGAGCTATCTCTTTAGTCATAAGAATATTGTCATAAATATTCTTTTCATTGACAAAACTACTTTATTCTTCAAATACAATATTGGGAAGAATAACAGATAATCTATTATTTAGAATTTTGGATATAATTCTGTTGAAAATATTTCATTATATTACAGTATTGAAATTGTTCTATGTGTAATGTGAACCTTCTTTTGTATTTAATATATTGATATTGCATAGATACCATGAGGAACATGGTGACCATTAAAGAATGCTACAATTACAGCACACATGTCCTTAAAAATTATATCCTACTAATGTTGAAACAACTTTGTGTTAAAGCCATCCACATCCGCAACACTATTGGAGTTCCAGGATTTGACTGAGTTTAATATCTCATCTTCTGAAGGTAAGACCATTAGATTCTTTTTATCTCATATTGTAATGATTTATAAAATAATTTTTTGAAGATCTTCTAGTTCTTTAGGATTGGGTTTCTCAACTAAAAGAAACCTAAAATGTTTGTCAACAAATTTACCTATACCCTCTTAATCCTCAATCCAATTATTTCCTTTCAAAATTCTATGTATGTTTATTTATTATCTTTTCTTCTTTATAAAGTTATGGAAACTTGCATTATTATTATCACTATATCTTATCTAATTAGTGTTACACTTCTTTTCCCCCTAGGGTTTTTCTCTAGCCAAGAGCCGAAGATGTATGGCTTGACCTTTGGATAACTTGATTTTATCCTCTATAGTTTATATTTATTCTAGAAAGTTTTCTAAAAACTTTACTTCTTCATCAGATTGAGTTATGACATCAATAACATTACTAAATACTTCTTTATTTCAAGTCTAAAGTTTAATCTTCAATATTTTAAGTGTCTCTAAAAACACTTGAATAGGTAACCCCTATTTCATTCCAACTTTTTTAAACTAAGTTTAATAATTTGGGATGTAGTGTCCACATATGCTGAAACCTAAAAGACGTTTTAACTATACTTTGAGAATTAGAGATTTTTATGCACAATGGGGTATGGTCGTATCCTGTTCTTGACACAGATTTAACATTGTTGCTTTCAAGTTAGTTTGATCGTGCTATGTTATGTGAAACTCTAACCAAATGCTTCTATTTGCGTTTATTTATTCAAGTGAATTTGAGCCACTGAAACCAGCATCTTTAAGATGACAATCGATGGTGACATATAGTTGAGTAACATAATTTCTTATTACTACTCATGATTGTGTTAAAATCACCATAATTATTCATGTCTAGAATAATCTATCAGTTCTGATAAATCATCACATACATAATTTCTTTGTTCTCTTATAAACTTTGCATAAACTACTGAGACAAACAATTCTTTGGCCAAAGAAATATGCCTAACTTTTAACTATAGTAGTTGCTATTGATTTGATATATTTTCTATACTAAACTCATCTTTTTAGAATAACTATATCTTATTAGAGATGTTAACAATACCTTCATGAAAACCGAGGAGTCTAGTAACCTTTTCTCAATTATCCACAACAATCATGGGATTTTAAATAGCCAAAATGTCAAGCTTTTCAGTTATAATAATAGATATAACCATTGTTATTATTCATATATTTCCAATCTCTCTAACATTCTAACATAGGATTATCATGGTCATTTTATTGAGCCATTGGTAAATCTGGCACACCTGTTGTAATGGAATTCTTTGGTGGTGATAAATCATTTAGGTGGTTTAAATCATAGCTTTCTTCATTTTCTTACTCGAGGTCTTCTTTATGTATTTCAGATCCTATATTTTACTAGGTGAAGAGGGTAAACTACTAGTGAATCTTAATTTGGGAAAGTGATCTCTGTATCTGATGTATCTAAATAATTGTTAGTTGAGAATAATACTAATGTTTCAATACTTTGTAGAGAATCAAGAATATCAGTATCTCTCAACTTAGCACTGTAATTAGAACTACTATCAAAGGTGTCCAAATCATTGTTACTTGAAAGTTGATATGTATTTTTTTTTTCATCTTGTCTTTGCAATGTAGATTCTTCGTGTCAAAAATCTAATTTATATTGATTCACCTCTTTAACTATTATTGAATTTACCTTTGGAACTTTTGCTTTGTTGAATTAGTACGTTTATGAGAATATGAAGACTGATCCTTATGTTGATTTAGCTGACAAATGTTTCATATAGTCTTTTTATTTATGACCTATATGAAAACAGTTAAGGTAGCAATATGGTATTTCACAATGTTTAATCTCTTGCCAAAATCCTTATGCCGCTCCAAAATTTATCCATATTTTAGAAAAAATATTCTTAGAAATATCAAACTCAATCCCTACCTTGCAATATATATATATATATTGCCTTTTTTTATAGGTTCCCATACATGTAAAAGGTTTCCAATTTCCTTAGCCATGGCGGTTATTTGTATTTGTTGTACATGTATTCAGGTATGTTTTGGTATAGAGATTTGCAGTGTAGTTATTAATGATTACATCTTAGGTTAGAATAAAGAAGTTAGTTTCAATATTATCATTCTATGTGACTAATGTTCAATACATTCTTTCTCCATAGCTTCTTAATTTCTTCCAGTAGATCCAGCTCTATCATTATATGTATTGGATCCTAAAGAGCAATACTCACCTTACCACTAAACTGAAATGAACCAAATAAATTCTGGATAACTATCATTTGGGGTATTTCCATTGAGAATTTACCAATTCACTTGTGTTTTGAATTAGCTAACAATTTTTCTTTTTATTATATCAAGAATTGGATTAATTTACATTCTCTTTTAATTTGTATATTCACCTTGTCATGTATAATTTATTTTGATATTATCGTAGTAACATCTGCATAGATTCGATATGAAAACTCATATTGTAATGATCTATGGTATAATGGTTTAAATATATTTTAGTTCTTTCGGATTGGATTTCTCAACTAAAAGAAACCTAAAATGTTCCTCAACAGATTTACCAAAATCCTGTTAATCCTCAATCTAATTCTTTCCTTCCAAAAATCTATGAATATCTATCTTTTATATTTTATTCTTTCCAAATTTATGGAAACTTGCAGTATTCTTATCATCATTTCTTATCTAATTAGCGTTACACTTCTTTTCACAATAGGGTTTTTCTCTAGCCAAGATTCGAAGATGTATGATTTGACCTTTGGATAACTTGGTTTTATCCTCTATAGTTTTAATCTATTTTAGACAAATTTCTAAAAACTTTACTTATTCATTAGATTGAGCTATGTCATCAACAAAATTATGAAATACTTATTTATTACGAGTCTTAAGTTTAATCTTCAATCTTTTAAGTGTCTCCCAAAAAACTTGAATAATTAACCCCAATAAGTCTTCATTCCAACTTTTCTCAACTAAGTCTAAGAATTTTGGATTTAGTGTCCACGTATTCTGAAACTTAAAATAAGTTTTAACTATATAGTGAGAATAGTAGATTATTATGCACAAAGTGGTATGGTCAGATCATATTCTTGACATGTGTTTGACATAGGTGCTTTCAAAGTAGTTAGACCGTGCTATTTAATATAAATTATAACCAATAGCTTCCATTTGCGATTATTTATCCAAGTGAATTTGAGCCACTAGAACCAGCATCTTCAAGATGAAAATCGATGATGAGATATAGTTGAGTAAGATAATTGCTCATTAGAGTTGGTGATTATGTTAAAATCTTCATAACTATTCATTCTCAATAATAATCTTTTAGTTTGGTAAATTATCCCATAGATAATTTCTTTGTTCCTTTATAAACTTTGCATAAACCATAAAAACATAAGATTCATTGACCAAACAAATATGCCTTATTTTTTAATATAGTAGTTGCTCTTAAATTATGTTGTCTATTGTAAACTCATATCTCTAGAATACCTATATCTTATTAGAGATGTTAGTAATACCTTTATGAAAACCGAGGAGTCTAGTAACCTTTTCTCAATTATCCACAACAATCATGGGCTTTTGAATAACCAAAATGTCAAGCTTTTCAGTTCTAATTATAGATTTAACCCTTGTTATTATTCCTTTATTTCCAATCTCTCACATTCCAAAATAGGATTATCATGGTCATTTTATTAGGTCATTGGTAGATCTGGCAGACCCGTTGTAATGGAATTCTTTAGTGGTAATAAATCCTTTAGGTGTTTTCATAATAGATTTCTTTATTTTCTTGCTCATGGTCTTCTTTATGGATTTATCATCCTCTTTTTTACCAGGGCAAGAGGGTACTTCTAGTGAATCTTAATTTTAGGAAAATGGTCTCTATAATTGATGTATCCAAATCATTGTTAGTTGAGAATAATACTTATGTTTCAATAGTTTGTAGAGCATAAATAATATCAGTATCTCTCATCTTAGCACTGCCATTTTTATTTTCAATGTAGCTAATAATCTTATTTTATTTATGATATCTCTTGTTTAGAGTTGATTGATTAGATTGTGAATGATGTTTTCATTTAGAGCTATTATCAAAGGTGTCTACATCATTTTTACTTGAAACTTGATTTGTATTTTTTCATCATATCTTAGCAATGTAATTTTTTTTGTTGATTATTTATTATATCTTGATTCACCTCTTTGACTATTATTGAATTTACCTTTGGAACTCATTATTCTATTGAATTAGTAGGTTTATCAGTAGATGAAAACTGTTCCTTATGTTTATTTAGTTGACAAATCTTTCGTATAGTCAGTTTGTTTATGACCTATATGAAAATAATCATGGCAGTAATATGGTATTTCATAATGTTTAATTTTTTGTCAAAATCCTTATGCTTCTCCAAATTTATCCATATTTTAGACAGAATATTCTTAGATATATCCATCTCAATCCATATCTTGCAACAAATATACATTGCTAGATTTTTACGGGACCCATATGTGTAAAAGGTTTCCGATGTCCTTAGCTATGACCTTTATTTGTATTCGATATACATGTATCCACGTATGTTTGTGAGATATATCCATATTGGGGTTATTAGTGACTCTATCTTAGGTTAGAATAAAGAGTTCCATTTCAATACTCTCATTGTATGTTGACCAATGGTTCATACATTCCTTCTCCATAGCTTCATAATTTCTTCCAGTAGATCCAACACTATCATTATATGTCTTGGATCCTATAGTGTAATAATCACCTTACCACTAAATCTAAATGAACTAAATAATTTATGGATAATTGTTATTTGGGGTATTCCTATTGAGAATTTACCAATAAACTTGTGTTTTTAATTAGCTAACAATTTTTCTTTATCTTGTTCCAAGAAATGGATTAATTTGAATTATCCTTTAACTTGTATATTCACCTTGTCTTGTATAATTTATTTTGATAATATCATAGTAACATCTTCATCGGATTCGATAGGATAACTTATATTTTAAGTTTATTACACGCTTTGTAAGTTAGGGCGTTGAGGAAATTTTTGCTCAAATATTATATTTTTTCCAAGGCTGTGACTTCATGAGACTTGATAAGTATATTTCCATTGTCATGTATTTGTAATCCTCTTCTTTGATGAAGAGTTGGAATTTATTTTACTATATTTTCTTGTTTAGAATACCGATGAGTTAGCTTATAACTCAACAAACACATTATTATGATTAGTAAGATGAAAACAAGAATGCAATTTTTTATTGATCCTAAGTACATGTAGGATATTCTTAAAGACAATAAACTATTTAGTAAAGGTAGGTAAATTAGATTGACCAACATGTAGGACAAATAACCTTTTATCACTATGAATAACTATATTTTTGCTACTTTAATAATGAGTTTTATGAGTTATAAGACTTGGGTTGCATGTGACATCATGACAATAACTATTGTCAGTAAAACAGGTCCCATGTCCTGCGACATCTTCAGTAGCTAGGTAGGCTTATTGGTCTCGATCAATCATGGTCTGCTCATTTGGATTAATGCTCATAACAGATAAGTCATGTTTATAAAAACAAAACTCATCTCCTGCACCAGCAGAGTAGCTAGGCTTAGGTAGACGGTAGAACTTTGTAGACTCGTAAGTTGTTCTAGTCTACTTTCAAAGGTAATAAAAATGATTTATAAATCCAACCAATTTAAGGAATCGTTATTAGACAAACTTACCAAAATATGAGTATAGTCACAATATAAACCTGTTAGAACTTGAGTAACAAGGTCATCAATATGAATGAAAAACTAGCTAAGACTAGATTATTAGAAATGACCTTTATTTTGTTCAGATATTTTGTCATTGTATAAGTTCCACTTCAAGTTCATTGGAACTCAGATTTGTAGTAAGTGATTATTTCCTTTGTCCGTCAACAAGACAGTTTACTTGTAGCATCCCACGGGTCCTTAAAAGTTTACTCATCCATGAACTAAGATTCTACTTCAAGGCTCGCGCTTTGCGATCCAATCTTCATATTCATAGTTATCTGAAATATGCCATTGAGAATCATTAAGAGGCAATGCTTTTTCATAGTTAGGGAACCTCCTTGTTTGTTTTCTTTGACCATACGAAGCACCATTGTCTTTCTTAACAAATAGTTTTAATTATTCAACCTGATGTAAGCATTGTTGATTGTGTTATAATGCAGGTTGTTTTGTGGAAACCGAATAATTATCTGAGAGGATATAACTCATTTAATCAGTGCTCAAAGAAGGAGAATTGATGTTTTCAATTAAAAGTTTGGCTTCTCTGATACCAAGTTATAATTGTAGTGAAGAAGAATATATGTTTCTAGTATAATAGTTCTTATTTTATTGATTGTATTTACGTACGTTAAAGAAACTATTAATAAGTCGCCTATGAATAGTCTATTAAACTTACCTAGTAATATAAACACATCCCTTAGTTAAAGAAACTATTAATAAATCGCCTATGAATAGTCTATTAAACTTACCTAGTAATCTAAACACATCCCTTAGTATCTTTTTGAGTTTAGACATGATTTTTCCACTCCCATGTACTTAGGTTATGGAAAATCCTAGAAATAACATTATGGTTTTCTCTTTTTCCAAAAACCTTTTTCCTCCCAAACATTCAAATAATTCAACACTTTCTTTTTTAATCCGGTCTTAGATATTAATCTTCGCATGTATCAATTATATATTTTTCGTTTATGCAAAAAAAAAAAGATCATCACATTATTTTAAATAATATGATTAGTCTTTGCTTTTGTCTACTACAAAAAGTATAGTTCTATTCTGAAGGATATAGATTTTTTTTGTTTAGTTTCAAAAATTGTTATTTATTTATAACGACAGATCATTTTTACTAAGTTATGCCGCCAAACAATGTTTTTATTTAGAAAATATCAAACATTAAAAATATTTGTATACCAATAAAAAATTATAATATTATAATTTTCACTAAAAAATAAAACCAAATCTATTAAGATAATAATGTTTGAAGAATTGATTAGGGAATAAAGATTTTTTTTATATATTTAGGTTTAGTTTTAAGGAAAAAAAACCAAATAAATTTAACATATTTAGTTTAATTATTGTTAAATGATTTTAACGTAAAATCGAATCTAAATTTGATAAATCATATAGTATGATAGATTAAATTTTTTCAGAATTGAAGTTGAATGTAATTTTTTATATTAAGCTAAATATTTCCTTAATACTAAAATCTCGAATAATATTTTTTCAAACCTCAATCTTGCCTTCAAATACCAATTCTTTGATAATTATCAAACTATAAATCATTTATTTGTTGCTTGTCCTTCTGCTCAGTGTGTATGGATTCATTTTCCAAAATCTTTCATTTATTTGGAGGTCTATTTGGGGTGCTAGGAACAAATCAAAGCATAACAACATTAAGCTTTTTTCTCTTAATATAATCACAAATTCATCCAAATTATCACTAATATGGATAATGTTCATCTTCTTAATTACAAAAATTAGAATGGTTATTTAATAATTGCTTATGAATTAATTTGTTTCCATCATATTAGAATCCATAGTCCTTGTATCTATATTAAATGACATCCCCCCTCCATTAATCAATATTGAAATGAATTGTGATGCATCCTGCTTTTTAAATAGTGAATCCAGTTGTGTGTTTATTATTAGAGATGCAAATGGTTTATTGTTAAATATTGTTGGTAAATTTTTTTGGAAAAAAATTCCTCTGAGTTCTGAAAGCATGCCTCTTCTCGAAGGCCTTATCTTTCGTAAATCAAAGAATTTAACACATATTGATATTGAAATAGATTCTATGATATTATTTGAAATGCTTTCCTTTGGAAAACACAATGGTTTCTTCTTCCCATAGTGTCTATTTCGATAAAGTTAATCTCATCTCATAAGTCTATTAAGCATTTCTTTAAAGATAAAAAATTGGTTGCTAATTGGATAGTAAAAATCACTATTCGTACTAAATCTAATTGTAACTTTAATGTTTCTAACACCCCTGTCCCTCTTGCAGCCATCATATTTTTAGAAAGTATCAATTTAGGGTATTACATTGTCACTATGCTTTTATTCCATGCTAAAAATCTTGTAGGATACTCTCCTGATCTTAATTTATTTCTGCAGGTTTTAAAGATGAAGCAATCAGCTCAGACTATATCAGAATATCGTATATCAGATGCTATTGAATTAAAGAGAGCTATGATGCTCAAGGGTCTATTATTTTAACTATACTGAAGCCTTCCACTGTCGATTAATAACTTCACATCAACTAAGTCCTTCCTCTCAAGACCTTGGTTGAACTATCTTGTGTAGCATTATCGTCAAACTTTTATGAGCCTTGTAATATATTTTCATCTAGCTATTATCCTTTCATTATGAAGGATAAATTATTCAGACTTATATTGTAACTCTAAGCCTTAGGATTATTTTTATTGATAAATTTTGTCTTTTGAAAAAAATATTAATTAAAATGTAACTTTTATTTTACAGTTCCAGCCGTCCTTGAATAAAAAACTTTAAATAAATTGAATATATATAAAAAACAGAATTTGAAATTTTTATTACCTCATTAGTATCAATGAAGACACATGAAGGTTGCTTGAGAAGTAGAAATTGTGTCGGTGTTGGTGGCTGTAAGAGTTTTGAGGCTGAGGCTAGGGTTACAACCAAAGGCTGATGAAATGTTTCTGTCTTGTGTGGCTCGTTAAGAGGCGGGCTTGGACTCGGGTCGAAGTATTTTACTATCACGGTCCAAGCAATCAAAATAAGTCACACGACCCAAACAATTAAAAGAAGTCCAGTCAAGTGAATGAATTTTGTTACACCATGGAACTATATTTCAACATATTATATTTTCTTACATATTTTACCTAATTCATGTAACAAACTATAAAGTAACTATAAATACAAACATGTAAAGTTAGTGAAATAATAAGAATATAGTTTTATACAAATTTTTAATACTTCTTCTTCTTTCTCTTCATAATTTGAGTTGGTATCAGAGCTTGTTGCTTCAATGGCAGGAACATATTCTCCAACCTTCAACTCAGGATCTGCTGACCAACGTTTCTCACCAATCGATAACTTAATGACCAACAAAAATCTGTAACTATACCAAATAAAAACTTTTAACAACCTGATTTTAGAGCGAAACAACTTCATACTCTGGAAAACAACGGTGTTACCTATTATAAGAGGTAACAAGCTGTGAGGATTCATCAATGGTAAAAAAACTATATCATCCCAAGCTGATCAATGGACCTGATGGATCCACCATTGAGAATATCGATTATGACAATTGAATTTCGAAAGATCAACTTCTTTTGGGGTGGCTCTACAGCACTATGACCCTAGAAGTAGCAGCCCACTTAAGGGAGGAAAAACCTCTAAGGAACCGTGTAATACTACAGTCAGACTATCTGGCTCTCAGACTAAAACTAGCATTATAATCTTCAAGTCTGAGTTTCAAAGAATAAGAAAAGGAACATCCACTCACTTTAGATGACTTGGTGTCGCAGGTGTTAGCTGGTTTAGACACTGAATATGCTTCTATTGTTGTGCATTTGGCTGATAAGGAGGTGAAGACCTAGTTGGATCTTCAAGCCACTTTGTTGACCTTTGAAAGTAGGCTAGATCAACTAGGAAAGTTATAAGTCTGTATGGGTAACTTGAATCTCACTTCAGCTCACAAATCAGACCCTAATGCTAGAAGAAATAAAAAAGAACCAGGTAGAGGAAGTTACACGGGCATAAGCTCCAACAGCTATCCTAACAGCTATAGAGGTAGAGGAAGCTACAAAGGAAGATGTGGTAGGTTCAATAACAACAATCCTCTTTGAAAGATTTGTGGAAAATATGGCCACAATGGTGCCTACTGTTATTATAATGTTGATTCTAGTGTGACGGGGGAAGTCGATAATGGCAACCCTAACATATTTTAACAAGATTATTGATAATTTGGTGAATATTGATGTAAATTTTAAAGATTTGAATAACCCTAAACCTACTATGTGTTTTATCCAAGTCATATAAGAATTTGAAATATACCATACTTTATTGAAATGAAGGTACCATCACCATGGATGAAGTCCAATCGACTATGAGACACAAATAATTGACAAAATTTAAATATTTAAAGTTTGAAAATGATGGTGGAGAAACTTTGAATGTATCAAGAGGAAGAAGCGAGAAAAATGGAGAGGAGAAGATAAAGGAAACATGTCCAAGCCTAAGTCAAAGGTTGTTGGTGACACATGAAAGTTAAAATGTTAATATTTTCACACTCACGCTCACTTAACCAAAAAATATCACTAGAGAGGAGACAATGGTAGTTCGTCTTCTCAGATTGTTGTAGGTAAGATGAAGGTTATGAGATTGCAAGAGCACTACAAGTATTAAGTTGGAAACCTGAGAAAAGATGGGTCATAGACTCATGATGCTCATATTACATCTGTCCAAGAAAGGAATATTTTGAGACCTTAGAATTAAAAGAAGGCGGAGTTGTACATCTTAGTAAGAATAAGGTGTGCAAAGTTCAAGGTATGAATTCTATCAAACTCAAAATGTTTGATGATCATGATTTTCTTTTAAAGAATTTGAGATATATTCCCAAACTTAAAATAAATTTAATTTCCATTATCATGTTTGATGATCTAGGACATTGTACTAGAGTTGAAAGTGGGGTAACGAGAGTTTCTCATGGTGAATCAATAGTAACCAAAATATCTAAAATAAATACTTTATATATTTTATACGGTTCCACTGTTATTTCTAATAGAGTACTCACTAGTTAGAAATTTCAGAATTAACTAAACTATGCGATTTGAGGTTAGGTCATTTCATTGAAAGAGGTTTAATCAAATTAACTAAACAAGTTTTGCTAAGAAAATGAAATTTGAACAAACTAGAGTTTTGTAAGAATTGCACACTAGGAAAACAACATTAGGTGAAGTTTGGGGTGGAAGTGCACAAGTCTAGTAGGTCATTTGAGTATGTCCACTCAGACCTTTGGGGTCCAATGTCTAAGGGGGATTCATATTTCCTTAGAATAATTGATGATTATCTTAGAAGGGTACGGGTGCATGTCAATAACAATAAAAGTGATACTTTTGAAAAGTTTAAAGAATGACATACTCTTGTAAAAAATCAAATAGAAACTAAACTGAAAGTTTTGAGAACTGACAATGGCTTGGAGTTTGTTTCACAATAGTTTAATGATTTTTACCTTAATAAAGGTATAAAGAGGGATAAAATCATTTCATATACTTGTCTTACAATTAACATGAGCATGACCTTGTTAGAACGGGTGAGAAGTATGTTGTTGGAAGTTATTAGTATTGTATCATAATTGACCAACAAATTTCCATGAGAATGAATAAATCTAAACACACCTATGGAGCTTTGGAGTGGTCAGCCGATAGACTACTCCACCTTGAAAGTATTTGGAGCTTCAGCGTCTGTCCATATCAAACTACAAGCTAGATTTTAGAGCTCTGAAGTGTGTTTTCATTGGTTATCCTGAAGGCATAAAGACTTACAAGCTATGGAAGATGGAACATGGAGGATCAAAGTTTATGATAGGAAGACATGTTTCTTTTGATGTGACCCAAACGAGGATAAAGAGTAGAGACCTGGATTCAAAATAAAAAAACAAGAGATGTCATTACTCCGCCTAAGCTTATGCTGACCTTATTTGTTATGATTTGAAAGCTTATGCTTTAAATGCGGTTGAAGATGTGCAACATTAAAAAAAAAAAATCAATGAGGCATCGAAAGCAGTAGCACGATAGACTGGTTAAAGGCAATATAAGAGAAATACCTTCATTAGAAAAGAACCATGCTTGAGAGCTTGTGTCATTAACTAAGACACAAAAGGGTAGTTGGTAGTAAGTGGATGTTCAAAAGAAGAAAAATGTATACTAGCGGTCGAAGCACGAAGGTATAAAGCGATACTTGTAGCAAAGATTTTTACTCAAGTGGAAGAGATCGATTACATCGAGATCGTAGACGGGAGGGTCATTTAACTGTCCTATAGACGATGATTTCTTAGACGAGTTTTTTGATTAGTTATGAAAGAATTATTTACTTGAATAGAATTAACTATTTATGTTAAAAATTAGTTGATTATGTTATTTGATCAAAAAAGAAATCATTATAAATACTCTTTCTCTCTTGAGGAAAAGAATGATTAAAAAACTAAGTAGCCGTAATCTTAAACAAAGTCTGGAAAATCTTTAGGAAGTGGGAAGAGAAAAATGAAAAACTTATTCTTGTAATTTCTTTCTAAAAGTATTTTTTTTTAGAAATAGTAAATTGGAGAGCACTCTCTAGTGAGATAGGTAGATTTGACCGATCTCAATAAAAAGTGGTTCTTTTACACAATTTTATTTTTCTTGTTGATTATTTTTGTCATTGATTATTTTGTCGTAGTTTATATTACACTATTGTTTTTTTGTTGTTGTCTATTTCGTTTTTACATCATATTATTGGTGTGAAAAGCGGATTTGACAACGATCAAAAGCATGATCAAAACTAAAGTTTGGAAATTGTCACATAGTCATCCGGTAAGTTTTTCAGTCTTATTTAGAAGATAATTATACTTGTAGGTTATGGTATTGGAGTATTTAGAAAAGCAGTTTTCCAAACATAAATATCATGTAACTGGGATCAAATAGCTCTCCCTTTTGAAAAATTCGCATAAAAAGATAAGACCGAAAGAATTAGACATAAATAAAATATACAAGAGTCTTTATTCTCAAACCAAATAAAATTAATTACGGAATGACTGAACTTGAATAATATGAAATTATTTTATGTTAAGCGCATTCAGGAGGAACACCTTGAGGAAATCTCTTCTTGTCCGTGCAGTAATTATATATCATGTAAGTTTTTTGAATTCGAGTCAGCTTTTGTTTGGCTGAGAAATCGAGCTCTTGAGAAAACCACGAATTGGCGGAGGTTTTAGAACCGGTATCGCACGTAGAGACACCATTGGACCAAACACAAGAGTTTTTGGCATTAAAACTTCTGTACGAAGCAGTGAAGGGAGCCTGAGTCCAGTCTGTTTTGATTAAACCACCCCTTGTAGCCCAGTCATCAGCATTCCATAGGCTTGTGTAGACTCTCATTGGCTGGTTCTTCGGGTATCTTACACCGAGTGACTCGGAGTTCTTGAACTCTCTAATGACGGTGCTGTCCACGGTAAAACTGATTCACAAAAATTACAAAAATTAATTCTAAGAAATTTTTAGATGACTGAGATCGCGGTCGTGCGTATCTCCGAAGTTTTGGGAGAGAGTAAGCTTACATAATTCGTTGAGGATTCCAAAGAATAGAATATGTGTGGAAATCAGCAGTTGGGTCGAACCATAGATGAAACTGTTGCTCTTTGTTACCAACTCCTTGTGTATAAACATTAGTGTGAAGAGTATAAGGGTCACCGGTGAGATTGCCCAAGAACTCAAAGTCTATCTCGTCCCATGTTGTGCCAGGTGATTTCAACTACGTTTAATCATCGAAAAAATTTGTTAGTTTGAGAAAAAAAAAACATTTGTCAAAACAAGACCAATAACATATATAATACTGATATAAGAACTTACATAGAAAGTCGTAACGGTACCGGCAGAGTTACCATGAACAAGTTTGATCTGGACATCGATTTTTCCATAGATAAATTGGTTTTTAGATTGGAAGCCAGACCCAGAAAACTGATCTAGCGATAACGTCAGCAGATTACCATTATTCAAAGTCTTGGCACGGCCTCCTCCCCATGTAATATCAACATCTTTGTTGAAATCAGCTGCGGAGACAAGCACTAAAGTCGCAACCACCGAAACAAACAGATTTAAAGAAAGAAAGGAAGAGTTAGAGATGGCCATTTCAATGTGTTTAAGTATTTTGTTTCAATGGTGATGAATATAAGCAGTGTTCATAGCAGTTTATATAGGTAGGGTTGTTGCTGAATGTTTATGTTAGTACTTAGAAGAAGGTTCCTTGTTTGTTAACCGTGCATGTATTCAAACTTTTTCTTCTTGTTTATAAATTCATACATCGGCCGCAGTAGGCAGTAAAAAAATTATCCATTACATCAGATGTCATCGGGAGAGATGTTGTTTCTAAGCTAGTTGTTGTAGGAGATTTGGTTGTTGGATACGGCGGGTAGTCAGAAGTGGATTATTGGTTTATTATATATGTCAGTTAAGAAAGACCGTCTCTTTTAATCATATTACGACGATTTCCCGTGACAAATATATTAGTAGTGATTATTGTCTATTGGCACCGACTGATTGAACTGATACGATATTTCTAATTATCTTATAATTATTTTATACATTATTTCTGTTGTGGAAATAAACAAAACAATAATGTTAATTAGGAGAACCAACTATGCAAAGATAGCGGATAAGCTCTAGACTAATATTGAGTAATCCTTTTAACATATCCATATCTCGTTTGAGTCCTTAAAAATTAATTTTGATTGGCACACACAATTCTTGATTATGTTTCTAATAGGATTTCAGTATCTTTTTTGCGTGCTGATCGTTTGTTCTATTCTATCATTTCTTTTCTTGTTTTGATTAGGTTATTAATAAGAATTATGAAAATATTACAATTTATTACATCGGGATCATAAAATAAACTTCACTTTAGTAACTTATTGGTCTCATTTGTTTTTCGGAGAATTCGGTCCTTATCAGTAGACCATTTAGTCATATTGAAGATCTTCGGGATGATTTGAAATTGGAGTTGGTTTAGATTAAATCAAGCAAAAATTTGGTACTTTGGATCAAACTATACAAACACTTAGCACTTTTTACCGGTTCTGATATGATTATTTTTAACTCTACTCTTGTGCACATGTCATTGAAACATTGACCCACGATTCTACCATATGAATGATGAAACGTGATAAGTTTTTTTGGAACAGTTCCATTATTCTAAAAAAGTAACTGTTGGGGAAGACATTTCCATTTTCCCAAACTTAAACTTACTGGGCTTGTGAAAAGTATCTACTCGGTTTTACTATAGTTCTCTATAAATAATTGTCCCCCTCCTAGTATCATTATAATCTTTAGCAATTTCGACAGATAGAAGAATAAGCTCCACATATCTACCATATCAACCCTGAGTTTTTAATATGGTAGCCAACATAAAATACTTTCCTAGCTACACCTTCTTTTTAAAATTTCTACTTACGAGCTGCCAGCCTTATAATATGCACTCCATATAACCTGATCCCTCATCCTCTAATTACTCAACCCCCATTAAAGAAAGCTCAATATCATAGGCCAACCATTCCCAAGAATATGGTAAATATACACGATAATCACTCTTAACCACGATGGGGTCCTCGAATACCCAATATAGATCACTTGCGAAGAAAACTGTAACATCTTCTATATAAAAAAGAAATCATCTTAAGAACATGCCAATAAATCTCATGCAACTCCAGACACGTCCATAAAGCAATCATCTAAGGGTCGTATTCATATTGTTGGTACATAGAAGGAGGGAACCCATAATACATGGTTGACTTCTGAAGCTAACTCGATACTGAAGAAAATAAAATTAAGAGAATTTGTTTTCCTGAAATTCTGAATCTATTCAAGTTGATCAAATTACATATACATAACGAAAACACGATTTACGGAGGCAGTTGCAACTGCACGTAATTTATAACAGAAACTAATAAAATATAACTGCATACATATAAATAAGATACGAGATTAAATTAATATGCCAACATTTCTCCCTCTTAATCTCGTAACTCAGGCTTCAAGTTGAACACACCAGTTGGATCTCTTAAGAACTCGAATCTGTCACACGGCAATGGCTTGGTAAACAAATCTGCAATTTGTTCTTCTGTGTTGACATGCGCAATATCAAGGATTCCTTGTTTCAGGAAATCACGCAAAAAATGAATCTTGATATCTATGTGTTTACTTTTTCCATGGAAGACTGGGTTCTTTGCTAAAGCAATTGCAGACTTGTTATCAACTCGCAGACTAACTTTTTCAACTTTAATTTCACATAACTCTTCCAGGAACCTCTTGAGCCACATTGCATGGCAAGCTCCTGCAGAAGCCGCAACATATTCAGCTTCACATGAAGATAGTGCTACTACCTTCTGTTTCTGTGAAGTCCAACTAATCGGATCACTGCCCATAAAGAAAACAACCCCAGAGGTACTTTTTCGATCATCAATGTCTCCAGCAAGATCACTATCAGCATACCCAATCAACTCTGGATTTTATTGTTCGCTTTTAACATACTTCAAACCGAAATTGAGTGTACCCTTTATATATCGAAAAATTTGTTTGACAACACTCATATGTTTTATAGAGGGTTTTTCCATGAAACGGCTAGCCACGCCGACAGCAAATGATATATCAGGTCTAGTATGGACTAAGTACCTCAAACTCCCAATGACACTGTGATACATTGTTGCATCAACGAATGGATTTCTATCAGTCTTACTTAGCTTTAGCCTTGAATCCATTGGTACACGACATGGATTACAACTCAGTATTCCCATTTTCTCCAAAATATTTTATGCATAACTTGTTTGGCTCAAAGTTATATGATCAAACCTCTGTTTAACCTCAATTCCCACATAAAAACTTAATAAACCCAAATCTATCATGTCAAACATTTCTTTCATCTTTGCTTTGAAACTTCTCAGGTTCGCCAAGTTTGAGCCGGTTATTACTAAATCATCCACATAAACACCAACATACTGCATATCACCTCCATTTCTTCTTTTGTAAACTGCATGTTCGAGACTACATTTCTCGTAACCAAATTCTTTAAACAAAAGTCTAGTTTTTCATTCCAAGCTCTTGGAGCCTGTTTCAAACCATATAATGCTTTCTTCAATTTCAGAACTTCATCTTCTCTTCCTTTCTCAGCAAAACCTGGTGGTTGCTTAACATAAACCAATTCCTTTAGATCCCCATTTAAGAACGCTGATTTCACGTCCATATGGTGTACTTGCCACCCTTCATGGGCTGCTAGTGCCGTAAGCAATCTAACAGTTTCTAATCGAGAAACTGGAGTAAAAACCTCGTCATAATCAATTCCATGTTCTTGAATGTAGCCTTTGACCACGAGTCTTGCCTTATATTTAATAATTTCACCGTCTGGATTCTTCTTCAACTTATAAACCCATTTCAAACCTATTGCTTTGTGTTCAGGTGGTAATTTTCTAAGCACCCATGTTCTATTTTTCTTAATCGCCTCAAGCTCCTCCACCATTGCTAGCCTCCAATTTTCATTGTTGAATGCTTCTTCCTGCGTCGTTGGTTCTTCAATAGACAGAAGGCTCATATCTGAATCTAACACAATTTCATTAGTTTCATCATATAACTCTTGTAAAGATCGAAACTTTTTTGGTGGAGTTTCATCGTCCTCGTTGCTAGGTTCCTCATCTGATCTTGTATCATCCCAATTTAATACACTTTGAGAAGAAATTGATGGTGATTCAAGATTCATAGATTCTACTTCTCCAGTTGAATATCTAATGGAAATGGAGTTACTGGGTTTAAGTTCCATGGATTCTACAGTGTCAGACCAGTTCCATTTCTCAGACTCTCGAAATACCACATCTCGACTCACTATTATTATTATTGTTTTTGGATTCACAAATCTGTAGGATTTTGAACCAGGTTCATAACCAAGAAAAACAACTTTGTTGCTTCGATCATCAAGCTTTTTCACATCATATTTCAGATTTTTAACATAAGCTATACATCCAAAAATTCGAAAATGACTTACACTTGGTGTTTTCCCGAAGTAGACTTCATATGGTGTCCTTCCATTTATAGCTCTTGTGGGACAACGATTTAGAAGATAGGTTGCTGTAACTGCAGCTTCTGCCCAAAACTCATAGGGTATTTGTTTATCCTTCAGTAAACATCTCATCATCTCGACAATGGTTTGATTTCTTCTTTCCACCACACCATTTTGTTGTGGTGAATATGGTGCTGCCATTTGCCTTTGAATTCCATGACTCTCACAAAATAATTTGAACTCTTGAGACTGAAATTCTCCGCCTCTGTGTGTCCTTAACATTTTTATTTTCTTTCCCAATTGAGTCTCGACCTCTGCTTTGAACTTCTTAAATCCAGTAATTGCTTTATCTTTTGATTTCAGTGGTTTTAGCCACATGTACCTACTAAAATCATCAACAAACAAAATAAAATACATGTTCCCTGCTTTGGTAATTGGTGAAATAGGACCACAAATATCTGCATGGATTAGATTTAACAATGAACTTGCTCGATAGTGACTTTGTGTTGGAAAGCTTCCTCTGTGTTGTTTCCCAAGAACACATACATCACAATTATGACCATCTTGTTTAAACTCAGGTAATCCATTTGCTAATTTATCTCGTCCAAGTTTTTGCA
The DNA here is from genome assembly GCA_036936605.1 of Limnanthes douglasii subsp. nivea. Taxonomy (NCBI): domain Eukaryota; kingdom Viridiplantae; phylum Streptophyta; class Magnoliopsida; order Brassicales; family Limnanthaceae; genus Limnanthes; species Limnanthes douglasii. The sequence continues at coordinate 312,932,288 of JAUPFV010000002.1, forward strand.
AGGCTTGAAAGTGCAGATGCCCATAGCGAGCATGCCACAAGCGAGAGTTTTCAGATTCGGTAGATAGGAGACATTGTGAAATTGCTTGACTAATTGTCATTGCATAAAGTCTATTTTCTGCTCGAGGTATTTTGGCCACCAGATTATAAGCTGCATAAAAAACACTTAGAAATCCACCTTCAACAACAACCTTTCCTCCTGACTCATCTACTTGTCCCAAACTAATGATATTAGATTTTAATCCTGATACATAATAGACGTTCTTCAGGTGTAAGTTTTTCCCGGTTTTGCTTCAGAAGTTTGCAGTTCCTTTTCCACAAATATTGATCATAGAGCCATCGCCAAACTTTACTGTACCACTCATTGATTTGTCTAAGTCTGTCAATAGGTTTCGGTCCCCGGTCATATGATTTGAAGCGCCTGTGTCGTAGTACCACATTGATTCATCAACACTCCCTTTCGTTGCCACTGTTTCAGATTTATCTTTGGCCATCATCAATTTTTTCTCTCTAGAAAAAACATAATTGGTCTTCATGACTATCAATGTATCTTTATCTTCTACTTATTCTGTTAGATTCATTGTTTCCTCTTTCTTCGGTTTGCAATCCCTAGCATAATGCCCAAAATTATGACATGCATAACATTGTACCTTTGTGATATCAAAGTTCGAATTTCTCTGGATATGTCCTTCTCCATCAACAGATTTTGATATTCCATATGAAAAGATTCTTCTCCCATAGCCAAAGCCACCTCTGCCTTTTCCTCGACCGCGACCTCGGGTCCCTCCAGAATATGTCGAGTTGAATCGTGACTCCCATTCTGCTTTTGTTAACAACACCTTTTCATCATGCTCTTCTTCTTCATCACCTTTAAAGACGTTCTTCATGGGCTCTTAGTGCCCCAATAACATCTTCAAAAGATTTTTTTTTGCATCTCCAAATTGTTCAATTGACGCTGCAATTTGGGTAAACTTTGACGAAACAGATCTTAACAATTTCTTGTTCACATAGTCTGGCTTAATCGCAACACCAAGGGCCTTCATTTGGTTAACCACTGTTGCCATTTTTCTCGCATACTCCACTACTGTCTCATTCGTTTTCATTTTCATACCTTCAAATTCCCATCTGAACGCTTGCGCTCGCACCTCTTTGACCTCGTCTGCTTCTTCATTCATTTTGCGAAGAGACTCCCACGCCTCTCGTGTTGTCTCAATGTCACCCAATTCCATCAATTGGCCTTCAGTCAATCCTTGAGAGAGAATTCCATACGCGATTTGATCTTGACGGAGATCAAATGGTTTGTCGGACAACACAGCATCCCAAACTCCATGAGCCCTCATGCATATCTTCATCTTTAATGCCCATCCTTGATAGTTTGTATCAGTGAGAATTGGATACGTAAGTGATAAATTTCCTTCCTTCTGTGACACTCTTCTTTCTGATTCTGTTGATTCAATGCTACCACCACTTCTCACCACACTCGCATAACTATTATTTTTCGACATTGGCTCTGATACCAAATGAAGAAAATAAAATTAAGAGAATTTGTTTTCCTGAAATTCTGAATCTATTCAAGTTGATCAAATTACATATACATAACGGAAACATGGTTTACGGAGGCAGTTGCAACTGCACATAATTTATAACAGAAACTAATAAAATATAACTGCATACATATAAATAAGATACGAGATTAAATTAATTATGCCAACATATACAGTATCCATTAATATGTTAAAGCTTATTTTTACTCTTTTTACAGCTATACCGAAATCATAACAGCAGTATCTGGCAGTTACTAAAGACACATTCGAAAAGCTACATCTGTGGGGTGAAGAGAAGTGGATGAAGAAGTTCCATAAGTGATTCACTCCAAACAATCTGGTTCAGAGTCGCATTTGGCAAAATTAATTAGAGTGCAACTTATTTTGAGAGGAATTCACGACTCTCCCATGTGCATCAGCAATCCTCAGCAAAATTGAAGCTCTCGACAGTAAGGTATACATTCCAACTAGGAAGAGGGTCGAAAGTTACATGATGAGAAAAGATGATGTTAGTGGTTCAGGCCTAACAGCAGTAACTAGTGAAGCTATAAAAGTAAGGCAACCCAAAGTTCCAGAAGAAGAAGTTGATGAGATTATTGTGAGCCAAACATACGAAGAGCCACGGACACTAAAAATGAATAAAACCTCAAGTATGTCAAAAGGATGGAGGAAAAACACAGTAGTGATGAGAATAAGAATAAGAAGACAAAGATAGGCTCGGAAATTGTACGCATATTAGATCAAACAATAATTCTTTCAATGTTTTGGTGTCACCTTTTGCAATTATTTGAGAATCGATCCACCTCCCTTTCGGAGGCATATAAAATATCTTGGAAAGGTCATAGCCCTGCTAGAAAAGGTCAAAGCCTTGTATATAGCCTCAAAGGTCCAATTATTGAAAATTCATGAAAATAATCGTTAATTCTGAAGGATTTTGTTGTACTTTCAGACTTTCCAACTTGAGGTGGAGCACATTCAATCTCTTACTTTGCTTAGTTTCATCAAACGTGTCATTTATCTATTATAATATGGAGTAAGGTGGAGCACGTTCACTCTCTTTGATAATCAGCAATCACGATAATGGTTTTACTGCCTCTCAATGCAATAGTTAAGGTCAAACTAGGTTCATGCCACATCTGTTGAAAGGAAATGACTCAAATATTGACTCGAGTGATACAATTGGTATACGTATTATATTCGCAAATCGTTGTTAAAGATCACATAGTTGGACTAATTCTTTGGCATCTGCCATAATAAAAGACCAATAGTACCCAACTAACATAACCCTTCTTCTTAATGTTTTATAGCCACAGTTGGTAGATCCCTTCTTGTAATAATATTCGTATAACATAATTTATTATTCATTAGTCCCGAGGTACCATAATGGTGGTCGAATTAAAGACTTCTTACAGAGTATAAACCTGAGGACCGTGAAACCATGTGATCTGAACCTTAGTATTTTTGTCAATACTTTTTCAATTCAGAGACTCCCTTTACTTATAATTTTTTTAATCTGATACTTCCAATCTTTCTCTATGATTGTCAAAATTTGGAATGCCTCTTTGGCTCCTAACTTCTTCTCAGAACTCGTAATAATCGAATAATTCTCTTGTACTAGTATTCACGGGAATCAGCCATCGTATTTTTGGCCTAACAAAATGTTCGTACTCGATGTGTTAAAAATAAATTGTTATACTTTACCAAGTGATCTTATCGTGGTTTAGATTAACCCCAGACATGATTAATAATATGCTATATTTAAAACCAAAGTGTATTTCTTGGTGCATTGAATCTTCGAAGAGGGAAATTAAATGAACAACCCAAAATGCTTGAGCCTCCATCAGTTCATACTATCCATTCATTATGAGGCTTATCAATATTTAGGCCCGACACTAGTTGCTCCAAGCAAAAATAAACTAAAGAGTATGCAAATTCTTGTGCCTTAATAGCTGTTTGAGAAGCAAACCCGATGTCATAATCTCCTAAGTTGACTAACCATTTAGTTATGCGCCCGATACATCTGGGGTTTACAACACATTCTTAAGCGGAAAGGAAATTCGAACTATAATGGAATGGACTTAGAATTGTGGCTTCATTTTTCATGGTTGGAGTATAATTTTTCTGAATCTTGTAAGTTTACTTCTTTAATATAATGGGCGCACATAACCTTCAGGTTCTCTAACCAAAACCGAACTTGCTACATAATATGATACCGTTATGTAGATTAATAAATTTTCTCCCACAAGTGGTTTTGTTAAAATCTATGGAGAAGATAAATGTTCTTTTATTTTTTGTAAATGCTTCGTCACATTTCGGAGTCCAATTAAATCTATTTTCCTTTCCTATGGAAAAATGGTGCACACTTATTCGAAGACCTTGATCTAAATCTATTTAAAGATGTGAACCTTCTTGTTAAGATTTGTACCTCTTTGTTGAACCTTACGGAATCCATGGTGATTAAAGTGTTGAACTATTTTGGAATGTCTTGAATGTTCTTTACACTTACAATATAAGCCAAGAATCTTCTACACCAAACACCAAATGTACACGTTTATGGGTTCACATTAGAAAAGGTTTCCTCCAGATTGGAGAAATGATCTTAATCTCTCATCTTTTTTACTAACATATCATAAATATAAACTTCAACATATCTTCCAATCTAACTAGAAAATACTTATTTAACAAGTCCTGATAAGTAGCCCAACATTCTTCAAACCAAATGACATCACTTTATAGCAGTAGAACCCGCTATCTTTTATAAATGTGTTACTGTTGGACTATTCCAATACTTGTGAAATCGACTATTCTAATTTTCTCTCGGACTTTAGTTTGGATATGGTTTTCAAAAATGAATAAAATTCCATGTCTTGCCAAAAATAGTAGCCATACTCTCTGTTAAATCAACATAGTTATCAGGCGAGGCCCATTGATTCGGTCTGGATCTATAAAGCTGACCTTGTGGGTGTTAATTTACCTGGTCGAGGCGGGTTCTGATTTGTGCTCTTTGATTGAAAATTTATAGCTCTTTGAGACTGAAAGTTTTGGGTTTGTTGTTGCTGATAACCTAAGGTAGAAGAATGTGGACCCTGTCTACGCAAATGGATCAATTTTAATCTTTTTTAATCTTCCATTTTGATGTACTTTTCAACTTGAGCGAGCAATCATCCGAATGTTAATCCTTTTTTTGGACACGGTATCATCTAGTTCTCCGGGGAGAAACCCTTTCCTGGAAGAAGCTATCAACACTTTCTTATAAGAACCATCTAAGTTTTTTTTAGTATATGCTAAGTTTTTTAGTGTAGTTTTTCAAACTTTCTCCAACCAACTGGTGATACTGAATTATCGTATATCTGGTCCCCCTTATCTTGTCTCTTCCCATAAAATGTCTTTCGAATGAAGTCCATCACATATCAAATCCTCAATGGATACCTATAAAAGTTGGTGGTCCTATTTTAAAGCACTATCTTTGAAATTTTGAGAGATAGCTTGACACAACAACTTATCGTCGTCGTTGTAATTTATCATAAAGTTCTTTAATTACTTTAGATAGTTATATGGATCTTTTATTACATCAAATATTTCCATTTTAGATACATCAAACCTCTTTGGTAAGTGGTTGGAAAGAATTTATGCGGATAAAGGATACTTCATCCACTTATGTGTTTGACTATATTGGTGCCCCATATTAGTTACTGCATAAATACCTTGCTCATACTAATTTCCAAATTGGTTGTTTGCTTGATAATCAATATTGTGGTTCCCTGAATCTCTCTGTATCAAAGCTGGACTTCCTCGTGTCGGCTGCCTTTGTTCGAACCTTCCCTCAGCTTCCATTCTATATTTTCCCTTGAGATAGTCTTTCTTATCCTGGGAGGTATGTTGTCTGTTCGGCCTATACTCCTCGTTCTCGATTTTTATACTCATGGGTGTGTATCTTAAAACAATGCTTACCATCATAATTTATCTTCTTTTTATGATAGTGATCCTTACTTAAAGAAAACAAAAATTCTTCGGACTCGGACACATAATACTCACTCTAATCTGAAAGACTGTAGTGATACCTGGTCTTTCGTTCCCTCTGCAGGGAATGATGGTTCTTGGTGATCGACATTTTCAGTATTTTTCTTGGTTGTGTTGAACATCTAAGTTTACATTTTTTTCTCGGATCCCTTATGTTCTACAAGATTTTAGAGTTCCAAGTGGACATTACTTAGTGGAATTATTATTGATTCTTTATTATATATAATTTCTTCGATTTCATCCCGTAATTGATCATGTTCTTCTTCAGTGAGTAATTGTTCATACGTTTCGTCATTTATATATGGCAGTCGAGCTTCCCAAGCCAATTTTTACAGTTATTTTTACAAGATCCACTTGCATCTCAAAATTCATCATTCAGTATATTCCCTATACAAAATTAAGGTTTTGGACCTTTTTATCTGGGTAACTATCTAAGCTCACATTATAGTCGCCACTTATAGCGGGAGAGATTTCTATAGGGTATTTTTATTAGAAAGTAAATAAAGTAAACTTTGGAAAAGTGGTTAGAGAGACAATTAAGTTGTTTGGTACTTGATAATAGAGAGAGAATCTTTGACATGAGTAAGTTCACTGTCAATGTTGCATTAACTTTCTAAAAAGTCTAAACAATGCTATATATATAGACTTTTGGGCTGAAAAGGCTTATATGGTCCTCGAGACCATTTGTTAACCCAAGCCCATATAACTCAAGGCCATTATTAAATAAAATACTTATAATTATTAAAATTTATTACATCAACATTATAAAATAAATTTTGGTTTAGGAACTCATTGGCCTGATTTTCCCATTCCGAGAATTCGGTCTTTATCAAGTATGATTTTCCCTAAGATATCATATTAAGTAATATATTATGTTTTACATGTATATATCATGTTAAAACATGATAGTTATTGTATGTTATAAATATTATTTGTTGTGTGTTATTTTTTTTTCCAATGACTTTTTTATGTTTCATTCTCTTAGGGAATAAACCCCTCATGATGGATGACACAAATAACCAATCGAAAGAGGATATTCAGTTGTATTCATTTTGTTCGTGAATATTGATAAGGATATGAAATTTTGGGGCATAAATGTAATAAAACTAATATTATATATGATAAATTGTATAGTTGCTAGATAATAGTTAAATTACTTGTAAATATTAGGGGTTACAATGTAATTTACCCATTTAATAGAATCAGTTTTAGAAGTCGATAGGCCAATAAATAAAGGTCGAGACGATAAATAAAGGATGACACTTTTTTATTAGACAAATACGACTTTTTCCTCTCTATGATTAAACTCTCTCTTTACTTTCTCTCTCAAGAAACAAAATTTACTCTTAAAAAATTGACGACCATAGTGGGAGTTATATTCGATTGGTACTTTGATTAAACATAAAAAAAACCTAGAAATTATAGAACTCATGCGCATTATATCCCCCTAGATTGATGTGGAACCAAGAAACGAAGCTGATCTGACGATTCAAAAAACAATTGAAACTTTAAGATCTGATTTACGTAAGGAAGAGAGTAAAGAAGATAATAGAATTCAAGTGCAACAAGGTCACTCAGACATTGAATTTTGGATGAATTAGTTGTTGGATAAAATAACAGCGTTGAATGACAAGTATATCCGAAAAGAACATCATATTCAGTCAGGTAGGCTAGAATCTAAGGTACGATAAGTCAAAGAGAAATAAGAGTTGGAAAATAAATCTGGTCGATTGTACTTTGCGAAAAGAAAAGAAAAGAATATCATATTCAGTCAGAAGAAAGCACAGTTTGAGTCTGATAAATAACATCGTACTTCGTGAAAAGAAATGAAAGATAAGAACATGTATATCACATCTATTAATGATGAATTTGATAGCCCGGAATCTAAGCAAGAATAACCTAAGAAAAAAAGTATCGAGGATCTTTAAAAGAAGAAAGAAGCCGGTCTTGAAAGTCGCGTAAGGAATATAGGAGATGACCAGTACGTACAAGGAGTAGACTACAAAAATTCTCCTTTAACACCTGAGATTATGTCCATTACTCTTCCGAAGCGCTTTGATATTTCCAAGGTCAAAGAATTTAATGAGATTCAGGATCTTGATGATCACATCAAATAATTCAAGAACTATATGATGAATTTTAAAGATGATGACATGGTGGTGTGCAAAACTGTTTCTTAGACCTTCAATGGTACATCATTGGAATGGTATAATAGGACTCTGAAGGGATCTATTACCAACTTTAGGAAATTTTATACAGCTTTCCAACGATAGTTTATGGTAAGAAAAGAGATGCGTGCAAATAGACATACAATACTACAATTTAAGAAAGTTGTGGGAGAGAAATTGAAAGACTAGACGAATAGTTTTTTGTTAACAAAAGCAGGATTGGATAATTATGAAGAGCTGGTTGTTATGGCTGCATTTCGACAAGGGTTATTACGAGGAGATTTGGCAAATGAAATAACAAAAAGAAGAGTATTAACTTTCGGGGCCTGAGTGGCTCAAGTGGTAGATGAGATTAAAGTTGAGGAGTCCACCAAAGTTCAAGGTGGACATGAATCTGTACAGAAAAATCTAGGGAAAATATCTGCTGATCCAAGCTATCACGCACGTCCTCGTCCGAGGACAAATAAAAATCTACCTCCTCTAACCGAAGGGGTTCCTTTTCAAGTAAAAATAAACAATAAACATTATAGGCCATGGAAAATCAGTAGATAAGGCCAGAGTATTATACTGACTTAACTAAGAATGTTGCTGGAATTTACGAGAAATCCAAAGATCATGTGAGTTTTTAAAAACCAGAATGCAATAACAGGTTTTGCAAGTATCGTAATGATATTTGGCACGAGACTGCCGAATGTATAGCTTTAAATAAGGAAATATAGGTTTTAATAGAGAATGGTAAATTGACAACTTTTGTCAAAGGGCAAAATAGTGGAACAAAGACTCCAAGCTCCTCCACACAGCAAACTACTATTCCAAATTCGAAGTAAGAAAGTTCATTGATGATTTTAGATTCTAAATGTGATGATTTTGGCGCAGCATCTAAATATTTAGACACAGATCCAGATTGATTAATTTTGATAGCCTTGGATGAGCTAGTAGAGAGATGGACAAGTTTGAAGCTTTTGTGAGTATTATGAATCTTTAGAAATTTTAAGGGGAGTTTCTATGTCTGGTAATACTAGTAGTTCCAGGAAAAGGCATGTTGTCATTTTAACAACTCAAGTAGAATGTAGGATGTCTACTCATTTATATGGCAAGCATGATACTTCTTTTATTTTGTTCGATGAAGATGATTTGAAGGGAATAGCTGGCCCTCATGAGGATGTAGTGGTTATAAGATCATAAATATCTACGTTTGAAATTTGATGTGTTTTGATAGATACATGGAGCTTTGCAAAGGTGTTATTCAAATCTACGCATGACAGGATGCGTAATCTGCCTCGAAATTGTCGGTCTGATTGTAGTATAAATCTAAATATTAAAACTGTTATTCATAAGATACGAGCTTTTTCTATTGTAACACCAGAGGCTATTGGAGAGGCACAATATCTTTTATCGACTGCAAATTCGATGTTAGTAAAAGAAAGAACGGAAAGTGGTGAATGTGTGTTAACTTCACAGTTTTAAATCGAGCGTGCCCTAAAGACCCATTCCTTATCCCTAGAATAGATAAGCTAGTTGATTACACTTCAGGGAATTCAATTATCTCCTTTATGGATACCTTTTATGGCTATATTCAAATCGAAATCGATCAAAACGATCAGGAAAGTACTACTTTCATCACTGATCGAGGACTATATTGGTATAAAGTCATGTGATTTGGATTGAAAAATGCTGGAGTGACATATCAAAGGTTGGTAAATAAGGCTTTTGCCCCTCAGATTGGAAGGAATATGGAGGTATACATTGATGATTTGTTGGTTAAGATCTCAACAAATGGTGAGTACCTGGAAGATTTAGAGGAGATCTTTTGAAATTTGAGGGCCATTCGTTTGAAGCTGAATCTTGAAAAATGTACTTTTGGTATCCGATCAGGGAATTGTTTAGGGTATATCATTAGAGAAAAATGGATAAAATCAGATCCTGAACAGTTAAAGTATTTATCTTTGATAACAATGCCTCGAACTATAAATTAAGTGCAAGTGTTGACATGATGGTTGGCCGATCTTAATCTATTTATTTCAAGTTTTTCTGACAAATGTTTTCCTTTTTTCTGAGTATTACGAAGACCCAAATATTTTGAATGGGCGTCAGGTTGTGAAGCAGCTTTTTCAAAGATTAAAGAACTTTTGTTATCACCAGAGATTTTGTCTAAACCTCGAATTGGAGATGAGCTATTTTCTTAATAGCAGTGTCTAATTTTGTTGTAAGCACTATTCTGATATCCGAAGACAAGGGTGTTTTAAAGCCAGTCTATTATGTTATTAAACGTTTATTGACAACAGAGAAAAGGTATTTGAAAGTTGAAAAATTGGGTTTGGCTTTAGTGGTGGCTGCTAGAAAACTGCGCCCTTATTTTCAAGCCAACACCATTGTGGTTTGAACTTCTTTCCCACTAAAGAATATCTTACAACGACCATGCATTTCTGGTAGAATGACTAAATGGTCAATATAATTGAACGACTATTAAAGCTCGAGCTTTACCTAATTTTCTGGTCGAATTTAATTCGAGCCGATCAGATTAAGGGACAGATAAAGAGGTCTTGCTAGAAAGTTCGACGTGGGTGATGGGACCGGATGGTGGTTCCAACATATGGGATGTAGTGTAGGGGTTCAATTAGTTGCTCCTTCCAGGGAGGCAATGCATCAAGTTATTCGGTTTGGTTTTCACGCCTCGAATAATGAGGCTAAGTCTGAGGTTGTCTTAGCTGGTTTAATACTTGTAAATATTTGTAGAGCAACAACAATTCGTTTGGAAACAGATTTGCAGCTAGTGGTAAATCATATGGCATGTACATCTGAGGACAAGAAAGGTTAATTAATTTTGTATCTACGCAAGATTCAAAATTTGAATATTTTATTTGACAAAGTGATTGTAGAGAATATTAACCAAGGAGATAATAGAGTTGTTGATTCTTTGGCAACAATTTCTTATACAAAATGATATCTGTGGATATTGCTACAGGAGAGTCCTTCGATTTTAACACGTTATCGACAATGTAAATATGCTGAGAAAATATTTGTTACTCCAGACATAATTCGAAGTGATTGGAGATAATATATTCTTAATTTTTTACTAAGATGTACGTTACCTTAAGATGCACAACTCGCTAAAAAATTAAGGTATAAGGCTCATGGTAATTTTGTATTGGATGGAGTGTTATACAAAAAATATTTAAGTAGACCATTGCTGTGTTGCTTAGGTAAGCAAGAATCTCAAGACATTTTATCCAGAGTTGGAGGATGGTGAAGGTTCAGCTCACTGTGGTTTCAAGTCTTTGATGCGTCGGGTTTTGTTGGCAGGTTATTATTGGCCTTCAATTATGAATGATGATAAGGTCCTAGTTCGAGGTTGTGATACTTGTCAACACTTTTCTAATTCTATTCACAAACGATCAACACCGCTCATTTCTGTATGCGAAGCTATCCCTTTTGATAGATGGGGAATAGATTTGGTAGGGCAATTGCCTAAAACCTCTAGAGGGCGTCAGATGATTATAGTAGCGGTAGATTACTTTTTGAAGAGGGTTGAAGTTGAACCATTATCGGGTACAAAAGTGAAGGATGTTATTAAGTTCATTGTGAATAATATATGTTGTCTGTCCATCTGGAGTTCCTTGGAAAATCACCACAGAGAAATGACTTCTTTATGCACTCGACGGGTATCATGCAATATTTTTCTACACCTTTTCATCCTCAAGCAAATGGTCAAGTGGACTAATAGGTCTATTTTGGAAGATTTGAAGAATAATTTAACAGGAGCTTTACGGAAATTGCCTAAATATTTGCAAGAAGATTTGTGGTCTTATCGTACGACTCCAAGAGAGGTTACTTAGGAAACATCTTTTTTCTTGGTGTATGGTATGGATGATGTTTTCCATACAAAGTATACTTTATCTTCTTATAAAGAACAGACCTAGATTTGATCGAAAATAAAAGAGTTATAGCTCATTTGAATATGACTCATTATCAAACTTTGATGGGGAGTCTCTATAATTTGAAGGTGAGAAGGAGGATTTTAAAGTAGGTGATAACGTTTTGAGGAGGTATTAACGTTCTTTAAACACACTTGTTATATTCGAGGTGCTAACATTCTTCGAAATGCACTATTTTTATTTGACAAATTACAAATATATTTGTGACATATATAGGAATTCAAGGTGATAATGGCTTGTTCATGATATTAAAAGTATTAATGCGAAGATGAAACTTGGCAAATAAATGTGGAAAGAGGAAGAGTATGTTTTCATTGAAATTAGATTATGATCGTATAAAAAGATTTTTTTGAATGCCAAGAAGTTAAGCATTCACAAAATAAGCCATCAACAACAAACGATGGCTCCATAACAGAAACAAAAAAAGACATAACAATTAATCATTGTCTTCGAAGTTCTCTTCAAATGAAGCTCTTTCTTGCTCGGTGGCATTTTCATTCTCTTTTGACTTTGTATCTTCTGAAGAATCAGTTGAAACATGGTCCAAGGCTTCACTAGGACAGTTATCTATTTGAATTAACTCCCAAAAGCTGGGTAGATTTGCTTTTGGGAACATTGCATGGAATTCATGAAGCAAAGTAATTGTTTGTGCTTCTCTACATTTTTTATTGCACCTAGGGTATCTCGTCCACAATGAGTCTTCGAAATTTTCATAGCGGCTTGTTTTTCTTTTTCGAATTCTATCTTCAATGCAGCCATATCATCGGTCATATTTTTCTTTTCTCTTTCACTATTGTTCATAGAATCTTGGAGAGATGAGTATCTTTTATGCGACTCGGATATCTCCTTGGTATGTTTAGCTGTAAGTTTGTCCATCTCAGCCTGATGGAAATTCTTAAGATCTTTTATTTTTTGTTCATACACAGAGCGTGGATGACATTTGAGGTAATTGGCTCCTTTAACAATTATGACCTGTCAGCCTGAAAGACATGAAAGTGGTCATCGATTTGTTTGTAAAATATTTCTCTCATCCTTTTCTCTACATCAGCTCATTTTTTATATCGGAGCATATATTTATCCATGGTTTCCAAATGGCTTCGAGACTAATTTAATTATGTGCACCATACTTTTGTTGTTGTTTCAAGATTGGAAAAAAGTTGTAGTCCAAGTCAAAGTTCATCAAATGGATCTAACATAGGGATGAACTTTTGATTATTGTAAGGCAAAAGAGCATAAGATCAGGAAGCGAGGGGAAGATCTGAATTTAGCCTTTCAGTTAAAAGAAGAGCAGTAACTTGATGGCCGATTTTACCATTGGATCCGTTGGACCCTCAGATTCATATCTTGGTAGAGGTCTCAAAGCTTCGCTGTATAAATGGATTGTTATCAATAAAGTGGTCATCTCCTTAGTGATCTTCCACTTCAGGTTCTTCAGCTTCGGAACGAACACTTCTGAGGCAGCTGCTTCAGAATTATTTTCATCCCTCTTAGCTGGTAGAGTTTTCGAAGTACTCTTTTTGTTTGAGGCAACAATATTTTTTTAGGTAAATGGCTCCTTAAATAAATTCTGACCTGTTACCGTGAAAGACATGAAATTGGTCATCGATTTGTTTGCTAAATATTTCTCTCATATTTTTCTCATATTTTTCTATTCGCCAACTTCTTTTTTATATCGGACCGTATCTTTAGCCATGGTTTCCAAATGGCTTTGATATAAATTTAATTATGTGCACAATACTTTTGTTGTTGTTTCAAGATTGAAAAAAGGTTGCAGTGCATGTAAAAGTTCATTGGATGAATCTTGGATAATGATGAACCTTTGATTACTGTAACGCATAAGAACTGAAGATCAAAAAGTCAGGGGAAGATCTGAATTTAGCCTTTCAGTTAAAAGAAGAGCAGTAACTAGATGGTCAATTTGTTGAAGTTTCTCTTGGATCTCTTGGACCCTCAAATCCATATCTTGGTAGAGGTCTTGAAGCTTCTCTGTACTAATGGATCTTCCACTTCAGGTTCTTTAGCTTTGGAACGAAGCACTTCTGAGGCAGTTTCTTCCCAATTATTTTCGGCTCTCTTAGCTGGTGAGTTTTCGAAGTACTCTTTTTGTTTGAGGCAGCAATATTATTTGAGGTAAATGGTTTTTTAATAAATTTTGACCTGTTAGCCTGGAAGATATGAAATTTGTCATCGATTTGTTTACCAAATATTTCTCTCATATTTTTCTCTTCAGTAGCTTCTTTTTTATAGCAGACCATATCTTTATCCATGATTTCAAAGATAGCTTTAATAATAATTTAATTATGTGCACAATGCTTTTGCTGTTGTTTCAAGATTTTAAAAAGGTTGCAGTGCAAGTAAAATTTCATCGGATGAATATTGGATAAAGATGGAACTTTGATTATTGTAAGGCATAAGAGAAGAAGATCAAGAAGCTAGGGGAAGATCTGACTTTACCCTTTCAGTTAAAAGAAGAGCAATAACTTGATGGAAAATTTGTTGAAGTTGCTCTTGGATCTGTTGGACCCTCAGATTCATATATTGGTAGAGGTCTTGAAGCTTCTTTGTACTAATAGATCATCAAGAATAAAGTGGTTATCAGCTCAGTGATCTTCCACTTCAGGTTCTTCAACTTCATAACAAAGCACTTCTGAGGCAGCTGCTTCAAAATTCTTTTCGGATCTCTCATCTGGTGGAGTTTTCGAAGTACTCTTTTCGTTTGAGGCATCAGTTTTATTTATTTTTTAAGAAGCTTCAGCCTCGATTCCTTCTTCAATTGTTGGAATACTAACTTCAGTTACATTCTTTTTGGTCTTTTCTCCTTCTTTTGTGGCTTCAGATTAGTTAAAGGGCTAGCACCGGATGTACTAGGTTTTTATCCCTTTTTTCGAGGGAAGATGACTTTTAGATCTGTTTCGCTGAGCCGGAGTCCCCTTACCATCAGGTGCTATCAATCTCTTTACAACAAGCTTTTGGGTTGGTGGCTCCATTAAATTTTCGAGGAGGTCAGAATCCATATAGATCCTCCACACATGAATATATATAAAGTTTATGGGTAGAAGCCGAGTGTAACCCATTTCCCCATTCATTTTCTGCCCAAGTGGCCAACTTGGCAAATTTAGGTTTTGCATCCTTCTTGTGATCATTGTACCTCTTTGAAATTCCTGAATATAGTAGCAATACGTGTGAAAACATAAATATAAGTTATAAAGGGTAAAAAAAAGATAAGAGAACTTAACGTTGCTTCTTCAAACAAGGTTGAGTTTTGAAGGGTTCTCTTTGGTATTTCTTTCCCATTCCCACAAACTCTAGATATAAAGAAAAACCTTTACTTCAAGTATTTATCAGCTTCAAGTAGATTATCGATTATTTTAAAATCATCCACAGGTGTCAGATAGTAAAAAGGTAGTACCGGTCCCTTTGAAAGTCGAATCATTGCGATGAAGTCTCTGATGGAGAGAGGGTTTGGCTTAGTCTAGAAGCCATAATCGTTGAAAGGCGTGTGAACCATAAATTTGGTGTTTCCTGTGTATGGCAAAGGTCTAGAAGTTTGAAGTATTCCACTATCATTGGATCCACTGAGAACCAAAGACACCAATTGATGATCTCAAGATAGACCACAAATTCACCTGCTCTACAATCAAGTGGGGTATCACTCTCTTTTGGTATTCGAAGCGTTATGTTCTCTGGCATTCCTTATTGTTTTTTAGAGGGCTAACTTGAGCTTTACTATAATAAATATATGGAAAGTTTTTTTGTGCCATGATGTAATCTGAGGATGAGTGGTTTTAAATTCACACTTATTGAGGCATCAACATCTTTGGGAATTTAAACTTGACCTTTCTTTTTTTTCTTTTTTCTCTGGTGCCCCTTTTTTCAAAGCATTGTCTTCAGTATCAGATGCAGTATCACCTCCTTCACCCTCCACATTTGACATAGTTGCCTCTAAATCAGCCTCTTCTTTAGAAGCTTCGTCTAAACAATCTCCCTAAGGGGAGGAGATGGCGGTGTAGAGTTATTTGTGATGTTTTGAGTAGTATTTTGGGATAAATTTTGTGAAGTCTTGTCAGCCTTCGAGGTCTCCCATAACTATGAATGATTTCTTTTTAACACGAATACTTTGAGATAAATGAGATTTTGAGTGGATACGGGGAGTCTTCATACATATTGTTCGAGGTGGATCAGAATTGAAGGGTGAAAAAAATATGATCTTTTGTGAGTAGATATACTTTGTGTTACTTTGTGGTTCTTCTGAAGAGAAACAAATATGAAGCCAGAAACTGCTAGAGAAGAAGTTCGAGGTGGTGATTGTGATAAATCGTTTATTTCTGGGTTAGATGAACTTTCAAACTAAGGGGAATTTTGATTGGGGATGAAATTATTGTAAATAGTATTTTTAGTTAAAAATTGAGGAGAATTGTCTATTACCCCTGCAGCTTTATATTCCGTAGCCCTCTCACTAATACACAAGTAATCGTAAAAGCCAAAAAATGGTTTGTTAGTACATGGGGAATTTTTCATAACCTAAGATGATGAAGAATCTTCAAATTGGTTCATAAAATTTGAAGATTAGTTGGGAATTATGAGTTTTCCGGCGAAGGTAGCCAAAGAATTTGTTTTTCAGATGATGAAAGCTAAGAAACTGGGTTCTCAGATAAAGGTGCCTAGGGATTCTCTGAGTGAAAAGTTACTTTCTCTCATTATGAGGTATTTGTGAAACACAAATAAGAACTGCAGGAGTATTTATAAAGGATATATGAAAGAGAAAGTGGCCAGAGAAGTTGGAGAGGTAATGATGACTATTGGGTAGAAAGAGGGAATGCCAAACGGTTACTTGTAAGAGGATAATGTAACACCTGTTAGTTGTCAGACCTAGTGGCAAACCTATTGGGTCATCACATGCGTACTATAGTATTCCAAATCTTTTGAACCGTTACGAAAAGGCCAACAAATGATTCTATGAATGAATATGCAGAGTAGGAACAAATGGTCGAACCAGTTTTGAAGTGAACATGACCACAAGTTTATTCGAGGAAGACAAGTATATGATTTAGCCTTTTTTGAATAAGTTGATGATTTATATTCGAGATAAAATCTAAATGTGTATTTATTCGAGGACAACAACTATTGAGACAAATCATTATGTTAATACGACTTGAGAATGAATAATTTCCATCTATCATGATTTCCCATAATTACTAGTACTTATTCATTGATCTTTATAAGCACTAGGGTGCTACTTGGTGTGGATTATTTCAGTATGAGGGTAATTTGGTCAGGTGTTTTGTGATGTTTCAAAGTTATTTAATGTTTAAGTGGTTTGTAGTGATAGATTTGAGCTGTCTGGTTGTATTAATGAAAGTGGTTGGGTATTTATACCCTTAATTATGGGCCACATGGGCTTTCGGGTTATACTTATGATATCGGGTCGAGTTCAAAAACCCATTAGTTATTTAAGCAGATTAGCAATTAGCTTAGTCATAAACTGATTAGTTTTTAATACTTTAGTCCTGTTCGGATGGTTCAGTGGGTGGTTTTTGTCCGAATTGCCCCTGTCATAAACTGATTAGTTTTTATTACTTTAGTCCTGTTCGGATGGTTCAATGGGTGGTTTTTGTCTGAATTGCCCCTGTCCGATATCTACAGTGAGTGTTGAGAAAATCTGGACTCATCAGTAGCCCTTTTTTACGTTATGTTCGAAGGCCTTTGGCAAGACCTAAAAAATTGCTCTTGAGCACCTATGATAATGTCCGGACCAATTTTGATTTGTGTAAAAGATTTATCCGGACTGACAAAACTCTAAGAAACTCAACGGTTTTGCCGTGGATCGTGGGACACGTGTCCCTCTCTGATTCGCCTCACCAGCTGTTTTTTGTCCTAGAACGGCGCTCCCACTCATTTCAAAAAGTAACCTCTTCAATTAATGCTTGTGACATCAACGCCGTCTTTAATCATTACTTCCATCTTTTCGTATTCTCTTAGGTTTCAGGGTATCTTTTGTTTCATTAGTATAAATTAACTCATTTTTTACTCTTTTACCATCTTCATCATCATTTCACTTCTAATCTTCAAATCTTTTATCTCTATTTTGCAACAACCCTTTTTGGAGTAAGTTTATGTTTACAGCAAGAAACGCACTTGTAAAAGGTGGGTGGCTTAATCTGTCGGATTTAGAGAAAGCACAAAGAGTCGAACGAGAAAGGCGCGTTGTTGCAGACCTCCCAGTTTCTCCTATCGACAAATCTGAAACACCAAGTTCAGAGCCCGATCGAGGTTCGTCTTCTGCAGAAGCTCTAAACCTAGAATGTTATTCCAACCTAGTCTTTCACCAATCGTCTCAGGCTCATCGGTCCAGGAATCAGAGCCTATTGTCGAACAAGAGCAAGCAGTTACAAGTACCAAAAGACCCTCCCCATTCATAGCCATGGGATTGGATGCTGACATCTTCCCAGAAAAGCTAATAAATCGACGAATAGGTCGTCTAGTAAAAGTCCAGGCTGTCACTCCATAGTCTAAATCTCCAAAATCCGTGCCCTCTAAGTCTGGGGCCAAAGATAAAATTACAGGCTCAGAAGCACCCATCAATGTTTCTAAGGACCAATTGTCTGGTCCAGAGGCCACCAGTTCAAGCCTTTGAAACTAACCCTTAGGATCTGAGCCCTAGCCGGACTCCAGACCACAAAAAGAAAGCAATGCTCAGCCATCCGGACAGCTTATTAAGCCAACCACTAGCACTTCTCTCCCAAAAACAACTGATAACCCTTCCACGGTAATGAAAGACATAATGGAGGACAGTTTTGAAGAAACCCCTTTTGAGACCGACGTCTCCGGGAAGACAAGTGAGACTGCCATTGTCAAGGAAAGTAAGGGCAAAAAGATGATATGTCTAAAACACCCGGACGTGTCGGAATGCCTTGAAGGAAGAGTGGGACCTTGCTTCCACAAAGTGAGTGTAAAGTATCTGCTAGCCATGCAGAAGATCAATTATTCTTTCATTCACAAAGCTGAACTAGGCCGGATCCGGACGAAGTGGGGGTCCCAGAAAATGTTAAAGTGAGGATTCTGGTCAATCCGGAGACGTCAATGGATTGTAAGCTCAGTGAGATAGTTTTCTTCATGGAGTTATTCAACTGGGGGCTTAGGTTTCCCTTGGACCCAGATATCGTCAGATATTTCCATTTGATAAAGCTCTGCCCAAGCCAACTGAGCCCCAACGCTTGGTACACCCGCATGGCCTGCATCATGGCCTCCAGGCTCTCCGAAATCCCGCTTCCGATGGAGCAGTTTGCTGCTGTAGCCAGCCTTTGCAAAAATCATGTCATCTCCTTCTACCATTATAATATGGGTGACAATTACAAAGTATTAGATGACTTGCTTGAGTCGGGGAAGAACTGGAAGACTCAATATTTGTTTATCAGTGGTGCTTGGGAGAATGGGAGCAAGATTAAAGCTGGTGACAACCCAATCATGCTTATCAGCAGATGGAAAAGCACAGGTAAATACTTCATCATATTTTTTCACCTTTTATTATAATAAGTTTGTTTGTTTAATTTCTCTTCTTTTGTTTTTTGGTAGTGCTGCCGAAGGAGTTCAATGACTACTTAGAGAAAGGGCAGACTACTTGTGCCAAGCTAAATGCTTGGGCTGCTGAGAAATGGGGAAATCGCTTCCACAACTGTTTTACCGGAGGCAACTTGCTAAGATCCCATCTCTGGAATACAACCGACCGGAGAGACTTGTCTTGGGAGGAATTAACCACTCCACCCGCTCCGGAGATGATCCTCCAGAAGACAGATGCAAAGGATAGAAAGCTAGCCTTTCCGGGCAGAGCTAAAGCCCCAAGCAAAATGAAGGGCAAGAAAGGCAAAGCTAACCAAGGCGTGACTAAGTTCAACCAAGGTGATGCTGAGGAAACTGTCCCAGCAAACCAGGAGGGGAAGGATCAAGGAAGGATTGATGTTGCTTTGCTAAAAGTGGTAGAAAAGGAGAGTACCAAAGAGGTAGTTGGATCTCCAAAGCTCCCAAAATCTCCAGGAAAGATCAAAAACGGGGAGCGGAAGGTGGAGATAGGGAAGCTAAGAAGAAGAAGACCTCAAAGGGAGATGAAGTTGCACTCCGGCCTTCGGAGTCCATTCCTCCGGTCGACCCAACAGACCCAACTCAAGCAGAGGAAATCCCAAGTGACTTTCACACCGAAGAGGGCGCTTGAGGGGACATCAACATTGATGAAGTAGACATCAGTGGACTTCAAGGAATTGGTCTTTACTTCAAAGACCTTGAGAATGACGAATTCGCTGGCCCTTACCTCCCCCCAAGCTCTTCGAACATCGTCACTTTCAACGGTAAATCTTTTTCTGTTTCAGGGGAGAAGGATGTGATGACCCACTCCTTGTTAAGAAATATTCAGTCGGTGCTCAACTTGGAGAAGCAGGT
Organism: Limnanthes douglasii subsp. nivea; assembly: GCA_036936605.1. Classification (NCBI taxonomy): domain Eukaryota; kingdom Viridiplantae; phylum Streptophyta; class Magnoliopsida; order Brassicales; family Limnanthaceae; genus Limnanthes; species Limnanthes douglasii. The sequence continues at coordinate 312,952,384 of JAUPFV010000002.1, forward strand.
GCGAAACCAGTCAGCCATCATCAACGCACTCAAATCTGATAAAGAGAAATTGTCTAACGACCTCCTTACTGCCAACTAGAATGCTGAGGCATTAAAGAGGGAAAACAAGGAGTTGAAGAAGGGGAAAGAGGATTTGGCCACCAAGCTGGCCACTACGGAGGGAGTTATCAAAGAACTCCAATCGAAGCAATCTGACTTGGAGAAGAATCTTTCCACTTCGAAAGAGGAGGTGAAGGCCAAAGAGAACGTCATTCAGACCCTGACCAGTGGCAAAACTTTGCTCGAGGATGCTGTGTCCAAGGCTAAGGAAGAAAAAGCTTTAGAGGAGCAAGAGAAGACAATCCAAGCCAGGATTGATGCATACACCAACAAGATGATAGACTCCCAAGAGGAAAGGTATGTTGAAGTCAAATCAGACATGGTCTTGCTCTTTCTTGAGAAATTTCCGAAGAGGACTCTAGGAGATCTATGGCGGTTTGTGGAGTATGATGACATCCCATTTCACACGATGGCGGATGGTGATAAGAAAAACTACGCCAGTGGTTGGGATGACACAACTGATGAAGATGAAAGGACCGGAGAGAGTCCATATGAAGAAACCAATGACCCTAAGAAGAAATCAAGTGAAGCGGGGTCATCTAAGAAGGCTCAGCCTTAAAGTATCAATTCTCTTTCAATTTTTGTGTTTGAACTAAAGTCCTTGGATGGGCAAGGCATTTTTTGTAATCATATCTGGCCCTTGTCCGGATAAACCTTTTACTTTGAAATTTCAAAGTCCTTGGATGGCCAAGGCATTTTACATATTTTAATAGGCAGCTTTATTTTACACAACTCTTGCATTGTTTTATACTTTCCCAACTTCGATGGCTAATGTTCAAACAGCCCCTAGTTACTTTACAAGCGTTTTAAAGTGAGAGCATTTAAATTCTCCGATGACAAATGTTTAAGTAGTCATCATATTCTTTTCTGTAGTAGTTGGAGTTGGAAGTGTGGCACACCAGCTTGCCTACCAATTTAATCTGGTCAACCTCTTGAGCTATGACATCAACTTTTTCTTTAGAAAAAGCTCTCCTCTTTTGGACAACAGGTGATATATCCCACCGGATGGATAGTTGGTGTGATATAATGTCTGCTGGCACTCCGGTTACATCAGCATTGCACTAAGCGAAAACATGTTGATGGTCTTTCAAAAATTCTAACATTTTACTCTTTAATTCCGATGTCATTTTGGATCCGATCTTGATACTTTTTCCTTCAGCCAGAGAGTGAGTTTCAACTTCTTCAATTGGTATTAAAACAGCAGGGGTCTCTCTGGGGTAATCAATTTCACCCTCTCCCCTAGAGGGCCCCTCAAATTTCTAATCCTCACTGATCTAGACTGTCTCCAAAGTTCGAGGGGCCACTGTTGTTGCATAACATTCCCTTGCTACTTTTTGGCTGCTTCGGACAAATCCCACTTGTCCTTGTACAGCGTATTTCAAACATTGGTGGACTGTTGAAGCCACAACATGCATCTTGGAGAGCCAAGATCTACCCAAAATTGCATTGTAACAAGTGGGACAATCCACCACAATAAAAAGTATCCTAACCATCTTATTAAAAGGGCCCTTGCCCAACAAAACCTCATCCTCAAACTCCACGATCACATCTTCTGAGCTTCCAGTGAAACCCACAATTGACCTGTTCGAATGCTGAATTACTGCTGGATTCTTCATTTGTTTGTAGGAAGTTAAAAAGAGGATATTGGCTGAACTACCGGTGTCCACCAAAATTCGTCTAATGTCGTTGCCCCCAATGGATGCTCCTATCAAAACAGCATCTTCATGTGGACCAGCAATGTCCCTCAAATCATCCTCATCGAAAAGAATGAAGGGAAATAGAATTTGTGATTGATAGGAAGTCATTCCTCCTTCCAGTTGGGTAGCTAAAGTATGTACATGCCTCTTTCTCGAAGAAGCAGTTGGTGCAGTCATGGTGTGTTCCCCAAATATTGTAAGTGACTCATAAAAGTTGATGAGTCTGAACACCGTTTTCCAGTGCTCTGTGATAACACCCACCTTATTTCGGGTTGGATCAGGATCCAAATACTCTGATTTTACATCAAACCATTCAATTATCACCATAGCCCCATCCAGATCCGATGTCCCTGCATTGTTCGGGCCAGTTCGATGAGCATTATCATGCCTGTTTTCACTTCTTCTTTTAACATAAGCCCCCAACTTCCCTCTCTCAATCAAATTTTGAACTTCTTGTTTCAGTGCGATGGAATCTTCGGTGGTATGGCCAATATCATGATGATACTGACAGAAACTATTATTTCGACTTTCCCTGGGAGATTGTAATGCAGTCGGTTTTCTTAAATATAATTCGTCTTTCGTTTTATCATAAATGGTGGTCATGCTTTCTTTTAATTCAGCAAACCACTCCGGTTGAACCCAAGGTCCTCGCTTATTTCTAGATTGTTGGCTTTGAGCTGGTGCAGCCGGGTGGGATTGAGCCTTGACCCTATTTTGACCCTGTCCGGCTTCCTTGGCCTTGTACCCGGATTGATTCTGGTTTTGATTTGGTGCAGCTGGGGCAAACCTCACTTGCCGGTGCACCCTGGTTTTCTTTGTTTCATCCATATTAATCTGTTTGCCGACCTGATTAAGTAAACCTCCCTATGTCATGGCCTTTTTCATGGTTACTGAATCAACCAAATTACCAGGGTTCAAATCTTGCCTTAGATAAGCTATTGTTACTTGTTCAAAGCAATCAGCTAATCCATTTTTGGTGTTCACAAAGCGACTTATGTATTCATTCAAAGATTCATTTGGTTCTTGGGCACAATGGATAATACTGTCTCCATTGCCCTTCACCTCTTTACTTCTAACGAACTGCCTCCGGAAGGCTACCCAAAAAGTATCAAAATTTCTGATGCAGCCCTGTGGCAGACTATTGTACCACTTCAGAGCACTCCCCGTAAAAGACTGGGAGAACGCTCGACAAAGTAACTTATCGTCATCGTCAAAATTCATCATAAATTTTTTAATTACTCCAGATGGTTATCTGGATCTTTACTGCCATCACATTTTCCATCTTTGTGTTTTCAAACCTCTTAGGAAGGTTTCGGGACAGTATCTTGGAGGACAATGGAGATTGTCTCCAATTTCGGCCACAACTAAAAAAAGTATCTTCGTTGGGAGTTGCAAAGATATCTAGCTCATCATGAAAGGCAAAAGGATCCATTAACAATCGGTCTACATGCCTCCGTTCATGGCCGTGACTTTGAGACGACCCTTTACCCAGATGTCTCTTCAACCTTCCATGCCTGTCCCTTTTTCTTGAATATGTTTTTACCAACTTTTGTTTCTTCTTAGAACGGCCTTCATCACTGCTGGATGATAGGGATTCTTCGACTCCGTCTTCATTTGAGGAGCTGCTAGAAGATTCTGAGTCTGAATCTTAGCTCTCCACCGGTTTAGACCGGTGAGACTTCTTTGAACTAACATGAGTCTTTTTAGTGCTCACATGGGTCTTTGATGGCTCATGCTCTCTCGGATTGTCAGTATGGTGAACAGCTGACACTTTTGACTTTTCTTTCACACCCATCTCCGCCCTTTTAGCAGCCCTCAAGGCTTCTCAACTTTTAGTCTATCTCGCTCCTCGATCGTATATTCATCGTTTTCTCCCACCACTTCTGCCAAAGCTGGTGGCTCTTCCTGCTCGTCCGGATTCATCCGAACTGGTTTTTTTTATGGTTTCGAATTCTAGATTCAGGCACGTTCTCCTCCCACTATGGTCGCCAATTTAGTGTGGATTATTTCAGTCTGAGGGTAATCTGGTCAGGTTTTTTGTGATGTTTCAAAGGTATTTAATGTTTAAGTGGTTTGTAGTGAGAGATTTGAGCTGCGTGGTTGTATTAAATGTTCATTACCCTCATTAATGAAAGTGGTTGGGTATTTATACCCTTAATTATGGGTCACATGGGCTTTCGGGTCATACTTATGAAATCAGGTCGAGTTCAAAAAGCTATTAGTTTGTTAAGCAGATTAGCAATTAGCTTAGTCATAAAGTGATTAGTTTTTAATACTTTAGTCATGTTCGGATGGTTCACTGGGTGGTTTTTGTCCGAATTTCCCCTGTCCGGTTTCTACAGTGAGTGGTGAGAAAATCCGGACTCATCACTACTACTCATAAGGATATAAAATGTTGGGGGCCTAAATATATATTTTTCGACTACTTGTAAATATGAGGAATTACAATGAATTTTATACACTTATATAATAGAATTAGTTACTGAAGTCGACACGCATATATAAAGGTTGAGACGATGAATAACGCATGACACTTTTTCATTAGTTAATACGACTTTTTCCCTCTTACCTACTCTCTCGACAATTAAACTCTCTTGTTACTTTCTCTCTCAAGAAACAAAATTCTCACTTAACAAATATGACCATGCGTTAATAAAACCCCAACCAACTACTCTTCGTGAGGAAAGCACACCTTAAGAAACTAAAGACCATGAGATCTGGGAAAACTCTAATCGGTTATAGATGGACATTATACTTCACGGAATACCAGTTTCATTTCGTGTGCCTATCCCAACAAATGTTGTAATTACTATGTATTTTCTTAAGAAAATTGAGAAACGTTTGCTAAGAATGATAAAGTGTAGATGTTATGTCTTATTAATTAACTCTCTACCAAGAAAGACACTAGGTAAAGTAAAATCCATGAGCACATTATGCGAATGTCTATGATTTCCTAAAAGTTAAAGAAAATCACGGTAGACTTACATGAAGAGTGTGTGGTTGGGTTCACTTTTCAATTTTTACTCGAAAGGTTTAAGTATTTTCAGTCCACTTACAAAATTTAAATGCAAAAAATAGACAATCAATGAGTTGATTGCACACGCTGCACAATAGGAGGAAATTCTTGAAGAGTTAATTCCATAAGTGAACATGATAGAATTCAATAACGGGATGTCTCCTATGTGAAAATTTGATTGTAAAAGACCGTGCAATTCCAGATAAGGATAAAAGACATGAGACAATAATTGATTAATCGATGCTTTTTATGCAAATAGAAAGGACATGTCAAGAAGGATTGCAAGAAATGTTGGTCTTACATGTTATGCAAAGGTACTTTCACATCTTTGATTGTTTCATAAATTAATATGCTTTACGTAGAAAAGAATACATTTTGGTTGTATTCGGTTGCAACAACTCATGTATGTATTTTTTCAAGGTACGTTACGGAGCAGGATACTAAGTGATGATGAAATATCCATTTTCACAGTAGGCGGGAGCTCAGGCCATGAGTTGACAGCTGTGTTTAGAAGATGTAATGTTTATTCCCACTTTTCAAAAGAACTTTATTTCCTTTCCAGTTTAGACTTGTATGAATTTTTGTCTTATGGGACAATAAATTTACTCTCTCGTTTAATGATATGATTGTTGGTCATTAAATTTTGATACACGAACTTCATTTATATTTTTGAAATATTGTTAATAATCATAAAATTTCAATGAATGCACAACTTGTACCAAATAAGATTACTGAAATTCAAAACTTCTCTAAACTGTGGTATGTGTGGTTAGGTCATATATCCAAAGTTATAATTCACAAGCTTGTAGCTGAAGATTTATTAGGCATCCACATAACTTTGATTCTGATACATGTATTAAGTGTATCAAAGGGTAACTAACCAAACCCAAAGGGTATGGGCATATAAAGAGACTGAAGTCTTATAATTGATACATATCGATATTTATGGACCGTTTACAAAGGAATCATGGAAGGGTCAATATTACTTCATATCATTTATAGATGAATTCTTTCATCTCGAATACCTTTATATCCTTCATGAAATTTCTGAGACCCTGGATAAGTTCAAATATTTTAGGACCGAAGTTGAGAAATAACTTGGTACAAGTATTAAGAAAGTTAAATCTGACAGTAGTTGTGAATACTACGGTAGATATGACGGGGCGAGTGTACAATATTAAAGACCATTTACAAAATATCTAGTAAAGTGTGTCATAGTCTATCAGTATATAATATGAGTTTCACCCCAGATAAATAGTGTATCTAAGAGGTGAAACCATACAATAAAAGATACGGTTATAAGTATGATAAATAACTCATCGCTACCACTATTTTCCTGGAGGGAAGCCATCAAAGGTGTAGCTTATATACGCAATAGAGTAACCACGAATAAAACTGTTTGGATCTCATATGAGGTTTGAAAAGGGCACATGTCTAATTTAAATAATCTGAGTATATGAGGGTATCCAGCTGAGGCAATGGCTTACAAATCTTAGGAAAATAAAGTAGATTATACAATAGTTAGTTGCTTCTTTATTGATTATTCCAAATACTCTAGGGATTTTAAGTTTTATGATCATCTCACTAATAGTATATTCAAAATGGGAACGACAAATTTTTAGAAGCTGTTGAGTTTGGATGGAAGAATAATTGAAGAAATGTTCATTTTAAGGAAGAATATGTAAAGATTCATGAAGGTTTTTGCAGAGATACTAAAAGAATATTGTAATTTAGATCCAATCATTTTGGTCCAATTAATATTAAAGTTATACTCAAAATAACATTAATGTTATATTTGATGGTTTTGTACAAGATACAAATATGGTTAGGTTACAACAAGAATTGGTGCCCTTAAGAAAGTCGACAAGAGAAAAGAAAAATGTTATATATCTAGATTTTATAGTATATATTTAATAACTTGATGAGTCATGTATTGGAACCGTACATCATCTCGCATCCTACAAATAGACCATGGAAAGCTTTGACTTTCAAAAGTGTATTGATGTTATGAAGTCAGACCATTACGATAATAGCTACTGAATTATGCATCTGTTGAATAACGATTGTATAATTATATTTTATATATATTAACTGAACAACCCCATACATGAAAATTAACGACAAAGGACTAAAGACATTTTTATTGCCTTAATATGCGCAAATGGACACAACTGTAAACCTATCATCACCAATAATAAATTAGATAAATTTATTACGGTGTGTAGGTTAAGAATAAGATGAAATATAATTGCATATATTTATTTTTAAATAGTCCTAACTTAAGTGGAGGTCTACATAATGAGAAATTTAAGTCGATAAAACTTAAATGAGCGTATTAATTTTATATGTTAGCAACCCAACTTAAGTGTATACAACCACATAACAAACATATCTCATGACCTATTACAACCTGTTACTAAAATCAATAATCATCCTCTAAAAAAGCATCGACCATTGTGATCTTGAAATAATATAGGTACCAAAACTTTAGTCAGAGGATCTGCTACCATGGAGTTTGCCTCGATGTGCTCTATTCTGATTTGACAATCAGGTGCTCGCTTTAACATACAATAACTTGATATATATATATATATGCTTGGACTTAGAAAATCTTATGTTACTGTTTAGATACTAGATTGAAGAATTTGTGTCATAATATAGACTAAAAACATATCCTATTATACTATGGTATCTTATGACAAAATTCCTCAACCACATTGTACGGTTGTATAAATCAAATCATACAATAATTTATGTATTCATTCTAAAAGATATAATAAATTTTTCGTTTACAATTTTCCATGATGTTTTACTTCAAACTAATACGAATATGCTTCCCGGATTAGTTTGACTTGTGTGTCCATAAAGCCATTAAAATTTAGGTTGGAATACCCAAGAATCTTCACATTATTCGACATACTATAGATCAACGTGTATCATTTCGGTTACTGCAGATACTCGTGAACTATTTTGACTACTTTCCAATAGTTCATCCACATATTACTAACATGTCTTATCAACAATCCGACAAAACCAAAAAAGTTTTGATTTTTTCAAAATTTAGCATATATCAGACTCATGACTGTCGAAACATATGAGATCTTTTTTATTTTTTTCAATCTACTTATTTTTTATCATTGAACCAGACTTAATTTACTTTTTCTTGTAATATATTCATTCAAATGTTTGTTAGTTATTATTATGTAATGTTGTAACATAATTTTTATATGGATTTTGGGATAATTGAAGGACTCTAAATGAATAATCCTGATGAATTTGGGTTCATAATAAAAAGTTGTATTTGCAAGATACTTTATATCAATTCTTACAACATAATATCTTTTTTGAATATAAAAATGTCTTGTTATTGGTAGCAAGTAGCATGTTATCAATATACAACACTAAAAATATGAATTTACTCCTTCTGAACGTATCCTCCCATTTCGTCAAGACTCGGCTGGGGATATCTTTTAAAAGACATCGAAGTGACGAAATCTAAGAATCAAAGAGATATATTACGTATATAGTATCTAAAACTTACTTTCTAAGTCTTTTTTTATTATGGTTTAAGAGATTCACGAAGATATATTATGTAATTATTATTCAATATTCACTTTTAAGTCTTTTTATTGTATAATTAAGAGACTCAAGCAGAGTTATTGAGTATTTATTATCCAATATTTATTTTAATTACAATATTTATTTTTAAAGTTTTTTTATTCTGTTTAAGACAATCAACTAGACTTATTAGGTATTTATTATCCAATATTTTTATTCTATTTTATGAGAGTTAGTGAAAGTTATTGGGTATTTATTATCCAAGATTTATTATTTGAGTCTTTAAACTCATTTAATTCTCTTTTAAGAGAGTTAAAGCAAATTATTTTATTTTTTGTTAGTGATCTTTTGTGTATGGTTATAAATTAAGTCCTAGAGTTTTTATAATGTATAGATTCAAATAAGTTATAAAATATCAATAAAAAATTATTATATACTCAAAACATTGTTCCTAGACAAATCAGTCTCAAAATTATTCTTGTGAGAAGTGGGCTAAGTTATGGTTATTTAAGGTTTTCCATTTTTTTATGGTGCAGCACGATCTATCATTTATTTATCTTTACCTATTGTTTGATTCGTTTGTGAGTGTTCTCCGAAAAACAACTTATATAGCCAACCACTTTTCTTCCTAAATCATCTAGTATGAGAGCTGAAAGATCCACTATCATGGTTGTTTCATCTTTACACACAACCTATTACAATGGCAAAACACAATATGATAAATTTTATTCAGTTGGTGATTGTTATGCAGGAGAATATGTGAATATAAAGTGAAATGATGACCAATTTGGAGAATATATTTGGCGAATTGACCCCCCCCCCCCCCCCCCAAGTAAGATTTAGAGCCATCAGAACCATTCATCCCCACAACAGAAATAATAACATGATGAAATAAAAGTAGAATATTATGATATGCTTAATTTGTAAAATGACCCATGAGAACCTTTATTTAATCAAAACTAAAGAAGATATTCTCTTGAGAGAAGAACATGGGAACGGCCAACAACGCCTGGAAACATAAACGTAAAGATAAAACCTCATAGATTCGATGGAAAATAAGATCATAATGCCTACATAAATTGGAAAAGACGTATGAAGTATATCTTTTACTATTGTGGATATAATGAGAAAAAAAAAGTTTGCATTAGGTGCTGCATAATTTTCACAAAGTGCTCTTAGTTAGTTCGATAGAGAAGTATCGGAAAGAATGAGGCAGCATTACAGAACCATAAATAGTTGAAAACATATGAATTTTTTTTAAGGTGAATCTATGTACTTTATCATTACCATTGTAGCCTACAAAAATGTTTTTGGAAGATGTCACAAAGAACCAAAACGGTTGAAGAGTCTTTTAATGAGTTTGAACAACTCAAGAATCATTCGGAACTAGAAGAGTATGAAGATGCACTATTGTGCCAATTTATAGTTGGTTTGCAAGAATGTATTCCAAGATATATGGAAAATAAACAATATACTAAGTTGTAGGCTAAAAATTACCATATAGGTCCCCCATGTTTTACCCATGTAGATGATGGATATTTAATAACCAGTTCTACATGGAAAATTACGTTGAAACTACCGTTCCAAAATAATTATATATACACGAGATGTAACACCAAAATGCTACATTACGCAACTTTTAAGTTTGACATTTTGTTCAAATAGTGTAGTATATTACCTTAATTACAAGATCATTGACAGATATACGATTTCCTCCAGAAACATCTTGTAATGAGTTCAATTGCTTCCTTAGACTGCAAATAAAAATAAATTATGCTCTCGCATATTCCATCTTATAATATAAACAATATTAGTAAATTAAAGATCTTACACTTACTCCATGATTTTATCAACACATGTATCAACTATGAGATAATAATGAGATATAGTTTGCTTTGAGAACGATAAACGAGAAGTTGTAATCTGTAGTAAGACTGCGGGGAATCAACTTCAGCATTCTTGGTCAAGGTGAATAAATTTACAAGAAATATAAAATGAGATAAAATATAGGAAGAAGAAGAAGTTCCATGAAAATTAGGGTCAAAACTGATTAATTGGGGGTTTGGTTAATTCGGATTCGGGTTTTGGTAATTAAATGGTTTTTGTAATTTAATGGATTTGTGTAGTTTAATGATATTTTTGGATTGTAGGTTTATGGTTTAAACCAGGTCCAACCCATTTATATATGGTAAATGAAATAAAGTAAAAAAAAGGAAGGTGAAATAGTATATGGTAAAACAATTATGATAAATGGTAAAAGTGAGGTGACTGCTGACTAGGCTGAGGGATGGGTATAATCGGGTAGAATTACAAGGGACCAATAATGACACAAAACTTGGATATTTCGGGTGCCACGTGTCATATTTTTATAGCTCACATGTGTGGGGGGAGTGATCTTGCAAATTTCTGAAACATGAAGGATAAGTGATACACAAAAATGAAGATGAAAGACTAGTTTGATGCACGAGTAAAATATGGAGGACCAATGGTGATTTTTAGCCTACTTATAGGCTTAAATAAAGAATAGTCCCTCGATTATCCCGTATTCTTTCATTTAGTCATTCGATTTCAAAATCACCAGTCTGTATCTCTCCACATGGAAAAATATACAAATTTAGTCTGTGACATCTGGCCTCTTCTCATATGCATATGCAACCACGAGGCACTAAAATTAGTTTATGAAGTATTTGTCATTCAATTTTAATTCCATTTTACTCTTTAAATTTAATATATTTTTTTAAAAAAACTGATTCGTTAAAAAACAAAATATATGGAAATTTATTTATATTATATTTTTTCCTTTTGTTACCTCGTCATATATACCCATCATTTCTAAGAAAGCACAGAAATTGTGAAATCATATTGCCTCGTGCTGCTGCACAATTCGGTTTTAGTACTTTGTTTTGGGTATTTTTCTCTTCTTTTTCGATATATTATAGATTTTTTCTTAAGTTTTGTTGTAAAAACAATTATTGTACAATTCTTACTTTGTCTTGTCTTGAGATGTTTTCGATTATGTTTTGCGATTCTTGTTTTTAGAGTCGTTTTCAAATCACATCTTTGCCCAATTAATATATTACACAAGTGGTTTATTAGTGTTAGAATTAATTTATATATAAATTGTATTTGAAAATTTGAAGAAATTCTAAATTTAAGCAATTTATAGTCAAAATGATGATAGAAAAAGAGAAAGTTTTATCCATCCCTTATATATAAATATTTCCACAATACTATGATCAAATTATATAGGTATATTAATTGTTTATCTTCATTAGTTATATACGAGAGTGTAGCTTTAGTTAGTTTTTTTTACCCTTTTAAAGATCTTCCATTCATATTAAATATTGGAATCAATAACAGCGATAATGATGCTAAATACATCTGCAATTGTTTTTTTTATCAAAATTGGGTCTTTTATTAATAACTAAATTTGGACAGAGTTTAAATTGGGATAAGATCCAGTTTAGAGAACAAAACCCTTCGAAAACAAAGAAAACTAATTACTTCTGTCCTAGACAACCAACGCGATTCACAAATCTGCCCTAGATAAAGAACTATTGAAACCCAAAAATCCTCCATGCAGTTCGATCCAACAAATCAATCCTCAAATCAATAAAAGCTCAAAACTTTATCAACAATCCAATCAACCTAATGATGAAGAAAACCACAATCCCATTAAAACTTTCACAAAACCATAGAGAACCATCAAACCTTCCTTCAATAGTATCCAGTGAACCCAAACACAAAAGCTACCCCTTTAGAAGCTCACAAGAACATCACTGGTCAAGAGAGAAAACAATAAGCTTAACAAAACTATACCCCTTTCGGAATACCATCATCGGAGGGCCACACCCACTGTTGAGACTATTAGGGATTCACTAGCCCAGCAACCCTCAGAACATTACATGCAAAGGTAAGAACCTGTATTATTTTTCATGATAACATATGCCTTAGATACCAGAGACACATTCTTAAGGGTTGGGGTCTCTTCCCAGATAATTAGTTCTCAACTCTTCAAGAAATGTAATAGCTCTCAGGTATGGAGGGGCATTATACTGGTTAAAATCCATGGATTGATTGGATTTTAAGACTGCTTTGGAAATCCAATCACCAGATTCGTTTTGTTCTCAAAAAATCTGTATTATTCTCATATTAAAGGATAATAGATTTTGACAACAAGCGAGAATTGGTGTTAGATACCAAGGGCTTTTACCATAAGAGCTCAATAAAGACAGAAAAATCTGTCTCAATGTCGAGATGGGAAATTCCTTTCTCAGTATATATCAAAAGACCATCCAGCAGAGCCCGACATTCTGCAATGATTGGTGAACCATTACCATAGATGCAACCATACCCAAAAATGATAGACCCCACCACTAGAGTTTCCCAATTGACCACAAGCCCCAGCACAATTAAGCTTGAAACGGTTGAGTTTAGGTCAATCTTAGGCGAGTGAAAGTGAGATTCTAGGCTGGTTGAGAAAGTTAATGCACCTAGAACAAGACTAAACCTTTTATCAGAACCCCAATGCGTCTTTTTAAAAAGAGAAGCCCTATCCAAACCAGCAAGCATCTTGTTGATTTGAGAAATCATAGAATTTGGACTAATTAAGGTACCTTCTGCCTTCAATTTATTCATGGAGTGCTAAATAACTCAGGCTACTATTGGATGCAGAATAGAACGAATGTGAACTCTCTTATCTGCGGACCAATACCAAGTCGTAAGAAGATACTGCAAAGTCATGTTTCCATGAATTTGAATACTAAATATGTTAGCATGATACTGCCAAACATCCCAAGCATTTTGGTAGTTCACAAAAACATGATTAACAGTTTCACAATTGTTGCAGGCCTCATAATTTCAAGCTAACTGGTTTTCTCTTTTGTAGGGCATAATCCACATCAACCCAATTGAGGAGAGATCTCCATATGAGCAAAGAACATTTACGAGGAGTTATATTATCCCAGGTTTTGAGAAAAAGGCTATATATATTCCTCATTCTTCTAATAGCATTCCAAGTCAATTTAGAATTTAAAAAACCCATCCTTAGCCACAGACCAGTAGATTGTATCTTGCTGATTCTCCTTAAGAGAAAGTTTATGGATATTGTAAACTTCAGAAAGAATATTAGCATTAAAGAGTTTAAATAGTCCCATACTCCATTGACCCAGTAGTTTCTGACCTCATCTTTATCAAAACCAGACTTATTATCATCTTGACTAAAGGAGACAAATCGATGGCTAGTGCACCATTTGTCAAATTAAAAGTCAATGTGACCAGCCCCAAGAATCCAACGAATGTACCTTTCAGCACTATCCCTGATTTTAAACAACTTAACCCAAGTATGAGAACACCTGATAGGGTTTGTATCGGTAATATGGTAACAACCTTTGCAATAATTGCTGAACATAACCTTAGCCCACAGAGACTTTTGCGACCTAAAGTTAAACCAAAGCTTGTGGGAAATGATATCATGAGATCCAATAAACTTCTGACATTAAGCCCACCCTCTTCGAAAATTTTGTAGACCTTATGTCAATTAGACCATAGCATAACATGCTTGTCCTCCTAAGAACCCCACAAAAACTTGTTGAATAGAACTTTAATTCTTTGAATAATATTTTTAGGCAAAGTTAAACTTTAAAGAGTATACATAGGAATAGCATAAAGGACAGATTGGATGAGCATTAACCTTCCCCCAAAAGATAAAGTGGTTTTGTCCCAATCAGAAATCATATCTCTGATTTTAAACAAGACTTCATCAAAGTTATTAATGGTATTCTTTGTACTTACAGTGGATCCTAAGTACTTGAAAAGAAGAAAGCAGTTCTTGAAACCCAAACTATCTTCAAGATTGGTTATCCTTTGAGGTGAGAGTTTTTTCCTAATGGTAACCTTAGATTTTTCCTTGTTTATTAATTGACCAGAACAATCTTCATAGTGGTTGAGTAAGTTCAAGATTTTAACAGTAGAGGAAACAGCACCATTACAGAAGATCAACAAGTTATCAGCAAAAGCTAACACAGGTATGTTGATTTCACTTCTTGTTTTGTAAATAGTAGAAGGAAATTCCTAAGTAATTTTGACCAAACCCATGAGCAGATACTACTCTACCAGAATAAACAGGTTTGGTGACAGAGGGTCACCCTGCCTCAGCCCTTTATTATATTTGAAAAAACCCCTAGCCTCCCTATTAACAATAACAGAGAAGTGACAGTTTTCAATACCCTTTTCTATGAGCCTTATGAATTCCTGACTGAACCCAAACCTTTTAATAATGTTGAGAAGAAACATGTTGTCAAGCTTGTTAAAGGCTTTGGCCATATCAAGCTTCAAAATAATATTTCTTCCTCTAGACTTGAGGTTTAAATCATAGGCCAATTCCTTAGATAGAAGGATATTCTCGTGAATATCACTACCCTTAACAAAAGCTCCATGAGCCTCAGAAATAATATTATGAAGAATGACTGCAAGCCTTTTGTTGATGACCTTAGAAACAATTCTACTAAACATGTTAGTGAGACTGATAGGATAAAAATCCTTCCAGGATTTAGGATTAGAAGTTTTAGGGATAAGGCAAATAGTTTTAGCATAAACATCCTTAGGAATAGTAATATCCTTGAAGATTTCCCAAACAGCCCCAAGTAAATCATATGAAATAACGTCCCAAGTAGCTTAAAAAAACCTTCCATTAAAACCATATGACCCCAGGAAAAAAATTAGGATTAAGAGATTTAATAACATAATAAATCTCATCTTTTGTAGGAGAAGCCATAAGCATTGCATTTTTAGAATCTTTAACAAGATTAGAAATGAAGTCTTGTAGCAGATTAGGATACCATGGATTAGGAAGATCAAATAAGAGATACTTAAAATAGGTAGCAGCAGAATCTCCTAGAATATTAGGATCCTTAATCCATAAAGAACCGCCTAGATCCCATATATCTTATTTAACTTGATCATTTTTTGACCAACCTATGGAAAAAGGCAGTGTTTTTGTCACTGTCTTTGAGCCACAAGGAGTGACATTTTTGCTCCCAAAACATCTCATCCTTCGTGGGAAGATCAAGATGAGTGACTTTTACAGCATCAATGAGATCTTTATCCTCTTTAGAGTTAGTATATTGGTAGATAGTTTCCTTATGATTGATGATTTCTTCAATCTCTTTTATAGAATCAAAGATGTTTCCAAACACCTCCTTATTCCACATATTCAAGAATTTGAAAGAAGACTTAACTTTGAGAGCATTTAGAGAGATAGTAACACTGATGAGTGGAGCATGTTTTAGGAAGGTGTGGAACTTTAGTTGATTCAAAGAAGTTCAGCCAAGTATTATAGTAGATAACACGATCAAACCTTCTCCGCTTCCTGCCATTAGTCCAGTTGAACTTGTTCCCTGAATACCCTTCGTCAAATAAGTTGCAATCCAACATAAAGTTGTTAAAATATTCAACACTAGATAAGAAATTAGAAGAATAGTTCAATTTTTCATTAGTTTTAGAAATGGTGTTTAAATCTCCCATAAGCATCCATTCATTAGACACATCCTCAATGTCTTTAAGGCTATCCCACATAGGAATTCTTAGCTGCCTGGAACACTTAGCATAGATGACAGACACCCTAAAATTCTTGTCAGAAACTTTGTGCTTCACATTGAGGTGAAGAAACTGCTCCTCATTGTGAAGAACATCCATTGTAAAGCTATATTTCCATAGCACCCAAATCTTATTAGAAATATTGTAGTAGAAGCCCTCAAAACCCAATTTCTTAAAAACAAAAGAAAAGTTAATACTAGTGACTAAAGGCTCTTGAATAGAAAACAAATCATGCTTCTCAAACCTTTTCAAAGTTTTTGATATGGACATTGTTTCCTTATTCCCCAAACTACGAACATTGCATCTCAATACTTTAATAGTAATTTAGAATTTGAAGAGTTTGCAGTTTCCTTGAACTGCACACGTTTGGATGAAGTACGAATATTTTTGTTGATTTCATTTATCTTTTTATTTTTCTTCATCTCCAGTTTCCTAGTTTCTTTAATAACCTTTGTGTTTACAAGAGAGCAAGGGAGACTCCCAGTAGTATGCCTTGTAGGAGAAGTTGAATCTTGAAGGGACAAGTTAGAATTCTGGTGGCAAGTACCCAATCTAACATGCGAAGTGCTTCAATCACTTCATGATTGCCAAACTCATCAGGTACCTTCTTCATAGAGTCATTAATAACCTTATTTGTTTCGAGATTCAACTGAGATGAAGTATTTTCAGGTAGACTTTGAATTATTATTGATCTGATATTTGTGGGTGTGATATAATAAGTAGTCTGATTTGATATCTATTTCAGGTGAGACTCATGGATGCTTCAAGATTGCCTACAGGGCCACAACTACTGGTTGGATTCCTCGAAACAGGATGGTCACCATTTACTTTGAGAATAACAGCTATAGAGAACCCAAGAGGAGCATGTTGGTTATGAGGATTGGTAAGTTTCACCTTATTGCAGTTTTTATCAGAATGACCCAAATGGTAGCATGTATTACAATATTCAGGATAAGCTTCATAGACCAGTTCTTGCCAAATCCCCTCACTGCCAAATGAAAACCATAGCTTTTTAGGCGTACTTTTAGAAACATTAATTTCCACACAGAGTCTGCAGTAGTTGATCCTAACCATGTTCTTTAAAGGGACCCAAACTTTTAGAGGAGACCCGAGGTCTTTAGCAATGTTGAGTATGGTTTTCTCGTTGTACATGTACTCAGGAATATTGGGGAGATTAATGTAGACATGAGTGATATGATTTTCATATTTAACATTAAAGAATGACCCTCATTTTAGAAGCCACATAGTTTTCTTTCCAATTGGCCAGACATTTTTATGCCATAATCTATGAAGATCATCCAAGAATCTGAATTCTATGAACACATGTCTAGGATCAACAATGGTGACACTGAAGTTACCTTTAAAGTTGAAACTTCCCAATAAATTATTTATAGCCTCAGGGTTAGGTTTACCATAAGAGAATTTGCCAACAATTGTGTGTTTTGAGCATACCTTAAGCTTTTCTTTGTCTTCAAGAGTAAACTGAACACTTGGGGATCCATTCTGAAAACCACAGGTTACATTCTCGTGAATTCCCTTATTAGTATTGGACGAAAACAAGTCTGTGAAAGTTTTAGTTGGAAGAACTGATTCTCTGCTAGCTCATGTTTCATAGATTGGATTGTCTATGAAATTTGGGAATATTTTTTGATGACGCAAGATAGAAAATTGGATATCCAAATCAACCGATCATTGATAGGGAGAATTGATAGAAGAAACTTCCATTCAAGAAAGAGGAGGATAGATGATCTACTTCGAAAAAGATGCAAAAGCCACAATCACTAATCCTGATAGCCAAAAAATTGTAAAAGAATCTTGGAGAGAGATTACCATCACCCCAAAATTCATCCAGCAATTGTCGATAAACAAGTACAAACTCCTATAATATTCTATTTTGATGCTTACCAAATCTAGTAGTTGTTTAAAAATGATAAAGTAAAATACATAATGAAAAATTGTCCGTCTTTTTTTACTCATGTAGTAGCAGAACTATAATGAATTTATTCTATATTTGCATAATGGAAAGGTTAATTTCTATATTGAGTTCGGTACTTGATTTTCAATATCTTTATTGTGCAAAAAAATAACTTAAATATATTTTTTGGAGGTCTGAATGGTCAAATGTTAAAGATTCCTAAAATGATAATTGAAAATAATTTTTTTTTTAAAAGTAAATATCTAATTGTTGGCATGTGCGGGAGTATGAATACGAGGACTACAGGCGTGCAAGGGGTACATGGAAAAGAACAAGTGATGGTGAAATATTATGCTTCATTGGCTGTTCATTAACGTATATGGATGCATAACAAAAGTCACTTTTGTAAAAGTTAATAAAAATAAAAAGTAAAGAAAATGAAAGAAAAAAACACTGGTAAATTCGTAGTACTTTGTTTTTTAAAAAATTAAAAATTAAAAAATAAACATAAAAAATATTAAAATAATTAAATTTAAAAAAGTACAAATAAAATAAATAAAAATCTATTTATGTAACACCTTCCAATTTGACTTTGGTGACACGTGGTTGCTTTTGAAGAGAGACCACGCGCTAAAGACTATACTTATAGATTTTGTTAAGTCCAAGAATCTTCACCGCTGATTTTGAAATCGATGGACCAAATGAAAGAAAACAGGACAGTTGATGGACTATTCTTTGATTTAAACCACTATTCCATATTGTTATCCATTTTAAGCAGCAAGTGAAGCGCAAAAATATGACATTCAATCGTACAAGAACAACAAAAACATAGACTCCAAATAATAACAAATCGTTGGATAAAATAAATCAATGGAGACTGGTGCAAAAAAACGATTGAAGTCCTAAAAATGACAAAAATAAAAGCTATTCGACTAGATCTAGTGAAGTTAAATGTTAAAAATGTTAGAGACATGGTCATTATGCTAGAGTGTGCCTGAATCAACTTGTCATGTTTATCATTTCAGTTGAGAATATGAGTCATACAATGAATGTGAAGATGATAAATCATCTTATGAAATGGAAACTGAGTATTTAGATGTTGGTGATTTATTGGTGACAAAAATAGTCCTAAGTGCAATGGTCAAACGAGGAGAAACCATCTAAAGGGATAACATATTTTACACAAGATGCAATATCAACAAAAAGGTATGTACTCTGATCATAGATGGAGGTTCTTGTACTAATGTGGCTAACAATTTTATGGTGTATATATTGGGTCTTGTAAAGAGTAAACATCTAAGCCATTACAATATACGATGGCTCGGTGATCAAGCTGAATTACACATCACAGATAAGGTCATTATGCAAGTTGAACATTTATTGCTTGGCAAACCATGGTAGTTTGATCATGAAATATGTCACAACAGACGCACAAACATCTACTCATTTTTTGTATAATAACAAGAAGAAGATCTTAACACCTCTTAACCCATCTGGACTTCATGAAATGCAAACACGAATGGATAAGGAAATCGAGGAAAGTTGATCAAGCCTATTAATTGAGTAATTTATATAAGAGATTTATGAAACATATCCACTTTAGCACCTCCTCTCACGATTGTAATTAAAAAAACGTGGCTTTCAGATAGGGAAGAAGCACAAGAGAAGGTTTCAAAGATAGCCCCATACAAGCAATGATATGATTTTGGTTTTTCCCGACTTTTATAAAACGTTTGAGGGTTGAAGTAAACCATAGATGAAAATTTTTCTCTCTATGTGAGACACATTTGTGTATAGACATTAGTATGTGATTCAAAATATTATTATATTGTCATTTTTTCAAATACGTTGGCGACACAAAAATACAGAAGAGTTGGGTTAATGGTATTTTTAATTTTTACTTTAAAAGGTTCCTTGATTGTGTTTTTATATTGTTTTTAATATTTCATTAATATTACGATATTAGATTTCACACTTATATCGTTATAGTTCCATATGCATATTATTTAATGTTTCATATGTATAATCGTTGGTGATTTACAATAATCTACTTTCAATTTGGTAAGTATTTTTAACATAAATATCATTGATGCATATATCCATAATTATATACAACACTCTCACACTATAAACCATCTTAAGACAATTTAAATATCGAGTCACTCAATAGTATGTAAAATTATTATTATTTAAAAGTAAATGATTTATTTCTTAAAACTTAATTCTTATATTTCCTCCCATGACAGACTTTAGTTTAACAAATAATTGATATACGCCTAATGGTTGACAAAGACTTCGAATAGAGGGATCCAAAAACAAAATATGTCATTATTTCAATTTGTACCAAACTATAGACAAACATAGAAGGATTCATATTAATTCGGTTTAAAATAACATGACTATTAACAACTACAACCCCTTAATGTCAACTTAAACTGACCCAACACAACAAATAGTTAAAAACCTGGTAGGTATTTACATAACACTTTTGTATGTTTTACGTATTTTTTGGAAAATAAATAAAAACCACTTTATAACAAAGAACCATGTACCATCGATGAAAATACGACGTCTAAGAAACTTTTTAAAATAGAACAAATGATATGTCAATCGTGATATATTTGAATTTCAACATGTAAAGGACTTCATTGATACTAGTAAAATTTTAGAAATATTTTGAGGTGACCATCATTTGATTCACTGAGCTTAAATGTTTTATCTATTTATAAAATATCTGAACGCTAATATATTTTAATTGTAAGCTACATAACAAACAATTTTGCAAAGAACCATTGTAATAATTCGTATTGAACCATCATAGATTTTGCAAAGAACCATTGTAATAATTCGTATTGACCCATCATAGATTTTGCAATTAACGATTGTAATATTTTGTAGCAGAACCTTGTAATATTTTTAAGTATGATTAATTTGTTATATCCCAAGTAATAGATAGGTTCAAGTTTCATAAATGGAAATTTTTATATTTCGCAAATACACATTCTCTAAATTTCAAAAATAACAAAATTATTGAGAAAGGCAATAATGGTTCATAATATATAACCTCATTCTAACTAAATTGAGCTAAGAATATATGAATTGTTTAGTTACTATTGATGATCTTACTCAAGAGTCGATATAGATTAAACTATGTAACATAAACTTGGAAAATATAATTATAGCTAATTTTCTAATAAATCTCACCATTAACCTAATCTAAAATCTTGTGTTAACACTATAAATTTTCATCGCTTTAACATTTAATAAACTTAGATAAATCTGGAAGAACAAAGCACTAAAATTTTGTAATTCTGATTTTTTTAAGTATTTTAATCATCTCCTTAATTTTTTTTGTTATGACTTCTTTAAAGAATATCCTACATATTATTGTCAAGCTTATAATATCGTACCTTATCTTCCTAACTGTAGTCCTCTTATCTTTTACTGATACTTACCTGAAACCATTTAGCATTAAAGACCAACAGTGAATAAGTGTATGGTGTGTAAACTCATCCTCATACAAAATGTGTGCATAATCTTGATTTCGGCCGACTTACACAAATATCTATTGGTCTTTAAATATGAGTGTCCAAACTCTTATCCTGTATGACTTACCAAAAATATTATTTTGAAGATTGTAGATGAATTATCACACATTTCTAGAAATGAAACATGTCAAGTTTTCATGTGTAAATTATGCTAGATAATAACTTTCGAGAACCTTTTTATAATTCAAATTATCACCACGTTTTTTATGAAATATTAAATTTTTGTAACTAAAAACTTTGAATGTTTATTAAGAATGAGTTAAATAATGTTCACGTTATACCTTGTGACGGCAAGGAAAAATAATCTATGGTGGATCTCAAAGGGGCGTTGAAATCCAAGGAGTTGAGACATTTCAAACCAGACAATCAAGTAGATAGAACAAGTCTTCTAACTAGTGGAAGATATAGGAATAAGGCGAGTTATTCAAGGAATGAGAACTAGGGTCGAAATCAAGAGCGAAAAAACTTTGATTGTTATGAATATGATTAGAAGGTCATCACAAAAGAGACTATCTCAAGCTGAAAGATAATAATGGAAATAAAAAGGTAATATTGCAAACTTAATAGAAGGTGTGAACAATTCTAATGATAGTGAAAATAGTGGTAGAAAATGGTTTGGTTTAGTTTGGGCTGGGGGTAATTTTGTAAAGTGTTTCGGAAAGTCTTTTGAGTATCAAGTGTTTGGTATAAAGTAGTGAGAGATTGTAGCAGTCTGATTGTATTAAATGTTCATTAGCCTCATTAATGAAAGTATTTGGGGTATTTATACCCTTAATAAAGGACCCATGGGCTTACGGGTCAAGTTATGAAACCGGGTCAAGTTTAAGGATCCATTAATCTATTAAGCTGATTAGCACACAACATTGTCAAAAAGGTGTTTAGGTATTTATTTACTTTTTTCCTGTTTGGATAGTTCAGTGGTACGTTTATGTCCAAATTTCCCTTTTCTGGATAACACAGTAAGCAGTGACTGGATAATTCGAACTCATTAGTAACCCTTTTTTTATGCCTTGTCAAATATCTTTGGTAGGACTAAAAAATTTACTTGGCCAGTAGTGACTTTGTCCGATCAGCCTGTGCACTCCATACTGGGAGGTTTATCTTCATTATTAACTCAGTTCGAAGTCTGTCTAAACTGACTTCTTTTTCCAGAATTCTAAGAGTTTTCTTTTTGGATCGTGGGACACGTGTCACAATCTGGTTCGACCTACCAGCCGTTTTTCTTCATAGATCGGCTCGCCCACTAAGCCTAGAAAGTTACCTAGGCATTTAACCCTTCACACGTGTGCGCCGTCTTTAATCATTTCCAAACCTTTTCAACTCCTCCTAGGTAATAGTTACTTTTTTCTACTGTTGTATAAATTCTTTTTCACTATTCCATTATCTTCATCACTTAAAAAAAATTATAGAGAGATTCCCACACTTATCTTCAAACTTGTTTTTGAAGAATTTTATGTTCACAACCAGAAACGCACTTGTTAAAGGAGGCTGGTTAAACTTATCAGAGCTATAAAAGGCGAAAAACGTTGAACGAGAGAATTGAATTGTTGCCGGTCTCTCGTTTTCCCCAAGTGAGAAGTCTTGTGAACCGACTCATAAAGTTGACCAAGGATCGTCCTCCTCCAGAAATCCCAAGCCCATATAGTTATTCAAACCAATCCTCTCTCCTCTCCCCTCGGGCTCTTCTGTTCAGGAGTCTCAACCTTCTGATGCTAAAGAAAAAGTGGTTACGAGTTTCAGAAAACCTTCCCCTTTTTTAGCTATGGGTTCAGATGTTGAGAAATCCCCGGAGAAGTTAACCCCATGCCGGACGACTCGTCTAACCAAAGCTTAGACTTATACGTCACTGCCAGAGCACCCCAGATCGGAGGCATCTAAGGCAGCCTCAAAAGATAAGCCCTCCGGATCAGAGGCATCTAAAACAGCCCCAAGGGCCAAGTCTTCCGGATCCCAACCTCAACTGGACACCAGGCTTTTAGAAACAACAGGTGCTCATTCATCCGAACAGCCTTTAGTGCCAAAAGCTGATCCTCCACTATCCAAGGCAACTAATAAACCTTACGCAGTGATGGAAGAAGTAATGGAAGACAATATTGAAGAGGCTCCCTTCGAAACTGAAGCATCAGGTCAAACCAGAGATGCTGCCTCTAATAGGAAGGGCAAAGGCAAAGTCAAGGTCGGTTGGCTCATCCGGATCTCCTTGCATACTTGGAGGGCAAGGTAGGCCCTTGCTTCAAAAATATCACTGTTAAACATTTGTTGACCCTGTAGAATATAAACTATGTCTACACCCATACTACTGAGTTGGGCCGGATCCGGAAAAAATGGGAGATCTTGGAGTTAGTGAAGGTAAGGATACTCCGATGGACTGTAAACTTAATGAAGTGGTCATCTTCACTGAGGTGCTAAACTGGGGACTTCGGTTACCATTGGACCTAGAAATTGTCAGGTATTTCCACCTGGTGAAGCCCTGCCCGAGCCAGCTAAGCCCAAACGTCTGGTATTCTTTCCTTCCTTACATAATGGCATCGAGGTTGTCCAAAAATCCCCCTCCCAATAGAGCAATTTGCTGATGTGGCAAGTCTATGCAAGAATCACCACATTCCATTCTACCATCGTAATATGGGGGCTGATTTCAAGGTGGTAGACGACTTACTGGAGTCTGAGAAGAACTGGAGGACACAGTTCCTCTTTATCAGTGGGTCATGGGAGAATGGTAACAAGATCAAGGCCAATACCAATCCCAATATGTTAACTAGCAGATGGAAGAGTATTGGTAGGTTTTTTTAACTCACAAGTATTCCTCTCCTGATTTATTTGTTACTCCTTTTTCAGTGTTAACGAAGGAGTTCACCAAACACCTGAAGGAATGGCAAACAACATGTGTCAAACTTAATGCATAGGCTACGGAGCATTGGTGGAATTCCTTCCACAATTGCTTCACCTCGGGCAATCTGGTGAGGTCCGATCTATGGAACACCATAGATCGGAGGGATCTCACATGGGAATAGCTAACTATACCCCCTCCTCCTGGCGTAATCCTTAAACGAACAGAAGCCAAGGATGGTAAACTGGTCTTGCCTTCTAGAGCCAAAGTTCACAGCAAGATGAAAGGGAAGAAAAAGAAAGCTGTGACAGAGGCAGTCCAAGCTGCCACATAGGGGACCGGTTCGGGAAACCAATGGGGAATCGACGCTGCCTTGATCAAAGTAGTAGAGGCTGAGACTGTTAGAGAGGCAGGAGAATCACAAAAACCACCAAGGCCTCCCAAAAACGACTAGAAAATAAGAGCAAGCAGTGACAAAAATGCTGCAAAAAAGAAGAAGGTCGCCTCAGGAGAAGAAATAATTCTTCGCCTTTCGGAGCTTCCACCTCCACCAACCCCTATTGATCCCACTCTACAAGAGAAGATTTCAATAGGTCTGCAGTCCGGAGAGGGTACAGGGGGAGGGATTGATGGAGTGGTCATTAGTGCCCTTCAAGACATTGACTTATACTTCAATGATTCTGAGAAGGATGACTTTGCAGGTCATTTTCTCCTTTCCAACTCTGCTAACATGGTGACTTATAATGGTAAGTATTTCTCCGTCTCCAAAGAACAAGATGTTGTGGCCCATTCCCTTCTTGGTCACATTCAACCATTGCTTGATCTGGAGAGATAAGTGAAGAGTCATACCACACTCATCAATACCCTCACTACTGACAAAGAGTCTCTGTCAACCAATCTTCTCAATGTCAATCAGAGCATAGAAGAACTGGAGAAAGAGATAGAAGCACTGAGGAAGGACAAGGAAGATCTATCAACCAAGCTTGCCATTTCGGAGACTACCAGTACTGAGCTCCAAACTAAGTTATCCGATTTGGAAAAGGATCTTACAACATTAAGGGATGATCTGAAAGCCAAAAATGGTGTCAATCAAACCTTGTCCGGTGAGAAGACTTCCTTAGAAGGTACTGTGTCTAAGGTGTTGAAGGAGAAAGAGGACTTAGTGAAGCAACAGGAGGAAACTATTCAGGCAAGCATTGATAAATATACCAACGTAGTGATAGACTCCTTAGAGACAAGATATGCTGAGGTGAAGTCTGACATGGTGCTACTCTTCCATGAAACATTTCCGAAGAAGGCCCTTGGTCCCTTATGGAAATTTGTAGATTATGATGAGATCCCATTTCACACTATGGCTGCTGGTGACAAGTACAATTATAGCAGTGGAATAGATTCCACAATTGATGAATAAGAAGGAACTGGTGAGAGTTCGAGTGCCGAACTCAAAATTCCCAAGAAAGGAGGTGACGAAGGAAAATCCGAAGGGAACAAGCCCTAAGGTTCAAACATCTTTTTGTTTTCTTACTTTTTTGAACGCTTAAAGTCCTTGGATGACCAAGGCATATTTTGTAATATTATCCGGTCAGAGTCCGGATAAGTCCTGGAAATACTTAAAGTCCTTGGATGGCCAAGGCATGTTTTGTTCTTCCTATTCGGTTAAAGTTCGAATAAGTTTATTTATCAAACCCCTTTTTTATTTATTTAACATTCTCTTTTCTTTAATTTTTTTCATGGCTAATGTTTAAGTAGCACTTTTTATTTCAGAAGTATTAAAGTGAGAGTGTTTAATATCTCCGATGAATGACATGTATTTAATGGTCATCACTCAACCAGGTTAATCCGATCTATCAAAGATTCAAAGTTTTAAACCAAATACTTGTACTTGAATTAAATTTTAGTTAAACCACACCGGATGTTTTAAGAAGGCATCACATTTTATTAAAAAAGTCGGACACCTCATTAAAACCTCCCTGTGCCACTAGGGTAGGAAAGAGTATGCCCCTAATATTTACATTAATATCTAGCAAGTAAATATTTACATAACTTTTATTCTAAATATAAACTGAGATGTTCAATACTCCATGGGTGCTTCAAAACCCTTCCTTCTTTGTCCTGAAGCCTATATGTCCCAGGCTTAAGTTTTTCGGAGACCTCAAAGGGGCTTTCCCAGTTCGAAGCCAACTTACCAAACTGCGTCTCCTTGGTGTGTAGGAAAACTTTTCACAAAACTTTATCTCCCAGTTGAAAATCTATTCTCTTAACCGTGGAAGCAAACCTGCTTCTCATCAAACCTTGGTAGTGGGCTGTTCTCAAGTGAGCTTTAACCCTACTTTCTTCTATTAAGTTCAACTGATTCCTAATTGCTACTTCATTATATTGTTCAGAATAGTTATGGACCCTCTATGATGGTAGGGTAGCTTCTATGGGAGTAATAGCATCCATCCCATACACCAAGGAAAAAGGATATTCCCGTGTAGCAGCCCTAGGAGTAGTTCCAGTACGCCCACAACACTTCTTGCAGATAGCTTGGCAACTTCCATGCAACCTCTATGAAATTCTTTTTTAATCCGGACAAAATGGTCTTTTTTACCACTTCAACCTGGACATTTGCTTGTGGGTGGAAAGGAGAAGAGAAGCAATGATGAATGCTCCTGGTGACACAAAATTCTCCATGTCCTTGTTATCAAACTGTGGCCCTTTATCTCTGGTAATCTTATGAGGAATCCAAAATATGCAACATATATTAGATAATATGAACTTTGTGACAGCTTTCGAAGTGGTTCCTGCCAAAGGAGATGCCTCTATGAATTTTGAGAAGTAACCAATAACAACAAAAATAATAGTCCTGCACCCTCTGGACGCCATTGGTAGAGGCCCAATTAAATCCAATCCCCAACGAGCAAAAGGTATTGGCTCAGAAATAGACTCCATAGGCACTGCTGGCACATTAATTTCGTTACCATACCTTTGACATGGATCACACTTCTTTACCATTTCTTTAGCATCTGCCATTATAGATGGCCAATAGTATCCAACCCACAATACCATCCGGTTAGTGCCTTGTAGCCACAAAGTGCTGATCCTTCACCATCGTGTAGTTCAGATAAAACGATTTGGGATTCTTCAACCCCCAAACAACGCAAGAGAGGTCTGCTGAAGAATTTTTTTTATAGAGAACCTCTCTTATGATAAAAAAAACCACGAGCCTTGTGTTTAATTTTCCTTGCCATAGCTTTATCCGGAGGCAAAACCCCATCAGAGATATATTGAAGAAGGGGAAATCTCCAATCTTTAGGTTGAACTACTTGTATATTCTAGCTTCCCTCCTTTTCCTTGTTCTGATTTGATTGTATGGATGGGAATTCTTGTATATGGATCCAAGGGTAGGACTCAGAGTATGTTATGGTTGCTAAAGAATCTTCCAGCGTATTTTCTGATCTAGGAATATGCTCTTAGCAAACACTCTTGAAGTGGTCTGCCACCACTTTAAGGACCAGTAAGTATTTGATCAGATGTTCCTTGTTGGCCTCAAATTGACCCTAAACATGATGAATAAGAAGCTGTGAATCACTCATCAACCTAACTATTTTAGCCCCACATAGAAAATCTAGATTGAGACCTGAATCCGAAGCATATAGCCTGGTACATTTTATCACCGTACGGAGAGGTTAGGAAACTACCAGCCCCGCAAGCCATTATACTTGATCCACCATCAGTTCGAACTATCCACTCTTTCTTAGTTTTTCCTTCTGAAGTTTGTTAAGAGCTCCTGTTTGAATGGAATTCTACCAGGAAATCAGCAACTGACTCAGCTTTGATAGCAGTTCGTGGAGAAAAATCAATATCATAATCGCCCAACTCTACTGACCACTTGGTCATCCGGTTTGATATGTCTGCTTTCTGGAGAACATTTCTTAATGTAAAAGATGTTCTGACGATGATTGAATGAGACCCAAAATACGACCTCATTTTTCTGGCTGCAATCACCAAGGCTAGTGCCAACTTTTCAAGCTTCAAATACCTTTTCTCAGTATCTATTAGGCTTTTGCTGATGTAGTACACCGGACGAGGGTAATTTTCCACCTCTCTTACCAATACTGCACTTATAGCGTATTTTAACACAGCCAAGTATACATAAAGTGCTTCTCCTCGTACGGGCTTGAAAAGGGTTTTTGGTAGAGACAAATGTTTCTTTATTTCATTAAAAGCTTGGCTGCATTGTGGAGACCAATTGAAGTCTTTAGCACTCTTCAAGGTCTGAAAAAACGGAGCACACTTGTCTCAAGACCTTGAAATAAAACGATTCAAGGCAGCCAATCTTCCGGTTAGCCTCTGGACTTCTTTAATATTTCAAGGGGGTCCATTTTTAACAGAGTGTCAAGCTGATCTGGATCGGGTTATATCCCTTTCTCACTTATCACATAACCTAAACAAAATCTGGACTACACCCCAAAGACACATTTTTCTGGATTCATCTTTAAATTTACCTTTGTCAAATTGGCAAAAAATTCATAAAGGTCAATTATGTGCAAATCCACTTCTAAGCTTTTAACCGTCATATCATCGATGTACACCTCCATATTCCTGCCAATCTGATTAGCAAATGTTTTGTTCACCAACCTCTGATAAGTAGCCCCAACATTCTTCAACCCAAAAGGAGTCACCTTGTAGAAATGGAGACCCCTATCTGTAACGAAAGTAGTGGGGATCCTGGTCCTTCGGATCCACCAGTATCCGGTTGTACCCAGAGAAGGCATCCATGAAGGACAACAACTTGTTTCCAGAGGTTGAGTCCACCAACTGATTTATCCGGGGGACTGGATAAAGATATTTTTGGAAAGCTCTGTTGAGGTCAGTAAAATCAATACACATACGCCATTTCCCATTATTTTTCTTGACTAACACCGTATTGGCAGTCCATAAAGGATATTGGGATTCCTATATGTGGCCCATCTTGGTAAGTCGATCGATTTCTTGGACTATTACATCAGCTTTATCCTTAGAGAAACCTCTCCTTTTCTGTACAACAGGTGCAACATCACTTCGGATGGACAGTTTATGTGAGATAACACTTGCAGGCCCTCCAGTCACATCAGCATTGCACCAAGCAAAGACGTATTCATTATCTAGCAAAAAGGACAACAATTTCTTATTTAATTCTGGCGCCATATTGGAGCCAATCTTAACACTTCTACCCTCTACCAGAGAGTGGGTTTCAACTTCTTCAACCGGTATTAAAACACTAGAGGCCTCTCTAGGGTCATCAATCTAACCTTCTCCCTCAAAAGGCCCCAATAACGGCTAATCTTCATTGATTCGAACCGCTCCCAAAGTTTTAGGAGCAAGTGCAGTTGTATAGCACTCCATTGCTATCTTCTGACTACTACGGACAACACCCACATGTCATTGAACCGCATACTTCAAACATTGGTGGACTGTTGAGGCCATAACATGCATTCTAGAGAGCCAGGACCTCCCAAAGATTGCATTGAAACATGTGGGGCATTTTACCACAACGAATAACACTCTGACTAGCTTTTTAAAAGGCCCCTTGCCCAGCAGCACCTCTTCCTCAAATTCCCAGATTACATCTGCAGAGCTCCCTGTGAAGCCCACAGCGGTTCTGTTTGACCGTTGAATAACGGCCGGATTTTTCATCTGCTTGTAAGAACTTAAAAAGAGGATGTTTTCCAAATTGCCCGTGTCTATTAGAATTCGCGCGGATATCATTGCCCCCAATAGATGCTCCTATCACCACAGCATCCTCATGAGGCCCAGTAATATTTCTTAAATCATCCTCATCAAAGACTATAAATGGAAAAGAGGTTTCGGAATGATAAGAAGACATGCCTCCTTCCAACTGAGTAGCCAAAGAGTGAACATGCCTCTTCCTTGATGAGGGAGTGGGTGTTGTCATGGTATCCCCTCTGAATATAGTGAGTGACTCAAAGAAACTAATGAGTCCGGACACTGTCTTAGTTTGTTCTGTTATGACCTCTATTTTATTCTGGGTTGGATCAGGAACCAGGTACTCCAAATCAATATCAAATATTTCAAGGATCACCATTTCCCACTCCAGAGTAGATGTTCCTACATTGTTCGTAAGGCCAGTTCGAGGAGCATTGTGAGGCTGTTTCCACCTCTTCTTTTGACGTAAGTCCCCAACTTACCTCTTTCAACGAGATTCTGCACTTCCTGCTTCAAATCGATGCAGTCTTGGGTGTTATGGCCAATATGATGATGATATTGGTAAAAACAAGTATTACGACTTACTCTAGGAGATTGCAGTGATGCTGGTTTCAAAAAATGGACCTCATCCTTGGTCTTGTCATAGATTGTGGCCACATTCTCTTTTAGTTCTGCAAACCACTTTAGTTGAACCCAAGGACCTCTTTTACTCCTTGTTTGTTGGCTCTGAGCTGGATTTTGGTTGGATTGA
This sequence comes from Limnanthes douglasii subsp. nivea, assembly GCA_036936605.1. NCBI lineage: Eukaryota > Viridiplantae > Streptophyta > Magnoliopsida > Brassicales > Limnanthaceae > Limnanthes > Limnanthes douglasii. The sequence continues at coordinate 312,983,079 of JAUPFV010000002.1, forward strand.
GTCTGTTTAGCCCTGTTAGACCCTTGTCCAGTCTCTTTAGCTATATATCCGGACTGGTTTTGATTTTGAGCTACTCGGGTGACCTCACCTGAAGGTGCACCCGAGTTTTCTTGTTTTCATCCATGTTGATCTGCTTTCCCATCTGGTTTAACAAGCCACCCCAACTCATGGCCTTCTTTCTAGTCACCGAATCAGCCAGATTCTCAGGTTTCAACCCTTGTCTTTAAGAAGAAATTTCCCCATATTCGAAGCAATCTTCTAACCCATTCTTGGTATTTACGAACCGACTTATGTAGTATTTTAAGGACTCATTTGGCTCTTGGGAACAATGGATAATGATATCTTCATTTCCCTTCATCTATTTACTTCCCACAAACTACCTTCGGAAGACAACCCATAATGTATCAAAGGTTCCTGATACAACCCTGGGGCAAACTGTTGTACCACTTAAGAGGACTTCCCGTAAAATATTGGGAGAAGACCCTACATAGGAGTTTGACATCATCATCAGAACTCATCATGAAGTTCGTGAACTGCTCCAGATGGTTGTCCGGATCCTTACTCCCATTATACTTCTCCATTTTGGAACTGTCAAACCTTTTAGGAAGGTTTTCGGACAGTATTTTGGCAGACAAAGGTAATTACCTCCAATTTCTATTACGACTGAAGATTGTATCTTCATTGGGTGTTGTAAAAATACCATGTTCGGCTTGAAAAACAAAAGGATCGATCAGCAACTGATCAACATGCCTGTGGTTGTGGCTGTGAGATGACCCTTTGCCCAAATGCCTTTTAAGTCTCCCATGCCTATCTCTCTTTCTTGAATATTTTTTAACTAGTTTTTGTTTCTTCCTGGACTTCCCCTCATCACTGCTTGAAGACAAAGACTCTTCAAGCTCAGCCACGTCCAAAGAGCTGTTGGAGGACTCAGAATCTAAACTTTCCACCAGTTGAGACTGTTGAGTCTTCTTAGAACTCACATGGGTCTTTTTTGTACTTAAATGAGTCTTTCCTGATGGGTCATTCTCTTTAAACTTGTCAGTATGATGGATGGCCGACGCCCTTAACTTTTACTTTAAACCCATTTCTGCTTTTTGAATGGCCCTCAATGCCTTTATTTCTGCTTTCAACTTGTCTCGCTCCTCGGTGGTGTATTCCTTGTTTCCCCAACTTCCTCCACCATAGGTGGTGGAGTTCTTTGCTCATTCGGATTCATCCGAACAGGTTTTTTCTACTGGTTTTGAATGTAACATTCAGGCACGGTCGCCTCCCATTGTGGTCACCAATTTGGTTTGGTTTATTTTGGGCTGAGGGTAATTTTATAAAGTGTTTTGGAAAGTCTTTGAAGTATTAAGTGTTTGGTATAAATTAGTGAGAGATTTGATATTTGAGATTAAGTGTTTGGTATAAGGTAGTTGGGGTATTTATACCCTTAATTAAGGACTCATGGTCTTACGGGTCAAGTTATGAAACTGAGTCAAGTTTAAGGACCCGTTAATATGTTAAGCTGATTAGCATACAGCTTTGTCAAAAAAGTGTTTAGGTGTTTATTTACTTTTTTCCTGTCCAGATATTTCAATGGTACGTTTATGTCCGAATTGCCATTGTCCGGATAACATCGTAAGTACTGACTAGATAATCCGAACTCATCATCAAATATGTTATGTTTATGCATTTAGGCTGTGGAAAAAACTCTTGGGTACTCGATACTGGCGCTACGAACCACGTGTATCAGCTCAAGCAATGATTCGATACTTACAAGACAATTCAATAAACTGCTTATTTGGTGAATAATAATTTATTGCATCTTGGTGAGATCATTAACGTTATGACCAGAATGTTTCATGATGTTGTCAAAATTGTGACGTGTTGGAATGTTCTTGGGTAAAAGAAACCTAATATCTTTTGGGACTTTAGACTCTTAGGATTACTAGTATCATACAAATGATTGTATAATCAAGGTTATAAAAGGCGCAACGGTGTGTACTAAAAAACAATTTGCAAAATAGGCTTTATATTTTCCAGGAATGTCATGCTGTAGGCGATGTTGCGGTAGCATCATCAGCGAGTGAGAACCAATTTTGGCAGGATTCGAATCAGTTGTGGCATTAGTGTTTCGATCACAAAAGTGAAAGAGGATTAGTTGTTTTGGCAAAAAGAGATTTATGGAAAATGTATCAAGCATATTCATTGGGAATTTATGAACAATCTGTGTTTGGTAAACAAACTATTGTAAACAAAACTAAAAGGACAATGGGATCTTTAGGGCCCAAACATTATTCTACCGAATACTGGAACTAGATAATACATGAGTTTGATCGATAATTATTCAAGTATGGTGTGGGATTATTTTCTAAAGCCTAAAGACGATGTATATTCAACCTTTATCTAATGGAATATGCTGATTAAAAAGCAAATGGGTAAAAATATCTAGAATTTTAGGAAAAATAATATATTAGAATTTGGTCGTCCCGAGTTCATCTAGTTCGCGATGCTGATGCAGTAGTATGCCATTGCACTTGTTTTAGAACACCATAACAGAATGGAACATGGAATGAATGAAGAGAACATTTTGTGACAATGTATGAAGCATGCTCTAGCATGCTGGTATGGGAAAGGATTTTTTGGGTGAACCTATTAATATAGTGTGTTACTTGCTGAATATGTATCCTTAAACGACTATTGATTGTAAGAATCCTTCTAAGATTTGGTCATTTGGTCTAGATATTTGACTGATTATGGACATTTGAGGGTGTTCGGTTGTCCAGTGTACGCTAATATGAGAGATGGTAAACTTGATCTGAGGGAAAAAATGTGCATATATTTTGGATATGCTATTGGAGTGAATGGATATAAGTTATGGTGTATGGGAAGTGACTTTTGATGAGTCTAGTTTTCTAGATAATAAGGATGGTAATTTTAATGAGTTTACTTTACTAGAGAGCCAGAATGATATGTGAGATATTGTCAAATCATGACTGATTGTCAGTAAAAATATAAAACTTGAAGTAGAATTGGTTCCTAGTAGGTCCAATAATTTGAATGGTTCTAAGGTGTATCCAGGATTAAGAGGTGAAACATCAACATCGGATGATAGTGACACGATACCCATGGATCAGAATAACGACCTTATAGCATAACATTATGTGGAGAAAGAAAAGATATTAAAATAGTATGTGAACCTAGTTGCATATGCTCAGTCAGTTGCGGAAGAAGTTAAGATGCAGGAACCTAGTAGCGATATGAAAGTTACACCGACTTCAAAAGCAAATTGGTAGATTAGTACTATGAAAGAAAATATTGAATCTATTCATAAGAATCGGACGTTAAAGTTTGTTGACTTACCTAAAGGATATAGGGTAGTAGCTTAAAGATGCGTATTCAAGAAAAAAATGTAATATATGGGTTGAAGCACCTCGATTCAAGACAAAACTGGTAGTTACGAGTTTTAATCAAAGTGAATAAACCAACTTTAATAAAAAAAAATCTATTGATGAAACACACTTTGATTCGAGAAATATTAACCATAAGCTTAGAAGGCTTAAAGCTGGACAAGTTAGATGTGAAGACTGCATTTCTATATGGTGAATTTGAAGAAGTTATAAAGGTTTTACATCTCCAGGGAAGTGTTGTTGTGGGCGATACTGTTATAGCATCATCACAGAGTAACAACCTGCATTGGCATCTTGGTCACATAAGTGAAAGAGGATTAGTTGTTTTGGGAAAGAGAGATTTATTGAAAGGATATAAACCAAAATCATTGTGATTTTGTGAATATTGTGTGTTTGGTAAACAAACTAGAGTCAAATTAAGCAAGTCATGATGTAAGAAAGATTAAAGGGACAATGGATTACATTCACCCAAATCTTTGGAGCCCAAACAAAATCGTATTAAAAAGTGGAGCCAAATACTACATGAGTTCGATCGATGGTGTGTGTTTATTTCCTCATAAACAAAGATGAGGTATATTCAACCTGTCAAATAGAAAATATTGATTGAGAAGCATACGAGGAACAAAGATCATGCATTTTATGATAGATAGTGGGTTAGAATTTTGAAGTCGTGAGTTCAACAAGTTTTATGATGTTGATGGAATATTGTGTCATTAAACTTATCTTAGAAGACCACAATAGAACGGGATTGCAAAAAAAATGAACATAACAGTTTGGGACAAATCACGAAGCATTCTCCGTATTCCGATGTGAGAAATATTTTTGGGTTGAAGCTATCAATACATCATGTTACTTGGTGAATTAGTATTCATCAACGACTAATGACTATAAGATTCCTTCGAAGATTTGGTTATTTAGTCTGGAACACTGACTAATTATGAATATTTGAGAGTGTTCAGTTCTCATGCATATTCTATGAGAGATAGTAAAATCGAGTCGAGGAGGAAGAGGTCCATATTGTTAGGATATTTTACTAGAGTAAAATGACATAAGTTATTGTGTACCTCTCTAAACTCTCTAGATTTTCTCATCAATATGGTTGTCATTTTTAATTATTTTTCCTCGCTAGATAATCACAAGGTTGAAGGGAAATGGTCAAATCATAATCGATTATGAGTTAATAAGTGGAACTTGAAGTAGAATCAATTTATAGTAGGTCCAAAAATTTGAATGGTTATTGGATGGAATCATGATCAGGAGGTGAAGTGTCAGCATCAGATGATAGTGACGATGATGCGCCTAAACCATAACACCAACCTTATAGCATATGATTGGGAAGAGAAGGAAAATAGATTAGACCATAAAAATTATGTTAACTTAGTTGCATATGGTTCATTAGTTGCACAAGAAATAAAGATACGTGAATCTAGTAGCTATATAGAAGCTATGAGGAGTTTAGAAGAAAATCAATGAATTAGAACTATAACGGAAGAGATTGAATCTCTCCATGAGAATCAAACACAAAATCTTGGTGACTTGCTTAAAAGACAGAATGTAGTAGGCTGCAAAGGGTATTTAAAAAAAAGGTAACCAAGAGGTTAAGGAAACTCGATTCAAGGCAATACTGGTCGCTAAGGGTTTTACTCAAATGGAAGAAATCTACTTCAATAAAGTATCTTCTCTAGTGATGAAACTTAGTTCGATTCGAGTTTTGTTAGCCATACTAACTTTATATGATTTAGACCTTGAGAAGTTGGATTTAGAGACTACATTTCTACATGGTGAATCGGAGGAAGTAATCTATATGAGATAACTAGAGTGATTTATTGAACCAAAAATGGAGGACAAGGTTTGCATGCTAAAAAACTCACTATATGGTTTGATAAAGTCACCTAGAAAATGAGATAAACGAGTTGATACATTCATGGTCTCAAAAGAGTTCGCTATGATTCATATAATAATTACGTGTATCGTCAGAAGATGTCAAATGATTCTTATGTTTTCTTGTTACTCTATGTAGATGATATGCTCATTGATTTTTGTAGTAAGTCACACATTGGGAAGATAAAAAAGAAGCTCAGTATCGAGTTTGAGATGAAGGATGTTTGTGTGGCAAAGAAGATTCTTGGGATGGATATTACCAGGAACAGAAGCGCGCAATCATTATACTTTTCTCGACAAAGCTACATTGAAAAAATAATATAAAGATTTCACATGTTTGATGCTATGGTATTTTGCATCCCGTTTTCCTCTAATTTCAAGTTGTCTACATCACGGTCAGGTAAGGGCGATGTTGAGTTGAAAAAATATCAAAGGTTCCATACGCAAGTGCAGTTGGAAGCAACATGTATGTTATGATGTTCACACTTCATGTTATTTCACTTGGGTTAGTGTGATCAACATGTATAAGGGATGCTCTGGAAAAGAACATTGGAAGACAGTAAACATAAACCGAAGAACACGGCTTCAAACTACTTCTCTATCAGTTTTTCTTAACTTATCTTATCTTTCAAAGTCGTGACGTTGCTTCTTTTCGCAAGTCATGACTACATAATTTAATCTTACAAGTGGTTGGTTTTGTTGATTCTGATTTTGCAGGAGAAGTGGAAAAATGAGAACTTTGACAGAATATGTGTTTACTCTGGGAGTGTGATTAGTTGGAAAGCATAACTGCAAGTTACTTTAGCTTTGTCTACAATAAAGGTAGAACACATGGCTATGATGGAAGCGGTTAATGAGGGAATATTGTTGCAAGTTTTGGTGGGAGTTTTGGTGGGAGGGATGAGGTTGGATATGCCTACTACAAAAGCGGTTTATAAGATATTGCATATAAATTTGTACCTATTTTAAACATATTAAATTATAAACTCAATAGTCTTCGCAAAATATTGAAATATAACCAAAAAAAAATGTTGAAAAATGGAATTTGTAACGGAATCATATATTTATTTCGTTACTTATGATTGTACATGCATGATTGAATAAAAGAATTACACATTCGATGAAAATATTTCACAACGAAATAATATTTATTCTCACGCAAAACAGAAGTAGTGAAAAAGATTGAAGGGGCACAAATAATTAAAAAATATATTAGGCACATTCGGGAGAAATGCCTTGAGGAAATCTATTCTTGTCGGTGCAATAATTATAAATCATGTACTTGTTTTGGACCTGAGTGAGTTTTTGCTTGGTCGCGAGATCAAGCTCTTGAGAGAACCATGAGTTGGTAGAACCGGCATTGCAAGAAGACGCGCCATTAGACCAAACACAAGCATTTTGTACATTGAAATTTCTGTAGGAAGCCGTGAACGGAGCCTGAGTCCAGTCTGTCTTCACTAAACCTCCCCTCGTAGCCCAGTCGTCAGCATTCCATAAGCTCGTATACACTCTCATTGGCTTGTTTTTGGGGTACGAGACACCAATTGATTCCGAGTTTTTATACTCTCTAATCACCGTGGAATCCACCGTGAAACTGGTTCGAACAAAATAAAAAGAACAAATAATATTAGTAGGCAATCCACGTATTTTGTCTTTACAAAAGAGAAAGAAGTAATTAAGCTTATTACATAATTCGTTGAGGATTCCAAAGAATAGAGTAAGTATGGAAATCGACCGTCGGATCAAACCATAGATGAAACTGTTGTTCTCTATTTCCGACACCTTGTGTATAAACATTAGTGTGAAGAGTGTAGGGATCGCCGGTGACATTGCCCAAGAATTCAAAATCTATTTCGTCCCATGTTGTTCCAGGTGATTTCAACTGCGCATAACATATCAAATTTTATTTCCTCTTTAGAGTTGTATTTTAAAGATAATATCATACAATAGTCATACAAATTATAGAGACTTACGTAGAAAGTTGTGACGGTACCAGCAGAGTGGCCGGGCACTAATTTGATCTGGACGTCGATTTTGCCGTAAAGAAATTCGTTTTTGGATTGGAAACCCGACCCGGAAAATTTGTCGAGAGAAAGTGTCAAGAGGTTTCCGTTATCTAAAATCTTGCCGCGGCCTTCTCCCCATGTAATATCCGCATCTTTATTAAAATCGGCTACCGAGATGAGCACTAACGTTGCGAGAAAAGAAAGGACGAGATTTGAGGAAACAATTGAAGTTGTAGAGATTGACATTTTAATGTTTTGTAATGAGGATGGATGTGTTTGAGTGTTTCATATTATGTAGGGAGTTTATATAGTAGAGAGAGAGGTTGATGTAATGTCTGTGTGTCCTAACATAGAAGGTTCGTTGTTGTTGATCATGCATGTATTTGATTATTAATTTATTATTATGAAAGATGGAAACAGCTAGCAGGCCAATGTAGCTAAGAAGCATCACTAAAGTTAAAAGGTTGTCGATTTTGGAATTGGAAGCACCGTTTTCCTTTTCCTCGGCCCCTTTTGCCTTTTGTTATACAGTCCAGTCCAACGCGTAGATCCTTTACCAGCTGGATTATTCAACTTCAATTAAATTTTAGTTGATTTAATGAAATTTGGTTGATTAAATTTTATCAATTCGAGCAAATTACTTGATTTAGATCGGTCAAATTCGAAATAAACTTACCATATGACATATATATGATATAACTGTACATATCTATTGTGATGGTTAAGAAGTAATAAAACAACGTGAAAATTCGATAATTTTTGTTGTCACGATAGATTGTTGTAATCAAACTTTTACTGTTTGTTGAAAACAACCACGAAACGGACAAAACAAAAAATGATAAAAAAAAAATGTAGAGCATGCTTTAATGAAGAAGGAGAAACTAATGATAGACATCTCCATTTGGATGCTCGAGCAATAGCAAAAACAAACTATTTTGGAGCTTTGGAGAAGGAACCCTAGGCTATCGTTGAGGAGATTTATCCCTAAAAAAAACAAACCGAAGGTTTCAATCGACTAAGGGTAAGGAAATAACAGTCACCTTAGTCAAGAAAAACGACAACATTACGCCTTCAATCGCGATTTTTGGGGTCCAGAGATAGAGGTAGTTGGCATGGGTCTTCTTCTCCTCCCCAGTGACCTAGCCAAATATGTTGCAAATTGTATTTTTTTATATGTAACTCGTTTATGTAGTACAACTTATTTTGTTTAATTTGAATCTTGAATAATTAATGTATGAATGTGAGGTTGTTGTTTTGAATTTTGAGGATTTATTGCTTCACTTGTTATATATTTGAAGAATGAATACTTATATAAGTTTTAGGGAGTCATACGGTCTATCGCGTGGCCGGTTTTTGCTTAGTTTTGTTATCCGTTCGCATTTGATATCTTGTTGACATATCGGTTTTAGTATGATCTCTTGCGCAGCCTCTCAGGGTATGCCAATTAGCTTGATCCCATATATGACCATATCGGTCAAGGCTCAGTATGGCATATCACGTGGCTGGTTGTGGCTTGATTTTGTTACCAGTTCGCATTTAATATTATTAAGATGTATTGGGCTTAGGAGGGCACTTGTGTAGCCGTTTGGGATGTCACTGGTTAGCCCTATCGCATAATGGACCTTATTGACCATGGTTCAGTATGGCCTTTTGTGTAGTCCGTGGCCGTGGTTTATTCATCTAGTCGCATTGAATGAAAATGTAAAGATAAGGGAGGATAAATAACAAACGAATACACATATATTGGCGAAAACATAGATAATTGATTAACCAATAAAAGAATGTGCCTCATTAAAAAATCCTTATGCACCATGAGAAGGGAAAAAAAGCTCACATTTGCTTTACATAATGCTTCAATAGAGTTTAAATGGTTAATATTCCATGGATACTTTAAATCCCGAGAATGTCGGTTAGTCAATACGTTACATGGTGTCCTTTGGCGATAATGGTGTAGGGGTCTTCCTAGTTTCAACATAGCTTCCCAATGTCTTTGTCCCCTGCCCCCTGAAACATTTTCCTCATGACCAGACCACCTGCACTTAGGGTCCCCAGTTTCAGTTTGGAGTCGAAATGGCTTCGCATTAGGCTTTTGTGGTGTCTGATCGTACCCCGTTATGTTCCTCCAGTAAATCTACGCACATCGGGTGTTCGGAAATGTTTGAAGTCTCGAAATCATGGGTTATACGGTGTCTAGGTATGATGATATCTATTGGGATGACGACCTCCATGTTGTAGACTAGGTAAAAGGAGATTTCACTTGTTACAGAGCTGGGGTTCGTTCGGTAGACCCAAGGGACTTGAGTGTTTATCTAGCCATTTTCTATTCGCTCCCTCTAACTTCTTTCTAATACCATCTAGGATGGTCCTCTTAGTGATCTCAACTTGACCGTTTTCTTGTGGATGGTATGCTATGGATAAGTATTTATATGCTACGTACCATGATCGGTACATCGTTAGCACAATATTTTGGAATTGTAGACCGGTATCCGTCATAAACATTCATAAGATTCTAAAACGAGATAAAATCTGGTTGTGCATAAAGTCATAGATCTCTTGCGCATGTGTTCGCTAGAAGGAACTAGCTTCGACCCATCTCGTAAAGTACTCTTTTGAGATAATCAAGTATTAGAGTTTTCATGTAGCAAATGTCAATGAGCCTACCAAATCAATCCCCCATTTATCAGAGGGCAACGAGTTGGGTTAACGCTTATTGGTTCGCTTGGAAGGTGGTAGGTGTTGGTGAAAAATGTTGGCAGGGTCAGCCATTAGTATCCTGCCAACCAAAAACAACGAATCAAACTCCACTATCCACGGTGTGCTCCACCCTCCCCCAAAAAACATATATGGCTTATGCAACACACTCTTCAATGGGAATTAAGTGAGAAGAATAACGGTATGCCTCTAGAAATACACTCGCATCTTGTGTGTTTCCAACATAAGACCGAGTGTCAATTTCTCATGTTTGAGATATCTAGTTTCTAGGTCGAGGAGGGTCTTGCTAACGTAATAGACCGACTTTTATACCCCTGGCTCTTGGACTAACACTCTGCTAACCAAAAATTGTGAAACTGAAAGATAGAGATAAAGTGTTTTACCTGATGTATGGGCTGAGAGATTCAATATGGAGGTCATGTAGTCGTTTAGTGCTTCAAACACTTTGCTACACTTGTCATTCAACGCGAATATGTTGGCTCCCGAAAGCATTTCAAAGAAGGGATGGCTTTTGCCCAAGTCCCGGGATATTAATTGCGATAGAGCCGCTAGCTCACTGGCTAAGCACTAGACTTCTTTGATCTTATGGGGTGGTTTCTTATGCAAGAGGTCCCTCAGTTGATCCGTAATTGATCACCAATTGCGAAATAGTCACTGAATTTCCTTCATGCCCAAAAGTGATTTTGTTTTGTTAACAAATGTTTCATATATGGTCATTGGTGTGTGCCTGTTAACCAAAGTGTGATACGTGGCAATCAAAATTACCATTTTTTGTTTTAATTAGTGTCACTCCGTATTTCAGATCCAAATTATTTATCTACTTCAGTTTTTTATCATCTTACTTTTACTTAAACTTTTTACTATTAAACTTAAATATTTAATGTTAAGTATAAATTCTTTGTGCAAAGATAAAATGGAATGACAAATATAATTTGGAGTAATTTTCGAAAGAAAAAGTAATTCAATATTTTTATAAGAATAATAGAATTAAGAATAGTCAAAAGTCCAAATGTCAATCACCTTTATTTTCAAAGTCTATCCAGTATTATATTTACATTGTGTATTAATAAATTCTTTAACTACTAAATAGTCAAATTATAACATATTTTATAATTATTTTCACTCCCCATTTATTCGTATCCTTATAAGTAACCCTCATAGTCGTTGCGAAGAGTTCTGAGGGAGGACTAACTCTTATTATATACAAACTTATTGTGCTAAAAAAACCCTATTCGGTTCTAGTTTTGTAAGTCGTCTTGATAATTCGAAGTGTATCTTTGTCTTTCTTGTCCTCAGAAAGTCATGATTTCTCTTTTATTTTTCCTCGGAAAGTCATATATTCTCTATCTTACTCCTCGGAAAGTCACGTGTCTTCTCTTACTCTTGAGAAAGTCATGTGCCTTCTTAAAATATTCATCATTATTCATCGGTGAAATTAACCCAACTGGTTAGTCATCGAAATTCTAAAAAGCCTTAGGTCTTATCCTCCTATAACAAAATAGAGAAGATTATGGGTGCGCATGCTATCTTTCTCGGACATGTTACACGTGTCGACCTACTCTACACTAGGCAACCATTTTTTGTCGATTTACATTTCACCCTATAAACATCTGTCGACCTTTCAACTCCCTTCTCTGAAAAACCTATTTCCATATTTACCCTTTATTCTGTAAAAAATAACTTAGTACTCATTTTTCTTATCACATATAAATTCTAGAGATAGTGAGAGAAATTTCGCTGAAAATTTTACTCATTCACTATCACCATCGTGTTTATCCTTTACTCATCGCCCTGAAAGGTTTACTCATCCACTATCACAATCGTATTTATCCTTCACTTATCGCACTCAACTTTGTCCCAATTTTTCATTTTCCCTGTTTATGTATGGATTGAACAGCTGATATCTCATCAGTTTATGAAAAATCCAAATCTTAATTAATAGCCCATATTTGACATTTACGATTACTTCTAATGAACTTAGATAATTCTTAGGTTAGTTCAGATGTTGAAATATTCATATGAGGGTGTCTGTTTAAGAAATGTTCATGTCGGATACTTCATTAAGAGAATTAGTATTCTGTAGAGACAGAAAGAGACAAAAGGAATAAATGTAGCAATAATTAACTAATTATTGGCATCTTTCCCCAAAAGGAAATATCATTTATATAGTAAATAAGATGAATAGTAAAATTATATGATTACCACTGCTAAAGTGGATTGCTAACCCCCCCTCTTTTACTCTTTACAAACAACTTGTAGGGGTATATTATTTAGCCTTTTTATTTCTTATGTTTGCTTTAATTTAGTCCTTACACATTAAATACATGGATTTAGTCTTTATCTTCAAGATAATAAACCTTGTTATTATCTATATTTTTCTTCCCTTATCAGTAGCCCCTCGGTTTTTGTGAAGCTATCTGAATGACGATTGATTGGTGAATGCCAATTTTTTTCGTTACTTGTGTTCCATAAATAAATTGCTTTTGGTAGACCCCCCGGATTGTATAGTATGGGACTTATTCAAATTTATGACCTCACCTATGGTCATGGTGACCTCACCTAAGCCATGATTTCTTTTAACTTGGCGTGTCTTTGCCTATCTGTTATGATGTCAAAAATAATTTAGGCAATGAGGTCACTTATGGCCACATGTCGAGCATCTGCCACAGCATGCCGGTGGGCTATTTGAAACGGTTTGTGATAGTCGTAATGTGTCAAAAAAATCCTTGAAACCAACATTTCATCTTCTGCTCTTTAACGCCCACAGTTTCATTATAAATACTCACTCCTCTCTTTAGTTCTAAGTTTACACCTTTTATTTCTAATTAACTGTGCGCGAAGAAAACCTCTTCTAGAGAGAGAGAGAAAAAAAGTAATAATCTTCAAAGAGAATTATTTTCTAGTCTTATATGCCATAAGAGTTTATCAACCTTGAAAAATATAAACTTTGGAGGTGGTTCAATATTTCAAACAAAGCTACTGTGCGTAGAAATTCTGGTGGTAGAGGATATCCTACGCCTGTAGACATCTTTGAGACAAACTTTCGCGATAACTGGTCCCCTCTCCTGGAATGCATTTCCCTTGCTGCTCAGCCCCCTAGTCAACCTTGTTCTAAAAGTGACAAGATTTATATTTCTTTATCTAAATTTAATCGAAAATCTTCTCATTTATTGACGATGGGAAATGAAAATTCTCATGAAGTATATAAGGGAGAACATACTAAGAGGAAGAGAATTCCAGACCCACCTACAAAGTCTATCCGAGTTAAAATTTCGTCATCTGCTGCAACCCCTCAGGTAACTCCTCAAGGGTCCCCTCAAACAACTCCCATCCCACATAAATATTCTTTGATGAATGTCCGTTTAATACAAGTTTTGAAATTCATCCTTGAAACTCAAGAGAAAAATCCGGTTGATGAATCTGAAAATGATCAGGAAAAGGATGATGTGGTTGTGGTGGAAGCGCGACCCTTTCAAGCTATCCCCGCGGTGGTTCTCCCCCTCGAACCATCTGTTCTGAGTCAAGAGGTATCTTATCATCCCCCGAAAATTATAATTGACCCTCTTCCTCAACAAGGAAAGACTTCCTCGGTGAAAAGGAATAAGAAAAAGAAGAAGAAGAAGAAGAGACGTGCATCAACCCTACCCTCAAATATAGAAGATATTTTGGAGGATAACTTTCGTAATATTGAAGCCAAGCATTTATTTTCTACAAAGTGAATTAAAAGTATTTCCACTCGACCGAGGAGGTAAAACTCAGAGACCGATAGGCGATCCCCAAAAATATCACTATTCGATTTCTCACTGTTGGAGAGACGTCATTATCTGTTCGTGATCCCGAGCTAATCCTTTACACCGAACTTATGAATTAGGGAATTCGCCTTCCTCTCAATCTTTCTCTAGTGGAGTACTTCAACCTTATCGGACTTCCCCTCTCAAGCTGGTCTTAACATGTGCTATACACTCATGGCCTCAAGGATTTCTGAGATAGCATTTTCCATGAAGCAACTCATCTCCCTCTCAAGTGTAGCTAAGAACTCTCATTACCCGTTTTATTCTCTTGTTTTTGCAAGGAAATATAAAGTGATCAAATATTTCTTAAAAGCTGACAAAAAATAGAAGCAACAATTCATTTTTATCTCTGGGCTATGGGAGACCGACTTTGAAGATTCTGAAGACCTTCCCCATCGGTTGACTCTGAAGTGGTCCTTGAGGTATGTATTTTGTACTTTATCGTGCTTTACTTATTAAAATTGGTGAACTTAAAATATTTCTTATAAACAGCTATGAAGGAAGTTGCTAAACCCTTTAAAGGTTATGCGAAGTCTGCAAAGAAAGTTTTTGAGAAGTTAAGTATATGGGCGGGTGATAACTAGAGCCATAAGTTTCATTGGAGCTTCTTGTCGATGAACTTGGTGAGAAGTAATCTTTGGAGATATGATCCTAGTTAGAAAAAATTCATGTCCGACCTCATAACACCCCCCCCCCCCCGGGAAGATGATATTCTCAAGTGCTTGACAGCTTTGGAAACCATGGTTTTTTTCCCACTCAGGCTTGGGCTCCCAGTCATCAAGATGTTGAGAAACCGGAAGAAGAACATGAACAGACCGAGGAAGACGTAGGTTCAGAGAATGATGCACTCGAAGATTAGGAGACTGAAGTCCAAGGAAACCAACCAAACGAAACCTTAGAGGAAAGGCCAACAGAGGTCAAACAAAAAAGACAAGTTGAAATCCAGGTAAGACCTCGGGCTAGTGTCCGGGAAGAAAAACAGGTGAATATTGATAATAAAACTTGAGTTGAAGTCATACCGGCTGGGAGAGCGGGGCTGTGAGGCCGAAGAGGCTCACTGCAGAGGAAAAGAAAAAGAAGGCAGTCTATAGTGAAGGGGAGAGTGATAATACTACTTTTAAGAGCTTACTCCTCATAAACAAATTTTTTATAGTCGACTCAGATTCTAGAGGAGAATTTTTCTTCAGAAAAAGCAAACTGTTGGTCAAGAAGAAAATCTTGAGGAAGGTGAACATCTGTCCCCTACCTCATCTTACTTTCACGTTTATGAAAACAATTTTGTTGCCAACGAGTTGAAAAAATTTATTCATTCTGCCGCTCTCCTCAAAAGGACAACTAATCGCAAAGATCATTACAAGAATGAAGTCCTCCAAAGAAGGGGTGACGTAAAGAGACTGACCACCGAGGTGACCAATTTGAAAAATGAAGTGAAAAACTTGAAAGATGAACTTGTTAAGGAGAATAAGGTATCTTTCCAGTTGAAGAAGATTGAGGATGAACTTGCTCAAGAGAAGAAGACATTCGTTGATTCCTTATCTAGTATCATATCAATGGAGACTAAACTCTCTGAGGAAAAAATAAACTTTGATGATGAGAGGGAGCGCTTTATCACAAAGGACACTGGAGGAAACACTATTATTGATAGTCTTTATGATTCTTTTCAAATGACCAAGTCGTATTTTACCCAGGCTGTCACAGACATCGAAAAGTTTTCAAAAGCCCAGGATATTATTGAAGCTGAGAAAAATAAAAGCTTGGATGTGTATGCAGCCAGTATTTCGTCTTGCCTTGAAGAAAGATATACTAACATGAAGTCTGATCTGGTGTTAGAGATGCATGTAGGTTAAAGGTATCGCGTTATTGAAAGACACTGTCCAGTAGGCGTCTCTATGGAAGACTTGGAAACTAGTAGTGACTCTGAAGATTCTTCATCTCCATCTGGCTCTTCAGAAGACCGTAAAGAAAATATCGTGCCCGAATAGTGTTGTTAAACTTGATTATCCTTGGTTTATTGATCATCTGTAATTGTGAACATGTAGAAATTTGTTTTGTAAGACCACCCTCATATTGGAAGGACTTTTGGCAACGTATTTCTGCTTTTCAATTTTACTTTCATATTTTTAAAATCTCTTATGTGAAAATGTTTGAGCTGAAAATCGTTTACCAATTTCTCTCCCGAAAGTCTTTTAGATATGAAATTTTTTGTAACTCCAATTTTGGTAAAATATCCTTCATATTTAGAAAATATTTATATCAATTTATTTCTTAAGTAAAATATTTTTATGTGAAAGTCTTTGACCCAGGTTTAAAGCAATGAAAACTTTATGAAACACTTTTCTTGGTTCAAAATAATAAACGTTTTCTTCGGGATGTCTTGTCCAAACGTTTTTGGAGTATCTTTTGATTTCAAAAAGATTAACATTATTGTCCAAACTTTTTTGGAGTACTTTTGAGTTCAAAAAGATGAACATTATTGTCCAAATTGTTTTAAAGTATCTTTTGAGTTCAAAAAGATGAACATTATGAAAATCATTTAAGATGGCAAAAGGATTATATATATATATATAAGTCGGCTATACGAGCACCTCATTAAAACCTTCTTGCGCCACCAGGGTAGGAAAGAGTATGTCGCCAATACTTACATAAGCTGATAAAGAAAATATTTACATAGTTGCTCATTAACTCTAAATAAATTTTGAGGTGCTCAATATTCCAATGATGGAGAAGATCTTTTCATTCTTTATCTTTGAGTATGTACGTCCCCGACTTGATCTTCTTTGTTATCGTGTATGAACCCTCCCAATTAGGAGCCAACTTTATTAGCCTCATTTATTTCGTATCAAGGAAGACTTTCCTCGAAACTTTATCCCCTGATTTGAATTCCCATCTTCTAACTTTAGACTCGTATCGACTACTCATCAGAGCTTGATAATGTAAAGAATTTAATTGTGCCCTTCTTCTTTTTTCCTTTATTGGGTCCAATTCCATACGATTTCCCTTGTCATTGGTCTCCTAGGAATATTCACTAAGCCTGAATCATGGGAACATTTTTTCCGAACCTACTACTATGTCCATCCCATAAACACGTGCGAATGGTGATTCTTGCGTTGTAGTCCGAGGAGTTGTTCTATAAGCCCACAGAACTTCTTGTAGTTAATCTGGCCAGTTTCCAGCCTTACCCTCTAAATTCTTCTTTAGCCCATCTAGAATTGTCCGATTAGTCACCTTGACCTGGACATTTTCTTGGGGGTGAAAAGGTGCCGAGAAGCATTGTTGTATCCCTTTTGACGCACAAAAAGCTTCCATCTCTTTGTTATCGAATTATGGTCCGTTATCCATTGTGATTTTTCTTCCAACCCCAAAGCGGCAAAAAATGTTGGAAAAACAATAAACCTAATTACATCATTGTCTTTTGTCCCCGACAAGGGCTTAGTTTCCACCCACTTAAAGAAGTAGTCGACTGCAACAACAATTTCCTGCCGACCTCCTGATGCAATCGGTAAAGGTCCAACCAGATCAATGCCCCATCGGTCAAATGGCAAAGAGTCAGGTATCGATTTGAGGGGTACAGTCGGTACATGGATTGCGTTAGCAAATCTTTGGCATGTATCACAATTCTGCACTAACTCATTTGCATCCGAGGAGAGGGTTGGCCAATAATATCCAACAAGAAGGACTTTTGTAGCAATGTTTTATAGCCACAATGTGATGATCATTCCCCGTCATGCAACTCAGAAAGTATCATCTGCGATTCATCCTTCGTTAAACATCGAAGTAAAGTACGACTAAAAGATTTCTTATATAGTACATCACCGAGTACAACATACCCATATGCATTGAATCGTATCATTTTATCCATCACTTTATCGATTGGTAATATATCATTCACCAAGAATTCTTGTATCTCATTTCTCAAATACTTTGCTATACTTGTATAAATTTGGAAGGCTTCAACACATCCTTCATTTGACTCGGACCGCTTAACAATTGAAGGGTTTTCTTGTATGACTATCTAAGGGTACTCCTCTGAGTAAGATTCTTTAGCCAAAGAATCAGCCATTGAATTTCCAGCTGTAATGGACATTTTCGTATCTGACGCCTTCGAAAGTCAAAGTTAGAGTCTTCAAAACCCCCAAATATTTTACCAACTGATCTTTTCTTGCCTCCGACCGGCCAGATGCATGATTTACCATAAGTTGTGAATCACTTATCAGCTTTACTCTTTTAGCTCCACAAAGTTTAGCAAGTCTTAAGCCTGCCAAATGAGCTTCGTACTCGGCCTCATTATTCGATGCTTTAAACCTGAATCAGATAGCTTGATACATTACGATTTCCTTGAGAGATACCAATTTCACGCCTGGTCCCCAACCATACGAGCTTGAACCCCCGTCAGTTTGGACTATTCATTCTGCTCCAAGTTCTTCTTTATCAACTTCCATTTCGTTCCGATCAGAATGAAACTCAACTAGGAAATCAGCTAATGTTTGTGCTTTAATAGCAGTCTGTGGTTCGAATTCGATATCAAAATCTCCAAACTTCACTGACCACTTCATTATTCTTCCCAACATACGAGGCTTTGTAATATGTTTTTCAACAGAAAAAGATGTACGTACAGCAATTGACTGAGCCTGAAAGTAAGGTTTCATTTTTCGAGCAGATGTAACTAGTGCAAGAGCTAGATTTTCTAACTTGAGATATCGCTTCTCAGCTTCTAGAAGACTTTTACTCACGTGATAAATCATCCTCGGAACATTGGCCTCTTCTTGGATTAAAACCACACTTACCGCGAAATCTGACACTACCAAATAATTGTATAGCTTCTCCCCCGGATTTGGATCTGTCAAGATTTCCGGGGAAGAAATGTATTCTCTGATCTGGTGAAAAGCATCTGAACATTCTTGAGTCCAGTCGAAGCAGTTTACGTTTCTTAACACCTGGAAGAATGGAGCGCATTTATCCGAAGATCGCAAAATATACATGTTCAATGTTGCCAATCTTCCTGTCAGAATTTGTACTTCTTTGATTGTTCTTGGTGGTGCCGCTGTACTCAGAGCCTTTAACTGTACCGGATCAACTTCAATACCATGCTCACTGACTATGTAATCTAAACAAATTCTCGATCTTACCCCAAATGTTCATTTTTCCGGATTCAACTTTAAATTTATCTTTGTTAAATTGGCGAAAGTTTCTTCTAATTCAGTCAAGTGATATTCATCTTTGGAACTTTTGACTAACATGTCGTCAATGTGAACCTCAACATTTCTTCGAATTTGAGACTCAAAAGCTTTGTTTACTAATCCTCGGTAAGTTGCTCCAGAGTTTTTCAATCCGAATGGCATTACCTTGTAACAGTGCAACCCTCTTCCGGTAATAAAATGTGTGCTCTCTTGATATCTCAGATCCATTTGGGTTTGATTATACCCGGAATAAGTATCCATAAAACACAACAACTGATTTCCAGACGTTGAATCAACCAACTGATCTATTCTAAGAATAGGAAAAGGGATCTTTGGGCAAGCCCTGTTTAGGTCGGTGAAGTCTACACACATTCGCCACTTGCCACTTTTCTTCTTTACTAGGACCGGATTAGCAGTCCACAAATGGTATTGTGACTCGCGTATATGTCCCACTTTTGTCAAATGATCAACTTCTGTCATTATAGCTTCAACTTTCTCCTAAGAAAAAGATCTCATCTTCTATATAATCAGATGTGCATTGCTTCGTACCACAAGATTATGACAGATGACGTTTGCTGGAACCCTGTGACATTCTCTATACATCATGCAAACGGATGTAATTTTGTTGAAAGAAACTTGATTAAATTTTCTTTTACCTCTAGAGACAATCTCGTGGAAATTTTGAGGTAGTTTCCCGGAAAGAAGACATGATCCTCAAAGCAATGATCTGGGACCATGAACCCGGAGGCTTCCCCAGGATCGCACGGGATCGGATTCCGAGGAAGCCCCCGCTGACTATTATTCTTTTTTTAAGTCAACCCCCTTAAGCTGCTTGGAGGCCAACGCTGCTCGGTAGCATTCGCTTTCCATCTTCTGGCTGCTTCTTACCGTTCCCACATTACTTCCTACTACATACTTCAAACATTGGTGGACAGTAGATGGCACCCCATGCATTTTAGATAACCAAGACCTTCTGAAGATAGCGTTGTAAGAAGTAGGTGCATCCACCATTACAAATAATACTATGATTATCTTCTTGAATGGCCCTCGACCCAATTCTACCATCCCTTCAAACTCTCTGACTACTTCAGCAGTAGCTCCAGTGAATCCAACTATCGTTCGGTCTGATCGCAAGATTGTTGGTGGGTTTTTTATCTGGCTATGAGTAGACATAAACATTATGTTAGCTAAACTACCAGTATCAATTCGAATTTTGTTTCCTCATTTCCCGCTATCTTTGCTCCAATTACTACTGCATCCTCATGCGGACCAGCTACATCTCTCATATCATCATCTCCAAAGAAAAGTATTTGGGAGGGATTTCTATACAGGTATGTTGAAGCGCCTACTTCCAGTTGTGTTGCTAGACTGACGATGTGTCTCTTCCGAGAATAATTCTATATTCCTGCAACTGTATCTCCCCTAAAAATTGTTAGTGACTCAAATAAAGTACATAAATCACTAATATTTCCTCTTGTTATCGGCTCTTCAACTATGTTTATGTTGTTTTTTCCCGACTTTGGGTCTAAATACTCAGTAGAGATATCGAATGCATCTATAGACTCTTCATCGATTGCTTCCGATATCATCATAGTATCCTCCTGTTTAGGAGCAGGTTCTTGCTTTAGAGCAACTGTAGCATTCTTCTTCACAAAATTGACTAACATCTCATTTTCTATCAAATATTGCACTTCTTTCTTTAATGCCACGCAATCTTTTGTCTCATGCCCAATATCCTCATTGTACTGAAAATATTTATTTTTATATGCTCCTTAGGAGTCTACATTGGGAAAGGCTTATGAAAATGCACATCTGAACGCGCTTTCTCAAAGATAGTTGATACACACTCGGTCAAATCAGTATAATGAGCAGGTCAGACCCACTTATTGGACATGCGTTGAACATATTGTTGAGTATTGACTGCATGAGTGTACTGTTGAGTGTTCACTACCCTTTGAGGTGCTTGATTTATAGATTGAACCAGTGCTCGAGTTCGACTGTGGTCTTTGGATGCGATACCTGTGGTCGGACATTCACTTGTGGTACACTAGTTCTAATCACGGTCGGATTCTGATAGAACTGAGATATTAACTTTATCTCCAAAGCTCTAGTTTCTTCAACTAGAATATGTTTCTCTATCTAGTCTAACAATGCTCCAAATTTCATAGCTCGTGTCTCTGCGGAAAGCAGCCAGAGCCACCTTGTCTTCACAAAACTCCATATTTGTCTTAACTTGAATAAAACGTGTTATGTACTCTGTTAAGCTCTCTCCAACCTTTTGTCTGCAGTAAATGATAGTATCCTCATTTGCTCAAAAAAAATTGCTTCCAACAAAGTGTTGTCGGAACATACTCCAAAACATGTCGAAATTCTTTATACACCCTTGAGGGAGACGATTGTAGCACTTTGATGCAGCATTCTTGAAAGTTTGAGAAATTTCCCTGTATAAAAATTTATCATCATCATCGTAATTGATCATAAAATTCTTGAACTACTCAATGTGATTGTCTGGGTATTGCGTCCCATCGAACTTTTCCAGCTTGGATATGTCGAATCACTTAGGGAGATGTCCGGATGTAATCTCAAGAAAATAGTGTAGATGACCTCCAATTATGCTCGACCTTGTAAGCACTTCCCCCTGGACCTTCGCTCACTGTAATATGAAGTTTTTCCTCGGTCGAAAAAATAAATTGATAACTAACTCGGTAGTCCTGATTGTAGCTGTTAGATTGGAGTTGTCTCTGAGGAGTTACATGTTCTTGATTTGCCGCTTGGTCGGGCAACCACTTTATGTCGTTTTACATTTCACCCTATAAACGTATGTCGGCCTTTCAACTCCCTTTTGTGAAAACCCCATTTCCATATTTACCCTTTCTTCTATAAGTACTAACTTAGTACTCATCTTTCCTATCACACGTAAATTTTGGAGATAGTGAGAGAAATTTCCTTCAAAAATTTACTCTTCCACTGTCACCACCGTGTTTATCATTTACTCATCGCCCTGAAAGGTTTAGTCATCCACTATCACAATCGTGTTTATCCTTCACTCATCGCACTCAACTTTGTCCCGGTTTTGCATTTTCCCTGTTTATGTATGGATTAAAGAGCTGATATTGCATCGGTTTGTGAAAAATCCAAATCTGAATAAATAGCCCATATTTGAGATTTACGATTACTTCTGATGAACTCAGATAATTCTTAGGTTAGTTCAGATGCTAAAATGTTCGTATGAGGGTGTCGTCCAAGAAATATTCATATCGGATACTTCTATCAAGAGAAATAGTATTCTGTATAGAAAGAAAAGGACAAAAGGAATCAATGTAGCAATAATTGACTAATTATTGTCCCCTTTCCATAAAAGGGAATGTCCTTTATATAGTACATGAGGTGAATAGTAAAATTACATGATTACCACTACTAAAGTAGATTTCTCACACCACTCCTTTACTATTTACAAACAAGTTCTAGGGGTATATCATTTAGCCCTTCTATTTCTTATGTTTGCTTTAATTTAGTCCTTACACATTAAATACATGGATTTAGTCTTTATCTTCAAGATAATAAACCTTGTTATTATCTATATTTTCCTCCCCTTATCAACTTCAACATTTCTGACAGAGCTTCCAAAAACTGAGCAGCCGGCTTGATTAACAACTCTATGAAGTTATCCTCACATACCACTTCGTATGGGACTTTCGACCCTGACCAGTATCTCTCTCTTGGAAACCAAAATCCTTCTAATCTAGCCCTCAAAGCATGCTCACAATAATATCCTCAAATCACAAAAGAAACACCTCCTCAAAACACAAAACCATCTTCTCACAAGACTCAAACTCATCGAATCAATAAAAAAAACAAAGTCCTCGGAAGCTCCCAAACCATACCTCTCACAACTTCGAGATGAAGTCTCCAATGAGAACGTTAAATTAGATTCTATGACAGAAACTGACTAAGATATCCAAAATAAAGGAAATACTCCTCCCTCTGATTACAAGGATGGTGCTACAAAGAAACCATTTTTGAAGGAAAAAAATCAAAGCACCATCATTCTTCCCACGAACATTACCACACATATAAGCGTTAATCTTACACACGTCCTCCCTGAATACCTTATTGCACTCAATTATGTGCAATATGAGCATTTCAACCAATTGGAGGCCAAGATTCTCAAGAAGCAGAAACGTATCCCTAATAGTGTCACTCTTTGGTTACTAGTTGTGGGAGAGACTCTACTTTCTTGTGGAGAAAAAGAACTTTTTGTCTACCCCGAGATTCAATTTCTGTTGGACCCATTCGTGGTAGATTACTTAAAGATAATTCATCTCTGTCCGACGCAAGAAAGTCTGAACTTATTTTTTACTTTGCTATCGAGTATAATGGCATTAAGACTTGCCAAGATACCTCTATTAATAGATCAGTTCATCGTACAAACTGGTCTCCCAAAGAATCGTATTCTGTCGTTCTACTATCCTACCCTTCGGAATTCCTCGAAGCTTATTGACTATCTCTTCAAGCCTGATAAAATATGGAAACATAAATTTTTTATTGATGGTGCTTAAGAGAATGTGAAGGAAATTTATACCAAAAATCCCTCAAGGTTAAACCTGGAATGGAAAAGCACCAGTAAGTAATATAACAATTGTTTTTTGTTTCGAATGTAATTTTTCTGCAAATATTGTGATCTCTTGTTATTCTCCATAGAAATTTTGAGGCGATACAAGATCCAAAAAACTGCCTTCAAGCAAATATTTTCAAAACTAACTGAATAGGCAGAAAGAGAGTGGTCTAACGAGTTTCACTAGGCATTTGTGTCTCTGAACTTCATCTAGATCCACCTATGGAAGCTCTTCTTGGACTCTATCGTACCTGCAGAAAACGTTATGGAACCTCGCGGTGGTTCTTCAAAATATCCAAAGAAAAAAATCCCTAAAAGAAAACTGAAGATAAAATCTTCTGGACCTAACTCCCCTAATACCGAAAAAAACACAATTGAGTCCTCTAAGAATAGAAAGGAGACTTTTTCTTTTAAGAAAAAGAAGAGCTCCCTAAATATTCCCACAAAAACTGTGATTGGAAAATATGATTGGTGTGTCCTCTCTAAATCCGACCCCAATTGCTGATGATGTAGAAAAAGAAAATGAGGTTGCTGAAACAAAAACCAAGAAAAAGAAAATGCAGTTGTCGAAGACGAAGATCATGAGCTATACAGGGACATGGACCCTCAAATTTAAGAAATTCAAAATTACATCGCGGAAATTGGGAACTAGATTAGAAAATTTGTTATGGATAATGCATTAATAGTGGGTGTCAATAAATATGATTTTCCTCAAAATAAAAGTTCATCTCCGCCTCGGGTTTCTTCCTCGGCTACCCTTACTTTATACAACAACTTTCCTTCGCATCATACAGGTGAACCCTCAAAAGAAGTGTTCAATTTACTTATACGTTTCTCAGGCTTCGAAGGTACTGCCAAGAAATTATGCAAGGAGGTCACATCTGCTCGAAACCAATTGGAGAACTTTGTAGTAGATGTAATATGGTGGAAAAAATAATCTTCTCAAAACAAAAAAAAATGGGTAGATATCTATAATCGAAATCTTATTGAACAATTTCAAGCCTATTAAATCAATAGGTCGGAATTCCAAAACAGAGACATTCAGATAAACCGACGGTTGGCCTCGAATCAGAAGAAAGAAATGAAGGAACTTAAGTTAAATTATAAGGCTGAATTGTAGGATCTTAAGTTAAAGCACCAGGTTGAGTTAGGCAAAAATGTACAAAGCACGCAACACTAAAGAGATTGTACGATGAAAATGAAGGGAAAAGAGAGAAAACCCTCCAAGACTTGGTATCATACAAAACCAAGTGACTGTCTTGCTGTTATGAAGACAAGTGAAGAAGAGGCAAAAATCTCAATTGTCCTTGATTTCAATCAAAGGTTTCTGAGGGTGAACATGGCAGTTTGTTGGGATTTGGTACCAGAATCCGACGCCCCAAGGACTCCTTTGAATCTATCACAAGATATGCTAAAAAATCTGAGCATGAGGGGAATGATCAAGTAAACATTTTGAATAATAAAGTAAGCTCCTCTTAAGGCTTCTCAAATAGTATCATTAACGACTCTCAAGGAAAATAGAAGCCTTTATGTTTGCAACTTGAGTATGCTTATGACTTAAGTTTTTTTTTTGTATTTTGTTTATATTAACGACTACTATGTTATCATCATACTTTATGTTTGTATTCCTTTCATTAAGCACATAATTATGCTCATATCAATGCGATTATATATCGCATTTGGTAAAATATTATAAGTGTCATTCTCTTTTCTCAATTTTACTTTAAAGAATTATTTTATCATCCATATTAATTAATATTAGCACTTCGAAAAATGACTTGAATATTATTTGTCATATCTCATTGGCACTTCAAACTATGCTTTAAATGGAGGTTAACACTTTGAATTATACTACCATTCAAATTAATACTTCCAACAATGTTTTAAATGAACGTTAACACTTTGAATTCTATTATCACGCAAATTAGCACTTCGAACAATGCTTTAAATAAAAGTTAGCGCTTTGAATTCTATTATCACTCAAATTAGCACTTCGAACTATTATTTAAATAAACATTAGCACATCAAATTCTACTATCCCTCAAATTAACACTTCGAACAATTCTTTAAATGAACATTAGCACTTCGAATTATAATGCCATTTTAATACTTCGAAAAATGCATTAAATGAAGATTAGCACTTTGAATTATACTGTCACTCAAATTAGCACTTCGAACAACGCTTTAAACGAACGTTAGCACTTTGAATTATATCCCCACATAAATTGATACTTCGAGAAATGCTTTAATGATCTTTAGCACCCCGAATTATATCACCACATAAATTCATACTTCGAACAATGCTTTGATGAAAGTTAGCACCTCATATTCTACCTTCGTAAATTACCCCAAAGATGATGTGTCCTTGTGTAATTTCCAAAATAATAAATTTATCATCACTTAAGAAAAATTTGGCCAATCAAAAGAAATTTCATTTATAACTCTGGATATATGGCACCTCATTAAAACCTTCATGAGCCATTAGGAGACGAACGAGTATGCCAATGTACAAGCTATACAAATAAGAAAATAAAAATATCATAAGCATACTAAATATTACTCATAATACAACTTTAAATGCTCAATATTCCAAAGATGCTGCAAAAGTCTCCTCTTTTTATCTTGGAGGCGATATGTTCATGGTTTAATTCTTTCTATCCCTGAATAAGGTCCTTCCTAATTTGTAGTCATTTTCCTAATCTTTTATCCTTCGTATGCAAGAATTCCTTTGTCAAAACCTTTTCTCCTACCTTGAAATCTCTTCGTTTCACCCGTGCATTGTAGCGACTCCTCATAAAAATTTAATAATGTATCAAATTCAAATGTGCATTAGCTCGTTTTTCCTCTATTAACTCAAGCTCTATTCTTTTTGTCTCCTCGTTTAATCCTCGGAATAGTTGCGTACTATATAAGATGCAAGGGTTGACTCTGCGCGACTTACAATATCCATCATATATACTAAAGCAAAGGAATCTCTTGAGTTGCTGTTATAGTTGTCGTTATATAAGCCCATAGTACCACTCGAAGATAATTTGGCCATTTCCCAATAACACTTGTCAATTTCTTCTTTAATAATTCTAAAATAGACATGTTAGTAACTTCCACCTAGCTATTCGCTTGTGGATCAAATAGTGTTGCAAAATACTATGTAATTCCCCTCAAATTATAAAAATAAGTCATTTATATATTATTAAAATGTGGCCCATTGTTTGTAGTAATCTTTCGGGGAACCCCAAATCGACAACAAATATTAGACATAATGAACTTTATAACATCTTTAGCTCTTGTCCCCGACAATGGTTCAGCTTCACCCCACTGTGAAAAATAATCCACTGCCACTATAATCGTTTGTCGTCCTCCCGAAGCCATAGACAATGGTCCTACTAAATCTAATCCTCATATGTCAAAAGGAACTACTTCAGAAACCAAAATTAACCGTACTGCCGGTTTTTAAATAGAATTTGAAAATATTTGACAAGTATCGCAACTTCGTACTAAATTTTTAGCATCATTCAATATTGAGGGCCAATAATATCGTGCCAACAAAATCCTTTGTCAAAGCCTTAAATGCATAATAAGAAGAGTCTTCCCCGTCATGCAGTCCAAATAAAACTTTTGGAGACTCATTCTTGCCGAAACATGGTAATAATGGCCTACTCGAATATCTTATAACCATGGGCTTTAAATCTTAACCTCTGAACTAATTTTGTGTCTTGAGGTAGTGTCCCTTTAAGTAAAAATTATGTTAGATCAATTCTCTAATCTTCTCGGTCTTTCTCTACAGTCACAAATACTTCCTCGTAATATTTACACTGTTATGACTTCGCCAAAATAGACAGACTTTCTTGTAACAATATCCAGGGATACTCCTCTTCATATGTGATAGTTTCCAAAGAGTCTGCAATAATATTTTCACATCAGTTGATGTGCTCAACAATAATCTCATAAAACAAAAGAGTTAGTCCTCGTAACTCGTGGAGATATAGGAAAAGCTGGTCCTTTTTAGCCTCGAATACTCCCGACATGTGATTAGCTACCAACTAAGAATCAGTTTCTAAACAAAATTATTTTCTCCACATAAATTTGCGAGTTTTAATCCAGCTAAATCAGCCTCATATTTTGCTTCGTTATTTGACGCACTAAATCCGAACTAAATTGCATGATACATAACTTCTCTAGAGGGAGTAATCAAATGTACTCCCACACTTGATCCAAATATACTAGAGCTTCATTAGTTCGAACTACCCATATTGGATCTGTTGGTAAGAAATTCTCATCACTTTCATCATCAAAACAGCTTGAATGAAACTCATCCAGAAAACCTGCTAAAGCTTGAGCCTTAATAGTTGTTCGAGGATATATATGTTCTTTGTAATATATTGTTTAATGGAAAAGAATTTCGGACAATAATTATATAATCCTGAAAATAGGGGTGTATTTTTCTAGCAACTACAACCAAAACCAAATCCAATTTCTCGATCCTTAAGTCTCGATTTTTCGATGCTAATAAACTTTTTCTTACATAATAAACTGGTTGAGGACATCCATTTTCTTCCCTAATCAACACAACATTGATAGAAAAATCCGACATATCAATAGACAAAACAGATGTTCCCCTGTTCGAGGCTTGAACAGTTTCTGGTGATGACAATTTCTCTTTAATCGTAGTAAAAATCACCTCACACTCTAGTGTCCAAGTGAATTCCTTTGGCCATCGCAACACTTGGGGAAAAGGGGCACATTTACAAGAAAATCGAGAGATGAATCTATTTAGAGCAGCCAAACTTCTTGTCAAAACCTACACCTCTTTAATCGTCTAATGGGAGATGGGTCATCGCTATCAAATCCTTTAACTGATCAGGATCGGCTTCTATTCTCTTTTTATTTATGATGTGTCCCAAGAACTTTCCTGACCTAACGTCAAAGGTTCACTTCTATGGATTTAACTTCAATTGAATGTCCTTGAGATTCAAAAAGGTTTCTTCCAAATTTTGTAGATATTCGTCATCTGGTTGGATTTTGACTAACATATCATCAATATAGGCCTTCATATTCCTTACAATTTGAGAAGCAGACACCTTGTTTACTAATCTTTCATACCCAACATTCTTAAGACCAAAAATCTTGACCGCTAACAATGCAATCTTCAGTCAATTATAAACGTAATACTTTCTAGATCCTTTGGATCCATTTGAATTTGACTATAACCTGCAAATGCATCCATGAAAAAGAGAATTTTATTCCCTAACTTTGAAACAACAAGTTGATCAATCATAAACATATAAAATCGATCTTTTGGACACACCATATTTAGATTTATAAAGTTGACACACATCCTCCATTTTACATTCTTTTTTTACGCGCACTAGATTTGGAGTCCACAATGGGTATTGTGCTTCCCGTATATGTCTGACCTTAGATAAACGATCCACTTCAACCATAATTGCCTCAGACTTTTCTAAAGAGAAAGCTCTTCTCTGTTGAATGATAAGTATGGCCTTAGGATTTAAAGCCAAGCTGTAACATATTACTTTGGATGGAACCCCCACTATATCCTCGGTATTCCAAGAAAATACATCCAAATTGTCAGACAAATACTTCAATAATTGGTAACGTAAATCAGGTGACAGTAATGTCCCTTTTCGTAAGCTTTTCCCATTAGAGAACATATACACCTCCATATTTTCTCCTAACACTAACGATCTCAGGTTCTCCCTCGGATCATCTACCCCCTCATCATCTGATGTCAACCTCATTAATTGTTATTCAGTCATTTGATCACTGATCTTTTTGGTATGCAAAGTTGTTGCATAGCACCCTCTTGCCACTTACTGATCATTTCATACGAATCCAACGCGATCACCAATTACATACTTCAAGCATTCATGGACAGTTGAAACAACATCATCCATTCTAGACAACCATGACCTCCTAAAAATTGTGTTCTAGGAGGTCGGACATTTCACCACCATGAACAAAACTTGAATTTTCTTCATAAATGACTCATTCCCAACAAAACTTCGCAATCAAATTCCTCAATAACTTGCGATGCTACCCGTGTAAACCCAATTATTGTGCACTCGTATCGGAGAATCGTAAGTAGATTACACAAATTCTCATATGTTGATTTGAACAACACATTTATCAATTAGTATTCTTCGAATCTCAGTTCTCGCTATTTCCGCACTGATCACCATCGCATCTTGATGGGGTCCAGCTATGCCCTTCAAATCATCCTCATTAAAAAAATGAAAGGCGTAACATTCCTCCTATAAAGATGAGTAGACATTTTTCCTTCTAATTTATTTTCCAAACTTAATACGTGCCTTTTTCTAGAACTATTGGTATTTCAAGCCATAGTATCTCCCACAAAAATGGCTATATTTTCAAAATAATCACACAAACTACGAACCCTCCCTTGGACCATTGGTTCATTCACAACTAATACTATTTTTTTTATGTGGATCTGAATCTAAACACTTTGAAGCTGCGTCGAAGCCTCTATGTTTCTCTAACTTCCAATCCATAATCATCAATATTTTTTATTGCTTCAAAGGTGTGTTCACGGCATGTTGCGCAGATGAACTTGGATTATTCTGACCATTACTTTGTCTCTTAACAAAATTCGTCGACTTTCCGTCCTCTATCAAAATATAGTTTCCTTTCTTCCAAGCTATACAGTCCGCAGTGGCATGCCCAACATCATTATGGTATATTCAAAACTTGTTTTTCACTCTTCATTCGTTTATTTATTAGGGCGGTATTTCTAAAGTTAACATTGTTCTTCGATCTCTTAAATATTTGTATCACGTTCTCATTTAACTCCGTAAAATATTCAAGACTTACCATTGGTTGGACCTCACTCGAGGAGGTTGATAGTTAGAAGGTTGAGATGCTCCTCTTATTCGAAGAGGAAGATTAGTATTCACCTTCCAATAAGATGGTACCTGGGAATTTGAGGTACTTTCATAGTAACCGCGATCTTTTTCCTTCTCACAAACTGTCTCTGGAATACAGTATAAAAAACCCCAAAGCTGGTTATAGACCCCCTCATAATTATATTATACCACTTTAACGGTGCCCTTGAAAGTTTGTGAGAATGTTGTACAAACCAACTTGTCATCATCCTTAAAGTTTATCATGTAATTTTTTGAATTGCTCAATATGATCGTTAGGATCATGTGTACAATCAATGTTTTTGAACTTCAAAATATCGAAACACCTCAGAAGAGGTATCGATCTAATCTTATATGACAAATGAGACTTCCTCCAATCCACTCCCTGCGTGTATTGACTTTCCTTAATTGTTCCCATAATTGCATATAAATTTTGGTCTGCAGTATTAACATATTGATTAGATATATTACCCTAAAACAAAAGACTGTCCCTTATATATCTAGACTTATCTTCCCTCTTGGACTTGTGTTATCTATGAGATTTACGATGTCAGCTACCTTCTTTTCTCGAAGAACCCCAATCCCTTTCTGACCTAACAAAATCATCTTTAGAATCCAAACCAAAGGACTCACTCTTCCCGGTTGATATATACCAATGTTTATCTTCTTCTTTTCCGTGAGAAATGATGTTCTCTATCCGACTGAAAACGTATTTTCTTATGATCACCTCATGCCTGGTGAGTGGTATAAGACTCATTAGATAAATATTACATATTATTTTTCTCATCCACTCTTCGCACCTCAGATCGTACCTTACTAGACTAAATCTGTTGCTCCCTCTGGTTGAGCTGATCATTCAAACAACTATTCTTTCTAGTAACTGATTCATTCGATCCTCCACGTTAGATTGTTCATCCTGTTCGTTTCTCTGAATTCCATCCTTGTTTTCTTCTATATCTAAGCCTTACTTAAGTGTTTTATTTTCCATCAAGATTGTGGGATCAACTCTAAGTTTATAATCCATCATAATTCAATCGTTGTTTTTTGCGGTTTTATATTTGATATCTAGGAACCTAACTTTCTCCCATTATGGTCACCAATGTTAAGCATACATTTTTTGTGCAAAGATGCAATAAAATGACAAATAATTTTAGAGACGGCAAGTAATTCAAGATTTTTAAGAACATAATGGAATTAAAAGTAGTCGAAAGTCCAAATGCCAATCCCCTTTATTTCCAAGTTTAACTCATTATTTATAGGCATGGAAGGTTATAAGTAACGCATTATGTTACAAGTTATGGTAAATTGCACTTTTAGCCCCTGATATTTACATTGTGTATTAACTTTGTTCTTTAACTACTAAATACTCAAATTATAACATTTTTCATAATTGATTTCACTCCCCATTTATTTATATCCTTATCTTTTACCATTTATTTTTACTAACCTACCATATAACATTAACTTTTCACTAATTTATCCAAATTATTAAACCCTAGCTTAACCGGGTCGGGCCATATATTAGCTAGACAAGGGTTGATGCGTAAACTTGTATAAAAGAAGAAATTATCTCTAATCATGGAAAAAATATTAGTATGAACTTTTTCATTGTAAAAGTATCAATTACAATCGGTAGTGAGTTATGTAACTTGTTGCGATACATGCCAAATGACAGTGAACTTTAAAAAAATAGCAAAAAACAGAAGAAAAATGGGTTATTTTGATTTTCTCTAATGGTTGGATTGATATTTCAGATTCGTTAGCCTTGCGTTGAGTCATTTATGTTTTTGGAAATAATTTCGCGAGTCATGTTATAGTTTCCTAGGACTATGCCTACTAATGAATTAGTTTCCTTTCTAAAGAGAATGACAAAAAGATGAGACTAAAAATTATCAAGATTAATTTAACAATCAGTGATTACATCTATTTTACAATGATTAAACGTCATATATGTAAAAAAAAATTGTTCCCAAATTATAGGAATGGATGACATGTATATCATAATAATACGTATTAACCATCTATTACATATGATGAGTCTGAATTCTGCATCCTCTCCGGACAGGGACAAATCAGACCAAGCTTAC
This sequence comes from Limnanthes douglasii subsp. nivea, assembly GCA_036936605.1. NCBI lineage: Eukaryota > Viridiplantae > Streptophyta > Magnoliopsida > Brassicales > Limnanthaceae > Limnanthes > Limnanthes douglasii. Next base: position 313,015,636 of record JAUPFV010000002.1, read on the forward strand.
CGGATCGGACAAGGCACTTCGAACACTCAGCCCATTGAACTGTTTGAACTATGGCAAAAGTACTAAAAACCTAAACACTTCTTGACTAAGCTACTTGCTTTCCTACTAAGAGCTCATGGGTCTTTAAACATGACCCGGGTCTATTAAACATGACCCAAAAACCCAAAAATCCCAAAAGTAAGGGTATAAATACCCAACCACCTGCATTAAATATGGGTAATGAAAATTAAATACAACGAGGCTGCTTAATTCTCCCTCTACTTTCTACTCTAAACATTAAACACTCATATACTTCCACAAAACTTCAAACAAATTACATATTTACCCTCAGACGATAATTAGCCTCACCAACATAAGACATATATAATTTTTATTTTACCTATTAACTGCCATGCGCGTTCTAGTAATATATTAAATCTTCTTTAAATATTCTAATATATCTTAGTTATTTAGATTTTCAATCAAATTTCATTTGGATTCGGCCATTGATTAGAAGATACTTTTGTCACCATTCATCTTTTACATTTCCATGTTCTTTTGCTGATATCATTAGTTAAGTCTTCAGCCAGTCTTTTGTCAATGCTCACCTGAATTTATTGATCATAAATTTATTTCGATGTTATAACTTTTATGGTGATAACTTTATCCTCTTTTAATACGGAGAGTTGATGCTCCAACATTATAATACTTTATTTGGACTCATCTCTAGACTTTAAAATATAGCCTGTATGTTTTAATGACTAAAAACCAAACTAAAATTGATAAAGTTATTATAATATCGAGTTTCCTAACGTTTCGATTGTGTGTCATATTTAAGTGTTTGCATTAACTCACATATAGAGCTCATTATTGTATGGGTTATTTCATGTTGAAAACAAATACTAATAGTTAAATTTTTTGTGGTAAAATCAGTTCTGTTTTAAGTTTAATCTTCCTCTCATCCCGCTAAAAGATGGAAAATCAACCAAAATACAAAATTTAATTAGAACTTGATGTTTTTAAACAATGAAATAAGCTTCTAATGAGATAGTCTAAGATAAACTATAATATAGATTTATTATAAAGCATCATCCGTCAAATCAATTATAAATGTCAAACTCTTATATAATACATATATGTTAGGTGAGAAAAACTATAAGGTAGTGCAAAAGAGATAAACATGCAATTATTTTGAAATAAAAGTCTTAATATTTTTTCGTAATGTTTTCTTTGTCTTACTAGCTATACAAATTAATTCTAGATTGAACTATTTATCCTCGTAACTTATAAAGTACATTTTTGGATATATAAAAAAATCTTCTTCACAGATCATTTTGAGGTCAAATAAGCTTTGCTATAACTATTCTCAAAACAATTTTTTATTTTCTAAAACATGAAGCATATCTTCTCTGTCTGTATTTTAAGATAATTTTTGAAATAAAAAATAATATTTCTAGAAAATAAATAACGTATGAGATAAAATTAAAAATTATGTTTGTCTGGTTATTGGGATCACATTCATAGAATTGCATCGTGAAGATGGACTATAATGATTATTTAACTCTCTCAACGCTCGAAGATATCCTTGTAGCAACAACCTATTGAGCTGAACTTACATAGCTACGATCATCTCATCGTTTAAGAAAAACTTTGTTTGTTGTGGGAATACTAAACATGTTGTATTTATTTATGTTATGGATGCTAATTTTTAATTTTTCAAAATTAAATTTTTCATATTTTATTATTCTATTTATATTTTAGTATTTGAATATTTATTTATTTTAATCTAAACCCGTTCTTCAAAAACATTATGTCATATAGTACATAATATTGTTGTTATATGTTTATGATCCATTTAATATTGTTTATAACGTCCTGATTATTAAGTATCATTTAAATAAGTTTCATTGTAATAGATGAAAGCTCATTACTAAGATAATCATGTAGACTTCAGGTCATATTCATATTATCTATAATATAGAATACATACATTTACGTTTGAACTATAAAGTTTAAGGACTAATTTGTAAAAAAAACCAAATATTATGTCTCGTGATCATAACAACTTAAGTAATAAATAGGATTATAATTAAGAATATAATAAGACTCGAATTCTAATGATATATAAGAGATAATAGTTGTATGTAGAATTTTTGTTGGTTAATAAATCTTGAAGGTCATATCTAGATCTTTACTAAATATAAAAGCATATTTTTACTTTACCAACACATATAAAGAGAGATATAGTCCCTACAAACATTGAGAAAATCAAAGAATATGAAACACCAATCATTGTCTTCGTGTAACTTTTATTTTCTTCTGCATTTAAAGAACTCAAATTGCTTGAGCAATTTATGTACGTTTAAATGTAGTTCAAATGAATCAAAGCTTCACGAGTGGTATTAGAGGTATCACTTAAAGCTTTAGTATTAGGTTTTTTCTTCTTACGTTTAATATGATAAGCATGTAATTTTCTTACTATGAAACATGCACACTTCAAATTAATTATTAATTGATTTGGTAGAGGTGTATGAATCTAGAGTTTAAACCATATGAAATATGATTTTTATGGATTAAAATATGTAATCTCATGATGTTTAATTAATTAATTATGATTTTTGAAAAAATATTATATTTTTAGACGAGTTAGGCTCGTGTCGTCGCGATAAAATAAATATCGCCACAAAACATTAAGTTTAAATCAATCAAGAGATATTAGGTCTTATGTTGTTGTGATGCCCTATGATGTCACAGTCTCATCGTCGTGATTCCCGGCTTGGCTTGGAGTGATTGAAGCTCTGGAAAACCAAGTAGGGAATCATGTGGAGAGCTAGAAAAATTGAATATTTTATTTTCAGTTTGAAAAAAGAAAACTCATGTGGAGAGCTAGAAAATTTGAATATTTTATTTTCAGTTTGAAAAAAGAAAACTCTAAGCATGGATCCCTCATTTTGGACGTTAGGCTCCTTCTATGAATTTTGTTTTCCGTCATGTGTTTATGGCCTCGATCCTTCCCTAATTTGTCGTGTTTTAATGAGATCTCGAAATTATTCTTCTAAAGCTCTTTTTTTGGGTTTCAAGGCTGATAATTTCTAATGAGGCTAAACAACGACTATGTTTTCCGGGGCTGATGACATGTTAGAAGAAACTTTTTAGGGAGCCAAGGTGATTGCACAAAGGATAACTAGAGATGTCCCCCGAGGTTTAATACTCATATCAGGTAACCTTATTACGTTGTTTTAGACCTTTCATGTATGATAGATTGGCTATCAGTCGGGCCATTGAGCAACCATTCAAAAATATAAAGATTTATCATTGGAACTACCCTCATTTACCACATGAGGACGGTTAAATTATCGAAGTTGCTTCATAATGTTAATATCTTTTCTTGCTATAAATACAAAAAAATACCTTAGATAAAAGATGATGTTGAAAAAAAAACGAAAAATATAAATTAGAGGATTGAAAATATATTTATTAGGACAAAAAGAGCATTTATCCACATGAGGGTAATCTTGTCTCAAAATCTCATGCAATGAATAAAATGGAAGAACTTGTCGTTGGAAACTATTTTACGATGGCACATAAAATGTTCTGCGGCCGTTGGTTTTGGAGCTAACAAATCTTTTTATCTCTTTTAAAATATTAAATATCTCTCTAAAGTTACGAAGTGAAATAGAGCTCCATGTATTTTGTAGAATAACAAATCATTTCGGTTGCATATGGTTAGTGATGGAAAACAGGTCAACCCACGACCCACCAGACCTATTTAATAATTTTAAAGAGGTTGCAGGTATAACAAGTTGCAGGTCTGGTAGGTTGCAGGTTTGACAGGTTACTGCTTGTGCAGGTCTAATAGGTAAACATAGCTGGTAGGTTACAGGTCTGGCAGGTAAACTACAGGTCAACCCACGATCCACCAGACCTATTTAATAATTTTAAACAGGTTGCATGTATAACAAGTTGCAGGTCTGGTAGGTTGCTGGTCTGACAGGTTACTGTTTGTGCAGGTCTAATAGGTAAACATGACTGGCAGGTTGCAGGTCTGGCATGTAAACCCACGCAGGTTACCCACCAGAAGACCTATTTAAGGCATGTATATCGTAAAAATATAATTGTAATATGATTTTGATATTGTTTGATTATATTTAGATATTTAAGATATCTTATTTAAAATTTTGTAGATATTAAATAATATATACATATTACATCTAATTTTATTTTGATTTTAAAATATTATATTATCGAAAATATTTTTAATTTTTTAAATCAACCGCCAAAATAAAAATATTTAAAAAAATAAACAAATAATTTTATGATTAAGATTATATATCTAAGTTAGAGAAAAACATATCAAGGGCGAGAATCGAACCCGGGACCTTTTGCACAAAAAGTAAGAACTACACCACCAGATGAAATACAGAGTCAGTATTAGTAGTTCAATAGAAAGTACATATTTGATTTTACGCCCGGATATCCGATTTTTTTTAGTGGGTCTCCCCTATAAGTAGAGGAGACCCCAAATCCAAACTCATCACCTCTCAAATCTATACTACATCTCTCTAAACCTCTCTGCTAGTTTTAGAAATTCTATAAAACTCTACTTTCTTATTTTACCTATTGTAGTTATACTTTCGGAATAGTTCGAATATTTTTTCGCTAATTATTTTTATTTGGTAAAAACACTTAAATAAAATTATGATAACATTATAATAGATCAATTAAGAGCTTCGTATAATTTATCAAGTTATTTACTTGTTCTAGTTGTTTAGATTAGTTGTTATTCGTTTATTTTTATTTTGAATAAAAAAATTAAATATTTCATTTTCATTTGCGATATTAGTAAGTATTAGTCTAAATTTAATTTTATTGATTGCGATATTAGTTTCGATTAGTATTTTATTGCATATTTAAAAAAAACGTTGTTTTAAGTTTGGGTGAAGCCATTTCCCCATAAAATTTATTATTTCCTCCATCATTCATAAAAAACCTCATCTTGTTATTTACTCCATACAATAAAATCCTAATTTATCCTTGTTTTAATTTTACACCAAAAACCCAAATTTCTCCAGACCTCTTCTCTTCTAATCCTAAAAAACCCTAGCACCAAACAATTTTGAATCAGTTTCTGGAGTTCCAAAGATAAAAATCTATCGTTAATCTTATTTTTATTTTAAATTCATGGGTTGACATATCGAATAAAATCTCTTTTTAAACCTATGAGTTTTTTGCATAATGAGTTATAAGAACTCTATATGCAGATAAAAAAACTTGTTAATCATTTAATCGAGTTCATGCATGTCGAGTTATTAGTTTAATCGTTTTTTAATATCAATTTCTGGTTTAATTGTTTATTTCCTCTATATTGAGTTCAAAATATAGATATTCTTTTGTTTTGATTAGTGTTTGATTAGGTTTTTTTTTAAATAATTGAATTTTTATGTTTTTTATTATTTAATTTTAGAAGTTAAATCATATATGTTGGTTGAAATTTAGTTTAATGATGTGTTTGTTGTAGAGACGACATTCAGAGTGTTATGAGTGCGCACATGGTAAATCCTCAGTCTAACGCGATAGCCACACAAGATGACAGGCTCAGCCGAGAAAGCGTATATAAAAAGATTCGAAATTATAACTTTTGGTCACAAACATACCATACTCAACTAACTGGGCTACCCAAACTACTTACCTACTACTCTTATTCGATGATAAGTTGTTATAGACCCATCGAAAAGGTTCTGCTCCTTATAAGCACAATTTCCGTGCACAGATGAAGATATGTGATGCGATGATTAAATCCATATAAAGGGACACATGTGACATGACTATTGTTGCGAGACTCGCATCGGGAATGGAAAAACTTATGGTGGAGTCTCCTATACTTCTTGTGGCATTCTGTCTCCGAAGTCCGAAGTCCGAAGTGAGATCTAAATAAATCTGAAAAGTCACCTCGAGATCAGCCGCTCTGGGACATGAGCCGACCCTCTCTGAAAAGTCACAATTAACGTCAGTTACTTTTGGGATAATCGATCCAAAAATATCTCTACCGATATTTCTAACCTAACTTGCAGGATTTATTATATAAATATCTATACAAACTCGTTGATGATAAAATGATTATTTGTAACAATTTATTTATCAAATCTGTAATCAATTTTGGGCCGAAATCAGCTCTCTTAACCAATTTTATAAAACATTTTTTATAGTGAATTCATGCTAATATACACTTTACTTAAAAAGGAACAGTTGTTATTTTATTATTTCTAAAATTTAATATATTCTTTTAGTTATTTTATTCAAATATGATTTTATTGAACGGTAATGTTTTGTTTTTGAGTTTCTCTATTACATCACTTTCGTACAAATTAAAGTACTAATTAAAACCAATTTCATAATTGATAAGTTATTTACCACTTTTGATATAGCCTATTTCTAGACTTTCTAGTTGCGTTATTGCTTCTAACTGGGCTGGAGGTTTGAAGTTCTTATAATCTATCTTCATTTTACATTTTAGGGTCCAGCAAGCTAGCCAATCAGTAACTCTATTATGTTCCCTAAAAATAAAATGAATAGACATCTTATTTCTGATTAAAGATTTAATACTATTAATTATTGATGCTAGGTATTTTGGGATTCTTGCAAAAGAGATGAGAGAGATAAGGATTTCAGAGTTTGATTTGATATCTACTTCCCTGATTTCAATGATTTTACATACATGAAGTTCATCAAGCATTGCCCTGGCTTCAGATTTTAACGGGTGAGCATTCCATAATTGTTTCCATATGCACTGATCATAGTGCCCTTGTTGTCTCTAATGATTATTGCACCGCTTGATTCACTAGTTGATAGAGAGCACGCGTCGGAGTTTGGTTTTTATCTTCCTGGCAGTGGATGCGTCAATTTAAGGTAAGAGATCTTCTGTTTAGTCTTGATATGATTGACGCATCAAAGTGTTAATGCTTCGCTTTCATTTTATTTTCAGTGTTTCCTTAATATAAGTTTAGAATGATCCAGATTAATTAGCATGTTAGTGATATAGGTAATTGTTGACCTTAATGAGAAACTTTCACCATTGATTTTCATCTTGTTCCTTTGTTGCCAAATTGCCCAACTGATAAGAGGGGGAATGATTGCTTTGACGTGAATCTTTCCAGGAGATGACAAGAACCAAGTTCTAAGCATATGCATTGTGGTCATATGTCTTCTTCTATCAATCTTTAGGATACCTGCAAAGTGAAATCATATACTCCAAGCAAATTTACGAGACACAAATAAATGGTTTTTTGTTTCTACATTTAGGAAAAACTGGCATTTAGATGCAAGATGTGTATATCTAGATTAGATTATAGAATCAATAGGCAGTTTATTTCCTAAAAGTCTCCAAATAAGGAAAGAGCATTTCCTTGGAGTTATGTTATTACAGATTTTTTTAAATAGTGAAGATCTAAATTGGATTGGTCTAATCCCCTTCAATGTGTCCTTTACACTGAACTTACCATCTCTTAAGATAAGCTCCATTAAATTATATCTTTAAAATTCTTTAATGCTAGTTTTTTAAAAATATATTAATGTTGGAGTCAATTAGATATCGTTGCAGTTTGTTGACATTTCATCCGTTATTTTCCCAAAAGAAGTTAACTGGAATGCCTTTAAACCAGTTGTCATTTGTGTTATAGTCAAGCTTAATTAAGGGAGGATTACCATACCAGTTGTCTAACCAAAGGTCTATTTTACATTCACCAAGTCTCCATCTGATTTTCTCTTCAGCAAATTCTTTTATATCAGTCAGTCTCTTCCACGTTAAGAAGTCTTTTTTTTGAAAAATTTATTTACAGAGGGTGTTTTCCTTTACAATAGATATTCTGCATAAGCTTGGCCCCAGAGGGTTATTTTCTCTGAAATTAATCTAAAGTTTACATGAGAAAGGTTTATGAATCTCTTGTAACCTTTTAACATTCAAACCACCTTCTCCATATGTTCTACAGATGTTTTACCAAGAGGACCAGTGTATTTTGTTTGCATTATTGGTTGATCCCCATAAGAAACTTGTTCATCAAACTTTCTATGTTGGTGATGATTAAGTTGCGAAACCAACAGCTTTGCAACCAATATTGAGGAATAGGCATCAACTGTGTTGATTAAGGTAAGTCTTCATCCAAACGATAATTTTTTGTCATTCCAACTTTCAATATTTGCTTTAATCTTCTTCAACAGAGGACTATAGTTAAGTGCTTTGTTGTGAGAGCTAAGATTTAAGCCTAGGTATGTGGTTGGACATTGATTATACTGAAGTTAGTCTGGATTGCTAAAGAGTTTCTTCTATCTTGAGAGAGAATTGAAGTTGTGATAATATTAGTTTCTCTTTATTTAGAGACTGACCAAAGACGTCTTGATAAACCTGCAAAAATTTATAAATTTTCTCCAAAGAAGATGACAATCCATTAGTAAATATAAGAAAATCATCAGTGAATGAAAGACTATGTATTATCATTTTTATCCTGTTTGAAAATCTAAGGGATTTATCTTTCATAAACATATCATTTAATCCCCTTAATAGAACCTCTTCTGCTAGAATAAAGAGACTAGGGGACAGAGGGTCCCCTTGTCTAACATCCCATTTCATTTTAAAAGAACCTACTGATCCACCATTAATAAAGATAAATACTTGAACACATTTGATAATGCTGGCCACTAGAAAGATTACTCTGTTGTTGAGACCATAACATTGTAGAACTTTCAGGACAAAACAGTGGGAGAGATTATCAAATGCCTTGGACATATCCACCTTTATGATTATGTTTTCCAACTTTTGTTTTCCTTTTAATGCCATGTACTAGTTCCTTTGCAATAAGTATGTTTTCATGGATTAACCTGCCTTTGACATATGCTCCCTATACTTCAGAAATAAGTTTTGGAAAAAGTGAAGACAGTCTGTTATTTAGTAGTTTTGACATAATTCTATTTAACATTGAATAGAGGCTTATTGGCCTGAATTGGTTCCAGAACTGAATTGGTAACAATTTTAAAAATTCACCCGTTAACAACCATTCATTTACTGAATTAACTATTTTTCTAAATGTTTCCCACAGATGTATTCTATTTGCTTTCTGGCATTTAGCATACACACAGGTTATAGAGAATGACTTTTTAAGGAGATAATGCTTAGTATGAACATGTATACATTGATCATTGTTTAGAATTATATTAGTTTGTAAATTAGAAGACCAAAAAAACCAAATTATGTTTGACACATTAACAAAGTAGTTTGTAAACTTAGCTTAACTGAAAGAGACCAAATCTGATTGCTTTATATCATTGTTTCTTGAATACATAACAGTGAGATCTTCTCTTTGTTTACAATTGATTTCATTCTTCTAATAAAAGTTTTATTTCCTGCTCCTCTTATGTTCTAACACAAGGTATTAATCATTTGGGATTTATACAAGCAGACCTTCTTGTCTTTTTGAAAGGAAGAGATTTTGTCTAACTAATTGCTTATTCTTTTTGTTTGATCTTGTCAGCTTTAACTTCCTGTTTAGCAGCTTTTGGAAGCTTGAATCTACCTCCCCCTTACTGAAAGTTGGGGTATTGAGAAGACTACCGGAGTTGTTTTTATTAGGTGTAATATAACCAGTAGAGTCATCAGATTGGGCAGAAATGTGTTCAGTTTCCAAAGACTTGATTGTTTCAACTATTTCTTCATCTGTCATCTCTTATTCATCGACTATAGCAGGTATGCTTGGTCATTTGTCAATTGGTTGATAACTAATATGTGTAGTAGGATTCGATTCTTCTGATCTTTTACTAGCTTCCTCGGTTACTAATGTTGTAGGATTGAGATTGTTTGGCATCTGTGCTTGTACTTCATTATGTGTATTCTATACTTGTTCATCCTTGTTTTGATTGATTGTGTGCATTAGCTTTACTTTTTTACAAGAAGATATATCATGGCCAACATGATAGCATTGGTCGCAGTAATTAGGAACATTCTTGCAACTAAGATGAATCCATGCACCGTTGTTATCACCAATATCAAGCCATATATTTTGATGTAGCTTGCTTGATATATCGATCTCCACACAGGCATAACAAACATTGTATAATGCTTTGTTTTTTGGTGGGATCCAATATTTAATTGGATTTTCTGAGGCTGATGCAACTGAGTGTATGATATCCTCATTGTACATGTTTTCCGGAAGCTTTTCAATTCTGACCCAAATCGGGACTATTGGACATTCTATTTTTGGACTGGACGAGGGCAACCACTTAAGAACTCTCATCGAGTATTGACCAACAGTCCAGAAACTACGGTTCCATATTTTACGGATGTCTTCTCTTAGAGACAATTTGAGAAAAATGTGTCTCGAATCCCAGTTTGTATAGAAAAATCGCCTTCAAATATTTTGTTGTGAATGAGTCGAATAGTGCTTTGATAGTGTATTGTGTCCAGCAGTACAGTTTTGTGTCTGTGATAGTGATATTGTGCCTTGACAGTGTACTATGTCCGGCAGTACAAATAAGTGTTGTGATAATATCATTTTTAATCTTGTGGTATGAGCCCGTTAGGCCCACTGTCTAGTAAGTCTATTAATTCCCTATAAATAGGCTACTAGGGTTACACAAAACACAATCTGAAATCTTAACCTTTTCTATCATAGTGAAACTTTTTTCTCTGGCGGCGCCCGTGGACGTAGACAATTGTCGAACCACGTTAAATCTTGTGTTCATTTAAATATTTCATTCGTATATATTCTGTGCTTGAGCCATTTTGTGATAATTTCATAGTAAGTTAATAACAAAATTGGTATCAGAGCCACGTGGTGAAATTAGGGCCTTTTGCAATTACGGTTTCACAATGGCATCTACAACAAACAAATATATGATTGAAAAATTTGTTGAGGGATCCAACTTTGCGATGTGGAAGATTAAACTGAAATCTTCATTGGTACTGCAAGGGCTGTGGAAGGCTGTGGAGAATAAGTTACTAGAAGAGATAAAAAAAATAAGAGAAGATCTTCAAGAAAGGGCTTTGTGCTGGATTTTAATGAGTGTGAAAAACAATGTGCTTCGCGAGATTAGTGGTGAGAAGACTCGTGCCTGCACATGGAAAAAGCTAGGAGATATTTACTCAGATAAATCAATAATAAACCGATTATACTTGAAGAAACGTTTGTATGATTTCAGATTGAAAGAAGGTATGTCCATAACAGAACACCTAGATAATTTTAAATCAATTATAATGGACTTGGAGAACATAGATATCAATATTGAGGATGAGGATCAAGCTTTGTTTGTATTGAGATTGTTACTAACTCCCTATGAAAACTTCGTAGATACCATTATATATGGTAATGATAAGTTATCGCTAGCAGATGTCAAAGGGTCACTGAAATCAAAAGAGATGAGACAGTTGCAACTAGACAATCAAGCTGAAAGGGAAGGTCTTATGACTATGGGAAGATCTAAAAGCAAAGTGAGTTCTTTAAGAAGGAAGAATTGGAGGTCCAAGTCAAGGGTAAAGCACTCAAACTGTTATGAATGCGGTGAGCAGGGTCATTACAGGAGAGATTGTCCGAAACTGAATGGTAAGAAGTGAAATCAAAAGGAAAATACAACAAACATTGTTGAAGGTGTGGACGATTCAGACGATAGTGAAAACAGTGGTAGATGAGATGTATTGTCCGTGAGTTCAAACTTTGGGCAAAAATTTTGGGTACTGGATACTGGCGCTACATATCACATGTGTCAGTTCAAGCAGTGGTTTGATACTTACAAGCCAATGCAGGGAACTGTTTATTTAGGGAACAATCATTCATTGACTGATGGTGGTATTGGTAACATCAGTATCAGAATGTTTGACGGGGTTTTTAGAATCTTAACTTACTGGCATGTTTCTAGGTTAAAGAGAAACCTGCTTTATCTTGGAACTCTAGACTCTCGGGGTTACAAGTACCGTGCAGAAGAAGGTGTAATCAAAGTGACAAAAGGCTCAATGGTATGCATGAAAGGTAGTTTGCAGAAGGGTCTTTACATTCTTCAGGGGAGTGTTGTTATAGGCGATGTTGTAGTAGCATCATCAGGGAATAATAGCCAAAGTAGGCAAGATCAAAATAAGTTGTGGCATTGGTGTCTTGGTCACTTGAGTGACAGAGGATTAGCTGTTTTGGGAAATAGAGATTTGTTGAAAGGGTATAAAGCAGAATCATTGGGATTTTGTGAGCATTGTGTGTTTGGTAAACAAACTAGAGTCAAATTCAGCAAATCGGCTGTAAGAAAGACTAAAGGGATAGTGGACTACATTCACTCAGATCTTTGGGATCCAAACAGAACTCCATCCAAGAGCGGAGCCAGATACAACATGACTTTGATTGATGATTATTCAAGGATGGTGTGGGTTTACTTTATGAAAACGAAAGATGAGGCATATTCAACCTTTTTCAAATGGAAGACAATGATTGAGAAGCAAACTAAGGAAAAATCAAACGTCTTAGGACAAATAATGGGTTAGAATATTGCAGTCGTGAGTTCAACGAGTTCTGTGAAGCTGAGGGAATAGTGCGCCATCGCACTTGTTCTAGAACACCACAACAGAATGAAGTCGCAGAAAGAATGAACAGAACGCTTTGTGACAAGGCACGAAGTACGCTCTCGCATTCTGGGGTGGGAAAAGATTGTTGGGCTGAAGCTATCAATATAGCGTCTTACTTGGTGAATTGGTCTCCATCAACGGCTATTGATTGTAAAACTCCTTTTGAGATTTGGTCTGGATCGTCGGCTGATTATGAACATTTGAGGGTGTTCGGTTGTCCTGTGTATGCTCATGTGAGAGATGGTAAGCTTGAGCCGAGGGTAAAGAGGTGCATATTTCTAGGATATGCTACTGGAGTGAAGGGATATAGGTTATGGTGTACCTCTCCAAAGTCTTCAGGTTTTCTCATCAGTAGAGACGTTACTTTTAATGAGTTTGCTTCGATAGACAGTCAGAATGAAGTAGGAGAAATGGTCGAATCAGGATCGGTTGTGAGTAAACAGGTGGAGCTTGAAGTGGAATCAGTTCCTAGCAGGTCCAATAATTCAAGTGGTTCTGAGGTGGATCCAGAATCAGGAGGTGAAGCGTCAGCATCAGATGATAGTGACGATGATGCGCCGGAACGAGAACAAAAACCTTATAGAATAGCATTGGGCAGAGAAAGAAGAGATATTAGACTTCCAAAAAGGTATGCGAATCTAGTTGCATATGCTCTGTCAGTTGCAGAAGAAGTTGAGATGTAGGAACCTAGTAGCTACAGAGAAGCTATAGCGAGTTCAGAAGCAGATCGATGGATTGGTGCTATGGGGGAAGAGATTGAATCTCTTCAAAACAATACTGTGAACGTTGGCTTAACTTTTAACAAGACCGATATTGGTGAATCGCTGAATGATGTTACAGGATCATTGGTTGGTTTTGTCGATTCTGATTTTGCAGGTGATGTGGATAAAAGAAGATCTCTGACAGGATATGTATTGACTCTAGTTGGGAGTGCGATTAGTTGGAAAGCACAGTTGCAAGCTACTGTAGCTTTGTCTACAACAGAGGCAGAGTACATGGCGGTAACAGAAGCAGTTAAAGAGGCAATATGGTTGCAAGGTTTAGTGGCGGATTTGGGTTTGGATAGGACTACTAGAAAAGTGTTTTGTGACAGTCAAAGCGCCATACACCTTACAGGGAACCAGATGTACCATGAGCGTACAAAGCACATAGATGTGAGGTATCATTTTATTCGTGATATAATATCAAAAGGAATTGTTGATGTGAAGAAAGTGTTTACACACGATAATCCAACAGATATAACGACCAAGGCAGTATCAGTTCTGATGAGTCCGAATTCTGCACGCTCCCCGGACAAGGACAGATCGGTCCAAGGCCTCCGGACCGGACAGATCACACGGAACGGACAGATCACTTTGAGCACAATGACCATAGGACTGTTCGAACTATGACAAAAGTACTAAAAAACCTAAACACTTCTTGACTAAGCTACTTGCTCTCCTACTTAGAGCTCATGGGTCTTTGAACATGACCCGGGTCCATTAAACATGACCCGAAAACCCATAAGGGCCCAAACATCAGGGTATAAATACCCAACCACCTGCATTAAGTGTGGGTAATGAGAATTAACTGCTACCAGGCTGCTTAATTATCTCTCTACTCTCTACTCTAAACACATAACACCCACACACTACTATAAAACACCAACCAAATTACTAGACCCTCAGGCTATTATTATCCTCACCAAATTGGCGACCAAATTGGCAGAGGAATCCCGGACAGCCTTGATGCCATGATTCATGACATAAGGGTATACCAAGCGTTGGGGCTCAGCTGGCTCGGACAGAGTTTGATCAGATGGAAATATCTGACAATCTCTGGGTCTAGTGGGAGCCTGAGCCCTCAGTTGAACAGCTCCGTGAACATGACCACCTCACTCAACTTGCAGTCCATGGGGGTCTCCGGATGTATAGGAATCCTGATCTTTACATTCTCTGGAATGCCCCATTTCGAACGCATCCTGCCCAACTCAGCAGTGTGGATGAATGCATAGTTGATTTTTTGTAAGGAAAGTAGATAATTAACGCTGACCTTGTGAAAACAAGGCCCTACTTTTCCTTCTAGGCTCTCCAGCAGATCCGGATGCCTCAAGTACAACTTCTCCTTGCCCTTGTCCTTCTTGGAAACTATTTCTTTGCTGGTCTGACCGGAGGGCTCAGACTCAAACGGGGCCTCTTCAACAGAGTCCTCCATCACTTCCTCCATGATTGTTGAAGGGGTTTCAGCAGCTGTAGTGGGGGGAGGGTTTAAACGGGAGTGCCTAAAGTGGATTGGTGTTCGCAATATAGAGTGAATGCCTTAAGGTCATTTTGTGAGTCATAAGAAGAGAAGTTTCTTTGTTGATAGTGAAGAAAGGATATTCGCCTCAAGGGGAAGATTTGTTGTGAATGAGTCGAATAGTGTTTTGACAGTGTACTGTGTCCGGCAGTAGAGTTTTGTGTGTGTGATAGTGATATTGTGCCTTGACAGTGTACTGTGTCCGGCAGTACAAATAAGTGTTGTGATAATATCATTTTTAATCTTGTGGGATGAGCACATTAGGCCCATTGTCTAGTAAGTCTATTAATTCCCTATAAATAGGTTACTAGGACTACACAAAACACAATTTGAAATCTGTAACATTTTATATCATAGTGAAACTCTTTTCTCTGGCGGCGCCCGTTGACGTATACAATTGTCGAACCACGTTAAATCCTGTGTTCATTTAAATCTTTCATTCGCATATATTATGTGCTTGAGCCATTTTGTGATAATTGCATAGTAAGTTAATAACATCTTTTTCTGTAAAAAAAATTGTCCAGGACTTGTTTCTTTGGAAGACCCTTAGAAAATTTCCCAATTAGAGTATACGTAGTGCTAGAATGAAGATTATTAAGCATTCTTTCATCGAACTGAAGGTCAATGTGATCATTCTTGTACTTCGTATATTTTGGTTTGATCAGTTTTTTTGTCTCAGGTCTCGTTGCAGCCTCAAGATAAAATTTGTTACAGGAATTCATCATGTGATCGATCTAATCAAAAACTTCAAACTGATTATGGTCGAAACTTTAGAAAGCTACCCTATTTGAGAAAGAATTTTAGTTTAAAAAATACCTCTGACTTGCCAAATAGATTCTACCTGAAAATTTAGATAAAAAAACAGAAAATAATATTTAAAAAATATCAGGCTAGTGAATCAGATTGATATGGAGCTTCAGTCTCTAATTGGGTGGAAAATCAACTGCTCTGTCCTTCGAACAAGAAACAGAGCTTTTTCCCTTCCTCTCTTTTCTTAAAAATATTATCGTTTGAATTAACTAAACTCAGTATATAAACCATTAATTGTCTAATACTGGTTCTAGTAGGGAAACAAATCCAAACTCAATTGAAATATCTAAATTTTAATTTTACGAATCTGTCCGACAGCATCTGATAGAATTTCGGCCCACACTACTCAATTATGGCACTACTATTTATCACAATAAACATTAAACCCGCTTTTAATATAAAATATTCGATACCACTATCAATTAAGCGACGATACAACCAGATATAATAACTGGAAGTATTGGACGGCGGTGGCCTAATACAGTCATTCCCCAGTTGAAATTCCACCGCCATCTTTAAAACAAACATAAAATCACCGCAAATAACAAAAAAACAAGTTTTCTTCATCTACCTCTGAAATAATAAAATTACTATTCTATTTATTCCGTATATCAACAATATTTCAATCGAACATAATTGATCTAAATCAATCATCCAATTAATAAAATCTAACAGATAAAATTCTTAATACCGATCAAGACACTAAAATTAAATTGAATAATTTTGTGGTAAAAAATATTTACCACCTTGGTTTATATAGTGAATAATTACGAAATGCTATTTAAAAAAAAAAACTAATACAGATCCTAAATAGTTCCACAATTCTAGTTTTAAATCATAACATTTTTTTACCACAACTATAAAAACATAACAAATTTTAACATAAAATGTTAATTTTTTACCACAAACCAAACAAACATCGAGGAGGAACTAAAGTTCTCTTTAGAAGATTTCATGGATTAAAAACACTTTTATCCAATAAAAATTAATTTTTGTACATTTAGTGGCGGTTTTAGTTTAGTTCACCCGCGCAATGAACAGTTTTGCTGTCGCGTGATCTTTGGGATGGTGATTGTGTCTGTTGCACTCTTCGTGCGATTTATGTACAATTCAATCGCAAAGCTTTATGTGATATGTCGTGTGTTCATCGCAATTTTTATATGATTCTTTGTGATATTTAGGTATATATAGTCTGATTTATGCATTAATATATTTACTTGACATATAGTTAATTGTTTTAGGAGGAACATGACCACCCACCATTCATGATGGCTGATTACATAATTTGTTTTATAACCAATAAGCTTTTTACTAAGCCGAAAATGAATACTTTTGTAAAAGATGAAGGGAAGAAGATAGAATTCATCAACATTATTACCCTATATAACAGTGGGGCATGAGGTAGAACTCTGAATAATAATTTATCAATGTGAGAGGTGCGGTTTTTAAAAATAAAAAGCCAAGCTGGAAACTTTGAAAAAGCAAAAGTGTACAAAAAAATACAATTGTCATTTTGAATTAAGAGAGCATCCGGTTGACGTACAAGTTAATCAATGGCGTTTGTCCGCTAAAAACGGGAAACAGAATCACGAAACTTTTGTTCGCTTAGATGGTCATTCCCGCGCTTCTAGACTTAAGGCGGATGAAAAACAACTAGCGCATAATTTGTCTTACCTTGGGTCTCGTTTTATGGAGATATATATTGGTTTGAAACAGAATAACCCCAAGAATGTTTCCAACATGCATACAAACTACAATTGCCGCTTAAAAAATCTTGATGTTAATCACGATGGAAAAACTTAAATGCAATTTTTGTTAACCAAATTGAAGGAACATGGTTAGCGCGCGTGGGAGCGGACATGTGATAAATTAGACATGATCGACGATTTTTTTTGGGTATCTTACAAGTGTATACTTGTTTCGTAAATTTTCGTATGTGTTTTTCATGGATCGTACGTAAAAAACGACGAGGTATAAGGTGCCATTGCTCGAAGTTATTGGAGTAACTTCGTCTTCACTTAAATATACCATTTTACATGCTTATGAGTGGGGAGATGATAAAAAACTATGCATGGGCTTCAAGTGTTCTACGTGGGTTGATGATGGATAATATGTATCCATTTCTTAGTGTCATTATGATTGATTAGGAGTTAGCTTTCATGCGAGCTATTGAAGCTATATTTATGGGTGCAACTAACTTGCTATGCAAGTTTCATATAAACAAGAATATTCTTGAAACGGTTAGAAAGTTGATGTTTGATGCAGTTTTGAATCAATTTATGTAATTTTATCGTTTTGTTGTCAAAACGGAAACAATAGAAGCTTACGAAAAAATTCTAGCATCATTTTACAAAATGTTCGTCGCTTACCCTAAATGTGTAGAATATGTTGTGTCAGCATTGATAAAAAAATACGATGAAAATTTTCTTAATCGTCGAACCCACAAGATCAAACACTATGGAAATAGAACAACTCATAGGTAAGCCCACATTTTGTTATCAATAATTTTATATTTTATCATAGAAAATAAATATCGTAATTATTTATTTCCTTCGTAGGTGCGAGAGTGCTCATGTGACTCTTAAAAATACTTTGGTACTAACTAAAGCAATTTTAATTTTTTTTTCCAGAATATTTCGGACGCTCCTAATGAAGAAGCATTCAAGGATTCGTGAATATATGAAGTGAAGTAAGTTTCATACTGAACAATGTAATACAAATTTGTTTACCTCGAAACTAGTCGGTCACGTATCTCATGAGGGCCTAAAAGAATTGTCCAATGCAACTATACGATCTAAATATTTTAGGCGTATATTGAGTAGTACGTGGTGGATACGTCTTTAAGAAAACACACGGGTTACCTTGCGCATGTGAAATGGATATAATAGCAAGAGAAGGTAGACCATTTCTAGAAAATATGTGGATATATTTAGAGATGACTATATATTGTTCACAGAGATACCACTACGTATGAAGATGCTCAATTAAAAAATGTATCCATCATAGATAATTATATTTGTAATTACGATCATTAATAACAAGATCATATTATCAATAAGGTTATGTAGTTCTTAAAGCCCAAAACCAGTTACACCTTATATCTAAAGAACCCAGTTAGAGCTAAAGGTAGGTCAAAATCCGACGTGGATCGATCGACTAAACGAAACCCCAGTTTGTGAGAATATAGAATTGAACAAACCGCGAGTGTTAGCATGCCCACAGACACGTTAGGTAGCACACCCATGAATAATTTAGGCAACATGGCTACATCTAAAGTACCTTCGTTTATAGTACCTAAACCTCCAGCCACAATAAAAAAAGTAGGTCGGCCTAAAAAAATTATCTAAGAAAGGAATGTTAATAAAGAACCCATGTGACATCTTGACATTTTTACATTCTTATATTAATAATTTGGTAGGTGTTATTCCAGATGGATAATGCGGGTATTGGTTTGTACGATACGGTCACGAGGACAATTGGATGTCCATCGTGATTTATGGTTTGAGGTTTATGGTCCGTCTGATGCTTTGTATTATGTAGTACATAGGTTAGATTGCTTCAAAAAATTTCCTTCAAGCCGTTATTAGATGGCATTTTATGACATTAGATTAGTGATAGCCACAAGATATGAATATCTCGTATATTATGTCTTTCAAATATGGTCTTTAACGTATCTACTAATACTTGGGAGTCCACCTATTAGTTGATCAACTATTATCAAGATTAGAATTTCTTCTGTACATGGTATCCACTTTTATATCACTTTGATTACATTACCGTTTTATTATTTTTATAGGCTTTTATTCCTTATAATGTACACATTTAATTTTATAGATTATGAGTCCTCCTAATGGACCGTTGCGGCCATTATACTCTGCTTAGAGTACTCATGTCAATGAAAAAATGAGTCAATTGCCGCGTCTATTCTATCATAGATTCAATAAATATACTCAAATTATGTTGGACAATAAAATGAAGCTTAATGAAGTTCTAATGTTTACCGATCTCATCAAAGATGACTATTGATCTAATGGTATCTATGTTTTCAAAATTTTGTAACATTATAGAATATATTATTTTAATTTATTTTGACTTTAACTTATGTTAGTAATTGATTATGTAATATCTAAAATCATACATAATATTTATTACCGTTTTCATTTGACTTATTGCATATTTACGGGTCCCGCCAACTTTGAATTCCCACCTATTTATGATTCTTGTTCATGTTTAATTTCTCTTTATATAACTACCGAATTATGTCGTATTAACGAATTCACCAAATATTATGAAATATAAAAAACTTGAAGTATCTTAAGTATGAAATGGACCATTGATAAAGACTGTCACTTGTTTCAAGTCGTCAAGTGTGTTCAGAGAATAATTTCTGATGAGACCACCGATGATATTTTTGATGAATTGGTGTGTATGATGTACTATAACTATGGAAGTCTAGGAGCTCCATATCCCACTCTGTGCAGTTGTGCAAAATTTTATGCCATGTATAATCTTCTAAAACATGAACCAGTGATTCGGGTGTTCGACTTGTCGAACGAAATAATGGAAAAGGCTTTTGATGTGTGACAGTTAAAAGTTAATGATTTCATTATGAGAGATATGATAGCTTAGATGGAGGAGAGACTTGCTCATAAAGCGGATGTGATAGTTAATTGCCCACATGTTGATTTTAACATATGATATGATTTCGACTGATAAGTTATATTATATATGTACTGGCATTGTTAATCTCATTTTGTTTTGAGGTTTTTATTTTATTTTATTATGTATGTAAGTTTAAATTTATTTTTATTTATGATTAATCTATGGTTGTTTTAGTGTGAGAAACATATAATTGTAATTTTGGCATAAACGGTGCAAAACCAAGAATTACTTTCGTATTAAAACTGTTGGCAGTGAAAAACAAACAAGAGCATATTTTCATACAAACTATACGAAATTGAGTACCAAATGTCGCGCATATAATTGTATGTATAGTTTTTTTCTCTGAAAATAAACAGGGCCATCAATTTCACACAACTTGTGCTACAAGATTAAATACTTTCGCATATGTTTTGAGAAACAAAACATCCTTTTTTCCAACTTATTTGTAAAATATGTTGTGTGTTTCAATCAAAATATTATGTTGTTTAATTCATTATGATTTGTTGTTGTGTTGTTTTGAATGATTTGTTGTTGTGTTATTTTGTTCCATTATGATTTGTTATTGTATTGTTTTATGGGTATGGCTATATATACCCAAATGTGGTTTAAGTATACCCAAAACACGCAGTTGACTTTTGTTTGACTTTTTTAGGACGAAAAAACCCTTGAACTTTCATTTAATATCTGAATTGCCACTAAGTAAAAAAAACACTAAGTATATCCTAGATACACCCAATTCACAAAACAATCTATTTGGCTATATATACCCAAAAAAACACAACTCTCTACTAGATCAAACCCCATATTACTACAATTTTGTGAAATTCTTCAAATTGTTCTTGAACATTCAAAGTTGCCTCAAGAACATTCAAACTCTTTTTAATTTTTTTTAAACTTCTTCTAATAAAAACACAAAATCAAAACTTGTTTTTTAGGAAGTTTTTTTATAAAAAAAAATTAAAAATTTAATTATTAAAAAAATCATAATTTTAGGGTGTTTGGAGACCATTTTCCGGCTGGAATTCGGCCAGAAAATGGCCGGCAGCGAAGGCGGAGGGTACCATAGGTACAGAGGGTCTGTACCTATGGTACTCTCAGTCTTCGCTGCCGACCATTTTCCGACCGAATTCCGGCCGAAAAGTGGCCTCCAAACACCCTAAAATTATGATTTTTTTTACCTAATTCAACCATAACCCTAATTTTGATACTAAGACTAAGTTTCCATATTTTAGTTTGCCGGATTTTAGTTCGCCGGATCTCTTAGAGAGAACTTGAAGGTTTTAGAGAGAAGTTAGAGAGTGTAAGAGAAAAAATGAGGTGGATAAGGTTAGTAAAAAAATAAAAACCTTATATACCTAGAAAATGGTATTTTTGTAAAAATTTGGGTAAACTTATACCACCTTTGGGTAAACTCAAAATTGGGTATACTTAAACCACATTTGGGTATATATAGCTTGACCCTTGTTTTATTCCACTATAATGTACTAACACAAATTGTAAGAAAAAATAATAAATTTGTAATAGCATTCATAATATAGCATGATAATAAACAAGCATCGTAAGACTAACAAAAAAGTCGTCAATTCGTAAACACGAATCATATGATGCTCTTGAACATAAAAGTCAATAAAGTAATACAAAACGCGAACTAAAACCTAAGAAAATATTGATATCTCTCGGTAATACGGAGACACTGCTCCAAAGCTTCGACTTCCTCCTTCGGCATATCGTGTCAATACGTGTCTAAAATACACATATACGATCTAATGTCTCCTTCGCAGTGTTGTGAGTGTCTACTAGGAGGATGACCTCCAACATATGTATCAGGTCTTACGGAGGCCGGGTTGGCCACTGTATATCATAGGTTAGCTCTAAACCAAACAAGGTACATCGAATTCGTACCATCCAACTCAACCTTGAATGAAACATCTATAGTCGAGAATAGATTATGCTGTCAGTTTTCCAAAATCATAGGACCCGATGGGAGCTTTTGGCTAAAATTTTTACCTCATTTCTCATCCATGGTAGGAAATATCGAACACGGTAGCATCTGAATATGACCTATCTGACGGGTCATGCGATTAGGATAGTACGACATGACTATGTTGAATGACTTCAAAGTATTTTCAATCCAACTGACTGGTTCAAACGACTGCAAACCACGTTAAAAATATATGGAGTGAACGTGACCTGAAAGAAACTCAATATTTAGTATATGTAAATTAAAGTTAGTATAGACTAATAAAACATAATGAAACTTACATCGAGTACATCAGGCATAGCTAGGGTGTGTCTCAAATCCGCTCGAACAATTTGAGATGCGATAACATTTTGTGAAGCATAGCGGTAGATATGCAATGAGAATATAACAAATACGTTGTACAATGGAGAACTATAAGAACTAAAATGATAAAACAAATACATGCCTCAAACAACCCATTAAACTTGTAAATATAACTAGTGTTGTGTATAGGACTCTAGCCAAGTGCGTGGTAAAAGGTGTGCCAAAACCAACTGATCCTAGTTATACTTACCCATCGTCTGGTAATGATTTACAAACTGTAGGTAATCGAGCAAAATACCATTTTTAGTTTTATTAGCGCATATAGTAGCTCCAAAAATATAAAGTATATAAGCTTGGGTAGCGTGATCGCACAGTGCATCGGTGGCCCTAATATCATCATATCGTCTGTCAAAAAATGTAACCCGCAACCAATGTAAAGTTATACTATTCCCACACCTAAGGTTGCTACGTAGGTTAGAAGGTTATCTACCAAGCATCATACCATACATCTTTAACTTATTCGCCTTATCACTAAATATAAGAACGTCAAAATAATTACCTAGAATAGGAAAGTCGATAATTGCATGGACATCTTCAAGAGTGACTGTCATCTCACCAAAGGAGAAATTGAATGAAGATGTCTCCTCATGCTAACACTCGACAAGCACCTCAACCAAGTGAATATTGGTATACCGATGGGATGAGCGGTCTCATAATATTACTCATGAACCTCTCATGTACTCTGGTCTGATTACCACCCAAGTCCCACTAAGTAAATTATCGTACATCGCGAAACACCGAAGGCTTACTCTATCCTACAAAATCTATTAAGCACAAAAATTATATATAATAAAGTTATAAATTTAAATAAAGTTGACATTAAATTAAAAAAATGGTTTGGAATTCTAAAGACGTAAACAAACTTACATAATCATGGAAAAAGCTATACGCCTCGTAAAAGGTGTAATCATGATATAATCGGGGGACATGGGGATTCACTCGCTCAAACCCGTCCCCAAGTGTTGGCTTCAAAGACGACGCAACATCACTACTACTAGTCGCATCCCACCCCATATGCTGACTTGTATAATCAGTTTCTTTATGACTTATACGTTGTCTAGTACATGAGCCCGCCTCAGTAGAGACTACCTGTCGTGCCACCGATCTTCAGGGGATGAATCCTGACCCCGTTGTCTCGTCGTTGTGGTCTTCGTTCTTACCATGTCTGCAAATAAAAGAGAATTAACACATATTTTGAATTAGTACAAAAATGATAAGGTGTAAACTATATACCCATCATATAAGCGTAAACAAAATAGCAATTGAATCAACAAAACATGTAAGGAAACAAACGTAAAACATTATGTAAATCATGTAAATAGTATGGGTTATAGCCCATTTTTTCATTGTACATTTCTGGGCTGGTCTTTTTGCATAAATATTTGTGACAGACTATCATTTTTATCGCACGACTTGCGCGATAACATGGATCATGGTCGCGCAAGTCGTGGGATCAACACAAAACCTAGAAATCTAAGACCAAAAATCATAACTTACTAAATCCTACACCATTCAAGAGAAAAATACATGCCATATATATATCTTATACTCACAAACAATAATAACCTAACAAATCAACAAAACAACAACTTAAACCCTAAGAAAATCCAATTTAAAAAAGAAGAATTTCAAATATAAATATCTACTAAACTAAAGAAAGAAATCAATAAAAACTATATCTTCCACTTTGTATGACATACCTTAACATTGTTGTGAGGTCTGATTCAAAAAACAAGTTGTTTGGAATTTGGGTTTCTATGGAGGTTCTGAGAAAAAAAATAAAAAAAATATGAGAGATCTAACAAAATTTATTTATAGGTAGTTTTTTCTAGAAAAGTTAGAATGGACTAAATTTGGTGAGAGATATAACAAAATTTTCCGAGATCCAATGGCATGAAATCCAACAAAAACAGTCTAAGATCTAGCCTAGCCCTTCAGTCTTTTTTTTTTTATTTTTTTATTTTTTCCCCAAAATAAGCTCATTTTTTAAGTTTTTTTTTAAATATTCATGATTAATTTAACTATATATATATATACACATTATTCAGTTTAATTGTTTATAAAAATATATAATTATAAAAAAAAAATTACTCATTTTTTGACAAACTAATATTTTAAATAATTTTGACATTAAACTCCAGTTTAGTAAAATAGTAACACAGTTATGATTGAAATATAAAAAAATCACGAAACATCATTATAAACAAATAGACATGTTTTTAAAAACTAAACCTAGTCGTGCGAAAGTAAAGTCACAAGGTCGTGTAAAATTGTTCAACATGGTCATACGAGTTGTTGAACAGTTTTGTGAGTTTTGTACAAAATATTGATGTCATTTCATATGTACGTTTTTGTTAAACATTGTTTTTGTAATTATTTGTGTGTTCTAATTTGGAATGATATTGGATTTTGTAAAAATCTGCTAAAGCAACCTATCTGATTATCAACAATATATATTTGTTTACCATCTACGAATATTATATTAAATTTGATTTGACCAAATGAGTTCAGCATATAGGTCAATATTTATAATATATCATCATTTTTAGCTCTAAGATGATGATAAAATTAGGAACTCGCAAAATTTATATTACAAGTGCGAGATGTATTACGTTAAAAAACAAAAACTTGTGTGAATGGTATGAAAAGACATCTTTATAAGAAAAACACGAGTGCTAATTCTAATTGAGATTCTTTCATATATTGTCACTCATTGTCTATTATTTATTGGTCATTTAATATAGGTAACAAAACCACCACACACCTTCGAAGGTCATTTACAAGTTGTCAAACTTAAGCATGACGAATAGGATTTGGTCTGTAAGTTAGCATTATCGGGTACTCGTCCTGTATATATATATATATATATATATATATATATATATATATATATATTCGTTTTGAAGAACTATAACCTAAAAAATATATCTAACATGCACAACATCTACAATATTTAGCAAAAGCATCATTTTGTTGAAAATAACGGTCAATCATAAATGCAATACTTGTTATCAAAACTTAAGGAGCACAATTACTTATGATGGCATCAGACAAATAGGGGAACAGACGTTATCATCAAACAAATTTTCCCTAAAAGTATTGAGTTTTTGCAACATTCCTAAAAGTATTTATGAGATACAAAATTATATTTTTTTGAAGTTATTAGTGTAACTTAAACAAACCTGACATTTTGCGTTGGTTTCGTTTTTATGAGTTCGGAGAAGTGAAAGAACTATATGTAGAATTTGAGTGTTCCACATTCAGTGATTATCAATAATATTTATGCATGGACTTGGAGTGTTGTACATCTAATGATACTCAATAATATATATGCATTTACGAGTATTATCTTGATCAATCAAAATTTAGATGATGGGCTATTGGAGACTTATTTTTAACACAATCCGCGTGTCATGAAAATGTAAAATAAAAAAAATTCTTGCAAGCGTAAATAACTTGATGGCTAAATGAGATGATGTGGGTGGGTTTAAGAAATTTAATAATGCATTGGTCGATTCAAACTCTATGAATGAATTTAACACAAAACTAAAAATAATGAATAATTAGTCGCCTATTGCCTAACCGTATTAGATGATGTTATAAATTATTGGATAATAGAATTTTTATTAATTATTTGACTCTTTAGATGATCATTTGGGGAACATAACAACCAATTTTGTAAATATTTCTTAGACTTTAAATTATTTTTAAAATAATTAAAGTAATCAAACTATTCTATTATTAACTTATAGGATCGAGAGCACTCACTCGACCCTAAAATACTACGTTCGACTCAGTGAATTTTGAAATTTTATGGGTTAAAGTTCATGCATTCCATAATCTTCAACATCTGAGGATTCGTGAATCACTTGATATAAGTAAGTTTAGTCTTAAAAATTTATTTCATATTTATATATTTTAATATCTATACGATTCATTGTCAAGTTTAGATTTTGGAATAATGATGGTTACTTATCCACGGAGTGGAGATATAGGCGTTGATCAAGGAGCATGAAGTTGTATTGTTGAACAAATAAAAGGGTTGCCTTGTGCATATGAACTAGCTATGAAGAAGAGAGAACATAGGCCAATTAAGTAGGTATTATGTGATATATTTTAGAGAATATTAGACATTATTACTCGATCAAATACTACGTTTGAATATTCTTTAACAAACAATATATCAATTACTGAAAGTTATATTTAGGGTAACACGACAAAGTTCAAGATCATATTAAAAATAAGGTGATGTGAATCCTTAATCGGGAAAGGAGTCGTGTGGTGGAAACTAAAAAACCGTTTAATACTAAAGGTATAAGAAGTCAAACCAAACCAATCTACTAAATGAGATAAATTTTACTTTGAGCATTTCATTAAGGAAATAAATAGTGCCAGTATGATCGGTACGGTAGGTAGCACGACATGAACAAAATTAGTCACATGTATGGTATCTAAATTTCCCAAAAATCTGGTAAGACCAAAGACGGTTCATTATAGTTACAATCTCAATTTTTTATATCCTTATAAAGCTATTAACAATGTCGAGAAAGAATGAACATCTATGATTTTTCATTTCATTGCCGAAATTAAAAAAACATAGATTTATACTTGAATATGCATGACTGAAGATATGCTCTAAATAAAGAATAGTATGATTTAGCTTGTTTCAAAATTCATCAAGATATGTATTTTTGGATGATATTTCCTAACGTCAAATTAGATATTTCCACTCATTATCAATGTGTAGGTTTTTACAGTTTTTTTCTCTATTGGTGTGCAATATTTGTACCCTTACACGATAGCCCATCATATTTAGAACCTATCAAATATATTGGATGTATCACCATACAGAATGAGCAAGTTCATGAGAAATTCAGTACTACCAAAGACCCAACACATATAGCCAAATCAACCACCAATATTGGATGAAAAATAAACATTCGTTACCAATTTGACCAGTATGTCTTAAACTTTATTATGTCCAATGTGTTTGTTTGTTTGTTTTTATTTTGTTGAAATTTATTAATTATGTACTTTTTAACTTAGTTCAGCGAGTTCCCGATTATGTAATGTTTGAGTCGATTATGTCATTATTTTATTCAAAAGTTATTTATATAACGTTTGAATAAATCATGTTTTTATTTTGTTACTTCATTTAAACTTGATTTTCTATTTTCTAATGTTTGGATTTGATTGTGTAATTTACTAGCATAATTATGGCATGCAATATTTTTAGTTAATATCATATCATATTAGGATAAGATATATATATATATATATATATATATATTAGGATTATAATATATTAATCACATGTTGAGATATAAAAAATTCCTCATAAATTATGTTATACTTATCTAACATGTGTTGACAATTGATTTGTCTTTCTTTGTTACACTAGTATTATCTGACCTGTGAAACTATTTGATTAGTCTTTGTGAATAATGATATCTTTATCTAATGCATTTTTAAAGTTGTTTAGTATTCATGGATTATATTATTCTTAACTAATACTATATAAAAGAAACATCATTTGTGGTGAAAATCAATCCTAGCCATAAAAAATGATGCGGAGTTTTGTCGAAGATTCATATCTGACGCAAATCGCTGAAACAATAGTGAAAACCATGTAACAAATATGGAAAACATTAGTGTGCCAGATGTACTAACTTTATGGTAGGGACCAAGTCATTCCACCGTAAGTTTCATGTGGTCGAACAGACGTCAAAATTAGGGGAAAATATTTGAGGAGCCTAAAAACATACTAATTTTTAAACCGAATATGAAGAATTCCAAGATTCATTTAAATTTTAAAAAAATAATTTCGCCAACACATTAGCCAAGAACAGACGAATGACGTGAATAACCACATCATAAGCAAGAGAGAAGAACCTCTACGGATGGATCAACTTATGACAATCAGTGATAAAGAAAATTAATATGGATTTAATTGCAAGTAATCGAACAAATAAAAAAGTTTGATATTATTTTGTATTTATGTTTTGTTTCGTTATTATTTTCAACATTAGAGTTATGTCTATATTCATCATAATTATTTTCCTAACATATCTCGATAAAATTATAACACAATACTAAAGTATAGTCAAAATCCATCATTAAAAAAACATAACACGATAGTAAAACATAGTTAAAATCCATTACTAAAACAGATTCATAACACGATAAAAAAACTCAATATGTATGCACATGAACAAGATGAAAGCACTCAAGTAAACAGTTATATCTCCCTTCTATAATCACGACACCATCATGTTGTTTCATCAAAACAATATCATACTAACTATGATCTTTATTGGCTGCATACGTGCTAGTAGGCGGGTTATCACCAATATATATCATGGGACCTCTATATTATTGGTTTACCACTACGTGCTAATATAAACAACCTTTTGATATAACCTATATATCGAGCCATATGGTTTAGATAATAAGCTTCAATGATATTGAAGACCTTCAAGCAGACATTATCGATACACTTACACAATGATGTCGCGCGAACCTTCATGAGGACCAAAATAATATGGCCAATTGAGGAAGACGACTTTATTTACCAATTTTGTCTAATCTACAGGTATCTTGACTTGGAACTGGTAGATAAAAATAGGTAATTAATTAATCTTTGATTATTTTACATAGCTTGTATTACCTTTTATATTCTTCTAACCCATGTTAGATGTTCAGGCACGTCCGATTTTGGAAAATTCTTCATAAGAGAAAAGAAGTGTGTACCAAAATGATATGGCATTGGATATATAGACGCATATTTTGGGACACAACAACTAAACTTAAGGCTAGTTGTCCTAGTTAAGGTACCTAGTCTCGGTCTCTATCAAATATTTTCTTACATAATACACTAGTCTCTAGATTTTATTTTATTTTTAGGTGAGTAATAGCTTACTACATAGTAAAAAACGGAATAGTACAAAAATAGATTTTCCATATCCTTTGGTTTAGACAATATTGAAGTTAGGCAGTGCTTCAGTTTATTAAATGTCGTAATGAACTTGTGATCTCACTATAATTTTTTTGCTCCCTTTAATATATCATATAAGATGTGACTTTACTTTTAGGATCATGAAATAAATATTGAAAGAAATACAAATCACATAATTAGTTGATGGACTTCTTTTATAGAATTTGGTGACGACATATCAAAGCCACATGGTTAGTTTCTGGACTTCTTTTATAGAATTTGATGGAGACATATCGGTCACTTCAAGAAGTTAAACCGTGTATGATTTTATCATATTTGACTAATACCATATGCTATAAAATATCTATATCGTACACAGAATTAATACTTTGAAAGGTGTGGTTTCAAGTTTTATTTTCTTAGCGGACTCTAATAAAGCTGAGATATTAGTGTAATTTTTATTGATATTAATATCAATGTTGCCGATATATGTTTCAATATTTTCCTCAAATTCCTTGTAAAAATAATTATTCACTAGTGTATGATACAGAGGTATGATATTTGTTTACCCAAATAATATAATGTTATAATAATACAAACCTCACTCGATTATGAACACAATGATTTTCTCATTTTTTGTGTTCATCTTGATTTGGTAGTATCTAAAGTACGCATCCATGGATGAGATAAGTTCATACCTAACTGTCACATCAACCGATTAATCAACTCTCGGTAATGGAAAGTCATCCTTCGAACATGCACTGTTTAATATGTAAACTCGACACACATCCGCAATTGTTTGTTTTTTAACAAATATAGAATTTTACGACCGGCGTGGGTAATTCGATTACCTTATATGCTGAACCTTCAATAGCATATCCACCTCTTTGATAATAGGCTCAAAATTCGTTGGTGATAATGCCTTTTATTTTTATCATTTTTGAAGAAATCTCTTGCCGATCGCGGATGATGACCAATACTTCAGTCGCTAACTCCTATAACATAAAAAACCACCCATGAAAAGTAGTACAATTAGATGCTTGAACTCTTTGTCTAACTAAGTTAAATGTACAATGACTTCTCTTTTATCGTCATATCCAGTCGTTCCAGGTTTTTTCGTACGAGTCACAGA
The DNA here is from genome assembly GCA_036936605.1 of Limnanthes douglasii subsp. nivea. Lineage (NCBI taxonomy): Eukaryota > Viridiplantae > Streptophyta > Magnoliopsida > Brassicales > Limnanthaceae > Limnanthes > Limnanthes douglasii. The sequence continues at coordinate 313,046,363 of JAUPFV010000002.1, forward strand.
TGTGATAGTTAGAACCCTACAATCAAGCTTATATTTTTATGATAATACGATTTATGTCCGTATTTTTCTGAGCCCATGCATATAAAAAACTTAGCGACCACGACCCTCATATTAGGGAAGATCTTCAACAGGAAATTTTCAAAACACTTGTAGAGTGAGGTCCCAAACACCCTCATTAGGACCAAAATATGACGATCGAGTAATGAAACCCTTATTTTCTAGTTTTGTATGATCTACATGTCTTTCGTCTTGGAACTCACACACTAGTGAATGAGAAATTACTTTCCCTTTTAGTGTTGTACATAGTTCATACTGAATTTTCTATTCTTCCAACTCACATTAGATATTCGGACGCTTCTAGTTTTTGGAAAACACTTCACGTGGAGAAAGACGAACCATAATCCTATGACATTAGAATATGAATACATATTTTGGGACACAACTAAAAAATATATGATAATTTTTCTTAATTAATGTACTTAGTTAATACATTGGTCTATAGATCTTTTGTCGGGTGAGTACATCACGTACTAAGTACTCAGACACTAACATATAAAAATAGAGGTTCCGCTTATTTTGGTTTAAACAATATATTTATTGAAGTTAGGTATTGCTTGATTTTATTGAAGGTTGTAGTGGACTTCGGGTCCCAATATAATTTCTTCTCTCCCTTTAATATAACATTTAATATAACATTTAATATGTGACTCGTGAAATCTATATTAAATGACCTTTAAGTCCCTTGACTTTTTTCTAGACTTCTTTATAGACATTAATAAGGACGTATTGTTTAATGGACGAAGTTGAACCATGTATGCTTCCGTCAATTTTTACTAAAAATGTATCCTCTATATATTTTCAATCGTACCCCGAATGAACATTTTGAAGGATTTAATATCAAGTTTTATTTTCTTAGATTGGTGAAGATCTCTAATAAAGTCGAGATAAGGATATCTTTTTCATCGTTATAAACGATCATGTTGCCAATATAGGCTTCTATGTTTTTTGCAATTGACTTCTAAAAATATTATTGACCAACCTCTGATACGTAGCTCAAAATTTGTTTTTACCCGAATGACATAACCTTATAACAATACAAATTCTCATTCAGGTATGAATGCAGTGATTTCCTCGTCGCCTTGGTTCACCTTGATTTGGTTGTATCCAGACAATGCATCAAAGAATGAGATAAATTCATGCATGACCGTCGCATCAAAGAATTGATCAACCCTGGGTAGTGGACATGTGTCATTCGAGGTTGTACAATTTAATATGTAAAGTCGACACATATCTTCAATTCGCTTTTTAACAAGTATGGAATTTGCTCATAAATGTGGGTACTTTGATTCGCTTACATGCTCAATCTTAAATAATATGTCCACCTATTTAAGACTATCCTTGATATTGATTGTAAGACTTTTGCCTATGCCAACTACCTCTATTTCTGGACCCTAAGGGATCGGGTATCACCCCACCTTTTTGCCCCGAGAGGAGACGATTGAAAGCGTCAGGTTGTCGTTTTTCTTCGCTAAGGTTACCGTTATTTCCTTACCCTTCATCGATGGAAACCTACAGCTGCTCTTCCTTAGGGATAAATCTCCTTAAGGATCGCCCGAATTCCTTCTTCAAAGCTCTAAAATTGTTTTTTTTTACTTGTTCAAGCATCATAATAGAAATATCAATCATTAGTTTCTTATTCTTCATTAAAGCATGCTCTTCTGCCATTTTCATTCCATGGTTGTTTTTGACAAATCGATAAAAATTTAATTACTGCGATGTATTATGACACTAAAAATTATTGAATTTTCACATTGTTTTATGATTTTTTAACCATCACAATAGGTATGTACATATCTATTATATGGTAAGTTTATTTCATATTTGACCGACCTAAATTAAGTAATAGGCTCCCGATTAAATTTAATCAATCAAATTTCATTATATCGATTTGAACACTAAAATTTAAGTTGAATAATCCAGCTGGTAAAGGATCTGCGCGTTGGACTATATAACAAAAGCCAAAAGGGGCTGAGGAAACGAAAAACCGTGTTTCCAATTCCAAAAACGACAACCTTTTAACTTTAATGATGCTTCTTATCTACTTGGGCCTCCTAGCTGTTTCCATCTTTCATAATAATAAATTAATAATCAAATACATGCATGACCAACAACAACGAACCTTCTATGTTCGGACACACAGACATTACATCAACCTCTCTCTCTACTATATAAACTCACTACATAATATGAAACACTCAAACACACATCCATCCTCGTTACAAAACATTAAAATGTTAATCTCTACAACTTCAATTGTTTCCTCAAATCTCGTCCTTTCTTTTCTCGCAACGTTAGTGCTCGTCTCGGTAGCCGATTTTAATAAAGATGCGGATATTACATGGGGAGAAGGCCGCGGCAAGATTTTAGATAACGGAAACCTCTTGACACTTTCTCTCGACAAGTTTTCCGGGTCGGGTTTCCAATCCAAAAACGAATTTCTTTATGGCAAAATCGACGTCCAGATCAAATTAGTGCCCGGCAACTCTGCTGGTACCGTCACAACTTTCTACGTAAGTCTCTATAATTTGTATGACTATTGTATGATATTATCTTCAAAATACAACTCTAAAGGGGAAATAAAATTTGATATGTTATGCGCAGTTGAAATCACCTGGAACAACATGGGACGAAATAGATTTTGAATTCTTGGGCAATGTCACCGGCGATCCCTACACTCTTCACACTAATGTTTATACGCAAGGTGTCGGAAATAGAGAACAACAGTTTCATCTATGGTTTGATCCGACGGTCGAGTTCCATACTTACTCCATTATTTGGAATCCTCAACGAATTATGTAATAAGCTTAATTATTTCTCTCTCTTTTCTAAAGACGAATAGGTGGACTGCGTACTAATATTTTTTTATTTTGTTCCAACCAGTTTCACGGTGGATTCCACGGTGATTAGAGAGTATAAAAACTCGGAATCGATTGGTGTCTCGTACCCGAAAAACAAGCCAATGAGAGTGTATACGAGCTTATGGAATGCTGACGACTGGGCTACCAGGGGAGGTTTAGTGAAGACAGACTGGACTCAAGCTCCGTTCACGGCTTCCTACAGAAATTTCAATGTACAAAATGCTTGTGTTTGGTCTAATGGCGCGTCTTCTTGCAATGCCGGTTCTACCAACTCATGGTTCTCTCAAGAGCTTGATCTCACGACCAAGCAAAAACTCACTCAGGTCCAAAACAACTACATGATTTATAATTATTGCACCGACAAGAATAGATTTCCTCAAGGCATTTCTCCCGAATGTGCCTAATATATTCTTTTAATTATTTGGGCCACGTCAATCTTTTCACTACTTTCGTTTTGCGTGAGAATAAGTATTATTTTGTTGTGAAATATTTTCTTCAGGTGTGTAATTCTTTTATTCAATTATGCAGGATCGTAATTAACGAAATAAAAATATGATTCCGTTACTATTCCATTTTTCATCAATTCTTTTTGGTTATATTTTAACATATTATTGAGTTTACAATTTGATAGACTTAATCGTATTAATCGATGTGCGAAAAATATATACAAAAATATATATAGTTCGAAAAAGAGTGTATCAATATGATAATTTTCTTTTACTAATTTTAGTGTTTCATTTGTATATCCTAAAAAGTTTGTTTATAATGAATATGCAGTAATCTAGCCTAAGTTATTAATAATTATATGTGTGATTTTGAATACAAGAGGGTACATTGTGAACACAAGAATCAAAAGGTAAATTGTGAATACTATTCGACTCATTTTCAACAACTCTTTTTTTTAGGAGAATATCTTTTTTTCATTATAATAAAGAAATTTCTCTTCATGAGACACATTAAATGGCCCTACGATATTCACTTAATGTTGCGAACATCAATCGAGTTTAGACACTCCATAAATTTATGAACTGATACGACTTTGGTCACTATATGTGTTGGATTATCTTGTGTAGACACTATCTTGACATTAACAATTCCCTTTGATATACATAAAATGATATCTAGCATATATGTGTTTTGTATGCTCGTGGTACATCCGGTTTCTTCTAAAGTATGTGTCGCTTTGACTGTCACAAAACACTTTTGTAGTAGGCCTATCCAACCCATCATCCCTGCCACCAAACCTTGCAATAATATTACCTCCTTAATCGCTTCCACTATAGCCATGTGTTCTGCCTTTATTGTAAACAAAGCTAGAGTAACTTGCAATTGTTCTTTCCAACTGATTGCACTCCCAGCTAGAGTAAATACTTATTCTGTCAAAGTTCTCATTTTGTCCATATCCCGTGCAAAATCCGAATCAACAAAACCAACCATTGATCATACTATATCGTTCATCGAACCAAAAAAAATGGTTTTGTAGAATATCAAGCCAACATTCGCATTCGCAATACTCTTAAGATACCAAAGTATCTATTTCATTGGCTACCAATGTTCTTTCACTGACATCGCATATACATGCTAACCACATTAACCCCGTGTGAAACATCAGGAAATGTGCACATCATAGCATATATGATGCTATCACTGCACTTGAATGTGAAACCTTCGATATTTGTTTCAACTCAGCATCTTCATCACCCGACCATATTGTAGTCAACTGGAAATAAGCGTAAAAAATGATGCTAACTAGTTCTAGCAGTTTCTTAATGTAGCTTGTTGAGATAAGTGTAATGATTATACGCTTCTAATTCTACTCTATCCCAATAATCGTTTTTTCCAAACAAAAATCCTTCATCTCAAACTCGACATCAAGCTCTTTCTTTATCTTCCAAATGCGTGACATACTACAAGCAACAATGAGCATATCATCCACATACAACAACAAGCAAACATAAGAATTATTTGACATGTTGTGATGATACACAAAGCTATCATATGGGCTCCTTGTGAACCTTGTTGACACCATGAATGTATCAAATTCTTTGTACTATTTCCTAGGTGATTGTTTTAAATTATATAGTGACTTTTTCAGCAGAAAAACCTTGTCCTTCATTTTAGGTTCAATAAATCTCTCTAGTTATCTCATGTAGATTACTTCCTCTTATTTACCATGTAGAGACGTAGTATTCACATCTAACTGTTTAAGCTCTAAGTCATATAAAGTTAGTATGGCTAACAGAATTCAAATAGAACTATATTGCATCGATAAAGAAAACAATTCATTGAAGTCGACTCATTCTTTTTTAGTAAAACCCTCAACGACCAGTCTTGCCTTGAATTGAGATGCCTAAACCCATGAATTAACCTCTTTTCTTAATTACACGTTTGGAGCCTACTTTATTCTGTGCTTTAGGCAAGTCAACAAGATTCTATATCTGATTCTTATGAAGAGATTCAATCTATTCCCACATAATACTAATTCACCAATTTGCTTCTAAGCTTGTTATATCTTCTATATAGCTACTAGGTTCTTCCATATCAAATCCTTATGCAATTGATAGAGCATATGAATTAGGTTCGCATACGTTGTTGATGGTTTAAGATCTCATATTTGTCTGCCAAATGCTATACTATAAGGTTATTGTTATGGTTGAGGCGCATCATCGTCATTATTATCGATGTTATCGCTTCACCTCCTGATCTTGGATTCACCTTACAACCATTCAAATTATATGACCTATTAAGAACCAATTCTACTTCAAGTTCCACTTGTTTACTCACAACTTATCATAATTCAACAATTTTCCTATATATTTTTTTATTGTCTAGCGAAGCAAACTCATTGAAAATCACGTCCCTGTTGATGAGAAAATCTAGAGAGTTTGGAAATGTACACCATAACTTATATACGTTCACTCCAGTAGTATATCCTAAAAGTATGCACCTCTTTCACCTTGGCTCAAGTTTACCATCTCTCACATGACTGTACACAGGATAACCAAACACCTTCAATTGTTCGGAATCAGTTGATGATTCATACCAAATCTAAATAAAAAGTCTTATAATCAATAGCCTATGTTAGAGACCATTTAACCGAGTAACATGTTGTATTGATAATTTCATCATAAAAATCATTTGTCACATCGGAATGCAAGAGCATTCTTTTTTCCTTCTCAAAGTGTTCTGTTCATTCTTTTCGTGATCTCATTTTATCGTGGTCTTCTAAAACAAGTGCGGTGACATGCTATTCTATCAGCATCACACAACTCGTTGAACTCATGACTGCAAAATTCAAACCCATTTTATGTCATAAGATACCTGATCTTTTTTCCCATCTGCTTTCCAAGAACCGTATTCAAATTGACATATGTTGAATATGCCTCATCTTTCGTTTTCAGAAAATAAACCCACATCATCCTTATTTAATCATCAATCAAACTAACATAGTATTTGGCTCCAATGTTCGATGTAATTCTGTTTGGGTACCAAAAATGTGAGTGAATGTAATATGTTTTCCCTTTATTGTTTCTTACAACTGACTTTTGAATTATACTCTAGTTTGTTTACCAAACATAAAATGTTCAAAAAATCCCAATAATTCTGATGTATAGTCTTTCAATAAATCTATCTTTCCTAAAAAAACTAATAATCTTTCACTTATGTGAGCGAGATGCCAATGCCAAAACTGATTCTAATCCTGTCAACTTTTCATTGTACTCCCTAATACTGCTATCGCGGTATCGCCGACAATAAATCTACCTTGGAGAATGTAAAACCTATTTTGCAAACTGCCTTTCATACACACCATTGAGCCTTTTATCACCTTAATTACACCATTGTACGCATGATATTTTTACCATGAGAGTCTAGTATCCCAAGAGATATAAGGTTACTCTTCAATTCAAGATCATGCTAAAATGTCACAGTTCTGACAACACTATTGAACATTCTGATCATGACGTTACTGATCTCACCAACATACAATGAATGATTGTTCCACAAATAAATAGTTCAGTGTATTGTGTTGTAAATATTGATTCATTGCTTGAACTGACACAAATGGTACATAGTGCCTGTATCGACTACCCAAGAGTTTTATCCAGAGTCTGAACTCACACATAACACATCTTAAATACCACTACTTTCACTACTATCAGAATCATTCACACCATTTTCTAGGTTCCCAATATTTTTCTTTTGATTTCCCTTTTTTACTTTTCATATTTAGACAATCTCTCTTATAAGGACCATGTTCACCGCATTCATAACACTTTGAGTTCTTGGATCTTGATTTGGACCTTCAATTCTTCTTTTTTGAAGAAATCATCTTGTTTCTAGATCGTCCCCTAGTTATAAGACATTTTCCTTACGTTTTATTATCTTGTTGCAACTGTCTCAACTCCTTTGATTCAACTTATGTTTGGCATCTACTATATATAACTTGTCTGTACCATACATGATGATATCCAAGAAATTCTCATAGAAAGTCAGTAACGAATTTAAACAAATAAGGCTTGATCTTTATCATCGATTATGATATCTATATTATCCAGATGCATAATATTTGATTTAAAATTATCAAGATGTTTAATTATAAACATACTCTCTTTCAATCTAAATTATATAAACATTTCTTCAAATATAACTGGTTCACAACTAATTGTTCGGAGTAAAGTTATCCCAACTTTTTCGATGCACATTAAGCAGTCTTCTCATCAATAATCTCAGGAAGAATGTTGTCATTTACACTCATTAGAATCCAACATAGGGCCATTTTTTAAGATATTACTTCTCCTCTTTTTTCACCATCGTTGGTAACTTATTCTCTACAACCTTTCACAACTTACGTAGTACCAAAAAAGATTTCAACTTAATCTTCTACAACATAAAGTTGGATCTCCCATCAAATCTTTAGATGATATATTTTGTTGATGTAGAAACCATTGTAAACCCTAATTGAAAAACCTACTCTATGATACCAATTTTGTATGAATCAATATGCAATATTTCACAAATGGCTCAAACATAAAACAAAATAAAGTACATGAAAAGAAACAAAAACAGAAGATTTTAACGTGGCTCGACAATAATGCCTAGGCCGAGTTATTAACAAGTATAAGTGTTACTATGGATACAAGAAGGTACATTGTGAACAAGAATCACAAGATACACTGTGAATATTATCTAACTCATTCTCAAGAAATCTCACTTTCAGGGAATATCATATCTTCACTACTAATAAAGAAACTTTTATTCATATGACTAACCAAATACCCCTAAGGAATTCACTTAATGTTGCAAAAATCAATCCAGTTTAGGCGCTCTCTAAACTTCGAACTTATACTGCATTGGTCATTATATCTATTGGGTTGTCATGTGTAGACACTTTCTTGTCATAACTAATTCCATTTGATATTATATCATGAATAAAATTATACCTGACATTTAGTCCCTGAATTTCCATTTCCTTATCAGTAGCCCCCTTAGTTCTCAAGTCAGTAATGAATGAGAACTAATTAACTAACTTCAAATCTAAGTGTAAGCAATGACAATCTCATCTTCCACAATTCGATGCAGGCCAATCATTCCGATGCACCGAAATATGTCCTTAGACAACTATACCCCAACTTAAATTCGAAGCAAAATCAATAAAATCAAACGTTAGATCTGTTTCAAACTCATCATAACCCCCTAGGGGTTAGGATTACAACTAAGCTCCTAGTATAACAGATCTCGATCCCCTAAACACAAAATCGATCTACCCAATCAACACAAAACCTTTTCCACTTCTGCACACATCTTTCTTTTTCCTATAAATACCTTAGCAACTCACTTTTTGTTTCACAAATAAAAATTCTTGAGAGAGAAATAGAGAAAACCTCCCAACCTTTGCTACATTCAACACTTTCTTTAAACGTTTTGGTTATTTCCACCGGAAAGTTCATACTTTCTGATTGATCTTTAATCAGTTAATGAGAAAAACACCCAAGATCCAGAATATCAAAGGTCATAATTTCAAAAAACACAAATCCCCTGGAACCTGACAGTAATTTCGTCTTCAGAGCTTACGATTACTTCTGCATACGTGAAAGAGCAGACGAATATAAGGTTGCTGGATTGATAAGAAATGCTCCTCTTAGAACATCTATAAAGACCATTTATTACGGTAGCTTCAATCCATTTAAAGCTCTTGTATTTTCTCCTTCACCCATCACATAAGAAAGTCAGTCTTCCAAAACTCGAATGCCTAGAACACCTCGAATTTCTACTTCTCATACTAACTCATCGCCTCGAATTAGTGGTGAATCGAGCAAATATGCTACGAAACAATCCAAAACAACCCCTTCCTCAACTTGTCCCCCACGAGATCTTAAAAAATGAAATTTTATAGCCATGGGAGATGATGTCGATGTTACATCAAATCCTTCTACCAAATATCCTCTCCCTCGAAGAACCTAACACAACTGAGAGACGAGGCTTCAGAAGCAGAGGACGTCGATTCTGATGTTACTCAATCAGATAATAAAGCTGACTCTGATGAAGAAGTCTCAAAAGAATCAGATAATGCTACAGAGAAAAAGGTCCACATACCAAGGAAAAAGAATGCTCTGATTACTATATCCGATGAAGATAGAGCAAAGGTTGGTTACAATTTGAGATCTCTCGATGCTGATTATATTGTTGCCTTGAAAAACGTTTCATATATATACTATTAAGAAAATCAAGCATCCGATTTGTAAAAATAATGGGGAATGGGAGATAATATTACCCTTCGTCTTCCTAAAAAAGGGGAAACACCCTTAGACTGTAAAAACAATTAATTGGTAGTCTATTCAGAAATCATCAATTAGGGTCTTCGGTACCCATTAGATCCCATGATAGTTGACTACTTCAAACTTCTAGATCTGTGCCCAACTCAGGTGACACGAAATCTATGGTTCACACTCATAGTTGTGATCATGGCTTCTCGCTTATCGAAAATTTCGATCAGTATCAACGATTTCATATTCTTAACCAAATTGTCCAAGGGACCGAAACCTTCATTTTACTATCGTACCTTAGATGATGACCTTAAAATCATCGATGACCTTCTGGAAGCGGACAAATTTTGGAAGAAAAAATTTGTCTTTATCTCTGGAGCATGGGAAAACGGTAAAGCAATATCTGAAGCCAACCATCAAAATTAAACCTTGTCTAGAGAAGCAGTCGTTAGTACTACTCATAAAAGAAATTATTTTTAAACTTGTTGTTACCCTTAATTTCTTTCAACTTATGTCTTCTTATCATAAATTCCAAGGCACTATTCTATCCGTCAAATAAGAGCAAAAGAAATATTTATTAATCTTGCCGCCTGGGCTGAAGCAGAGTAAAACAATTCTATTCACACAACTTTTCAACTAATCAATTTCCTCAACAATTGTTTATTTTTTGTCACTTCTGGAGCCCTATTTCATGGTATTCTTACCTATTTGCAACCGATCAGACTGTCACCTACCTTAGATAAAAAAGGAAAAATTGACAAAAAAGCAGCTAGCACATCTGGTGCTAGCCTTTCAACCATCAAAGAAGGAACGAAAGGAGAACCTTCTCTGAAAAAGACTAAGACTGTTACACCTTCGAAAAGTAAAAGTTCCACCAGCCCTCCGAAGAAAAAGAAGAAAAATATAGTTGCAACCATCGAAGATATAGTGTCTGATGACGATGAGGTCATAGCTGTTAGGAATCAATAAGGTCTTCAAAAGGATAAGGAAACAATTGGTGAAGACGCTGCAATTGTTGTAGCAGATAATCAAAATGATGATCACTTCAATCCAGACCGTTTCATTGATTTCAACGAATCACAAGAGCTTACTGGAGAAGAGGATCATGTGATTCAAGAGGTTCAAACTCTTCTTCAAAACTTTGGTAGAAGATCCGCATCATCTACCTCCGAAGCAGCATCTCTTGAAGTTATTATTCTTACTGCTCCTACTACGTCTTTAGATATCAACCCTCAGCCTAGCTCATCAGTTTTCCTCCTATTCCACCAAACCCAGATGTCCTTGCTGCACTTCAACCATTTTCTGATCTCAAAATTGCAGCAGAAACACTTACTCAAGAAATCGAGGCTTCTCAAAGTCATCTTTAAATGACTGGCCAAAGATATGGTTCGATACAAGGAAATTGTTGAAGCTGAAAAAAACTTGATGGAAAAATTTCAAAATCATATAACAGATCAATTTCATGGCTTTGAAATGGCAAGGTCGGAGCTTATCAGCAAAGGCATTTACGAGAACAACACAAAATTGAGAAAGAGAATCTAAATACTTCGTATCAAGCAGGGATAGATTGACTCAAGGATAAACACCTTGAAGACTTAACTGTTGAGAATGAGAAAATCAGTGGTCTTCAGACTTCTCTTACCAAAAATGAAGCAGAAAAAAAAGAAGATGACCGATGAGATAGCCACACTTAAGCTTGGTTTTGAAAAGAAAAACCACTTTCCATCACTTCTATGGAAATTGAATGCACCAAGGACATGTTGGCAACTATCAACAGTGGAAAAGAGGAGAAGGCCATCACACTTCTTTGAGAAATTCACGCAACATATCCTAAGATAAACCTGTCTAGCTTCTAGAAACGACATTCATATTGAACAGCGCCCCAGTGAAGCTTTCGATCCCATCCCAAGTTCATCATCTGAAGAGGAATCAACCGAAGAGGATTCATCTGAATAATTTCACTACCCTTTAAATTTATGTTATTTTTTTTCGTATTTGTCATATTAGTACCATATGCATTGTACTCATCGAATTACTCTAAATGAAAAAGGTTTTTGCTTATATTTCATATTTTCCATCAAGTTACGTGATACTTTATTTATATTAACTATTCAAAATTAAAACATAATAGAATTCTTTAAATTATTTTTGCAAAATATAATCCCTCAAATATTATAGTGCATTATATGAACGTAGCACGTCGAATATCATAGTGTGTTTATTGATCGTAGCACTTCGAACATCACTGTGCGTTTATTGAACGTAGCACTTCGAACATCACAGTGCGTTTATTGAACTTAGCACTTCAAACATGGTTGTTTCTTCGAAAAGTGTAATAAACACTTTGGAACATTCTACTCTTGATCAACCTCAAAGATGATCAGTCTTTGATCAGTTATCAAGATAGTTCAAATAAACACTTGTAAACAACCATCGTCAAAAACTGCATTTTATTGATAATGTTGAATATGTACATAGCGCCTCGTTAAAACCATACTAGGCCAACAGGGTAGGAAAGAGTGTGTTATTCAACCAAAAGAAACGAATTCAAAATACAACATAGTTATTCCCAATATAATTTCAGATGTTATATATTCTATGGATGTTGAAGCATCCTCCCCTGACTATCACAAAGGCGATAAGACCCTGACTTTATCATTTCAGTAACCGCATAAGGTCCTTCCCAATTCGGGGCAATTTTTTTGAGGCTCTTCTCCTTAGTATGCAAAAATACCTTTCTCAAGACTTTATCACCTATTTTAAACTCCCTCATTTTTACCCGCAAATTGTACCGATTCCTCATAAGAGTTTGATAATGTATTACGTTTAGTTGAGCTCGAACTCTGTTCTCATCAATCAAATCTAATTTTTCTCTTTTAGCTTCATCATTGGATTCTTCAGAATATTGGGTTATTCTAAAAGATGGCATCATAGATTCCACAGGGTTGACAGCATCCATTCTATATGCTAAATAAAAAGGAGTTTTTTAGTTTCTTCCCTATGAGTTATTCGATAAGCCTAAAGCCCTATTTGCAAATAATTTGGTCATTTCCATGTTTTCCCTGTCAAATTATTCTTCAAACCATCTAAAATAGATCTTTTCGTCACCTCAACTTGTCCATTTGCTTGAGGATGAAAAGGTGTTAAAAATATTTTTTGAATTCCTTTCGAAACGTAGAATGAAGTCATTTATTTATTATTAAACGGAGGGCCATTATCCGTTGTAATTCTCCGAGGCACTCCAACGACAGTAAATATTGTTTATAATGAATTTAATTACATGTTTTGCTTTCGTTCCAGATAACAGTTCTGCTTCAGCCCATTTTGTAAAATAGTCCACCGCTACAATTATCATTTGCCGCCGTCCAAATACCATCAGCAAAGGCCCCACTAAATCAATTACCCATCTATCAAACACTATGGCCTAAGTGATAGACATAAGTGGAACTGCTGGCTTATGAATAGAATTAGAAAACATTTGACAAGTATCACAACATCGAACCAAAGTTTTGGCATCGTTCATGATCGAAGGCCAATAAAACCCTACAAGAAAAACTCGACGAGATAAAGCTTTAAACCCACAATGAGCTGATCCTTATTCATTATGCAACTCTGATAAAACTTCTTGTGATTCTTGCTTATTCAAGCATTGTAATAATGGCCTACTCAATGCTTTCTTATACAACACTCCATCCAAAACAATGTATCCAAAAGCTTTGCCTCACAATTTTTTGGCCAATTTCGCATCGTCAGGTAACACTCCTCGAATCAAGAAAATCAAAATATCAATTCACCAATTGCTTCGGACTACATCTGCAGTGACAAACAGTTCTTCCATATAATCACACTGGTCTGACTGTATTAGAATTGAAGGATTCTCTTGCAATAAAATCCAAGGATATTATTCTTTGTAAGTTGTATTTGCTAACAAAGCAGCCACCGTGTTACTTCCTCGACTAATATGTTCCACAAAAACATGATCAAATAACATCATCAAGTTTCGAAGCTCTCAAAGATACAAAATTAAGCAATCATTTTTGCTTCAGAGTTTCCAGATACTTGATTTGCTACTAATTGAAAAAAATTCTTTAGTCGTACTGAAGCTGCTCCACATATTTTCGCAAGTCTCAAACCAGCCAAAACAGCTTCGTATTCAGCTTCGTTATTCGAGGCTTGAAAACCAAACTTGATAGGTTGAAGCATCGTTTCTCCAGTTGGAGAAATTACCTGGAGTTTAGTATTACATCCCAAAATACTTGATCCGCCATCATTTGTTGGTAAAGCATCCTCACTCTCTTCTATTTCCGATCTACTTTCATGGAATTCAACAAGAAAATCTGCCAAATCTTAAGCTTTAATTGCAGTTCGAGGTGTGAATAAGATATCATAACTATACTGACCATTTGGTCATTCTCCCCGAAATATCAGGACGTTGCAAAATATTTTTCAAGGGAAATGAAATTCGAACTTCAATGGTATGAGCTTGGAAATAAGGGCGCATCTTTCTAGCAGCCGCCACCAACGATAATACTAATTTCTCAAGCTTCAAATATCAATTTTCTACTGCCACCAAACTTTTGCTGACATAGTACACCGGCTTCGGAATTCTTGAATCTTCACTTATCAATACTGCACTTACTGCAAAATCTGAAACCGCAATGTACAAAAAAAGATTTTCTCCACTTCGAGGCTTTGATAAAATTTGTGGTGATGATAATATGTTTTTAATTCTTGTGAACGCTACTTCACAATCTGAAGTCCACTCAAACCTTTTTGGCCCTCGCAACACTTGAAAGAAAGGAAACTATTTGTCAGAATATCTAGAATTAAATCTGTTAAATGTTGCTAACCTTCATGTCAAAACTTGCACTTCTTTAACCGTTCGAGGTAAATTAATTCATATTATATCTTTCAACTATTTTGGGGCAGCTTCTATTCCTCTTTCACTGATAACATATCCCAATAAATTCCCCGATCGACCTCTAAAAGTACATTTTTCAAGATTAAGCTTTAGCCTGATTGCTCCTAGATTTAAGAATGTCTCCTATAAATCCTCCAGATGTGAATCGTCTACCAATATTTTTACCACCATATCATCGATATACACCTCCATGTTTCTTCTGATCTGAGTGGTAAATGCTTTATTCATTAACCTTTGATAAGTAACTCCGACGTTTTTCAATCCAAAGGGCATAACCTTGTAACAATGCAAACCTCTATCAGTAATGAAAGTAGTGCTTTCTTGATCCTTAAGATACATTTGGATCTGGTTATATCCTCCAAAATAATCCATGAAAGTTAATATTTTGTTTCCCGAAGTAGAATCAATCAGTTGATCTATCCGAGGAACGGGGAATGGGTCTTTAGGACAGGCTCGATTTAAGTTTGTAAAATTCACACACATTCTTCACTTTTCGTTCTTCTTCTTGACCACAACTGGATTTGTCGTCCATAAGGGATACTGGGACTCCCTTATATGTTCTACCCGGGATAAACGATCCAATTCGGAAACAATTGCTTCTGTTTTTTCTGATGAAAACCATTCTTTTTTGAATTACCGGTTTCACCTTTGAGTTAACAGACAAACTATGGCAGATTACTTTGATCGACACACCTATCACATCCTCCGTCTTCCAAGCGAAAAAAGTCCAAATTATAGCACAAAGCTTCTAACAATCGTTGATGTAGAACTAGGGTCAGTAAGGTTCTTATCCGAAGTGCTTTTCTCTCAGACAAAGTATACTCCTCAATTTCTTCACTTACTATTAAGGACCCGGGGTTCCCTCGGATCATCAACCCTTTCATTAAAATCCAAGGTCAACCCTTCTGATTGTTATTCTTTCATCATATCTCCATTATTGGATCCTCGAATCCGAAGTGCAGTGGCATATCATTCTCTTGAAACTTTCTGGTCGCTCTGAACAACTCCTAGACGATCTTCGACGATGTATTTAAAATACCGGTGCACTGTCAATACAACCCCATACATCCTGCACAACCAAGACCCTCCAAAAATAGCGTTGTAGCTTGTGGGACAGTCCACCACCATAAAGATCACCTGAACTTACTTTTTGAAGGGTCCCTTCCCTAAGCTCACTTCCCCCTCAAATTCTTCTATCACTCGTGCTATCACACCAGTGAATCTAATGATCGTGCGTTCCAACTGAGAAATTCAATGAGAATTGCGCATCCTGTCATACGTTACTTTGAAAATGACATTCATAGAACTTCGAGTGTCTATAAGTACGCGTCTGATTTCAACACTAGCAACCTATGCCCCAATAACTATTGCATCCTCATACGTCCCCGCAGTACGTCTCAAATCGTCATCATCGAACAAGATAAAATAAATGTCCTTCTTGTCATACAAATGAGTGGACATTCTCCCTTCAATCTGAGTTGTCAAATTGACAACATGTCTCTTGCTCGAACTATCATTATTACCAGCCATTGAATCGCCTCTGAAAATGGCCAATGACTCAAAAAACTCATAAAGACTTCAAACATGTCCTTTTTTTACTGGCTCTTCAACAACCATAAAAATCATCCTATATGGATCATTATCCAAGTATTCCAAAGCAGCATCAAACTCCTCAGCCTTTGAATCTAGAATCATCAAATTCTCAGGTTGTGCATTTTGATTGGTCGACTGTGAATTTGATGCTGGAGCTTTTGATGCATTTGCATGTGACTTCACATAAGTCAAAAGCTTTCCATTTTCAATCAGAATTTGAAATTTTTTCTTCCAAGCAATTCAGTCATTGGTATATGACCAATGTCATTATGATACCTATAAAATTTGTTGTTCCGCTCCTCCCTTGGCCTGTTAATTGGAGTTAGCTTCCTGAACTTCACTAAGTTCTTATTTTTGTCAAAAATTTCAGCCACGCGCTCAGTTAAGTCTCTATAATACTCTGACCTTATCCATAGATTTGGCTTCGGCCTGTTGTAGTTATAAGATGAGGATTAATTTGAATACCCCCGATTCGAGGAGGCAAATTATTATTCTTCAAACACGCTTCCTCATTAGCATTTGAAGATTGCACTTGGTTATAAGCTATCTGAACTGAATTTTTTGGAGCATTAACCGGTCCGCCTCATACCCTGGTTGATTCTTCGACTTTAATCTGATCTTCAACCGGAGCTATTAATACTCCAAACGTTAAAGCTCTCTTTTTTGTTGTCTCATTAGCCAGATCCCCTGACAGTAACCCTTGGTGAAAAGTTGTCATCGTCACTCCCTCTTTGCAATTATCCAAACTTTTCTTCTTCAAAACAAATCGTTTTGTGTAGTCCTTCAATTTTTCTCCAACTGTCTGCTTGCATTGGATAATCGTGTCACCGTTTACCCTCATCTATTTGCTACCAACAAACCGTCTTCGAAAAGCAGTATAAAAATCCCTAAAAATCAAAATAGATCTCATCGGAAACCGATTGTACCACTTCAAAGTTGTTCATTTAAAAGTTTATGAAAATGCACAACGCACCAGCCCGTCGTCGTCTTTGAAATTCATCCTGTAATTTTTTAATGGTTTGATGTGATCGTCCAGATCCCGCATCCCATCGAACTTATCAACCTTAGCAATATCAAAATGTTTCGGAAGCGTAATAGATCTAATTTCAGTTGTCAACGGAGAGTTCCTCCAATCAATACCCTGCACGTACTGATCTCCAGTTCCCATGACTGCATACAAATTCTGATCAGTCTCCGCATATTGATTTGATGTGTTCCCCACACACCAGTTAGATTCCCTCAAACAACGAGGAATATTGTCCTTTCTAAATCTGTGTCCCTTCTTATATTTTTGGGGTTGTTACCTTCTTCCTTCGAATAACCCCTGTACCTTTTAAAACCAGAGGCAAAGCTCTCAACCTCCTCGTCACTAGATGTGACAAACTTTTGTGCATCCTTATTTCTTTTCCGAGAAGAATAACGCTCTTTTGGAGCTTCGAACCACACATTCTTCTGCTCATTCCTGATCTTTCGATCCGTGCAAGATCGATCAGATTGGTTTTCAATTTCATTTTTCTCATTTACTTGTCTCACTTCGGACTTTAGCTTTGCCGAGTGAATTTCCTACTCTCTTTGCTTGTATTTCTTATTTAGCGCGTATATCTTATCCAGGAGCTAGTTCATACGCATTTCTATATCAGATTGAGTTTGAATCGGAATAGATCCTTCTGGTCTATTTTCATTCCCATGTAAATCTTCTCTTAGTGTTTCAATTGTTGATCGAGCCAACAGGTTGTTTCTTCAAGATCGTTTTACAAGGTTGACAAAATTTGAACTAGTAGAAAAGACACTGATTATCAGTCGTCCCAAGTGAAGTCGCCAATTTGGTGAGTTTGATTAATTCGGATTGCTTAAGTAAACAGGAGAAGAAGTGTTCTAGAGAGAGAAATATATTTTAGAGAGAGAAAATAAAAGTACGCAAGTGATCTAAACTCACAAATTTAACCTCTTTATTAGTTTAGCTTACAACTGAAACAATTACATAAACAGGGTAAATTTCACTCTTAGTCCTTGAGTAAAAGGCATGGTTACGAAATCCTCCTCTAACTTTAGCAAGTGTTATATAATGCTTTTATTATTTACAATTAAGTCCCTGAATTTCCATTTCCTTATCATTACCAACTAAACATGAATATGGGACCTTCAACATTTCTTCCAACTTAGCATCGTTCTTGCTTGATCCTACTATAGACAACTTGAAATGGTAGGGAAACGGGATCCTCACTGCCTTAACATCAAACATGTTGAATCGATGTAGTACTTTCTAAATGTAGCTTCATTGAGACAAGTGTAATGATTTTCTGTTTTTCCTTCCGATAATCTTCTTTTCTCTTCAAAGATCCTTCCTCTCAAACTCGAAACTAGGTGGCTTCTGTATCTTCGCAATATGTGACATACTACAAGCAGCTATGCGCATATAATCCATATAGAACAATATGTAAACATAATAATCATCAAACATATTTTGATGATACACACAACTATCATATGGACACCATGTGAACCACGTTGAAACCATGAATGTATCAAATATTTTGTATCATTGCATGGGTGACTGTTTCAAACCATACAATGACTTTTTCAACAGACAAACTTTGTCCGTCATTTTAGGTTAGAGAAATCCTTCGGGTTATCTCAGTAGATTACTTCCTCCAATTAACCATATATAAACCATTAGCTATTGTGGAAAATATTAATCGAATCAAATTGAATTTCATCATTAGAAAAAATGCTTAATTAAAAAAAATTTCTTCTCTTTGAGTAAAACTATTAGCGACTAGTTTTTCATTGAATCAAGGTGCGTCAAACCCTATATTAACATTTTTTATACTCGTTTACAACCTACTACCTCCTGTCTTTTAGGCAAGCCACTAAGCTTCTATGTCTGATTATGTTGAAGAGATTCAATATTTTCCACCATAGTACTAATCCAACGATTTTCTTTTGAACTCGCTCTAACTTCCATATAGCTACTAGGTTCCTGCATCTCAATTTCTTCGGCAAGTGACAGAGCATATGCAACTAGGTTTGTATACCTTTTTAGTGGTATAATGTTATGTTATAAGGTTGTTGTTCTAGTTCGGGGGCATCATCATCACTATCATCCAATGCTCACCATTTACCTTTTAATTATTTATGCCCCTCAAATATTTTTCACTACTTTCGTATTATGTGAGAATACATATTATTTTGTTCTGAAATATATTTTTCGGGCATGTAATTCTTTTATTCAATCATGCATGTACATATGATCATAAATAACGAAATAAAAACATGAGTCTGTTGCAATTCTATTTTTCATCATTCATTTGTTATTAGATTAATATATTATTTGTTTGAACTTTAAGTTTGACCTCTTACTTCAAATATAAGTGTGTTTTTAGTCCAAGGAGTTGTTTTTCTAAATTATGGAATATAAATATTTATATAAAAAAATTATTATTTTTCACTCCACACCCATTTTATGTGCTTGTGCTCATATCACAATTAATTAGTAATCAAATTTTTTTGGATGTGACGAAGTCTTTTAAATGCTTTACTACACAGGTCAGACCATCCCTTAGACCAAATTTTGATCGTCATATTTAAGTTTATTAGATGTTTCATTACTGACTTTTTAGAAGATAAAGACATCCTCTATTGACACCTGTCCATTATAATGATGATTTTTTATTAAATATTTTTGACATACCTATAAAATGAACTTTAAACATTTTTGTGAGGGTTGAAATAAAACGGTAGATTGACGAAGACATAAAATTAAAATAAAAAGTATATCAAAACATTTTAGATGATTGTGACGTATCTTATTTAATGCATGTCACGTGTTACTAATGTTTATGATATATTATATTATAAATAGATCATTCATTCACTATACTGAAAGTGAAAACAATGTATGTATTATAAAAGAGTTCATATTCATAAATTTAATTTTCATTCATATCGTGTCCAAAATTTTCACATCGTTGGTAATATACCTTAAGGAAAAATTATGTAATCAAACTTGGAGTTGTGTGTAGAAAATATTTTCAAATTTGGAGTTGTATGTAAAAAGCTTTTCAAGATATCATGGTTCCAAAAAGCTGAAAACCTAAATCATGTCAATGGTGACGACACACTCAGATTGCAGAGAGATATATCTAGAAATAGTTCTCAATATTAAATTTGACGGACGAAACTTTATCAATTCTGATAAATTATTTTACTTAGACTATGTGAAATTGATTTACTTGTCATGTCCTAATTTTTATAATGGTCAATTGGGGAACTAATGACTTCACAATAAAGAAATTATTGGGTCATCCTTCCACCAGTGCATTAAGTACATCGTTGGTGATCGAGTGTGGATCGTCTCAAGCAGTAAATAATCAACAAGATAATATTATGTTGTGGAATTTGACACCGAGGATACCATCTTATAAGAAATATAGAGTCCGCTGGGGGAGAAATCTGAGGTAAAACCTCCCATCGGATATCAAAAATAGATAGGTCATTGGCTCAGTAATAACATTTCGTTTCATTAAACCTCAACCTTCGGATGATAATTGTGATTTAGATCTAGAAGAACGAAAGTCATTAAAGATATGGACTTAGCTAGACGGGGAGTTCTAGCACTAGTTCTTTTGTTTTTTAAATTTTAATTTTGATATTTTGCATGGAATATTTTTTGACGTTATAGAAGTTAATGAGTAAACCATATGTCACCACGTCGTGATCGACATAAAAACTTTGGTTGATACAAAAAAAATAAAAATAATTTTCACCATAAAAAGTCATAGATATTATTAAAGAGTTGGAGGTACTATTGAAGGATGAGCATATAATAAAAATAAAAATACCCACACTAGTTGGCGAATTTCATATTTCTTAACAAAAGAATCAAAGATATATGTATCAATTTTATATATTAAATCGTACATCCTCAAATTGAACTTGTCCACTACCGTGAGTTGATCAATTGGTCGGTGTGACAGTTATACATGAATTTTTCTAATTTATTGAGGTATTATCCAAATGAAACCAAATCAAGGTGAACCAAGACGACGAGGAAATCATGGTGTTCATGAGTAGGTGGAGTTTTTACAATTTGTAAGGTTCCTTCATTCAAAGAAAAATAAAATTAGAGCTACGTATCAGAGGCTGGTCAACAGTGTTTTGACAAGTCGATTAGAAAAAACATTAAAACGTATATTGGCAACTTGATAGTTTATACCGATGAAAATAATATCCATATCTCGAGTTTATTAGAGACCTTCATAAATCTAAGAAAATATAATATGAAAAAGAAATCGTAGTGTTTCTTCGGGGTACGGTTAAAAATATTTATAAGGTACATTGTTAGTAAAAATTAAGGAAACATACCTGGTTCAACTTCAAGAATTGATCGATACGTTGCCACCAAAGTTCATAAAGAAGTCGGAAACTAACTAGGGGAATTATAGCTCATGCAATATTTATTTCACAAGTCTCTGATAAAAAGTAATGTATTATTTGATATATTAAAATGAGTCAAGAAATTCTAGTGGAACCCGAAGTCCACTACAACCTTCAATAAACTCAACCAATACTTGACCTCAATAGAGATACTCTTTAAACAAAAAGAAAGAATCTCTATTTTTATACTCATCAGTTTCTGAGTATGTAGTGAGTTATGTACTCACCCGAGAAGAGGTCTATAGACCAGTGTATTACATAAGAAAATATTTGATAGATTCTAAAACTAAATACTTCAATCACAAAAAATTATCTCGCGGTTATTAGTTTTGTAACCCAAAAGATGTGCCCTTACTTCTAATGCCATATCAATATAGTACGTCTTTACCCATGTGAAGTGTTCTCTAAAACTGGATGTGTCTGAACATCTAACATAAGTTGGAAGAATAGAAAATTCAATATGAACTATGTACAACAATCAAAAGGCAAGTAATTTCTCATTTCATGAGCGAGTTCCAAGCCGAGAGACGCGTAGATCATACAAAACTGGAAAATAAGGTTGTCTTCATCAATTGGTCATCATATTTTTGTCCTTATGAGGGTGTTCGAGACCTCACTTTACAAGTGTGTCAATAATGTATGAGTTGAAGATCTGCATTATAGTAAGAAGGTCTCGGTAGCTAAGGTTTTCTAATGCATAGGGGCGGTAAAATAAGAACATAAAAACCATTTTCATGGTGGTATAAGCTTGATTGTGGGGATCCATACTAACGCTATTGTGACTCATATAAAAAAATCCTGAAGGGCCTCAATATAATGATAGAAGGGAATTCACTGAACATATGAGCTTAATTACACGGGGAGTTTAAGCACCTATTCTCTTGTTTATTTCACTTTAATTCTGATATTTTTGTATGGAATGTTTTATACGTTGTAGCAGTTAGCAAGTAAATAACATTTTCACTAGAGAATTTTGAATTTATTATTAAAAAGGTGAATATGATATTGAAGGTTGAGCATATAAAGTAATCAAATTAGCCACCTTGGTTGGAAAATTATGTACTTGCTATAAAATGAACAATTGAGGATGTGCATCGAGTTTACATATTAAACTATACATGTGTGAACGAAGACTTTCCACTATGCAAAGTTGATCAATTGGTTGATGTGACAGTCAGGTATGAATTTCTCTTGTTCATGGATGCGTAAACTAGATACAACTAAATCAAGATGAGCCCACCTTAGATGGAAAATTACGTACTTGGTAAAAACAAAAAATTAAGGATATATATCAAGTTTACATATTAAACTATACATGTTCGAACGAAGACTTTCCACTACGGAAAAATGATCAATTAGTTGATATGACGGTACAACAACCGACTATGTGATTTATACGTCTTACAAGATTTATTTCACAAGACTTATAGAAAAGTCACATCATATTTGACATATTAAACAGAGCAAAGAAATTCTAATAAGACCATAAGTTCACTACAGCCTTTAATGAACTCAAGCAATACCTAACTTTAACATGAATATTGTCGAAACCAAAGAAGATGGTACCTATATTTTTATACTTGTCATTTTCTACCAATGTAGTGAGAAATTTACTCACCTGAAAATAAAATTAGATCCATAGACTAGTGAATTACATAAGAAAATTATTGATAGATGTCGAGGCTATGTACCTCAACTTAGAAAAATTGACTATCGGTTTAATTGTTGCGTCCCAAAAAGTGTGTTTATACTTCCAATGTCATATCATTGTGGTGTGCACCTTGCTTCTCTTTGTGAAGAGTTCTCTAAATATTGGATGTGTCTAAACATCGAACATGGGTTGGAAGAATATAAACTACAATTTGAGTTATGTAAAACAATCAAAGGGCAATTAATTGTTCATTTCATATGCCAGTTCAAAGTCGAGATATATGTAGATCATACGAACCTGGCGAATAAGGTTGTTTTCCTCAACCGGCCATATATATTTTGGTCCTTATCAAGGTTCCCGTGACATTACTATGTAAGTATGTAAATAATGTTTGGTTGAAGTTCTTCGACATCATTGAAGCTTATAATATGAACCGTGTGGCTCGATGAATATGGCATATTCATATGATACCATATCCCCTATGATATATTTTGACAAAGACTAATATACATGTCATGGTGAGGTTTCTTTTGGGACGTAGTGGTCAACCTATAGTCTAGAGGCCCAAAGATATACGTTGGTGATAACCGTTCTACTAGCACGTATGTGGTTAATAGAGATCATGGTTCGTTGGACATTATTGTAATGAAACAACGTGATGGAACTGTGACTGTACAGGAGAGATACAATTGTTTACTTGATTTATTTTGTCTTGTGCATGTGCATACATATTAAGTTGTTTTATATTATATTATGAATTTGTTTAAGTATCGAATTTTGACTATGGTTTAGTGTGTTATGATTTTATCGAGACATGTTAAGTAAATAAATATGATTAATACATATATAACTCATATAGCTTTGTAATAATGTAAATTATTATGGCAATAAAAGAACCGCGTAGGATAAATACATAAGGCAACGATAATTTGAGAAATCTAAATGGAAAAAATAAAATGACACAACCTTGTACAGTTCTGTCATTAAAAACAAAAACGAAACAAAATTACAAATACAAAATATAATCAAATATTTCTTATTTGTTTGGGTAATTTGATTTATATGTATATCTATTTTCTTTGTCACTTACTGTCATAAGTTGATCCATCAGCATAAATTCATCTCTCTTGTTCGTGATGTGGTTATTCACGTCATTGGTATGTTTTTGGTTAATTTTGTGCCGGTGAGATTTCTTTTATACAATTATATTGAATATTTTCGTCCTTCATATCCAAGGTTAAAAAATTAGTATGTTCTTAGGCTCTCTAAATATTTTCACCTAGTTTTGGTATATTTTTTATGTTATGAGGCTTACGGTGGAACGATATGATACCTACCGTTGAGGAAATAGATCTTGCATATTAATAGTTTCCATATTTTGGCATGGTTTTCACTATTATTTTGGTATCTTGTGCCAAATAAAGATCTATAACAAAGCGTCATATTAGTTTTTAGATTTAGAGTTCATTTTTACCATAAATTATGCTTGTTTTCTATAGTATTAGTTTATAATAATGTAATCCATGAAGACTAATCAACTTTTGAAATGTGTGAGATAAAGATATTGTAATCCACCATGATTACTCAAATAGTTTCGCATGTTGGATAAGACTAACATAACAAACAAGGACAAATTTTATTGTCAACACACGTTTGATAAGTATAACATAAATTATGAGGCCTTTTTTATCTGAATACATGGTTAGTACATTACAATTCTACTATATCTTCTATCCAAATATTATATGATATTATCTAAAAAATATTATAAGCCATAATTAAGTTAGTAAATAAAGTAATTAAGTTCAAACATTAGATAATCACTTTCAAACGAAGTAATGAATAAAAACATGATATATTCATATATTATATAATTAGTTTTGAAAATAATATTGACATAATCAAGTCCAAATATTTTATGATCAGGCATGCTTTACATCAACTTCAAACATTACATAATTAACAAATTAAAAATAAATAAATAAATAAATAAACACATTGGCATGATAAAGTTTTGCACGTTTTTGGTCAAATTGGTCACTCATGTTTATTTGTCAATCAAGACTGGTGGCTGATTAGGCCATATTTGTTGATTCTTTGGTAGTACTAAATTTCTCGTGAACTTTCTTATTTCGTATAGTGATACATCCAATCTCTTTGATAGGCTCTCGAAGTGATAGACAATTGCATAAGAGTAAAAACATTACGCATCATTTGACAGAAAAAGCTGTAAATCAAATATTTCTAGTGAGTGGCTATAACTACTCTGATGTCGGGAAATTTCATCCAAAAATATCTATCGAGATAAATTTTGAAGCAAGCTAACTTGTGCGGTTGTTTATTGAAAGCCTCTTTTGAGCCATACATTTTCAAGTATAAATCTATATTCTTTTTTATTTTGGAAATCAAATCCAACCTCGTGGATATTCATTGTTTTTTTTATATTGTTAATCCATTTAGATACATCTGATAGTCATAATCCCTTTATAAAGATATAAAAATTTGGGATTGTAACCTGCATACAATGAACCATCTTCAGCATTAATAGATTTTCATACTTATTGTCATCTAGAAGTTTTGTTTATTTTTTGTGGGAACTTTATATGTCACACATGGGATTAAAACTTTTCATGACGCACTACCTATCTTACCGAACGTACTAGTCAATTGGTTGGGTCTGGTTTCTTTTATACCTCTAGTATTAAAGAGTTTTTAATTTCCACAACATGATTTCTTTCAGGATCAAGGATTTGCATCCTCCTATGTGTCATATGGTCGTGAATGTTCGAAATGAAACCGCGCATATACTTGTCAATTATTGCTTCTTTTTTTTGTCGGAACATCTATGGATATAGTATTTGATCGAGGAAAAATGTCTAATATTATCCAAATATATCGCATAAGACCTTCTCAATGGGCCTATGTTCTCTCTTCATCATGGCTAGTCACATGCACAAGCTAACCGTTGTATTTGTTATAACTACACAACCTCATGCTCCCTGGTTGACGTTTATATCTCAACCATGTTGATAAGTAGCCATCATTATTCCAAAATCCAAACTTGATAATGAATCATATAGATATAGAAATATATAAATATTAAAAATATCAAAAATATTTATATCATTAAATTTACAATATATCAAATGATTCACGAATCTTCAAATGTTGAAGACTATGGAATGCGTGAAATTTGACCTATGAAAGTTCAAAATTCAGTTAACTCGAACCGAGGCAATATTTTAGGTTTGAGTGAGTACTCTCAATCTTGTAAATTAAAAATGAAAATTTTGATTGTTTTAAGTAATTTAAGCTCTAAAAATTATTTACCAATTGGTTGTCGTGTTGTCCAAATGTTGAATTTTGTGGATCAAGTAATTAATATAAATGATATTGTCTAATAATTCGTAACATAAGTTAAGATGGTTTGGCAACATGAAAAATACTTCTTTCATTTTTTCTAGTTTTGTGTTAAAATCTTTCACAGATTTTGAATCGACCAATGCGTTATAAAATTCCATAAATACATCTGCATCATCTTATTTTACCGTCGACTTTTTTACGTTTGGCTTCGGCCTGTTGTAGTTATAAGATGAGGATTAATTTGAATACCCCCGATTCGAGGAGGCAAATTATTATTCTTCAAACACGCTTCCTCATTAGCATTTGAAGATTGCACTTGGTTATAAGCTATCTGAACTGAATTTTTTGGAGCATTAATCGGTCCGCCTCATACCCTGGTTGATTCTTCGACTTTAATCTGATCTTCAACCGGAGCTATTAATACTCCAAACGTTAAAGCTCTCTTTTTTGTTGTCTCATTAGCCAGATCCCCTGACAGTAACCCTTGGTGAAAAGTTGTCATCGTCACTCCCTCTTTGCAATTATCCAAACTTTTCTTCTTCAAAACAAATCGTTTTGTGTAGTCCTTTAATTTTTCTCCAACTGTCTGTTTGCATTGGATAATCGTGTCACCGTTTACCCTCATCTCTTTGCTACCAACAAACCGTCTTCGAAAAGCAGTATAAAAATCCCTAAAATTCAAAATAGATCTCATCGAAACCGATTGTACCATTTCAAAGTTGTTCCTTTAAAGGTTTGTGAAAATGCACAACGCACCAGCCCGTCGTCGTCTTTGAAATTCATCCTGTAATTTTTTAATGGTTTGATGTGATCGTCCAGATCCCGCATCCCATCGAACTTATCAACCTTAGCAATATCAAAATGTTTCGGAAGCGTAATAGATCTAATTTCAGTTGTCAACGGAGAGTTCCTCCAATCAATACCCTGCACGTACTGATCTCCAGTTCCCATGACTGCATACAAATTCTGATCAGTCTCCGCATATTGATTTGATGTGTTCCCCACACACCAGTTAGATTCCCTCAAACAACGAGGAATATTGTCCTTTCTAAATCTGTGTCCCTTCTTATATTTTTGGGGTTGTTACCTTCTTCCTTCGAAGAACCCCTGTACCTTTTAAAACCAGAGGCAAAGCTCTCAACCTCCTCGTCACTAGATGTGACAAACTTTTGTGCGTCCTAATTTCTTTTCCGAGAAGAATAACGCTCTTTTGGAGCTTCGAACAACACATTCTTCTGCTCATTCCTGATCTTTCGATCCGTGCAAGATCGATCAGATTGGTTTTCAATTTCAGTTTTCTCATTTACTTGTCTCACTTCGGACTTTAGCTTTGCCGAGTGAATTTCCTACTCTCTTTGCTTGTATTTCTTATTTAGCGCATATATCTTATCCAGGAGCTAGTTCATACGCATTTCTATATCAGATTGAGTTTGAATCGGAACAGATCCTTCTGGTCTATTTTCATTCCCATGTAAATCTTCTCTTAGTGTTTCAATTGTTGATCGAGCCAACAGGTTGTTTCTTCAAGATCGTTTTACAAGGTTGACAAAATTTGAACTAGTAGAAAAGACACTGATTATCAGTCGTCCCAAGTGAAGTCGCCAATTTGGTGAGTTTGATTAATTCGGATTGCTTAAGTAAACAGGAGAAGAAGTGTTCTAGAGAGAGAAATATATTTTAGAGAGAGAAAATAAAAGTACGCAAGTGATCTAAACTCACAAATTTAACCTCTTTATTAGTTTAGCTTACAACTGAAACAATTACATAAACAGGGTAAATTTCACTCTTAGTCCTTGACTAAAAGGCATGGTTACGAAATCCTCCTCTAACTTTACCAAGTGTTACATAATGCTTTTATTATTTACAATTAAGTTCCTGAATTTCCATTTCCTTATCATTACCAACTAAACATGAATATGGGACCTTCAACATTTCTTCCAACTTAGCATCGTTCTTGCTTGATCCTACTATAGACAACTTGAAATGGTAGGGAAACGGGATCCTCACTGCCTTAACATCAAACATGTTGAATCGATGTAGTACTTTCTAAATGTAGCTTCATTGAGACAAGTGTAATGATTTTCTGTTTTTCCTTCCGATAATCTTCTTTTCTCTTCAAAGATCCTTCCTCTCAAACTCGAAACTAGGTGGCTTCTGTATCTTCGCAATATGTGACATACTACAAGCAGCTATGCGCATATAATCCATATAGAACAATATGTAAACATAATAATCATCAAACATATTTTGATGATACACACAACTATCATATGGACACCATGTGAACCACGTTGAAACCATGAATGTATCAAATATTTTGTATCATTGCATGGGTGACTGTTTCAAACCATACAATGACTTTTTCAACAGACAAACTTTGTCCGTCATTTTAGGTTAGAGAAATCCTTCGGGTTATCTCAGTAGATTACTTCCTCCAATTAACCATATATAAACCATTAGCTATTGTGGAAAATATTAATCGAATCAAATTGAATTTCATCATTAGAAAAAATGCTTAATTAAAAAAAAATTCTTCTCTTTGAGTAAAACTATTAGCGACTAGTTTTTCATTGAATCAAGGTGCGTCAAACCCTATATTAACATTTTTTATACTCGTTTACAACCTACTACCTCCTGTCTTTTAGGCAAGCCACTAAGCTTCTATGTCTGATTATGTTGAAGAGATTCAATATTTTCCACCATAGTACTAATCCAACGATTTTCTTTTGAACTCGCTCTAACTTCCATATAGCTACTAGGTTCCTGCATCTCAATTTCTTCGGCAAGTGACAGAGCATATGCAACTAGGTTTGTATACCTTTTTAGTGGTATAATGTTATGTTATAAGGTTGTTGTTCTAGTTCGGGGGCATCATCATCACTATCATCCAATGCTCACCATTTACCTTTTAATTATTTATGCCCCTCAAATATTTTTCACTACTTTCGTATTATGTGAGAATACATATTATTTTGTTCTGAAATATATTTTTCGGGCATGTAATTCTTTTATTCAATCATGCATGTACGTATGATCATAAATAACGAAATAAAAACATGAGTCCGTTGCAATTCTATTTTTCATCATTCATTTGTTATTAGATTAATATATTATTTGTTTGAACTTTAAGTTTGACCTCTTACTTCAAATATAAGTGTGTTTTTAGTCCAAGGAGTTGTTTTTCTAAATTATGGAATATAAATATTTATATAAAAAAAATATTTTTTTTCACTCCACACCCATTTTATGTGCTTGTGGTCATATCACAATTAATTAGTAATCAATTTTTTTTGGATGTGACGAAGTCTTTTAAATGCTTTACTACACAGGTCAGACCATCCCTTAGGCCAAATTTTGATCGTCATATTTAAGTTTATTAGATGTTTCATTACTGACTTTTTAGAAGATAAAGACATCCTCTATTGACACCTGTCCATTATAATGATGATTTTTTATTAAATATTTTTGACATACCTATAAAATGAACTTTAAAAATTTTTGTGAGGGTTGAAGTAAAACGGTAGATTGACGAAGACATAAAATTAAAATAAAAAGTATATCAAAACATTTTAGATGATTGTGACGTATCTTATTTAATGCATGTCACGTGTTACTAATGTTTATGATATATTATATTATAAATAGATCATTCATTCACTATACTGAAAGTGAAAACAATGTATGTATTATAAAAGAGTTCATATTCATAAATTTAATTTTCATTCATATCGTGTCCAAAATTTTCACATCGTTGGTAATATACCTTAAGGAAAAATTATGTAATCAAACTTGGAGTTGTGTGTAGAAAATATTTTCAAATTTGGAGTTGTATGTAAAAAGCTTTTCAAGATATCATGGTTCCAAAAAGCTGAAAACCTAAATCATGTCAATGGTGACGACACACTCAAGATTGCAGAGAGATATATCTAGAAATAGTTCTCAATATTAAATTTGACGGACGAAACTTTATCAATTCTGATAAATTATTTTACTTAGACTATGTGAAATTGATTTACTTGTCATGTCCTAATTTTTATAATGGTCAATTGGGGAACTAATGACTTCACAATAAAGAAATTATTGGGTCATCCTTCCACCAGTGCATTAAGTACATCGTTGGTGATCGAGTATGGATCGTCTCAAGCAGTAAATAATCAACAAGATAATATTATGTTGTGGAATTTGACACCGAGGATACCATCTTATAAGAAATATAGAGTCCGCTGGGGGAGAAATCTGAGGTAAAACCTCCCATCGGATATCAAAAATAGATAGGTCATTGGCTCAGTAATAACATTTCGTTTTATTAAACCTCAACCTTTGGATGATAATTGTGATTTAGATCTAGAAGAACGAAAGTCATTAAAGATATGGACTTAGCTAGACGGGGAGTTCTAGCACTAGTTCTTTTGTTTTTTAAATTTTAATTTTGATATTTTGCATGGAATATTTTTTGACGTTATAGAAGTTAATGAGTAAACCATATGTCACCACGTCGTGATCGACATAAAAACTTTGGTTGATACAACAAAAATAAAAATAATTTTCACCATAAAAAGTCATAGATATTATTAAAGAGTTGGAGGTACTATTGAAGGATGAGCATATAAAAAAAATAAAAATACCCACACTAGTTGGCGAATTTCATATTTCTTAACAAAAGAATCAAAGATATATGTATCAATTTTATATATTAAATCGTACATCCTCAAATTGCACTTGTCCACTACCGTGAGTTGATCAATTGGTCGATGTGACAGTTATACATGAATTTTTCTAATTTATTGAGGTATTATCCAAATGAAACCAAATCAAGGTGAACCAAGACGACGAGGAAATCATGGTGTTCATGAGTAGGTGGAGTTTTTACAATTTGTAAGGTTCCTTCATTCAAAGAAAAATAAAATTAGAGCTACGTATCAGAGGCTAGTCAACAGTGTTTTGACAAGTCGATTAGAAAAAACATTAAAACGTATATTGGCAACTTGATAGTTTATACCGATGAAAATAATATCCATATCTCGAGTTTATTAGAGACCTTCATAAATCTAAGAAAATATAATATGAAAAAAAAAAATCGTAGTGTTTCTTTGGGGTACGGTTAAAAATATTTATAAGGTACATTGTTAGTAAAAATTAAGGAAACATACCTGGTTCAACTTCAAGAATTGATTGATACGTTGCCACCAAAGTTCATAAAGAAGTCGGAAACTAACTAGGGGAATTATAGCTCATGCAATATTTATTTCACAAGCCTCTGATAAAAAGTAATGTATTATTTGATATATTAAAATGAGTCAAGAAATTCTAGTGGAACCCGAAGTCCACTACAACCTTCAATAAACTCAACCAATACTTGACCTCAATAGAGATACTCTTTAAACAAAAAGAAAGAATCTCTATTTTTATACTCATTAGTTTCTGAGTATGTAGTGAGTTATGTACTCACCCGAGAAGAGGTCTATAGACCAGTGTATTACATAAGAAAATATTTGATAGATTCTAAAACTAAATACTTCAATCACAAAAAATTATCTCGCGGTTATTAGTTTTGTATCCCAAAAGATGTGCCCTTACTTCTAATGCCATATCAATATAGTACGTCTTTACCCATGTGAAGTGTTCTCTAAAACTGGATGTGTCTGAACATCTAACATAAGTTGGAAGAATAGAAAATTCAATATGAACTATGTACAACAATCAAAAGGCAAGTAATTTCTCATTTCATGAGCGAGTTCCAAGCCGAGAGACGCGTAGATCATACAAAACTGGAAAATAAGGTTGTCTTCATCAATTGGTCATCATATTTTTGTCCTTATGAGGGTGTTCGAGACCTCACTTTACAAGTGTGTCAATAATGTATGAGTTGAAGATCTGCATTATAGTAAGAAGGTCTCGGTAGCTAAGGTTTTCTAATGCATAGGGGCGGTAAAATAAGAACATAAAAACCATTTTCATGGTGGTATAAGCTTGATTGTGGGGATCCATACTAACGCTATTGTGACTCATATAAAAAAATCCTGAAGGGCCTCAATATAATGATAGAAGGGAATTCACTGAACATATGAGCTTAATTACACGGGGAGTTTAAGCACCTATTCTCTTGTTTATTTAACTTTAATTCTGATATTTTTGTATGGAATGTTTTATACGTTGTAGCAGTTAGCAAGTAAATAACATTTTCACTAGAGAATTTTGAATTTATTATTAAAAAGGTGAATATGATATTGAAGGTTGAGCATATAAAGTAATCAAATTACCCACCTTGGTTGGAAAATTATGTACTTGTTATAGAATGAACAATTGAGGATGTGCATCGAGTTTACATATTAAACTATACATGTGTGAACGAAGACTTTCCACTATGGAAAGTTGATCAATTGGTTGATGTGACAGTCAGGTATGATTTTCTCTTGTTCATGGATGCGTAAACTAGATACAACTAAATCAAGATGAGCCCACCTTAGATGGAAAATTATGTACTTGGTAAAAACAAAAAATTAAGGATATATATCAAGTTTACATATTAAACTATACATGTTCGAACGAAGACTTTCCACCACGGAAAAATGATCAATTAGTTGATATGACGGTCCAACAACCGACTATGTGATTTATACGTCTTACAAGATTTATTTCACAAGCCTTATAGAAAAGTCACATCATATTTGACATATTAAACAGAGCAAAGAAATTCTAATAAGACCATAAGTTCACTACAGCCTTTAATGAACTCAAGCAATACCTAACTTTAACATGAATATTGTCGAAACCAAAGAAGATGGTACCTATATTTTTATACTTGTCATTTTCTACCAATGTAGTGAGAAATTTACTCACCTGAAAATAAAATTAGATCCATAGACTAGTGAATTACATAAGAAAATTATTGATAGATGTCGAGGCTATGTACCTCAACTTAGAAAAATTGACTATCGGTTTTATTGTTGCGTCCCAAAAAGTGTGTTTATACTTCCAATGTCATATCATTGTGGTGTGCACCTCGCTTCTCTTTGTGAAGAGTTCTCTAAATATTGGATGTGTCTAAACATCGAACATGGGTTGGAAGAATATAAACTACAATTTGAGTTATGTAAAACAATCAAAGGGCAATTAATTGTTCATTTCATATGCCAGTTCAAAGTCGAGATATATGTAGATCATACGAACCTGGCGAATAAGGTTGTTTTCCTCAACCGGCCATATATATTTTGGTCCTTATCAAGGTTCCCGTGACATTACTATGTAAGTATGTAAATAATGTTTGGTTGAAGTTCTTCGACATCATTGAAGCTTATAATATGAACCGTGTGGCTCGATAAATAGGGCATATTCATATGATACCATATCCCCTATGATATATTTTGCCAAAGACTAATATACATGTCATGGTGAGGTTTCTTTTGGGACGTAGTGATCAACCTATAGTCTAGAGGCCCAAAGATATACGTTGGTGATAACCGTCCTACTAGCACGTATGTGGTTAATAGAGATCATGGTTCGTTGGACATTATTGTAATGAAACAACGTGATGGAACTGTGACTGTACAGGAGAGATACAATTGTTTACTTGATTTATTTTGTCTTGTGCATGTGCATACATATTAAGTTGTTTTATATTATATTATGAATTTGTTTAAGTATCGAATTTTGACTATGGTTTAGTGTGTTATGATTTTATCGAGACATGTTAAGTAAATAAATATGATTAATACATATATAACTCATATAGCTTTGTAATAATGTAAATTATTATGGCAATAAAAGAACCGCGGAGGATAAATACATAAGGCAACGATAATTTGAGAAATCTAAATGGAAAAAATAAAATGACACAACCTTGTACAGTTCTGTCATTAAAAACAAAAACGAAACAAAATTACAAATACAAAATATAATCAAATATTTCTTATTTGTTTGGGTAATTTGATTTATATGTATATCTATTTTCTTTGTCACTTACTGTCATAAGTTGATCCATCAGCATAAATTCATCTCTCTTGTTCGTGATGTGGTTATTCACGTCATTGGTATGTTTTTGGTTAATTTTGTGTCGGTGAGATTTCTTTTATACAATTATATTGAATATTTCCGTCCTTCATATCCAAGGTTAAAAAATTAGTATGTTCTTAGGCTCTCTAAATATTTTCACCTAGTTTTGGTATATTTTTTATGTTATGAGGCTTACGGTGGAACGATATGATACCTACCGTTGAGGAAATATATCTTCCATATTAATAGTTTCCATATTTTGGCATGGTTTTCACTATTATTTTGGTATCTTGTGCCAAATAAAGATCTCTAACAAAGCGTCATATTAGTTTTTAGATTTAGAGTTCATTTTTACCATAAATTATGCTTGTTTTCTATAGTATTAGTTTATAATAATGTAATCCATGAAGACTAATCAACTTTTGAAATGTGTCAGATAAAGATATTGTAATCCACCATGATTACTCAAATAGTTTCGCATGTTGGATAAGACTAACATAACAAACAAGGACAAATTTTATTGTCAACACACGTTTGATAAGTATAACATAAATTATGAGGCCTTTTTTATCTGAATACATGGTTAGTACATTACAATTCTACTATATCTTCTATCCAAATATTATATGATATTATCTAAAAAAAATTATAAGCCATAATTAAGTTAGTAAATAAAGTAATTAAGTTCAAACATTAGATAATCACGCTCAAACGAAGTAATGAATAAAAACATGATATATTCATATATTATATAATTAGTTTTGAAAATAATATTGACATAATCAAGTCCAAATATTTTATGATCAGGCATGCTTTACATCAACTTCAAACATTACATAATTAACAAATTAAAAATAAATAAATAAATATATAAATAAACACATTGGCATGATAAAGTTTTGCACGTTTTTGGTCAAATTGGTCACTCATGTTTATTTGTCAATCAAGACTGGTGGCTGATTAGGCCATATTTGTTGATTCTTTGGTAGTACTAAATTTCTCGTGAACTTTCTTATTTCGTATAGTGATACATCCAATCTCTTTGATAGGCTCTCGAAGTGATAGACAATTGCATAAGAGTAAAAACATTACGCATCATTTGACAGAAAAAGCTGTAAATCAAATATTTCTAGTGAGTGGCTATAACTACTCTGATGTCGGGAAATGTCATCCAAAAATATCTATCGAGATAAATTTTGAAGCAAGCTAACTTGTGCGGTTGTTTATTGAAAGCCTCTTTTGAGCCATACATTTTCAAGTATAAATCCATATTCTTTTTTATTTTGGAAATCAAATCCAACCTCGTGGATATTCATTGTTTTTTTATATTGTTAATCCATTTAGATACATCTGATAGTCATAATCCCTTTATAAAGATATAAAAATTTGGGATTGTAACCTGCATACAATGAACCATCTTCAGCATTAATAGATTTTCATACTTATTGTCATTTAGAAGTTTTGTTTATTTTTTGTGGGAACTTTATATGTCACACATGGGATTAAAACTTTTCATGACGCACTACCTATCTTACCGAACGTACTAGTCAATTGGTTGGGTCTGGTTTCTTTTATACCTCTAGTATTAAAGAGTTTTTAATTTCCACAACATGATTTCTTTCAGGATCAAGGATTTGCATCCTCCTATGTGTCATATGGTCGTGAATGTTCGAAATGAAACCGCACATATACTTGTCAATTATTGCTTCTTCTTTTTGTCGGAACATCTATGGATATAGTATTTGATCGAGGAAAAATGTCTAATATTATCCAAATATATCGCATAAGACCTTCTCAATGGGCCTATGTTCTCTCTTCATCATGGTTAGTCACATGCACAAGTTAACCGTTGTATTTGTTATAACTACACAACCTCATGCTCCCTGGTTGACGTTTATATCTCAACCATGTTGATAAGTAGCCATCATTATTCCAAAATCCAAACTTGATAATGAATCATATAGATATAGAAATATATAAATATTAAAAATATCAAAAATATTTATATCATTAAATTTACATATATCAAATGATTCACGAATCTTCAAATGTTGAAGATTATGGAATGCGTGAAATTTGACCTATGAAAGTTCAAAATTCAGTTAACTCGAACCGAGGCAATATTTTAGGTTTGAGTGAGTACTCTCAATCCTGTAAATTAAAAATGAAAATTTTGATTGTTTTAAGTAATTTAAGCTCTAAAAATTATTTACCAATTGGTTGTCGTGTTGTCCAAATGTTGAATTTTGTGGATCAAGTAATTAATATAAATGATATTGTCTAATAATTCGTAACATAAGTTAAGATGGTTTGGCAACATGAAAATACTTCTTTCATTTTTTCTAGTTTTGTGTAAAAATCCTTCACAGATTTTGAATCGACCAATGCGTTATAAAATTCCATAAATACATCTGCATCATCTTATTTTACCGTCGACTTTTTTACGTTTGCAATAATATTTTTGTTTATATGATATTTGCATAACATGTGGATTGTATTAGGAAATACATTTCCAATAGCTCTCGTTTAAATCTTGACTTGTCAAGATAATACTCGTAAATGTAAAAATATTATCGACTATCATTGAATGTAGAACACTTGAAGTCCATACTCAAATATTATCGACTATCACTAAATTTAGAATACTCACAGTCCACATGTAGTTCGCTTACTTTTCTCGACTCATAAAAACGAAACAAATGTAAAAGTATCAAGTTGCTTGAAGTTACACCAATAATTTCAAATGATATGATTTTGTACCTCGTCGCCGTGTAAGTATTATCCATGATAAGTACTCTTGGAAATGTTGTCTGATGGCATCATAAGTAATTGTATTTTTTAATTTTTGATAACAAGCATTACATTTATGATTGGCCGGTATTTTCAACACAGTGATGTTTTCGCTAACAATTATAGATGGTTTGCATGTTTGATACATTTTCCAGGTTATAGTTCTCAAAAAAAAAATATCCCTAGGACAAGAACCCGATAATGATAACTTACATACCAACTTATCGTTTTTCATGTTTACGTTTCACGACTTGTAAATGATATTTGAAGTGCGTGGCCTATGGCCTATGGGTGGTTGTGTTTTCCGCATATATTGGAAAATCAGTAATAATCAATGAGTGATGTTATATGAAAGGTTCTTAATTGGAATGGACACTCGTGTTTTTCTTATAAAGACATTTTCTTCACACCATCGAAGCCAATCTTTTTATCAAAGTGTAATACATCTCGCATTTGTAATATAACTTTAGATACTTTTTATTATAACCATTGTCATTAAGCTAAAAATGATGATGTATTATAATTTTTGACCTACATGCTGAACTCATTCGGTCAAATCAAATTTAATGTAATATTCGTATGAAAAAACAACATCAATTTTTCATATATGTGTAATCGACAATCAAAAATTTTGCTTCAACAGATTTCTACAAAATTCAATCTCAATCTAAATTAGACACAACAAACAAATTATAATAAAGAATGTTTAAAAAAGTAACATTCATATAAAAAAATCAGTATTTTGTATAAACGCATGAAAATGCTTAATACATTGTGTTGCAATGCTGAGCAATTTTGTACAAATCTTATGATTTTATTCTCGCGCGATTAAATTTGGTTTTCCTAAAAATCGTCTATCTTTTTTAGTGATGTTCCGTGATTTTTTTGAACTTCGATCATAATTACGTTTTCTATATAATTGAACTCGAATTTAATATTAAAATTATTTAAAAAAATAGTTTGTCCAAGATAATTGATTTCAAAGATTCAAAATTATTTTATTTTATAAACTTAAAAATGAGTTTATTTAGGGACAAAATATAAAATAGAAAAATAGAAAAGACTAATCGATAATAATTCTAGCAACTATATAGGCCAACGCGCCTAGATTTTTTAACACGAGATTATTCAATGAAATTTTAGTGTTCAAATCGCTATTAAAATTTGATCGTTGAAACTTTAACAATTGGATTGTTTGCTTTAGATCATTTAAATTCAATTGAAATATTGTTGATATATGAAATAATATCATCCATTTACTACTCATATTTTTGTGTATTTATGAGAAAGACACATTTCACTTAAATATTTACCATCTAAGACTCACTAATACCCTAAATAACTTTAGTGGTTTTTATTTTGTGTTCAAACAAAAATCCATCGTCGTCTTCCTCGGTGAAACTTTGTTTCTGACATCCATCGGTTCTTCTCACTCACTCATACTACTCGTGTCATCGGTTCATAAACTTTTATCAGTCCTCGTTTGGATACGCATGAAGTTTTTCTCTTCTTAAAGAAGTAGTTATAAAACTACTCTATTTGCAAGAAAATAAGTATATAAATTAGGACTATTAGACAATAGCATAAGGACGATTTTTTCATTCATTAAACAATATATTTCAATCGTATGTAATGTAAGACGGGTTTGTGTTAAAACAAAATTACCATTTTAGGTTTGGGTCAGAGTTGCGTAGGAATGAAATATATATTTTAAAAAAAATTCAAGACATATCATGAGTGGTATTAGCTTTATTCATCTTTAAAAAACAAAACCAACGATATTTTCGGAATTGTTTTTCCGAGTTAAGGTTTAAAAGATACGGACTTTAAAAAATTTAATTTTATAGTGTAAACGAAAAAGATGCGAAACCTTTTTTGTTTTGTTAGATGAGAAATCCTTTTTGTTTTGCTAGATGAGAAACCTTCTTTGTTTTGCTAGATGAGAAACCTTCTTTGTTTTGTTAGATGCGAAACCTTCTTTGTTTTGCTAGACGCAAAACATGTTTAAATTTTCTACTACTAGGTGTCAATTCAGGCCCACTAGAATAGATGCTAGATGCAAAGACCCACTATGATAGATGCTAGTTGCGAAAGAAGCCCATTATGATAGATGTGAAACCATATAATGAGAAACCTGTGTACAATATATATTTTTTAAAAAAAATCAAAACCTATTAGAAATTATGCTAGTTTTGTTCGTTTTAAGAAAACAAAACCAATAATATTTTTGGATTTTCTTTTCGACTTATAGTTTAAAATATATAAAACTTTAAATTATAAAAAAATAGAATAAAAAAATAAAAAAAATTGTTTATCTTTTGAACATTCTCTAAAAATAGGGTTGTTGAATAAGTCATAAGATAAGCCTCCTAGAAATAAGCGAACAAAACTTGTTTTTGTTATTTGAGGGGTTAAAAACCATGTCAAATCATCGGTGTTTAACTTATGTTGCATTTGTACCACTAAGTTTCCTTCGTCCCAAAACGAATCACTGATATTTCAAATCGTTGCATTCTTGCCAATGACACGTGCAAATTAACAGGAGGCTAACATGTGTCACTTCAATGTACCCTTCCACATTTCATATACGGTCAACCGCCGCCATCTTGAGCGACTACGTTGGTCAACCTACTGTCTGCATACGAGCCTTCATCTTTTTGCCTCTGCACTTTCACCACCTACGACGGTCCAACACAAACCACCCCGCGCACTTTAGCATAAGCCACCGTCAGAGTATGTCTGGCTCAAGCGAGACGCGTCTCGATCTATCTTTTCGGTTTAGAACTAAAAAAACGAGTGGAGAACGAGTTGCTCTGACTAACTGCATAAACCAGATCTCTGAGGCGGTGGCCGAGTGGAGTAAGACACTCGGCGAGCTGAAACACCTCAACGACGGCAGTGGTGCAAGAGGAGAGTTGTTCGAGTGGTAGGTGAGTAATGCGGATACGTGTACATGTATAGATGTATTCGATTTTGAAGGAACTGATGGCAAAACCAACGGCAATGTGAAAGAAAAGATAACGAATGTTCCTAAGGTTATTGAGTAATGTTGATATAGTATGGCTTATTCTATACGTATCATCTACTCAAAAAATATTCAATCAATATCAAATGGGCCAGTTAATATATTGAATGGACCCATTTAATATATAAATAATAAAATAAATAGTAGTTAAAAATAAAATTTAAAAATAAAAGGTAAAAATCAATGAACAAACGTATTTTCGACAGGATATAATGGGTGACCGTATATGGAACGGGGAGGTATATTGTAGTGTCACGTGTCAGTCTCCTGTTAATTTGCACGCGCCAATGATAAGAATGCAACGATTGAAATATCAATGACTCGTTTCGCGCCAATGATAAGAATGCAACGATTGAAATATTAATGACTCGTTTTGAAGATGAATAAAGCTTAGTGGCACGAATGTAACAGAAGTCGAACACCAATATACAACAAAAATCGAACACCAATATACAACAAAAGTCGAACATCAATATTTAGCCTATTTAAGGCCAGATTATTATGCTTGTTTTAAAGATGGCGGTGGAATTTCCACCATGGAATGACTGTATTAGACAGGTCTAGGGCTGTCAACGGTTCTCCGGAACCGAGAACCGGACCGGGACCGAACCGATAAGGATCGGACCGAGAATTGGACCGAACCTTAACGGTCCGGTTCGCGGTTCCATTCTAAAAACCGAAAACCGATAAGGAACCGAAACAAAAAACCGGTTAGGAACCGAACCGATAGAACCGATAAACCGATAAGGAACCGAACCGATAAAACCGATAGGACCGAAGGAACCGATACGGAATCGAACCAATGAAACCGATAAACCGGTAGAACCGATAAGAAATCGGACCAATAAAACCGTTAAAACCGATAAACCGGTAGAACGATAAGAAATCGGACCAATAAAACCGTTAAAACCGATTATTTATTATT
Organism: Limnanthes douglasii subsp. nivea; assembly: GCA_036936605.1. Classification (NCBI taxonomy): domain Eukaryota; kingdom Viridiplantae; phylum Streptophyta; class Magnoliopsida; order Brassicales; family Limnanthaceae; genus Limnanthes; species Limnanthes douglasii. Next base: position 313,087,741 of record JAUPFV010000002.1, read on the forward strand.
ATTATTATATATTCTTTTATAGATTATAGTACCAAAATTAATAGTTAATTACCAATTTTTTAAGAAAATGAAATATCAACTTATAAACTTTAGTTTTTATATAATTTATTTTAATAAAAAAATAATTAAAAATCAATTTTTAATTGATTTTATTTTTTAAGTAGACCAAACCGGACCAAAACCGGACCGAAACGGGACCGGACCGAACTCGGACCGAACCGAAACCGGAACCGAACCGGACCGGACCATACCGAACCGAAAGCTTAACGGTTCGGTCCAGTTCCAAAAATTAGAACCGAAAGCTTAGCGGTGCAGTCCGGTCCGAACCGATAAGCTTAGCGATCCGGTCCGGTTCATTCAAAACCCGAACCGAACCGAATCAATAACCGCCCTAAACAGAGGCCTAATACTTTGAAGTTATTATTATTGGTTGTACTGGGCCTTAATTGTATCAAATATATTAAATTGAAAGCGTGTTGGATATTTATTATGATAAATAGTAGTGCCATAATTGAGTTGGGTGGTGGACCGAAATTCTATCAGATGCTACCGACCCGATTCGCAAATTTAAATTTCAGATATTTCAAGTGAGTTTTGGATTTGTTTTTCTAATGATACTTATATTAGAAAATGGGTGGTTTATAAATTGAATTCAGCTAATTTAAATTTGAAATAATAATGTTTTGGAATGGGTAGTGGAGTTAGCCAAATAAAGCATTTTTTTTATTAAAAGTTATGAATTTGTTGAAAATTTTAATATTTTTTTTAAATATGATTTTTTTAAATACAGTTTTATAATAATAAAAAACACCTAATTTCAAGACCAACCATTAATTTTTTGCAAAAGTTTTAATAATTGTTCCAAATCGTAATTTTGAGATTTAATAAATCTAAAATTTAAATTTAAGATTAATAGGATTTATTAGTGGTTTTGGTGAGATTTTTCCTTGTTGATTCAACTTTTTCTAGTAATTTAATATTGTTTGATTTAGGTTTTAAATTTTTAAGCTTCTGGATTTTAATTTTAGAAGTTCATAAATATAGTTTGGGTTGAATAGAGAGAAAGTGTTTGTAAAATGTAAAAATTTAAAAAAAATGATAAAAAAAACATAAGTTCAAAGTTAAAAAAAAAAGAGTAAACTGGTAAAATTATATGTTGAAATAAGTTAAAAAATTTAAATGAAAAGAATAATAAATAGTACTGAAAAAATGACACTTTCCATCGTTATTTGTTTGAAAAAATGACACTTTCCATCGTTATTTGTTTTTTTTTTAAGATTCTAATTTCGTATTTTATAGAATTGTATAAAAAACTTGATTTAAATTGGTTTCAGATTGGTTTCGATCCGTACATAATTGATGTAATAAACAAACTTAAAAAACTATCACATGGTTGATAAAATCATCATCGAATAAAATAACTAGAAATAATCACATTTTATAAAGAATAAAATAATGATTGTTTGTTTTCTATAAGTAAAGTTGTTAAGTTGTATTCATCATGGTCGGTTCGGAATAGAGGCAATATTTGGAATGTTTTGTAAAGTTTATTAATACAGTTTATTTTGGTCCAAAGTCTATTAATGGTACGACTCTTAATTCTGTCCGTGAGCAGTCTTGCGAGTTTACTGAGGTGGGAATGTAATAGGTTGCTTGTGTTAGCTTAAAGTTTTGGTTAAATTTGGGTTCAGTTTTTGTTAACCATTTTCAAATTGTATAGAATTTTTTTTAATAAATAGTCAAAAACGGTTTTGTTTTTTTAACCAAGAATTTTAAATTTTGTATTGCAGTGAATTGTGGGTATAGTTAACCAAATATAGAAGAACACAAAATTACTCATCCCAACAACTTTTTTATACTCAACATTTAACCAAAAACTCTAAAAAAATTCAAAAACTCAAAAAAAATTAAAAAATCCAAAAAATCACTAACAAACTCCATAAACTCTTAAACCTCCATAAAGCGACAAATTTGTTAAAAAAATCAAAACCATTAAAGAATGGATTCAGTACGTGAGAAGCTTTCTGAGGAGCGTGGAACTCCAAACATGGTAGTTGTTCAAACCAATCTTTCGAAAAAAAGTTTCCTTTTTGTAGTTGTTCTAATTTTAGAAAGTTGGACCCGAAATACCTCACCGATTGAAGCCCCATAAACCGGCGGGATGAAGAACCTTCATATTTGATTATGATGATGCACCGCCGGGGGTAGTCATGCCCAACCGGCGGTGTCATCGACTTCCACCCGTCGGTTTCAATGCTAGGCTCCTGCCGGGGTTGGAGCTTCTCCACCGGCGGGTGATACTCCTTGGCTTTATTTACACATAATGAAGGATAGTGTGGACCATCCCTGCCGGTTGTTCAATTTTCAACCGGCGGATGACAACGCCGCCGGCGGTTCACGTATTTCACCCGACGGGATTTTTATTACACCGTCGGTATCGAGGTAGTTACCCGCCGAGTGAGTTGAGCAGAATCGACGGTGGGACAATTATCAACTGCCGGTGGAAAACTTCCCCGGCGGTTGAAAAGGTCCCCGGCGGTGTATAGTTTTTCAACCGGCGGGTGGAGTCAGCAATTTTGATTGTGTCAATCTAACATAATGTACGGTATTTTTATGTATCTTGAAGAGTTAAAGGCTGAAGAGTTAAAGAATGAAGATTTAAATCTGAAAGAGTTAAAGGATGAGTTGTATAGTTCGTGCATGGTGAAGGAGGAGGAAATACCGGTGTCTTGCTCGGTCGATTATAACCACTTGTTCGACACCAAATGTCACTACTCTCAAGTGGAGTTGATTGAATTGGTTAAGCAGACCGCAACGGATAACGAGTTTGTGGTAATATTACGACGATGCGATAGACTTGATCGAAAAACTTTGAGAATTGAGTTTGTGTGTGAAAGATCTGGAGTTTACACAAAATTGGTAGATCCGAATCATCTAAAGAGGAAGTCAACCGACACGAAAAAATGTGGATGCCCTTTCACCCTCAAAAAAAAGGAAGTTGGGTGATGATTTGTGGGGTTTAGAGGTCGAATGCGGCGTTCACAATCACGATACTACATCGTAGAAAGAAGGTCATTCGTAATTGAGACGATTGAACAAAAAATAGATGGATTTCGTAGTTAGTTCTATGAAAATGGGATCCCGTCCTCGGGACATTCTCAGTGGGGTGAAGAAATTGAACCCGGAGAATTCTTCTTCAATGTGCACCATCTACAACGCTCAACTAAAACACAGCAAGCTCGAGAAAGGCGGTTGGTCGCAATTCCAATACTTGTTGGATGAAGTAAAGCGGCTAAACTACTACGAATTTCATAGAAAGTCCAAAGACGAAAGCGATGTCATAGGTGAGTTTTTATTCGCGCACCCGGTTAGTTTGGATTTGTTACGTACATTTTTGAACGTCACTGAAACTGTCGCTACTAAGTGTGGATGAGACACCCTTGCTGCAATAAAAAATGCAGATGAGCAAAAAACAATTACTTTGATCCGCGAATTTCACACAACATTCCCAAAAGCAAATCTGTCAAGCTTTTAGGAATTAATCCCCATTGAAAACTGCCCTAGTGAATCCTTCGATCATGTACCAACTAATTCTTGTGTAGAGACAAAATTAGAAAAAAAAATGAGGATGTCATTAAGCAAAAGGTCGACTCATCTGAAGATGACTCCGAACAAAATGACCGATTGTTGTTTCTTTTTTTCTTTGTATTATGACCTCATCTTTGTTGTTGATGACCAATTTTGTGAATGCTTAACTATTTGGCATTCAAACGCATGTCTTTATAAGATCAGAAATATTCTTCAATTAATAAATACTTTCCTATTTCCTCATTTATTTGCCAAGTTTTTACTTATCATGAATTATGTTCTTTTTTATTTTATGAACAAGTCATTATTACCTCGAACTCCAATATACGTCACAAATGAATTTTTAATATCTTAAATAAACATAGCGCATTTTGGCAAATTTTAGCACTTCGAATATAACTAGTGCGTTTATAGAACGTTAGCACTTTAAATATAATTAGTGCATTTAGAGAACGTAGCACCTCGAATTTGATTAGTGCGTTCAGAGAACGTAGCACTTCAAATATAATTAGTGTATTTAGAGAACGTAACACCTCAAATTTAATTAGTGCTTTTAGAGAACGTAGCACCTCGAATATACTTAGTTACTCTTGGTCAATAGCTTCAAAGATGATTAGTCTTTGACCAATTACCAAGATAATATAAGTACTTGTATTTAAAACAATCATTAGCCACAAAAGAATTTTATTAATATCCTCGAATATATGCATGACACCTCATTAAAACCTTATTGGGCCAACATGATAGGAAAGAGTATGTCAATTATTCAAAAAGTTTCGAAAGAAAAAACTATTCCTAATATATCTTTAAATGTTTTATATTCCAAGAATGTTGTAGTAATCTGCCTTGTTCATTACAAAGTCGATATGTGCCCAATATTATTTACTTCATTACCACATAAGGACCCTCACAGTTCGTGGCCATCTTTCTAAGTCTCTTGTCCTTTGTATCGAGGAATAATTTCCTTAAGATTTTGTCACCTACTTTAAAATCCATTCTTCGCACCTTCGAATTATACCGAAACCTCATCAAGGATATGTTGGACCATTAGTGAATAAAAAATATTATACCTCCCTAATATGTCTGACCCTAGAGAGACGATCCACCTCTTGAACAATAGCTTCTGACTTTTCCACATAAAAGGCTCATCTCTTCTGAAAAACAGGCTTTATCCTCGAATTTATAGCTAGGCTGTGACATATTATTTCAGATGGAACTCCTATCACATCCTCTGTTTTCCAAGCGAAAACATCTAAATTATCAAACAAAAATTATAACAACTGATAACGCAAAGTAGGAGACAACAATGTTTATATTTGTAAAGTTTTCCCATTAGAAAAAAATTGTTCTTCAATATCTCCACTCAGTGTTAAGGAACCTGAGGTTTCCCTCGGATCATCTATTCTCTCTTCATCTGAGGTTAACCCCTTTGGTTGCTATTCAGTCATCTGATCCTCAGAACTAGAACCTCAAACTCGGAGTTGTGTTGCATAACATTCTCTGACCACTTACTGGTCACTTTAAACCACACTACACGATCTCCAATGACATATTTCAAATATTGATGGCTAGTACACACAATAGCATACATTCTCGAAAACCAAGATCTCCCAAAAATAGCATTGTAGCTGGTTGGACATTCAACCACCATGAATAAGACTTGAACTTTCTTTTTAAACAGACCTTTTCGCATACACACTTCACCTTCGAATTCCTTAATCACTTAAGTTCTTACCCATGTAAACCCAATTATATAATGATCGACTGACAAATTCGAGACGGATTACGCATCCTATCATACGTAAACTTGAATAATACATTTGTAGAACTGCATGTATATATCAGAACACGTCGGATCTCAGTTCCAGATATATATTCCCTTATAACCATTGCATCCTCATGAGGACCAACTATTCCTCTTAAATCATCCGCATCAAAACATAATAAAAAGAGTATCATGTTTTCCATATAAATGAGTATACATTCTTTCTTCTACTCGAGTTGTTAAACTGCCAACGTGCATTATCCTGATCTATTAGTATTACCACACATAGAATCTCCCCAAAGATTTCCAAATATTCAAAATAATCACATAAGTTTCGAACTCGTCCTTGATCTACTGGTTCATCCACAGCCACCAAGATTAATCGATCTGGTTCTTTGTCCAAATATTCTAATGTCGCATCAAAATCATCAAAATCATCACAATTAGAATCTAAAATCATCAATGCACTTTCTTGATTCGAATTTGGATTAGCTTTGCTGTGCCGATGAGCTTGGAGGTTTCGAAACACTGCTTTGCCCTTTGACAAAAGCTGCCAATGTACCATTTTCTATTAAAACATGTATCTCCTTCTTTAAAGCTATACAATCTGCAGTGTCGTGCCCAATATCATTATGATACTTGAAAAACATGTTATTTCATTCATCTCTGGGTCTATTTATTGAAGCTGGCTTTTTAAAATTTATATGACCTTTGGACTTCTCGTAAATAGCAGTAACATTCTCAGTCAAATCAGCATAATACTCTGGCCTTATCCAGTGATTTGGCATTGGTGTTTAATGTTGATTGTTTGTTGTTACTTGAAAATGAACCCCTCCTGTTCGAGGAGGTAAATTGTTATTTTTCCTCGGACGTGAATGTACGTGATAGCTTGGATTAGTAGATCATTGCCCCGAATTTTTCTGTACAAAGTCAGGTCCACCTAGAACTCTATTAGACTCCTCTACTTTTATATGATCTTCCACTTGAGCCATTAATGCCCCAAAATTCAATGCTCTCCTTTTTGTCGTTTTATTTTCCAAATCTCCTGGTAAAAACCCATGTTGAAATGCAGCCATAGCAACTAGCTCTTCACATTTCAAATCATGTGTTTGTTAACAAAAAACGCTTTGTATAATCCTTCAATATTTCTCCCACGACTTGCTTACATTGTATTATTGTATCTCCATTTACACGCATCTCTTTGCTTCCCATAAACTATCGGAAAGGTGTGTAAAAATTTATAAAATCAGTAATAAATCCCCTCATAATCATATTATACCATTGCAATGCAGTGCCCTTGAAGGTCTGAGAAAGAGCTCTGCATACCAGCCTGTCATTATCTTCAAAGTTCATCATATAGTTCTTGAATTGTTCAATGTGATCATCAGGATCCTGCATCCCAATGAATGTTTTGACCTTGGAGATATCAAAATGCTTCGGAAGAGTAATGGACCTTATCTCAAACGTTAAAAGAGAATTTATCCAGTCTACACCTTGTACGTACTGGTCATCTCCTCTTGTTCCCAAAACAACATAAAAATTATGATTAACTACACATGTGTATTGGTTTGATGTATTCCCTTCACACCATTCAGTTTCTCTCAAATAATGAGACACATTGTCTATTTTTATTTTATACTTATTATGCAATTTTCGATACTGGCTTCTTTCTCCTTTCGAAGATCCCCGATATTTTCTCTGCTTAAACAAGCCTTCCTCATATTCCGAGCTATCAAATTCATCATCACTAGATGTGATATACCTATGCTTATCTTTCGTTTTTTCAAGAAGTTCGATATTCTTCGAACTTGATGAGCTGTATACGATTGATCAGATTAATTTTCCATTTTGTATTTCTCTTTAACTTGTCGTACTTCAAATTTTAGCCTACCTGACTGTATATGTTGTTTTTTTTTAACATACTTGTCATTCGATGTTGTTATTTTATCCACCGAACGACCTTGTTGTACCATAATTTTATCATCTTCTTTACTTTCTTCCCTACATAAATCAAATCTCATATTTTTAATTTCTTTTTCGAAATGTTGGATCAACTTCACTTTCTGCTTTCATATCGATTTAGAGTGATACAACTCAGCAAGAATTCTACAATTTTCGGTTTTTGACGTGAAATCAAGGTACCAATTGAATAGTACTCCCACTGTGGTTGCCAATTTGTTGAGTTTAGAATTATATTTCTAGAGAAAGAAAACAACATAGAGAATTGAATTGTAGAGAGAAAGTAGTTTAGAAATTGGTGTATAATTAATGAAAAGTGTGTTATCTTTTATTCATCAGTTCACGTCTTATATATAGGCGCGTCAGACTTTGTTTAACTAAATCAGTTATACAAATGATTAAATTGCACCTCAACCCCCTATGTTTACAAGTAGTTTAAATATCCTCTCTCAACTATACACGTTATCACATACAACCTTACCCTTATTACATTTAAACCCCCAATATTTAATATCCTTCTCAATACTTACCCGAGCTATTATAGTTCTCAATAAACCATAGATAGTCAAGAGAACTACTGAATAACCAAACATATGCAACAAATACCCCATCGTGGCATGAATAACCATATATTCAATGATCGCATCATCATAATATTGAATTTGAATTTAACTTTCGCACAATAACGTAAGACTAACATGTTTTGTCACTACCACCATGATTTTGCTCTAATTTGACATTAAGGTTTTGATACTCAACATTAAGTAATCGAGAAAATGCACCAACTTGCTGAGATTTACTAGAAAATATAACAAGATCAAAGCTCTTACCTATGAATGGAAGACCAATGATCGTGTGTATGTCGTCAAGCGTCACCATCATCTCATCAAAATAAAATGGATAGAATTTGTCTCTAGATTCTACCGCTGCAAAAATTCCTCGAGTAAATAAGTGCCGGTAGACCAACGCAAAAGATAATCGAGAAGAGAACCAAAACTCGATTCTGACTTGTGAGATCCCACTAGAGATGGATAACATATATATAAATTAATGATAATGTGTGATATAATTAACTACAAGATAAACAACCAAAATAAGTAAAAAATACAGCACTAACAAAGTTAACCAATTTGTAAATTTTGTACACTTTAATCATAAAAGAGCAAGAAACTAAAACTATACAATGCTTCGCTTTTCCTTATTAGTAGCATCATTGGGCACAACAAAACACTATTATACATCTCCATATTTAATGGCCTATATTATCCTACCCAAGAACACTTCTAACCCCTTCCTTAGTAACTTTATTATGAATAAAATCTAACAAAAACCAAGTAGTGACATAGGTTCTCATATGAAAGTTTTTCTATATTATACAATACAAAAAAAAGCTAATGTATTATATTAAACAATTCCAAGTATATTATACTATCATAACAAAATCAACAAAATCATCAACTCCAAATATATTTTACTATCATACCAAGCAATACAATGCCAACAACCACATCAAATGATAACTAATGTATATCTAAAGTACAAAACACATTAAGAAAATGTGACTAATACACAACAAGCAAAAGCTTTTACAAACTTACATCATTGTTAAAGATGTTGTACGTCTCGTGGGTCTTCTACCCATTAAAGTTGGAGTAAAACTCAGGAATGTGACCGTTGATACCGCGAAAAAAAATTGGTATGAAGTCATATGACTCTTAACAACATACACACGACTACGATAGTGGACTTTAGCGTTATATGAATTTTCATAAGGCGTTCTTTGTCGATGATCTCATGATCTGACTTGGATGGTGAGCATTGACGATGAGGCAACATGCTGAAATTACAATAATTTATTAGACTTAAGCTAAAACTACAACCATAAATTGTCTTAAACAAATGATAAACACAAAAATATGTCTCAAACAATTAGATTAACACACAAAATTGTACTAGAAATGCATTTGAAATATTATACAAACAAACAATAAGTCCATGCCTTTCACATACAATTTTGCGCATGAATCATGTTGGATTCTGTACGAAATCACGCAAAATTGACACACGATTTTGCACAAAATCCAGCATACAATATAGAAAACAAGTGTATATACAACTCTGATGGACCCCATACCGACAACAAATGTTCGACCATATTAATTTTACTACGTCTTTAGCTTTGGATCCTGACAGTGGTTCTGCCTCGACCCACTTTGAGAACTAATCCACCGCGACCACAATATTCTATCTTCCTCCGGTTTCTAACGGAAGTGGGCCTACTAAATATATTCCCCATCTGTCAAATGGTAGACCTTTTGAGATCGACTCGAGGAGGACTGCTGGGTATGGATTGAATTAGCGAACCTCTGGCAAGTATCGCACGTTTTAACTAATTCCTTAGCATCGGCTGTTATCGTGGGCTAGTAGAATCCTGATAATAAAACTCTTCTAATCAATATCTTAAAAACGCAATGTCAATCCTTCACCGTCGTGCGGCTCGGATAACACCATCTGCGACTCCTCTTGTCTCAAACACCTCAGCAAAGGTCTACTTATAGATTTTTTATAGAGTATATTTCCCGGTAACGCAAAACCTCGCGCCTTATATCAAACATTTCTTGCCAAAATCTTGTCATTGGGAAATACTTCTCCTGCCAAGAACTTTATGATGTTATTTACTCCAGTCAGCACTTAGTGCTGTTGAAATTTGACATGCCAGATCTAGTCGGTTTTCTAGATCCTTATGTTTCAAAATAAAAGGATACTCTTGAGTCAGAATCCATGGATATTCTCCAATATACGCTGTAGTTGCCAACGAATCGGTAATTGTATTATCCTCTTTGTGGACATGCTCATAAGTAATCTTTTTGAAAGATAAAGCCAAAATTCTTAAAGCTGCTAAATATTGCATTAGCTTCTCTTTTCTCGCATCAGATTGCCTCGTTGCATGATTAATCAGTAGTTGTGAATCACTTAGTAGTCGGACGTTCTTGGCTCCGCAAATCTGTGCTAACCTTAAGCCTGCTAATGCTACCTCATACTCAGCTTCGTTTTTCGAAGCTTTAAAGCCGAAACGAATTTCCTGATGCATTGCAATCCCTGAAGGCGTAGAAATCTAGACACCATCCCCGCAACCGTTAATACTTGACCCACCGTCGTTTCTCACTATCCACTCATCTGAATCCTTTTCTGGCTCAACTGCTGTCTCCTTTGGTCTACTTGAGTTAAATTCTACTAAACAATCTGCTAGAGGTTGCCCTTTAATAGCCATCCTTGGTTTGAAATCAATATCAAAGTCACCCAGTTCTACCGACCACTTGGACATACGCCCAGAAATATCAGGTCGTTGTAACACACTTTTTAAACGAAAAGCAGTCTGAACCATAATAGAGTGGCCTTGAAAATAAGGTCGCATTTTTCTACCTCAAAGGAGAATTTCTCTGGATTTAACTTGAGGTTTACTTTACCGAGATTCTTGAACGTTTCTTCAAGGTCGGCATAATGGTTTTCATCAGTAATACTTTTGACCAGCATGTTATCGATGTAAACCTCAACATTTCATTCGATATGCCCTTCAAAAGCTTTATTAACCAGTCTCTGATAAGTAGCCCCACATTTTCAGACCAAAAGGCATAACCTTATAGCAGTAAAATCCTCTCTCCGTGATGAACGTGGTCCTTTTCCGATCTCTCGGGTCTAATTTTATCTGATTGTACCTACGTAGGCATCCATAAATATTAACAACCTATTCCCTGATGTTGAATCTACCAGCTGGTCGATCCTTGGCATAGGAAATGGGTTTTTAGAACAAGCTCTATTAAGGTCCGTAAAGTCTACGCATATTCTCCATTTCCCGTTCTTCTTTTTTACTAAAACCAAATTTTCTGTCCACCACGGATATTAGGACTCCCTAATGTGTCCTACCTTAGTCAACCTTTCAACCTCCGAAATAATCGCCTCTGTCTTTTCTTGGGAAGAAGCTCGGTGTTTTTGAGTTATGGGTCGAATATTTGGATTTATGGACAATTGATGATAAATAACATTTTTAGGGACCCCTGTAACATCCTCTGAGCACCAAGCAAACAAATGTAAATTCTATCCAAGGAAAGAAATCAACATTTTCAGGAAAAAAGGGGACAAATTTACACCGATCTTTAAAACTTTTCCTTTAGAAAATTCATAACTTTCATAATTCCCGTCGGTAAGCAATAACCCTGGGGTCTCCTTAAGATCATCTGCAGGCTCAAATCTGCAACGCACTCGGTCAAATCTGCATAGTGGGCAGGTCGAACCCATTTACTTGATATAAGTCGGTACAAATTTACTTGGTAGTTGTTCCGTACTCTCTGCGTCGGAGTCCCCAGCCTTTTCCCGTTCGATTGTTGTGTTGTCGGTGTCAAAGTAGTTATTGGTTGTGGTTGGGAAACCGAAACTGGATTTTGTAAATTTTGTTAATATTATAATGAAGCTTGCGCAGTTTGCTGGATTTGCGCTGCCAATTCTGACGCTTCGGCCTCTTCAACTATGATATGCTTTTCTACCTGAGCTAACAAGGTAGAGAAAGTGAAAGCCTGTTTTTTTGTTACAACTTGCTTCATTAGACCATGCAACAAACCCAACCTGTAACCCGTTAAAGCCACGCTCTCATCGCAATAATCAATATCGGTTTTTGCATCTACAAAATGTCGGGTGTAGTCTCTCAAACTTTCCTGGACCCTTTGTCGACAATTCATGATTGTGTCACCATTGGCTTAGAAGTTTTTACTTCTTATAAACTGTTGTCTAAACATCAGCCAAAACATGCCAAAGTTTTTTATGCATCCTTGAGGCAATCGATTATACCATTTTGACGCTCGATCCTTAAACGTCATCGAAAACGCTCGACAGATTAACTTATCATCATTGCCAAAACTTAACATGAAGTTCTTGAATGCTTCTAAATGGTTATCAGGATCTTTCTTTCTATCGTATTTTTCCAGCTTAGAGATATCAAATCGCTTTGGGAGATTTCCCGATAAAATCTCATCTGAGAGAGGAGATGATCTCCAGTTATGCCCGAATCCAAAAGCTCCGCTACCTAACCCTTCTGCATGGGTTGCATATAACCTTTCTTCAAGTGGATTAGCAAATTGGCTTCCGATCCTATACCCGTAGGTTTGACTCCATGATGGAAACTGAAACTGCGAAACGTTTTGTTGTTCTCTATTAACTGTTAACGCACCTTCCTTTTCCATGGAAATGGGAGTTACTTTGTCGACGTTATCCCCCTGAGGTTTGGTTATTTTTTCTCGACGCGATTTACGTCTTCGAATTTCTTGCTCCCGAATCATTCTTTTATCCTTCTTAAAGCATCAGACCTCCCGATCTGGAGAAGATGACTCATACATGTCTTCCTCGGTTGAATACTCATATCCGTGCTTGGCTCGTAGTCCAGACTTTTTCCCCAAAACTTCGTCGTGCTTTCGCACTCGAGTTTTGTCTTTATAAAAATCAGCCTCGTCCTGATTATTGGCACAATTATCCTCTTTTCCATCTTCGCATGATCGTTCTCCTCGGCTATCTAGTCGATACTTATTTTCAACCAAGATCGCCCTTTTCTCAGCGTTAAGCTTAGCGATGTCGTTCAATAGCTGTTGTCTGGTCATGATGAGGGTCGAACGTTTGCCTCGAATTTGGTTACCCTGATTATCATCATCATACTGCTCCTCGGAGCGCTGATCCTCTGAATAAGAAATTTCCCTATCAAAGCTCTCTCCTTTGCCTTTCCCTTTCTAGCTTCCGTATCCATTCCTCGAATATTAAGTTCTTCCTTGGGTCGAGATTTTGGAGAACCTGATCTCCGGGTATCACTCGTTTCCCACGGACGACGCCAATGATGGTTCTAGAAATATTCGAGGCTGAATATTGAATGAATTGTATAGTGGGATCGTGTTTGAAGAATAAGTACAAAGTTGTAAAGAGAGAAAGTAGTCAAATGGAAGTACCAATTATTAGAAAAGTACCATTTTCCCAAAAAGGAATTTTTCCTTTATATAGTGTCTCTCGTGAGCTCCACTGTCACATGCTATGCTTAACTAATTATATATTAGCCCTCGTATATACACTTGTTTTTTATATTCCCCAATATTTACAAATAAATCTTTATGTCCTTTTATAATATCAATTAACATTTATACTAATCTTAACATTTTATGCCCTTATCAAGTTCGTTTCTGGTGTCATATAAATACCCGTTCAGTTCTATTTTTTGAATATCCACGATTTTTCCATTCGGTTTGGTTCGGAACGGAGAATCCGAATAATGTCTTCGGAACCGAAAACCGAATAATGTCTATAAAAACTGAATAATTTAGATTCAATTATCCCACAGTTAGCCTTGGCTATATTTAGATTCAATTATTTTTAATATTTGATTATTTTTTATTTGATTCTTGTTCAAATAATTAATTTGGTTCTTTTTTATTTGGTTCATAGTGACTTTTTTTATTACAAAATAACTATTTGAATAGAAGCTCAATAGAACCGAAATTCGAATCTAAGCGATTTTTTTTGATTATTTTAGTCTCGTATTAGATACCTATACCGAACCGAATGTAATCGAAACTATATCGAACCCAACTTCAATCGATTTCTAAATGGATACAGTTTTTAAAGAACGGAATGCCTATACCTACTTCTAAGTTCTAACCAAAGAACCTCTTTTAAGGGAGTTGCTGCCATATCCTCGACTTTAGCATTCGATCTGGTATTTATAACTGAAAAAGTTTTAGCTGCTCGTTCGTTTAAAGGTAATACTGGGAATCTAGTGTTTTCTTTCTACTGCAAATTGTAATCGATTTAACGGTTGTGTGGAAAGTCAATTTTAGTACTATTGATGTGCTGTTCTCTGTTTCAACTTTTGGGTTTTATGTCTTCTTTTTTTGTTCTTGGATTGTCAGTTTGCTATCTTTTTCTTAGTATCTGGAATCGTAGCAATGTCTATGAAAGTTTCGTTTGCTTTCCTTAGGTGACTCAATTTTCAGTTCGATTACTGCATTTAGAGTCTGTATAGTCTCAAACAAATATCGTAGGTAGGTGGAATCGTTTCGTACCTGGTTTCAGCTCCGGATTGTTGAATTAGTTCCCAAATGCAGTTTACTTTTATATATCGGATCTATAGTCTTAGTCCTTGAGAAATGTTCGTCGGTGCTTAAATTTCACCATATTAGTAGATCTGTTGGATAATTTTGAGGTGTAAGGATTAAGATACTAAATAATGTTCTTTTGAAATCTGTATGCTGTTTAGAAGGGTTAATTAGATGCTAACGGGCTTAAAGTTTGCTGCTTGGCATATATAAGTTTATACTTTTGTGGAAATAATTCAGGTCTTCGATAGAAGAACTGAGAAAGCTTCATGTTTGTAGCGGCTAAGAACCTGTGCATAAAAATAACCACTAGTTTTTTTAATCAAAAGGGTCACTTTGTTGGTTTCATTTTGCTTCTGTGGTCATTTTTGATGTTATCGTTTTACATCTGTGGTCACTTTGTTTGTCTCGATTTGCATCTATGGTCACCCGTGAGTGACTACGGATGCAAAATAAAGCCTAATAAAAGTAGATACAAGAAAACACCTATACTCCTATAAGTTAAGTAGTCAATTATCGATTTTTTTTTGGTAGAGGTAACCCAAATTTTAATTAAGGGAACAAAAGAGGTGTTAAGAAAGAAACTGAATTCGAATAAAAAAAGACGAGATCATAAAGCCTAGAGGCCTTTGCAGTATATGAGAACGAGTTAAGATAGGTGGATCGATGTTTTTTGTTTCATAATAGCTAGAAACAAGTACACTAAGCAAAATTAATAGAAAGAACTAACAACAATAGTAACTATAGCTCAAGTAACCCAAATCCCATAGAAATGGTAGTATGTGATATTGAAAGATTGGTAGGAAAATAGAGCTTACCTGAAACAAGATGCACATCTATCTAGCTAGTTAGCTCAAAAACCAGATACTGAAAACCTGACAAAAGAGACGTCAAGGGATCTTGGGAACCACGTATTCTTTGATGCCTTAATCAAAGAAACAAGTATTGTTAGCTTACAGGAGCCAGCATCTATCGATTGTGCAGAGAGAAAGAGTAAAGTAAAGCAGCAAAGAGACAGACAGGGACTAGAGTTTTTGTAATGGTTATTATTATTACACTAGGAAGTTAGCAAAAACCCTAAGGTAGGTACTCTTGTCTTCTGGACTTGTTTCGTTATCGTACCGGATTACGGCTTCGTAATGCAGTGCCTGATTGTCTGAAGGGGTGTTAGAAGGCACTTCTAGTTGATTGTGATATGAGGTTAATGTAGTGTAAACTCTTGGGGTTTCTGTTTGCACTTTACGTTCAGTTTTGCTCTCCTAGCTTCCTTTTGTGATTTTACTGAGGTAAAACCTGTTCTGTTGTATTGTGCGGTAGACTCTCTATCTGGGGTAACGTAGATTGTCATTTTTTACAGTGCTAGCCATGTCGTCATCACATCTTCCTGCTACAACTGACTCAATTACTCAGGCTTCAGAAGCTACAAACCCAGCAGAAGCCATCTCCATTCTATACCGTGTACTTGAAGACCCTTCATCGTCTTCAGAAGCTTTGCGCATAAAAGAGCAGGCAATCACAAACCTCTCTGACCTCCTTAGGCAAGAGAACAAGGCTGAGGATCTGCGTAGACTTCTTACTCGACTCAGGCCTTTCTTTTCCTTGATCCCTAAGGCTAAAACTGCCAAAATAGTTAGAGGCATTATCGATGCGGTTGCCAAAATACCGGGGACGACTGATCTCCAAATTGCCCTTTGCAAAGATATGGTTGAATGGACCCGTGCTGAGAAGCGAACTTTTCTCAGACAGCGAGTTGAGGCAAGGCTTGCAGCTCTTTTGATGGATAACAAGGAATACATCGAAGCTTTAGCTCTTCTCACTGGATTGGTCAAAGAGGTAAGGAGATTAGATGACAAGCTACTTCTTGTTGACATAGACTTGTTGGAGAGTAAACTTCACTTTTCACTAAGAAATCTTCCCAAGGCAAAAGCTGCTCTTACTGCTGCGAGGACAGCTGCAAACGCTATTTACGTACCTCCAGCTCAACAAGGCACCATAGATTTACAGAGCGGGATTCTTCACGCAGAAGAGAAAGATTACAAAACCGCTTACAGTTATTTCTTTGAAGCGTTCGAGGCCTTCAATGCTCTCGAAGACCCCAGGGCAGTTTACAGTCTAAAATACATGTTACTCTGTAAGATCATGGTCAACCAAGCTGATGACGTTGCGGGAATCATCTCTTCCAAGGCAGGATTGCAGTATGTAGGCCCGGAGATGGATGCCATGAAATCTGTTGCCGATGCTTATTCAAAAAGGTCCTTGAAACTGTTTGAAACAGCTCTTCGTGATTACAAGGCGCAACTTGATGAGGACCCAATCGTACACAGGCATCTCTCGTCCTTATACGATACGCTGCTTGAACAAAACCTTTGTAGGTTGATCGAGCCTTTCTCGAGGGTCGAAATCGTTCATATTGCGGAGCTGATTGAATTACCGATCAATCATGTCGAGAAAAAGCTGTCTCAGATGATTTTGGACAAGAAGTTTGCAGGTACTTTGGATCAGGGTGCCGGATGTCTTATAATATTTGAAGATCCCAAGGCCGACGCTATCTACTCTGCTACCCTGGATACCATTGCCAACATGGGTAAGGTAGTGGACAGCCTTTATAATAGGTCTGCCAAGATCATTGCTTGAGCCTTTTAGTTACCTTTCTCAGTTCTTGTTAGCCTTTCTTGGGTATTTGATTGAATTATGGAAAAATTATCTATTACATTTTTAGTATTGAACATGTTCTTATGTTTCTTAGTTATGCTTCCTAACATGTATATAAAGACCAACATCGGTATTCATGGATTTTGGAAATTTGAACTTGGACCATATATATTGGATCACAGTCACAGATTTCGATGTAGCTGAATGTTATCAGGCTGTATTTAAATATTTTTCGGGCTAAGTTCGCAACTAGAGATGGCAATCCAAGAATGTTTGGACCGATCCGGTCCGAACATAGAACTGGCAGAGTACCGATTTAGAAATTATATTCGTCCGAACATAGAACTGGCAGAGTACGGATTTAGAAATTATATTCACGAACGGACTGTGTTGGGTTCGGATTTTAATTTTTTCGAGCCATTCTAGTCTGAAAATTATAAAATATAAATAAATAATAATATATTATATATAAAATAAAATTAATATATGTAAAAAATAATATAATATATTTAAAATAAAAAATAAAATAAAAATATACATTAAAATTGATGTGTACAGACCGTATTGGCCGATAAATATAAACGGACGGACTCGGATTTAATAAGCCTGAAACAGACCAGACCGGATTCGGACAAAAAAACAGATCAGATGGACTGGTCGAACCCGACACGCGAACGGCCCAAAACCGCGTGTCCCAAAACCATTTGTATTCACAACATGAACTCTATTTATTACTCCCTCCATGGTTCTAGAAAATAATAGACGTCCCAAATTAAATGAGGTTATAAAAAAATGAATATTAATTGTTGGTTTACATTTATATCCTCTATATTTATTTTATTTATTTAAATTTTATTCACCATCTATATTAAATTAAAAAGATCATTTATGGAAAATAGAGAAGCTTTTTATCATTTTACTCGTTAAGTCATGTTTACCATCCATATTAAATTAAAAAGGTAAGAAAATAGAAAGCTTTTTATCATTTCAAAAATAATAATTGTATTCTTTAATTAATGTCCCAAAAGTCAAAAGACCATGTTAGAAATCAGTTATATTTTGATAGATCTTAAACCACTGAATCTTTACACTCGTTTGATATATCTCTCACATAATTTTGGACAAATTTACCCTTTTCAGAAAACCTAAGTATAAAAGACTTTGATAAATCTCTCACCATTTTTTTCTCTCTCGAGAAACCTCTCAAGCACTCAAGAATCGACCGAAAATCAAACTTGATTTTTTCAAGAATCTAAACTCAGCAAAACATAGAGGTAAGAAATACAAACCTCTTGCTATATTTTTTTTCCAGATTTTGTTGGGTATAAACTGTTGAAAAATTGGCTTTTTAGGTTTCGTTTTAAAAAGTTCATTTTTACATGATTTTAGGTGTTGTTTTGTTAGATTAGTGTTGTATTCTTGTTAGTTTTGTTAGGATCTATGTTTCTGTGTTTGCTTTTGTGTCAAATGAGTGTGTTTTGGTTGGTTTCGAATTTTGGATCTCGGTTTTAGTTGGTCGCACGACAGTGCTACTAGATCTTATCTGGTCGCACGATCGTGCGATCAAAAAGGTAGTTCGTCGCATGCGACAGACAACTTAAGCTGTCTCATGCGACACACAACTTAAGTTGTCTCATGCGACATACAACTTATACTTACAATTTTTTTGTTTTGTTTCACTAATACATATTACTTTATGCTGTTTTTACAAGATGAACCGGATCAAGAGAACCGTCAAAAATCCGTTTAAGAAAGGGCAAGTGCGGGCACGCGAGGCGCAAGCTCTCTGTTTGAAAAATAGAGCCAATTTTTTGGCCTTGCGTCGCATGAGATTGGAGAAACTAAGCGTCGCGTGCGACGTGTGTAATACGTTATCGTGCGCGACGCGTTTAATTAAAAAATACTGCTCGTAAAGGTTAGTTATTGAACAAAAAACTATTATCATACAAAATTACATCAACTATATTACAAAATTACATCAACTATATTAGAAAATTACATCAAATGTTAGACAAGATAACTTAAAACATTGTACAAAATCATTTCAAATGTCGTCTCTTGTCAAATCCTTTACGTGTGATTTTTCGTTCAAGTTGATTTTCCTAGCTGACATTATTTGTGTAAATTTTTTGAACCGACGGTAGTACGGATGCACCCATTGATTCGCTTTTTCGGTTTCGTAAGCACCCCATCAAGGGTATAATGGAGGCAATGGTCCATCAGGTGGAGTAGTAATCTGCAAAGAAAAAGAAGAAATGAATGCATCTTGTAATGGTAGCGTAAGAAATTGGGCTAAAAAAAATATACTTACATTAACAAAGTGACATCCATGTACGAAAGCAACCCCAACTTCTATGATCGTTGAATTGTTGACGAGTGGGCGTCCACGGATTGGTGAATACGTTAATGACACTACTTGCGATACATGGTATACCATGCATTGATACCTTGTCGCAATGAATAGTCCAATGCCCGGCAATGTCATCCAATAGTGGCTACTAGGGTTGGGCTTGAAGTAATCTAACCTATGTACCAAATCGTCAAACACCTTCGGAGAACCATATACATCCAACCAAGATGCACGGTTGTCTCGTAACTCCTTCAACAACTCGCGTCTAACATCCCCCCATCTATATTTGTTATTGTATATTGAATGCGCCACAGAACGATATCCGCACTGTCCGTCCAGAAGAATGTCAACTAACTTAATAATGTAAATGTGTAGAAATGACGGGATGCAATCCGAATATAATGGCAGCTTCCCATCCTTAACAATTTTCTTAGGCCTTCTAATTTTATTTTTTGCTAATAGAGGTTTGGGTGGTACGACGAGAACCACGTTGGATGCGGCCGTGCTCCCTAATGTGTTTACGGGTGTACTACCTATCGAGTTAGCCGGAGTACTAGTACTAGTGGTTTGTTCAATGGGATATTCCCACGAACTAGGGTTCCGTTTCTTCGATTTATCAACGCCTCCATTTGGTTTACCCTTAGTTCTAACTGCTTCTTTAGGATCTTGAATATGACTTGTCTCGGGCCTCAAAATTTGTATTACCCTATTGATAATGTGGTTTTGTTGGTCGGGGCAGAAACCACGAATGGAGTTGTCAATTATGGAAAGTTTTTCTGCAATTCTTCCTCACGAGAACTAGGATCTCTATGAATAATATCTAATCTTTTTCCAAAAGACATCCACATCTTCTAAAGGGATACACCTACCATCTCTAGCTATAAACGTAATTTCACATGGACAAGGTAACCCATGTGTTTTCCTAAGGAAACATCCTCCACATGTTACCCGATCTACTTCTATATTTCTAGCACATACAATAGCAAGCATCAATATCTTTAGACCCACATGTGACACATGACCTTTAAGATTTTGGGTCAAAACACCATCAAAACCGGGAATTGTTCTAAACTTACTTCGCTCGAATGATTCGACGATCCCCACATGCTGCTTCTTTAATAAGTTGTGAAAGTTTTCCCAAAATAGCTCAAAGTTGCATTGATTCGTCCCAATGTATTTTTTAGGGACGAATGAGCACCCTCCGTCCTACATAATACAAGTACAAAATTATGAACTTAATTGAAAAGAGATATAATAGCTAAACAAAAAATTGGATAAAAGGACAAACCTATTTTTAATTGTTTGACCATAATGTTTAATTTTGTTCGTTCGATACGCAAGAAACTTGTCACCATATTTTGTTATCCACGCGTCCATAACGTACGCAAAACACTTCAGTTGAGAGGCGAACATCTCCTACAATGTATCTAGATTTTTTTCATAACTCTCAACCATGTTCGCCCCCGCAACGTAGCCGTAAAACTCAACAAATTGTTTTGCAACCGCATCATCGTGCAATATCTTTCGGATCGTCCCAAGAATGTTCTTACTAATGTGCCACATGCATAACAAGTGGTGTATTCCCGAAAAAATATCGTCGATTGCTCGCATGAGAGCTAACTCTCGATCGATAACAATAACGCTCGGAAATGCGCACATGCTATCGATTATCAAACCACGGAGAGTTTTCAAAGCCCATACATAATTTCCAATCTTCTCTCCACTCAAAAACACGTACGCAACGGTAAATGTAATGGAAGTCGATGTTAAACCAACAATCTCTAATAAAGGCATCTTATACCTAGTCGTCTTGTACGTACAATCTATGAATAGCACATTAGGGAATGTACGTAATAAGTCTATGCTAGTAGGATGTGCAAAAAAAAAATCAGCGATCACCTTTGAATCGTCTTTCAAAGGCTCCCACGTGGAGTATCCATTCTCTTTCAATTTTGTCAACAAATATTGCATTTGCATTTGTCCCCCGTGCTCAACATCCCGATGTTTTTGGCGGTAATTATAGATTGCACGCATGTTCAAAATGTTCTCGGAATATTGGTACTTCAAACCACTATATATCTCCCTAGGACGCGAACCGAGGCGAGACAAACTACGAACTAGTTTCTCTTCATCACGTTTTAGCCTACAAGCGTGGGAATGACCGTCTAGGAGAATGTAGGGTTCATGATTATGTGTACCGTTTATCACCTCCAAATGTCATTTCATAGCTAGTACGTCGATCGGATGACCTTTTAGCGCAAACGGATAATTACATTTCTTCGTCGATGTCTTCCACTTGCTTAACGTTTCCGGCTTCGCTTTTGATACGAATACACCGTACCGCTCGCAAACGTACTCTAGCCTAGGAGTCCTTCCCCATTTCCCGCTATCGTAGAGCTTTGTAATCGTGACAAACTTAATCTTCTTCGATTCAATGTCCATAAAAGCATCCAATTTGTCTTTAGTTAATAACCTATCTCTTTTGAATATTCTACTATAGTTGGCATCCATAAATGGAGGCTGGGCAGGTTCCTCCTACAAAATATTGTTAGGTGCGACCAAAGTCCCACATCCCACATCGGTTAAACATGGGAAGAAAGATCAGTATATAAGTTAAGAATACATCTCCATTAGAGTGAGGCCTTTTGGAAGTGGACCAAAAGCAAAGCCGTGCGGGCCAGTGGGCCCAAAGCGGACAATATCACACTAGTGTGGAGATCGGGGTATTCTTACTTATATACAAAAGGCGGAATATACGGACCCTATATTCCCTACAAATGGTATCAGAGCACCAGGCCCAGACAGAACGCGATGTGGTGGGTTGTGATGATGTGGGTGTCGAACATCTTGCCAGGAGCCATACTCAAGGTGATTGATCTGCTGGATAGATGGAGCGCCAAAGGGCTCATCAAGCATGTGGCTTGATCAAGAAGCGGCGCAGATTCCTATATAGATGGAGCGCCAGATGGCTCGTCAAGCAGGTGGCTTGATCAAGGAGCGGCGCAGATTCCTATATAGATGGAGCGCCAGATGGCTCGTCAAGCAGGTGGCTTGATCAAGGAGCGGCGCAGATTCATATATAGATGGAGTGCCTGATGGCTCATCAAGCAGGTGGCTTGATCAAGGAGCGGCACATTGTCATCGAGTAGGCGGATGGAAGTCAATTGAGAGGAGGCTAGAGTGGTACTTTGTTCGAGAGGAGGATTGTTAGGTGCGACCAAAGTCCCACATCCCACATCGGTTAAACATGGGAAGAAAGATCAGTATATAAGTTAAGAATACATCTCCATTAGAGTGAGGCCTTTTGGAAGTGGACCAAAAGCAAAGCCGTGCTGGCCAGTGGGCCCAAAGCGGACAATATCACACTAGTGTGGAGATCGGGGTATTCTTACTTATATACAAAAGGCGGAATATACGGACCCTATATTCCCTACAAATATAACACTGGAATCTATAATTTTTTCAAACAGTGAAGTCGCAATAGACATGTCTTCAGAGCTGTCGCACGAGACATGTCTCTATAGTTATCGCATGCGACGCCTAAGCTTTATTGTCGCGTGCGACGTTTAAGGAAATATTATCACAAGTTTGTGCGATGACGATGATGTTCATTGCACGATGTTTGTGCGACGAGGCCAAAAATAGAAAATCGGGTTTTAGCTTCTTACCTCCATGCGGTAAGCTTCTTCCTCGTCTAGTATATCTTCCAAAGAGACGCCCATTTCATCATTGTCCATGGATTCTCCGATTTTAGATTGTTTGTGGTGGATTTTATTGGTTTGGGTAATAAAAAGGTAACCTTTTGGGTTTAATGGGTTTAGCGTAGTAAATATTGATGGAAAGCTTGTGGATTTAGGGTCACAATGGATAGATTTCATATTTTGGGTTCATTTTGAGAGTAAATTGCATAAATGTAATTATCTAGAGGGAGAATGATAATTTGAAAATTTCAACTTTGAATTTTAGGGAATATATATTTAAGAGAATTATAGACATCGATTCTTATCCTAATTATTTGGAGTAGGTCCTTTTACATTTATTTGTAACGGCGGGGCCCACTTCGGAGAGTTTATGTCCCATGCAGTCTGGTACGAAGAACATTCTTCGTGCCACAACTGAAGTTCGATGGTAGAAAAACCAAGATGATTAGACTATTCTCAACCAAGCCCACCTCATACTAGATTTTACTTCCCAATGTTACCTTAATCTAAGTACCTTACACTTCTATAATTTTGAAAAGTTATATGCCTGTTATTATTTTTGTTTTGGCAAGTAATGAATTTTATTACTAAATTAAGAAAAATTACAATGTTTTGGATCAAATTGAAAAATAAAACAATTGATAGGGACTAAAGGGCAAAGCAGCAAGGCGCCTAAAAATTTGAATTCATCTTCTTCCCCAGAGCGACGTCTTCGATTTCAAATCTTCAATCAGGTGACATATCCCAACCCCAAACTCTCCAGCAAAGCCATGGATTGGATCTCGTCAGGAGGAATGACAAATTGAATGCTCTTCTTTGATTTGATCACGGTTTTGGCGATCCAATCAGCATACTGATTTTGAAGACGAGAAATATGTCTGATCGACATCTTAGAATGGATTAAGGATCTGCATATCTTCATTGAATCATTCAGGTACCAAGCTTCATTCCTATTAGCGATTAGGTTTATTAGAATCAGATTATTAGATTCTACATCAATGTCAGTTCATTGATTTTGCTTGCATTTTATCAGACCCTCGATTAGGGCACTGATTTTGGCAAATAGGGGATTCAATTTGCCCAAAAGAGAGCCACAACCCAGAAGAACATCACCCTCAGAATTGCGAATCAAAACCCCAGTACTGGATTCACCAAACTTATTACACGAGCCGTCGACATTGAGCTTTATCCTCCCAGGATTAGGGGCAATCCATCTCAGGTATCTTGGAGTTTCTCTACTGTTTTTTGTTGAGTTACAACCTAGAGATACAACAGAATGATAAGCATTAGACCAATGTTTGTATGATAACATATTAGCCAAATCCATACTTTTAATAATGTGAACGATTTTGTCAATAGCCTTCTTGACAGAATCAGGAGATCCATCAAACTTTGACAAGTTTCCGTTTCTCCAGATAACCCAGCATATAACTTGAGGAATGATGCGAGTTATATGTCTTTTTCCTTTAGAAAACCAAAACCAGGAATGCAAAACATGAGTCAAAACCATGTTCCTTCTAATATTTATCTTGAAAAGTCTACTGAAATAGTTCCAAAGAGGCCAAGCAAAGCAACAACTGACGAATAGATGGTTTTTCTCTTCACAGTTGTTACAGAATTGGCACTTAGAAGGCATACTAGTATGTCTTTTCATGATAATATTATCAATAGGAATGTAACCTTTTATAAGTTTCCAACATAAGAATGAGTATTTTTTAGGTATAGAAAGATTCGAGATTCTGAAAACAGGCATGACTTGGTATAAGTGTTTCTGATACTTTCCCAAGTAGACTTAGTTCAAACTCCTGGTTATTTGAAAGCTTCCATATGATTTTGTCAGGTTTAGAAGTGTCAATTTTATAATTTGAAATGTGATTTACTCTATCATTAGGCAAAATATTGTGTAAAACATTGTAATCCCAGCTATTATTTTTCCAAAAAGAGTTTACACTAGCATTTAGATACCAGCTATAAGAGTTAGGATCACTTATCATAGGAGGTTTGTCATGCTAATATTCTAGCCAAAAGTCCATGCAGCCTTGTCCTAGCCTCCATTTAATGTTCTTTTCAGCAGTGTTTTTGATTGCATGAAGTCTCTTCCATACAGTTGAGTCAGTGGTTTTGCATTTAGCTCTAAGAGCATGAGAATCATTACAGTAAGTCTTGTGCATCATTGAGGCCCAAAGGCTGTTATTTTTCCTGAAAATATACCACAGTTTATGAGAGAAAACTATTTGAAGATCATATAGACTCTTAATGTTTAAGCCACCCTCAGCATAAGTTTTATAAAGCTGATTCCAGGTAGACCAGTGGATGACTTTAACATTATAGTTTGATCTCCACATGAATTTGTTAAAATAACCCTCATTTTTCTTGATGATATTATTAGGGACAAGGGTGTTTTGCATCCAATAGTATATAATTGGCATTAAAACATAAGTGATTAATGTCAACCTGCCCCCAAAGGATAAGTTCTTTAGGTCCCAATCCACAATTCTATCCTGAAATTTGTCACGAAGAGTATGAAAAAACTTCCCTCTATTGGTAGAGTGCCAGTATTAAAGTCAACACGAAAAGGCTGTAAATCCCTCTGAGCAAAACCTCCTCAACAAGGATAAACAGGCTAGGAGACAAAGGGTCTCCTTGCCTAAAACCTTTATTTTGTTTAAAGTAGCCATTGATAGAACCATTAATAAGAACAGAAATATGAACATTTGTAATCATATTCTTTATTAATTCAATACAATGATCAGAGAAACCAAAGCATGCTAGGACTTTTAGGATGAATGCATGAGATAACTTATCAAATGCTTTAGACATATTTAGATGAATGATTGCATTTTCTATTTTAGGGTTCTATCAATGTCATGAATCAATTCTTTAGTGATTAAGATGTTATCATGGATAAGCCTGCCTTTGACAAAAGCTCCCTGCATCTTAGAGATAATGTTAGGCAATATATTTGATAATCTAGAGTTAATAAGGTTTGAAAAAAATTCTATTAAAGATGGAACAAAGACTTATCGGTCTGAAGTTAATCCAATCAGTTGGATTAGGACTTTTAGAGACAAGGCACAGACCAGTAACAAACACACCCCTAGGTATGTTGTTGCCAGAGAGATAATATTTAAAAGCATTGCAAAAATCCATGTTAATAATTGACCAACAAGATTTGAAGAAGAAGATATCAAAACCATCAAGCCTTGCAACACTATCAGTTTTCATTTTGGATATTATACTCCAAACCTCATCTAGTAGCGGGACGATTACATTTTTGTAAATCTGTTATTATTTTTGTAACAACATATCTATGTTAAAATAACTTTTTAAAAATATCCTAGCATCTTTTTTATCAAATATAAGGGATTATCGCATAAAAACTATTTATTTTTATTTATTTTTCCGTATATCTCTTTATATTAATATATTATTATTTTCATCATAAAATAATATTTTTATTCATAATATATATATATATATATATATATATAATTTTTCTCATTAAGTAAGAATTAAATATAATTTTATTTCATTTCATTTCATTAATCAATTTACCTAATTGATTATTATTTTTAAAAGTATATTATTGGATTCTTGATAAATTAATTAATTAATTCAGTTAATTAATTAATTGATATATTTTAAACTAAATGTAATTTTGTATCAATTATGTTTATTAAAATTGGACTTTTAACATGTCCTTTGAAGACTTAGCTTACTTTGTGAAGATATCAGTCATTTGATATTTTATCATGCAATACTCAATTTGAACATTCCTATTATTCACAAGCTTCCTTAAGAAGTGATATCGAATGTGGATGTGCTTTGTTCTTCCGTGAAAACTGGATCTTTTGTGATTGAAATAGCAGAGTTATAATAACAAAACAAAGTTGTTGACTTGTTCTATTTTCTTTTAAGACTTTCCAAAATTTCACGCAAGCAAATCAAATGACATCCTCCATAAGATGCAACAATGTATTTTGCTTCATTAGTCGAAAACGCGCCACAACTGATTGTTTCTTTGAGCTCTCTGAAACTGCGCTGCTACCAAGATGAAACGCATACCCATAAATGTTTTTGCTATTATCAATGTAGATCACTATCTGTATGACAAATGAGATTAAATTTTGTATTAGATTCAAAATAAATTCCATAGTCAATAGTTCTATTCACATATCAGAATATTCTTGTGACAGCCTCCTAGTGATTAGAATAAGGTTTTTCCATGAATCTACTTGGCATACACAATGTCAGGTCTTGTCGAAGTCAAATACATCATATTATCAAACAAACTTCTGAACATGGTTGAATTGAGAAGTTTTCTTTTACCTTCTTTATATAACTTTAGACATGTGATGCATGAAGTAGTTATGACATTACCCGTTTCCATCTTGAATTTTTTAAACTTCATTTGCATATCTCTATTGTGAAATAGAAACTCATCTTCCGTGTTGATGAGATTTAGTGCTAAGAAAATGATGTAATTCTCTTAAATTTGTCATCTCAAATTTTGTCATCATTACTGCTTAAATTCTTCCAATATTCTAACATAAATTCCTATAAAAACAAGATCATCAACATAGAGGCTAACCACCATAAATCTTCATTGAAAATCATATTTGATGTAGAGAGTATGATCAAATATACATTTTTGGAATCCATATCTTTGAGAGTTGATGCAGCTGTATCAAACTCGGGATGATTTTTTCAATCCATACAAAGATTTGTTTATCATGTAAACTTTATCTTATTCTATTTCTTAATAAACTCATGTGGTTGATCAACATAGACTTATTCTTTGAGAATATTATTTAAGAATGCAGAATGTATGTCCATTTGGAACATCTTATTATTTTGAGCATCAAGAGATATGAGTAATCAGATTATATCAAGTCTTGAAATGGGAGAAAATACCTCGTACAATATTGTCCTTATTTTTTCTCGTATCCTTTTGAAACTAGCTTTGTCTTATATTTATTGATATAGTCATTTGGATTCATATTTTTTTGGAAACTCATTTGACTCCAATAAAACTTCTATGTGGTGCAAAATCTGTAAGATCTAATGTATCAATATATTCAATTTAACAAATCTCTTCTTTTATGGCTTTCCTCCACAAATCTTCTTAATATGCATGATAAAAAATGGATTTTCTCATGCAAAGAAATAAAAAAAATACAGTATCACGTTACACTTTTTTATCAGTTACATCATATAGATATTGAATACTTCTCATTTTTCTTATTGAACTAGACGAAGAACTTTATGAAAAAATTGGGGAAGCAAGAAGGCTTCCTACTGGAATATTATTTTTAACATTCTCAAAGTCCTCCACTTATTTTTCTTCAATTTTAAATGGAAAATTTGGAAAATTTTATTTTTGAGCTTCCATTTTTATAAATAAGAATTTTCATCAAATCGAACATCTTGACTTATCGTAATATTTTATATTACCGAATTATATAGCTTAGATACCTTACTATTTTCACTATAACTAATGAAGATGTATTTCTCTGACCTGTTATCCAACTTGTTTCTCACTGCATTTGGGATATGAGAGTAGACAACATTCCCAAATATTCTTAGATGATGCAAAATAGGTTGTGTACCATACCACATCTCATGTGGTGTGAAATTCTCCAAGCTTATTGTTGGTGATCTGTTAACAAGATAAACTACTCATAAAACAACTTCAACCCAAATACTTCTTTATAACCTCTTCTTCTTAAGAAGACATCTAGCTATATCCATTATTTATCTATTTTTTTATTTCAGATACACCATTTTGTTGGCGTGTATAACGAACCGTTAACTCATGTTGAATGTCACATTTGTGCAATATTTCTCAAATTATTTTAAAAAATATTCACCTCCACGGTTTATCCTTGTGTTGTTTAGTTCAGTAAAGTTCTCTACTTTTGCTTTAAATTTTTTGAATTGTTTAAAGGCTTCTCATTTTTCTCTAACATAATACCCCTAAAATTTATATGATTAATAATCAATAAAATATTTAAAAATAAAGATTACCTCCAAAAGATGAAACTATCAATAAACCACAAATATATGAAATAAATAAGTTGTAGTGGTGTTTTTTCTCTCCACGAGGATTGAAAAGGAAATAAAATCTTATGTTTCTTTTTAATATGACAAGATTCACATACAGTAGCGGGACGATTACGTTTTTGTAAACATATGACCACCATTATTCTTGAAAGCATCTCCAAAGTTTTATAGTTCAATTGTCCATATCGATAATGTTATAACTTTGTAACTTTTTCATGTGAACCAGTCAAGAAAGATATATTATGATGTCGAAGAGTGAGTCCGGAAATATTATTTTGTGCTACTCTAACTTTAGCAACAACCCGATTATTCCATGATAAGTAACATGTCATGTCACGACAATGAATATCATCTATTATTAAATAAATTCCCAACACTAAAAAACTATTTTTAAGGCTATAAACAAAATAAAAATTAGATATTTTCTCAGTCCTACCTTGCTATGTTTTGAAAACTAATTCGCTAACACCACTAATTTTATAATATTTTCCATCTCCTACTTGTACTTATCCATAATCAGTTTCAAATAATTTTGAAAATAGTGTTTTGTTATATGCCATGTATTTGTTAGCCTCACTGTCTATGTACCATAAATCATCAGTCTCTTCATCATGAGTCACAACCATATTAGCTTAATTTTTTAATATTCTTTGTACCAATATTTGCTCGCCAGATGATCATGTTTGTGACTATTATAACAATAAAAATATCCACGACTTGTTCCTCATTGATTCCCACATCTACATCCTCTTTCTGAATCTCTAAAATTTTAATTTTGGTTTGTTTCTTTCCATGTACTTACATAATAACCTCTTTGATAAGTATTGGAGCGTAATCATTTTTGATTTTCACGTCTACATCTTCATTGTGAACCTTTAAAATTCTGATTATTATTTGTTTCGTTCCATCATCTTATAGAATGACCACAATCTTTATTCCTTTTATTTTTTAAATCTTCTTTCTTTTTATATAAAGATAAGTTTGACTGCAATGGTAGATCTAATGTTACTTCTCATTTCTTCTTATTTGATTTTTTTTCATGAGTTTTTAGTGAGCCTGTTAATTCACAATGGTCATTGATGAGGTCAGATATTTTAGACACTGTATCTTGCTCTTATCCGGAGGGCTGTTCGGACATAACCACTACTATAAAAAACCAAACAAGACAAACTTAATGGATTGTGACTAAGCTAGGTGTTGGTCACCTCACATCTTGGGCTAATGGGTCCTTAAACTTGACCCGAATCCACAATCCGACCCATGAGGCCCATTGGTCATTAATTAAGTATAAATACCGCAACCACGTTCATTAATGAGGGTAATCAAAATTTACTGCTAGCTCACACCTTAATTATCTCACTACTCTCTATCCTAAACATTAAATTCCTAAAACACTTTACAAAATTACCGTCAAACAGAAATAAATCACACCAAATTGGCGACCACAGTGGGAGCATGACGGTGCCTGAATTTCACAATTCAAAACCAGCAAAAAAATTAGTTTGGATGAATCCGAATGCGCATAGTATTTCACCTCCTGAGGTGGAAGTTGTGAAGGAAAACAATGAATATACTATCGAGGAGCGCGATTAGTAGAGAATTGAGATAGAGGCATTGAGAACAATAAAACAAGCAGAAAAATGTGGTTAAAGAGGAATTTGGTGCGTTAGTACTTCACCACACTGACAATCCTAGAGATAACGAGTAGTCTCTAAAGATCCATCTCAGTTTTAAGAAGACACACCGATCTAAACATGTGGAGAGTTCTATATCTGAGTCCTCCAGCAGCTCATCTAATGAGGCAGAGCTTGAATAATCATTGTCTTCAAGCAGTGATGAAGGAAGGTAAAAAAAGAAAATAAGACTGACTAAAATACATTCAAAAAAGAGGGATAGGCACGACATGCTTAAGAAGCACCATGGTAAGGGTAAGGGGTTATCCAACCAACAAATTGACCAGTTGCTAATTGATCCCTTTACTTTTCAGTCCGAACCATGTATTTTTGATACCCCATAATCAAGATATTTTTTTTAGCCATAGCAAGAATCGGAGGCAATCGCATTTGTCTGCGAAAATACTCTCCAGACATCTTCATAAGAGGTTTGATAGCTCCAAGATGGAAAAATATGATGGAAGTCGAGATCTGGACAACCATCTGGAGCAGTTTAAGAACTTCATGATGAATTTTGATAACGAAGATAATCTACTGTGTAAGGCCTTCTCCCAAACTTTCACAAGAAGTTCCCTCAAATGGTACAATAGTCTCCCTCAAAGATGTATAAGGAATTTTGATACATTTTGGGTTGTCTTCAGGATGCAATTTGTTGGATGTAAAAAGCTTAAAGTTCATGGGGGCACCGTTATCCATCATGCTCATGAGCTAAACGAGTCTTTAAAGGAGTACATCAACCGGTTCGTGAATAAAGCCTTTGCTAATCAGATTGGAAGAAACATAGAAGTTTACATAGATGATATGATGGTTAAAATATTGGAGGAAGATGCACATATATCTGACCTTCAAGAAATATTGTCTAACGTGAAGTTATGAATTTGAAATTAAACCCTGAAAAATGTGTATTTGGGGTCCAATCTGGAAAGTTCTTGGGCTACATAATAAGTGAGAAAGGGATTTAGCCTGATCCGGATCAACTTAATACCTTGCTAGCTATGGACCCTCCTCGAAATATCAAATAAGTTCAAAAACTGACAGGGCGGTTGGATGCGTTGAACAAGTTTATTTCAAGATCATCAAACAAGTGTGCTCCATTCTTCCAAGTGTTGAGGAATTCCAAAGACTTTAATTGGTCTCCAGAGTGTGATAATGCTTTTATTGAAATCAAGAAGCATTTTTCTTCACCTAAGACTCTCTTCAAACCTATTTGGTGGGAAAATCTCTACGTATATCTAGCTGCATCAGAGTATGCAATAAGTGTTGTGCTAATAAGAGAAGTGGAAAATTACCCTTGTCCGGTGTATTACATTAGCAAAAGTCTGCTGGATGCTCAAAGAAGATATTTGAAGTTGGAAAAACTGGCATTGGCCTTGGTAATTGCAGCAAGAAAGATGAGACCATACTTTCAAGCTCATTCTATTGTTGTTCGAACATATTTTCCCTTGAAAAGTGTTCTTCAGAGAGCTGATGTGTCAAGTAGAATGACCAAGTGGTCAGTGGAGCTGGGTGATTATGATATTGATTTTGCGCCCCAAACGACAATTAAAGCCCACTTAGTGGCTGATTTCTTGGTAGAATTTCATGCTGGTAGATCCTCCAGACAGATGTCAGAAAACCAGTCTAAGAAAGAAAGGGTAGTTTGAACTGATGGTGGATCAAGTACTATGGGTTGTGGGGCTGGAATTTGTTTAAATTCTCCCTATGGTGACAATATGTACCAGGCCATATGTTTTGGTTTCACAGCTTCTAACAATAAATCTGAATATGAAGCAGCGATAGCTGGTCTTAAGCTAGCTCTCATATGTGGGGCAAAGAGAGTCCGGTTAATGAATGATTCGTAATTGCTGATTCACCATACTCAAGGGAAATCTGAAGCAAAGAAAGAACAATTGATTAAATACTTTCTCATGTTGAAAGAAATTTTCGCAAACTTCAAGAATATCTTGCTATCAACACATCTCTAGATCAGAGAATACAGTGGCAGACTCTTTGGCAACTATGGCTTATTCTGAATCTTAACCATGAATTCTTGTGCAAGAATGTCCATCCGTACAGACAGGCCAAGAAAAAAAAAGCAAAGAAAGTATGAGTATACTTGTTATTCAACCTAAAGATTGGAGGTATGATCTTCTCTAGTTTATCTCCGATGGGATATTGCCTCCGGATAAAGCTATGGCTAAGAAAGTCAAGTATAAGGCTCGTGGTTTCTTGATACTAAGGAAAGTTCTTACAAGAAATCTTTTAGCAGACCTCTCTTACGTTTCTTCGGATTTGAAGAATCCCAAGTTGTGTTATCTGAACTACATGATGGAGAAGATTTTGTACACTGTGGCTATGGGGCCCTAACAAGGAGTGTTTTATTAGCAGGGTAATACTGGCTAACCATAATGGCAGATGCTAAAGAGATGGTAAACAAATGTGATCATTACCAAAGATATGGAAATGAAATTCATATGTCGGCAGTTCTTATGGAATCTATATCCGAACCGATACCCTTCGAGAGATATGGGTTAGATCTAGTTGGGACTCTTCCCATGGCATCCGGTGGATGTAGAACAATCATAGTTTCTATTGACTATTTCTCTAAGTGGATAGAGGCAGCTCCTTTGGCTGGAACCACTTCGAAGGCAATCATTAAATCTATTTTATCTAACATATGTTGCAGATTTGGGATTCCCCGAAAGATTAATACATATAATGGGTCACAATTTAATAATAAAGACATGGAAATATTCTGCACCTCTAGAGGAATTCAACATTGTTTTTCTTCTCCTTTCCACCCTCAAGCAAATGGGCAAGTTGAAGTTGCAAATCGGACAATCTTGTCTGGATTGAAGAAAAATTTGGAGGGAGCTGCAGAAAATTGGCCAAGTTATTTACATGAAGTATTGTGGGCCTACCAAACTACACTTCGGGCTGCTACACAAGAATCTCTTTTTGCTCTTGTGTATGGGATTGATGCAATTACTCCCATAGAAGCTACTTTACCATCTCACAGAGTTCAAAACTATTCAGAGCAGGCTAATGATATATCAGTCAGGAATCAGTTGGATTTGATTGAAGAAAAAAGAGTTAAACTGCATATGAGAACAACGCATTACGAGGGTTTGATGAGGAGCAGATTTTCCTCCAAAGTTAAAGGAAGATATTTTCAGTTGGCAGACTAAGTCTTAAGAAAAGTATTTTTTTACATACTAAGGAAAAACAGTTCGGTAAGCTGGCTCCGAATTGGAAAGGCCCTTATGTGGTATGTGGGATTGTTAAACCAGGAACATACAGGCTCTGAGACAAGGAAGGGAGAGCACTAAAACACTCATGGAATGTTGAACATCTCATGTTATACTTAGAATAAAACTCTCTTGAATTTTTTTACTTTTTAAGTATCAATGTAAATATAATGGGGCATACTCTTTCCTACCCTGGTGGCGCAGGGAGGTTTTAATGAGGTATCTGAGTTTTTCAGTAATATATTATGCCTTATTCAAAAGTCTGGTGCAATTTTGTTTTTGATTTAGCCACAAAATGAGGTGGTCGGATATTACATGATTATTTAACACCCCGGCTCTCAAATGTCTTTGAGTTGATCAGATATATTAAACAATTGGTCACATTTATTAAACACATGTGGTTGAGGCTGTTTGATACCGTTATTTAACACCTCTGAAATATTGAAGGCTATATAAACATTGGCCATAAAGAGTTAAACAAAATTTAAACAAAGGGAAATATGATATTAGAATCTGATAGGACCGAAACCGATCCATGATTCACAAATGCCTTGACCATTCAAGGACTTTAAGTTTTACAGAACGGAATTTAAACAAACAGTGCAACAAAATACCTTGGCCATCCAAGAGCTTTGGTTTCTCAACAAAAAAATACACAACAAAACAATACAACCTTAGGGCTTGTCCCCTTTTGTTTTTTCTTCACCACCATTTGTTTTTTGGAATTTTGAGTTCAGCACTTGAACTCTCACCAACTTCTTCATCGTCTTCGGAATCTTCCCCTCTGGAATAGTTGTGCTTGTCACAATCAACCATTGTATGAAAAAGGAGGTCATCGTATTCCACAATTTTTCACAAAGGACCAAGAGTCCTCTTAGGAAAAGTCTCATGGAACAGTAAGACCATATCAGATTTAATTCCACCATCTCTATTCTCCAGGGAATCCACTATTCCACTAGCATACTTCTCTATCGATGCAACTATTTCTTGAGCTTGTTTGCTTACTAAGGAAGCATTTTTCATCAGTTTTCTCTTGGACCGTTTTCTCTAACTTGACTTTATCTTCGGATAAAGTCTGGATAGTTTTTTCTCTAGCTTTTAATTGCTCATTCAAAGTTGTGATCTCATTAGAGAAAGAAGTCTCCAGTCTGGAGTACTTGGTATGAAGGTTTTTTTTTTGCCTCTTTTGACTTGAGCGGTTTGGCAGCTAAATCCTCCTTTTCCTTCTTCAATGATTCTATGCTTTGCTGAGCGGCAGATAAACCGTTTGTCAAACTCTGTTTCTATGTAGTTAGGGAGTTTACGATGGCAGTTTGATCCCTCACTTGTCTTTCCAGATCAACCACTGGAAGAATGTAACCCAAGAGGGCATGACTCATGGGTTTCTTGCTCGTTTGATATCAAGTCTCACCATTATTAGGTTACAACGTTGGACGAGTTGGGAGGACGACAAGGCCCCACGAAGTCATCTTTGTCCAAATCATTGAAATATATGTTAATGTTCTGAAAGTATCAAGATTTACCTCTCCATCAGCAGTGGCCTGTTCAGAATAAAAGTTGGGTGGAATTTCTTCTTGTAAGGTAGGATCAGCAGGATTTGGAGGAGGGATTTCAGAAGGACGTATAATTACCTCTGATCCCAGAGTGACTTTTTTCTTCTTTGCAGCTTTTTTATCACTGCTTGCTTTGCGTTTCTTATCCTTCTTCGTAAGTTTTGGTGGGTTGTCTGATCCATCAACCTCTTAGACAGTATCTTGTAGTGCTTCCAACAAAGCAACATTAATTCCTCTTTGGTTCTCCAAACCGGTTCCTTCGGTCGTTGTCTGAAGTGGGCCTGTTGTGGTTTTCTTCTTTCTTTTGTTCTTCATCTTGTTTAGATGACTAAAGGATTTGGCCCTAGAAGACAAGTAAAGCTTAGCATCTTTAGCCTTAGTTCTCCTCAGGATAACATATGCAGGAAGAAGGATGGTTAGTTCTTCCTAGGAGAGGTCTCTTTTCCCTGTGGTGTTCCATAGATAAGACCTCACAAAGTTCCCCGAGATGAAACAGTTGTGGAAACCGTTATCCCATTTCTCCAAGGCCCAAACATTTAGCTTGGTACATGTGTCTTGACCTGCATGTACATAATCTGAGAACTTCTTCGAGAAAAGAAATGCAAATCAGTTTGGAGTAACTACCTAGTATTTGGAAGATTAAAGAGAACATGAATAAAACTCACCTATGCTCTTCCAGCGACTGGTCAGCTGGCTTGGGTTAGAATCAACCTTGATCTTCTTCCCATTCTCCCAGGCCTCACTGATGGACAGGAATTTTGTCCTTTATGGCTTTTCTGACTCCAAAAGATCATTCACCACTTTTTAATCATTCCCCATATTGTAATGGTAGAAGGGAATGTGATGATTCTTGCACACATTCGCCACAACAACGAATTGTTCCATTGGCAGGGGAATCTTGGATAATCTAGAAGCCATGATGCCAGCCATCAGAGTGTATCACGTATTTGGGCTCAGCTGACTCGGACATAGCTTGATCAGGTGGAAGTACCTCACTATCTTCGGATCCAAAGAAAACCGGAGTCCCCAGCTTAGCACCTCTGTGTAGACCATTAGCTCGTTGGGTTTGCAGTCCATCAGAGTTTACGGGGTGACTGGGATTCTCATCTTGACAGACTTAGGGATCCCCCATTTTGTACAAATATGACCCAATTTAGCGGTATGGGTGTATACGTAGGCTATATTCTGGAGAGATATCAGGTATTTTACCCTGACCTTTTTGAAATTTGGCCCTACTTTCCCTTCAAGGCACTCCGAAAGTGCATCCGGATGAGTCTGACCCATTTTAGTCTTGCCTCTTAGATCTGCAACGGTGTCCTCCGTCTGTCCGGACGCCTCAAAAGGGTATCATCTAAACTATCCTCCATATTTTTTCTATTACAATGGAAGACTATTCGAATGGCTTGGCTTCTGCCAGGGGCTGCTGTTCGGATGGCTTGGCTTCTGCCAGGGGCTGCTGTTCGGATGGTTTATTTTCTGGCAAAGATTTTATTGTCTCCAAACTAGTGTGTTTTGAAGAGGTAGGAGTGGACTTAGCCTTGGATTGGCGAGTTATTCAGCGATGGTATGCTTTTCAAGGGATTTCTCAGTGTCTGAACCCATGACAATAAAGGGTGAAGGCTTTCTAACACTGGAAACGTCTTTCTCATTAGGGAGAGGGTTTTGAGACTCTTAGACAAAGGACCCTGATTAAAGAGGAGAAAGATTTGGAACAAAGAGTAGTTTTCTAACCTTAGGTACTTTTGAGGATGTTGAACCCTCGTATGTGTTTGCTCATGATTGATTGATTTTTGACCAGGCGAAACAGGGAGGCCAGCAGCAATTCGTTCGTCTCTTCTAAATTTTCTTGCTCTCTCCAACTTAGACAAATTTAACCAACCTCTTTTTACTAGTGCATTTCTAGCAGTGAACATAAATGACTCGAACACAAATTGGAAAATGTACTAAGATTTTTGTCACTAGAAATACTTGTGTTTTTGAAGACAATGAAACAGTGGAATAGATTTATATAACAGTGAAAAGTGGGAGTTACCTAAGAGAAGGTAGGCGATCTAAGCAATGATTAAAGGCTACAAAGTACGAGAGTTAAAACCTAGGTAACTTTTTAGCCTAGTAGGTACGCGAATCTAGGAGAAAAACGGATGAGAGGTCAAACCAGAGCTTGACGCGTGTCCCACGTTGAAAAAAGACTCTTGAAATTCTAAACGGTAAAATCAGTCCCACTAAATTTCAAATTGAGTAACTCTTGAGATTCTCAACAAAATAAGATGAAGTGTGCAGTTCGGATATGGAAACAGATCGGAAAGAGTTGATTTTGATTCTCTAAGATTAGCTCTTCCAAAGCTTTTTTGCAAGACCTAAAGGGACTATTGATGAGGTCAGATATTTTAGACACTGTATCTTGCTCTTATCAGGAGGGCTGTTCGGACATAACCACTACTATAAAAAAAAACCGAACATGATAAACTTAATGGAGTGTGACTAAGCTAGGTGTTGGTCACCTCACATCTTGGGATAATGGGTCCTTAAACTTGACCCGAATCCGCAATCCGACCCGATAGGCCAATGGGTCATTAATTAAGTATAAATACCTCAACAACTTTCATTAATGAGGGTAGTCGGAATTTACTACTAGCACACAGCTTAATTATCTCACTACTCTAGACCCTAAACATTAAATTCCCAAAATACTTTACAAAATTACCCTCAAACAAAAAATAAACCACACTAGTCATGGTGCTTAAATCCTTATATTGTTCAATAAACATCACAATATAGTCAAATCTTGACACAAACAATTTTTTCCCAAGCTGTTTCATACGATCATTATCTTTTCTAATCTCTTTTGAATGAAATCTCCAAAATATATAGGTGACACAAACAATTTTTTTCCAAGCTGCTTCATACGATTGGACTCCTTCATACCAAATCATGGATTTATAATTTTCTTTCTTGATTTTTTTAGATTCTCTTTTTGTGTTGGTGTTAAATTTTTCTGCTTCATTTTTACTTTATTGTACTATTTTTTTAACGATATCCTATTCTTCTAGTGATCGTAGAAGAACCTTCATTTGAATACTATATTTGTTAAAAATAATTGTTAATTGAGTAAAAAAAATGAGGAATATAGTTTTTTTATCTTGATCGAAAATAGATTTGATAGAGTTAAAAGAATATTTAAAGGAAATAAGAGAAAATTTGAGCGAAAAATAAATAAATTTACTTTTCTTGAAATTTTATTTTATACATCTCCTATATTTATATTTGCCTATAATTTTATTTTAACCACACAATAATATTCTTTGAGTAGTATAATATTTTTCTTAAAAAATAATATATTTTCTAATTGAATATTATTTTTACATCATAAATATATTATTTAAATATTTAATTTATTAATTAATTTATTCACTTAATTAATTGATATCTTTCAAGAGTATATTATTAAAAAAATTGATTCACTTAATTAATTAATTAATATTTTTTTAAAGCTTGTTCTAACCAATCAAGCCCTCTTCCAATTATATTTTACTACACAGTTACCTTGAACTAAATACCTTACATATTTATAATTTTGAAAATTTATATTCTTGTGTTATTATCTTCTTAAAAAGATATATATGCTAAAAGAAAATATCATAGCATTTCTCTTCTGTCAAATATAATAAAACAACATAGAGAAACAAGTGCGCCAAAGATGACCTTGGTCATTAAGAGAATGAGTTTTTGCGCTAACTGTGCATAGACAGATGGGCTAATTTAAGATGGATGGGGAACCTAGCTTCAATATACATTTATAACTATTCTATTTGTAATAAAAATATAATAATTTTTCAAAACGACCCCAAAAACTTAATATGATAAATCACAAGTATAGTTGCTGTCAAATAATATAAGTATTACAGTCTCGAGTTTAATATCGAACCAAATATAATTATTTATTTATATCGGTACAAGTAAATATTTATATATCTACGTACTAATTAATATGTCTAATTATTATTAGGATGTCAGATATTAAAATGATCCAGGGTTATATATCGAATATTAAAAATAGATAGTTTTAAAATTAGATTCTTATATCCGTTTGTTGTTATCATCTATCAATCTAAAAAACTAAAATTCTTGTATGGCTAGTTATATTTGTAGTCTTCTGCTTCTAATAATCGAGTCATATAAATTAGGAATCTATTTCATATCTTAATAGGTCATTACCTTAGTATACCACTTATTCCACAGGTAGGTCAAACTATAGGTAACTGAAAGTATTAAGACTAATATCAATACTAAAAAACAAATATAAAATTAAATTAATATGAACATAAAAAAACATTTCACAACAAAAGTTTTAACCTAGAAATAAAAAAGTGTAGTTAAGACTAAACATAAATAAAATATAAAAGAAGAATGAAAAAGAAGAAAACTCAAACTCTAGATCTTGTAATCATTTTTGTTGTGATGTCATATGATATATTCCAAGTACTGTTAAAAAACAAAGAGAGAAGTAGCCGCAGGAGGCGGCTATGGTTTTGTGTTTATTAGAAAAATGTTTCTTTTTGAATTGAACTGTTTTTTTAGTAAGGCTTTCAATATATAGAGAACTTAGAGGCCTATACAAGAAAACTTAATACACTGAATATTCTCACACTCTCCCTAAAGTTGTATAGTGGGATCACCAATACCCAACTTGGATAAAACTGATTCGAATGTTCTTGCAGC
The DNA here is from genome assembly GCA_036936605.1 of Limnanthes douglasii subsp. nivea. Classification (NCBI taxonomy): domain Eukaryota; kingdom Viridiplantae; phylum Streptophyta; class Magnoliopsida; order Brassicales; family Limnanthaceae; genus Limnanthes; species Limnanthes douglasii. The sequence goes on from JAUPFV010000002.1 coordinate 313,128,115, forward strand.
AACCGCTTTTGTCAGGATGTCTGCCAGTTGGTCTTCAGATCTAACAAACGGAAGTTCAACTTTCCCATCTTTAATCTTTTCTTTTATGAAGTGCCTATCTATTTCAACGCGCTTTATTCTATCGTGCTGTACCGGGTTCTCTGAAATCTTAATCGTAGCTTTATTGTCGCACATTAACTGAGTTGGACACTTCAGGGGGGATCCGATTTCTTTCATTATCTTCTTTAACCAAAGTATCTCGTAATCCCCTTAACGATTCCTCTAAATTCTGATTTAGCACTTGACAATGATACTACTTTCTGTTTCTTACTCCTCCAAGTCACCAAGTTACCTCCAAGACGAGTAAAGTAGCCGGCAATTGATCGCTTGCTATTAGGATTCCCTCCCCAATCAGCATCTGTGAATACTTCAACATCAAGGTGTCCATTTTTCTTAAAAATTATGCCTCTTCCTGGTGTGCCTTTGAGATATCGAATAATCCTCATTATTGCCTCCATATGGTGTTCCTTAGGATGATGCATGAACTGGCTAACTACGCCCACCGCGTATGCAATGTCGGGTCGAGTGTGAGCCAAGTAAATCAATTTTCCTACCAACTTTTGGTACCTTTCTTTACTCGCTGGTCTGGCCCCTTCAATTATCTTTAGTTTGTGATTCACAACCATAGGAGTGTCATTTGGTTTGCAATCTACCATGCTAACTTCAGCTAATAAATCCAATATATATTTCCGTTGGGAGATATAAATCCCTCCTCTTGACCTAAGAACCTCGATTCCTAGGAAATACTTTAATCCCCCAAGGTCTTTCATTTCGAACTCCTTGAAGAGGTTTTTCCTAAGAGAGCTAATTTCTTCTTCGTCATTCCCCGTTATAATCATATCGTCGACATATATTATAAGACAAGTGACTAATTCCCCTCTCTTTTTGTAAAACAAGGTATGATCCCCATTACTCTGTTTGTAGCTATACTGCTTCATTGCCATTGTAAATTTCCCGAACCAAGAACGAGGAGACTGTTTGAGCCCATATAATGCCTTTTTCAGTTTACATACCTCATTTTCTTGAAACCCATCAGAGAACCCTGGTGGGGGTTCCATATATACCTCTTCTTCCTAGTCTTCATGTAAGAAAGCATTCTTTACATCAAATTGATGAAGAGGCCAATCTTTATTCGCGGCTATTGAAAATAAAACTCTGATAGTGTCAATCTTTGCAACCGGAGAGAACGTTTCAGAGTAGTCTATACCATATGTTTGTGTATATCCTTTGGCAACCAATCTTGCCTTGTGTCGCTCAATGGTGCCATCGGATTTATATTTTATATTAAACACCCATCTAGACCCGACTGCTTTCTTCCCTTGTGGTAACACACAATTCTCCCATTTACCATTCCTTTTTAGAGCTTCCATTTCGGTATTCATTACCTCATGCCATTCGGTCATCTTCTTAACTTCTTGAGTTGTTTTAGGGATTTGTTCAGAGAGAATAGTAGCTGAAAACACCTTTGGAATCTTCGCCATTCCTTTCTTGTCCGTTTTTACCGGATATGTAGAAGCACGGGGAACGTGTTCCGGTGGATACCGGTCAGGAGGAACCCCTCTATTTTTTCTTGGGGGAAGAACTAGAGTTTGAGTTTCAATAAATGGACTTCCTGAAATGTCATGGTCAGTAACATTTTGTGAATTATGATATTGTAAATTGTTTACCTCTTGATGGACATTTTCTTCGGCTGATTTCCTAGTAGTATCCATGACATTTATTTCTTGTTGGACATTGTCTTCGGGAGAATCATTGGTGGTAAGAACTGCCTCGTCAGTCTCCTTTATGTTGGAAGAGGCGTGTTCGGTGGCGCCATCTATCGACTCTGTCGGCACATCCTCAAAGTAACTTTCATATAGCAACCATTTGAGTGATTCACTTACTTTCTCCCCCTGAGCACGAGATTGGTGGTAAAAAAAATTGGATTCTAAGAAGTCACAGTCCATGGTGACATGCATTCGACGAGTAACCGGATTATAACACTGATAGCCCATTTGATGGACACCATACCCAACGAATACACACTTTTTAGCACACGGATTAAGTTTTTTCCAACTAGTTTTAGGGATATGAACAAACACCGAACAACCAAAGACACGAGGTGGTAAGGTCATAACAGATGGAATTTTTACTTGGGTGGCAAGCACTTGTAATGGAGTTTTATTTCCTAGACATCGGGTTGGTAGACGATTTGCAAGATACGTGGCTGTAGCAAGAGCTTCTCGCCAAAGAAAATGAGGAACTCTATATTCAATCATAATAGCACGAGTTTTTTCAAGTAAAGTACGATTTTTTCGTTCTGAAGTACCGTTTTGTTGAGGTGTGTTTGGACAAGTGGTTTGATGGATAAGACCATTTGTTTTGAAAAAATTATGCATTGTTTGGTTGACAAACTCTGTTCCATTATCAGAACGGAGAATTTATATTTTTTTTTTCAAATTGAGGCAAAATCATTTTGTAAAAACAAACAAATATTTCTGGTACTTCTGATTTATGTTTCATGAAGTATATCGAAGTCATTCTTGAGAAATCATCCACAAATAAAACAAAGTATCTGATTTGATTGTTAGTGGAATTTGGTGCTGGACCCCAAACATCAGAATGGATTAGGGAAAAAGCATAATCAACTCTAGTATTACTTTGATTAAATGAGACCCTACGATTTTTTGCAAGAATGCAGGTTTCACATTTCTCATGAATGAAATTATTCAAAAAAAGACTAGGAAACAAACTTTTAAGATAGCTAAAAGAAGAATGACCAAGTCGTCGGTGCCATAACTAAAGTTGCCTTTCGGTTGTTCCGTGAGCAAGCATGGCATGTCCCTTATGAACTACCTCATCAACATAATAGAGACCTCCTTGTTCAGTACCACGCCCAATGATCTCCTTCGTACGAATGTCCTGTAAAATGAAAAAAAAATGGATACATACGAACCACACAGTTGAGTTGTTTAGTCACTTGACTAACAGATAATAACTTTAAGGATAGTGAAGGAATGTAGAGGCAGTTTTTAATTTCCATTTTTTCCAAAAAAATAATTGAACCTCCCCCTTTGACTTCACAAATTTCTCCACTAGCAGTCTCAATATGGGAATTCTTTGGAGATGACATGTCACCAAAGTATTTAGGATCATAAGACATGGTGTCTGTAGCCCCGCAATCAAAGATCCAATTCATTGATTTTTCAAACCCTTTACCTCCAAGTTTTTCATAGCAGTTCGCAGCCATTCCTCCAAAACCACTGCCACTTCCTTGCTCATTTTTAGTCGGATCTTCACCACCACTTGTAGACGAAGCCTGTTTGACATTAGATCTGAAACGCTGGTTATTTTTCTCCTTATGACCGTCCTTCCACCATTCTGGATAGCCAACCAGCTGGAAACATGTCTCTTTAGTGTGTTTTTTCATCCCACAATGAGTGCAATACAACTTGGATTTATCTTCTTTCTCTTTGGATCAGAATTTAAACCTCTGTGCAGAATCTTTAGCAGCCAAACCCATTCCAATTTCAATCGAGTCACTATCAGAAGAACTTGATTGTAGTATATTAAGCCTGGCCACTTCCCTTCGCATTGTAGCATATGTTGTTTCCACGGAAGGAAGATGATCCTTTTTCAGGATATCTCTCTTGACTGGTTCCAGATTGTCATTAATCGTCATTAGAAATTGATAGAGTCTTTGTTCTTGAGTCTTCTTATTGTAGATCTGAATGTCTTCTGGGTCTTTCATAAGGTTCGGATCTCGTCTATCTATATGCATCCAGATGTTCTGCAGTTTGTTCCACAAGTCTTCTAATGTATCAGACCCTTGCCTTAATGAATTAGCCCTCTTATGAAGGTCAAACACCTGTAACGAATCTGTACCAGAACCGTATGTGGTGGCTAACCCATCCAGAGGGCTTTTGCAGTGGGATATTGCAAGACATTATTCACCAAATTGGATTCAAGATTCTAGATAATCCATGTGAAAACACATTGATCATCTTGTTCCCACCTTGTATATGTGTTGTCAGATTTGGATGGAGGTGTCGGCTCCCCTGTAATGTGAGAACCTCTTCCCCTTCCTCTAATTGATTTCTTCATCAGGTTTTCCCATATGGCATAGTTATCATCACCGAGTTTAATCCCTAGGGATACATTTTCGGGGTTAGTTGTTTGTTGTTGTGTTCCGCGACCATTTCTCATAATGGAAGCAATCTGCATTGTTAATTCATCAGGGATTTGACTGACCACGACTTCATTGCCAGCCATCTTTGTTGAGGATGTTCAGAATTCCCAGAATCACACGTGCTCTCATACCATGTTAAAAAACAAAGAGAGAAGTAGCTACAGGAGGCTGCTAGGGTTTTATGTTTATTGGAAAAATGTTCCTTTTTGTATTGAACTGTTTTTTTATAATACAAACCCAAGTAAGGCTCTCAATATATAGAGAACTTAGAGGCATATACAAGGAAACTTAATACACTGAATATTCTAACAAGTACCTATTAGGCTACTATTTATAATATAACTAAAAGATTGAGATTTATCTTATTTGTATAAATAATTAACATTTTCTGTCTTTTAGTTCTTAATCCACCACTAAAAGGATCAATTTTTTTCTTTATCTTATTCCAAGCATCTTGTTTCTCTATTTTGTTTCTTTGTTTCAAGTCATTTTTTATGATTTTCTTTATTTTAGTTTAATTTTTAATTTAGCTCATTTTTTTCTTATTTTATTCAATAAATCACTCAATTATCTACTTAATCCAAAAGTAAATTTTATTATATTATTTTATTATTCATATAAATTAAATTAATCAATAAAATTTATATAAATCAAAAATATATATCCATTGATTAGCATGCACAAACCTAGACCATCATATCTTAATTTTTATTTTTCTTTATTATGTTTGATCGTTTGTCGATATCTTTTATCATATATATATAATGGAATCTCGGTTGTATTAATCCTTGACCATAGACTTGTAGTATAAAAATAGACAAATAAAAAGCGAATTTGGTTAGTTTACTTGTGTTTGGAGGATTAGTTAGTTGTTCGAAGCTTCATAGTCTCATAAGGCCTTTGTCGAGTATGTTTTATGTTGTATATGCATATGTTGTTACGTGTTATTGTTTGGTGCTGGTAAATGTTGATTCAAATTTGTTGTTTTCGATAATTAGAATGAATATAACAATCCTACTCGCTTCAACTATTTTCCATGTTGAGTGTTAAGATAACAAAATATTTGTTTCTAGTTAAGATAAGGAATAATAAAGAACATACATCAACTGATATTTAATGTCTTGATTAGTTTCGCTCTCTTTCAAGTCAATCTTGACCAATTAACATTCTTTATTTAAAGGTGATGAGTCCGGATTTTGTCACCACTCTTTATGAGAACCGGACAGGGGCAATTCGGACAACATACACCTACTAAACCGTCCGAACTGAACTAAAATATTAAAAACTTAATCACTTCATGACTAAGCTAATTACTTGCCTACTTAAAACTAATGGGTCTTTAAACTCGACCAGAATCCATTAACATAACCCGAAAGCCCACGTGGCCCAAAGTTAAGGGTATAAATACCCAACCACCTTCATTTAATGAGGGTAATGAAAATTAAATACAACCAGGCAGCTCAATTCTTTCATTACAATCCATCCAAACATTAAATACTTTTAAAACACCACAAAACTCTGGATAAAATTACCCTTAATAAAAAATAAACCACACCAAATTGGCGACCAAAGTGGGAGCACGAAGGTGACTGAATCTAGCATTCAAAACCATCATAAAAAACCAGTTCGGATGAATCCGGACGTGCAAGAAATACCACCAGCTTTGGTAGAAGTGGTGGGTGAGAATTATGAATACACGATTGAGGAGCGAGATAGATTAAAAGTTGAAATATAAGCTCTGAGGGCAGAGAGGGAAAAGATGGGCATACAAAAGAAATCAAAGGCGTCAGTTGCTCATCATACCGACAACCCAAGAGAGCATGAGCCCTCAAAAACCCATGTGAGTAAGAAAAAGACTCATACTAGCTCAAAAAAGTCTCACCGGTCTAAATCGGTGGAGAGCTCTGATTCAGAATCAGAATCTTCCAGTAGCTCATCAAATGAAGATAGAGTTGAAGAGTCCTTGTCGTCCAGCAGTGATGAGGGCCGTTCTAAAAGGAAACAAAAATTGGTTAAGAAGTATTCAAGAAAAAGGGATAGGCATGGAAGGTTAAAGAGGCATATAGGCAAAGGATCGTCTCATAGCCGGAGACACATAGATCGGATGGTGATGGATCCTTTTGCCTTCCATGATGAACCAGGTATCTTTGCAACTCCTAATGAAGATACCGTTTTCAGTCGTGTCTGGAATTGGAGACAATCTCCATTGTTCTCCAAGATCCTGTCCGGAAACCTCCCTAAGAGGTTTGACAGTACGAAAATGGAAAAATACGATGGCAGTAAAGACCCGGATAACCACTTGGAACAGTTCAAAAATTTCATGATGAATTTTGATGATGACGATAAATTACTTTGTAGGGCATTCTCCCAATCTTTTACGGGGAGTGCTCTGAAATAGTATAATAGCTTACCACAGGGCTGTATCAGGAATTTTGACACTTTTTAGGTAGCCTTTCGAAGGCAGTTTGTTGGAAGTAAGGAAGTGAAAGGCAATGGAGACACAATTATCCATTGTGCCCAAGAACCAAACGAATCCTTAAAAGAATACATAATTCATTTTGTGAATACCAAAAATGGATTAGTTGATTGCTTGGAACAAGTAGCAATAGCTTCTCTGAGGTAGGGCTTAAACCCTGGAAACTTGGCTGATTCAGTAACTAGAAAAAAGGCCATGACGTGGGGAGGTCTGCTGAATCAGGTTGGAAAACAGATTAATGTAGATGAAATAAAGAAAACTAGGGTGCACAGGCAGGTGAGGTCTGCTCCGGCTGCACCAAATCCAAACCAAAACCAGTCCGGAAACAAGGCTAGGGAGACCAGGCAGAGTCATAACAGAGCCAAAGCTCAGTCTCAGCCAGATGCACCAGCCCAGAGTCAACAATCTAGAAATAAACGAGGGCCTTGGGTTCAACCGGAGTGGTTTGCTGATTTGAAAGAAAACGTAGCCACCATTTATGACAAAACAAAATACGAAGTACACTATAGAAGGCCGGCTGCGTTACAGTCTCCTAGGGAGAGTCGCAACAATTGTTTCTGCCAGTATCACAATGATACTGGCCATACCACTGAGGATTGTATTGCTTTGAAGCAAGAAGTCTAGAATTTGATTGAAAGAGGAAAGTTGGGAGCATATGTTAAAAGAAGAGGTGCAAATAGACCTGATAACGCTCATCGGGCTGGTCCAAACAATGCAGGCACATCGGCTCCGGAAGGGGCCATGGTGAAAATCGAGAGGTTCGATGTAGAGTCAGAATACTTGGACCCTGATCCGACCCGGAATAAAGTGGATGTTATTGTGGAACGTTGCAAGACGGTGTCCGGGCTTATTAACTTTTTTGAATCACTTACAATATTCGGAGGGGACACCATGACTGCACCAACTGCTTCATCAAGAAAGAGGCACATTCATACTTTAGCTACCCAGCTTGAAGGAGACATGACCTCTTATCAATCGCAAATTCCTTTCCCTTTTATTGTTTTTGACGAGGATGATCTGAGGGATATTGTCGGTCCCCATAAGGATGTTGTGGTCATTGGAGCATCCATTGGAGGCAATGATATAAGGCGAATTTTGGTGGATACCGGAAGTTCAGCCAATATTCTCTTTTTAACTTCCTACAAAAAAATGAAGAATCCAGCAGTAATTCAACGTTCGAACAGATCAATTGTGGGTTTCACTAGAATCTCAGCAGACGTGATCAGAGAATTCAATGAGGAGGTTTTATTGGGCAAAGACCCTTTTAAAAAGATGGTTAGAATACTGTTCATTGTGGTGGATTGTCCCACTTGTTATAATGCTATTCTAGGGAGATCCTGGCTCTCTAGGATGCATGTCGTGGCCTCAACAGTCCACCAATGCTTGAAATATGCTGTGCAAGGACAAGTGGGAGTTGTTCGGAGCAGCCAAAAGATAGCAAGAGAGTGTTATGCAACAGCCCTGGCTCCTCGGACGTTGGGGGCAGTTTGGATCAATGAGGAATAGCAGTTTGAGGGGTCCTCTGGGGAGAGGGTGAAATTGATGACCCCAGAGAGACCCCTGGAGTTTTAATACCGATTGAAGAAGTTGAAACACACTCTCTGGCTAAAGGAAAAAGTGTCAAGATAGGATTCAAGATGACATTGAAATTAAAGGGTAAAATGTTAGAATTCTTGAAAGACCATCAGCATGTTTTTGCTTGGTGCAATGCTGATGTTACCGGAGTACCAGCAGATATTATATCACACCAACTGTCCATCTGAAGGGTCGTAGCACCTGTGATACAAAAAAGAAGAGCTTTTTCTAAGGAAAAGGCTGATGTCATAGTTCAAGAGGTCGACTGGCTTACTAAAATGGGGCACATAAAGGAGTCCCAATACCCTTTATGGACAGCCAATCCGGTATTGGTAAAAAAGAAAAATAACAAGTGGCGTATGTGCATCGATTTTACAGATCTCAACAGAGCTTGTCCAAAGGATTTGTACCCAGTCCCCCGGATTGATCAGTTGGTGGATTCCACATCTGGAAACAAGCTGCTATCTTTTATGGATGCCTTCTCCGGGTATAATCAGATTCAAGTGGATCCGAAGGATCAATAACATACTACATTTGTTACCGATAAGAGCCTTCATTGTTACAAGGTGATGCCATTTGGGTTAAAAAATGCTGGGGCTACTTATCAGAGGTTGGTAAACAAGGCTTTTGTTGATCAAATTGGAAGAAACATGGAAGTTTACATCGACGACATGATGGTGAAAAGTGTAGACGAAGAGCTACACTTGGCAGATCTCCAAGAAACTTTTACTAACTTAGTGAAAGTAAATTTGAAACTAAACCCAGAGAAGTGTGTGTTTGGAGTGCAGTCTGGGAAATTCTTGGGGTATGTGATAAGTGAGCAAGGGATACAACCTGATCCGTACTAGTTTAATGCTTTACTGCAAATAGAACCTCCTCGAAATATTAAAGAAGTACAACGATTGACTGGGAGGCTCGTTGTATTAAATCGATTTATTTCAAGGTCTTCGGACAGGTGTGCCCCGTTTTTTCAAACTTTAAAAGATGCTAAGGACTTCAACTGGTCCTCAAAGTATGATGAGGCCTTCGATAAAATTAAGAAGCATTTGTCTTCCCCCAAAACGTTTTTTAAACCTGTTGATGGAGAAATGCTTTATGTGTATTTAGTCGTCTCTGATTGCGCGATAAGTGCAGTATTGGTAAGAGAGGTGAACAATTATCCTCATCCGGTGTACTACATCAGCAAAAGCTTGATAGATACGGAAAAACGATATTTGAAGCTTGAGAAGTTGGCGTTGGCCTTGGTAATTGTTGCAAGGAAAATGAGGCCCTATTTTTAGGCTCATTCCATCATCGTTCGAACTTCTTTCCCTTTGAAAAATGTTCTCCAAAAAGCTGTCATTTCAAGTAGAATGACCAAATGGTCAGTAGAGCTGGGAGACTAAGACATTGATTTTGCTCCTCGAACAGCAGTCAAAGCCCAAGCCGTGGCTGATTTCTTAGTTGAATTCCATTCAGATAGGGAAACTAAGCAAGCAACTGGAGTAAAAGATAAAAAATTCTGGGTCGTCCGGACTGATGGTGGGTCAAGTACCATGGGATGTGATGCTGGGGTATGTTTAACCTCTCCGTACGGTGACAGAATGTACCAGGCTATATGTTTTGCTTTCAGGGCCTCTAATAATGAGTCTGAATATGAAGCTGCTATAGCTGGTTTGAATTTAGCTCTTATTTGTGGAGCCAAAATGGTCAAGTTAATGAGTGACTCTCAGCTTCTTATTCATCATGCACAAGGTTGATCTGAAGTAAAAAAGGAGCAACTGGTTAAATACTTACTTCTTCTCAAAGAAGTGGCACTTAGTTTCAAAAACATCACCTATGAACACATACCTCGAACAGAAAATACACTAGCAGACTCTTTGGCAACCATATCCTATACTGAGTCATACCCTTGGATTCATGTGCTGGAGTGCCCATCCATTCAAATCAATCCGGATCAGGAAGAAGAAAGTTTGAATATACGGATAAGGCAGCCTCAAGATTGGAGATTTCCTCTCCTTCAATATCTCTTAGATGGTATCTTGCCTCCGAAAAAAGCAGTAGCAAGAAAAGTAAAGTACAAGGCTCGTGGTTTTGTCATTCTAAGAGATATTGTTTATAAAAAATCTTATAGTAAACCTCTTTTACGATGTTTGGGGATCGATGAGTCTCAAATAGTACTCTCCGAATTGAATGATGGTGAGGGATCATCACACTGTGGATTCAGGGCTCTAACCAGAAGAGTTTTATTAGTTGGGTACTATTGGCCCTCTATAGTGCAAGATGCCAAAGAGTTGGTAAAAAAGTGTGATCCATGCCAGTGATATGGTAATGAAATTCATACCCCAGCTGTCCCTTTGGAATCAATTTCTGAGCCAATACCTTTTGCTCGATGGGGGCTGGATTTAGTGGGACCTCTACCCATGGCATCTGGGGGGCGCAGAACTATAATCGTTGCTATTGATTACTTTTCAAAGTAGATCGAAGCAGCTCCATTGGCAGGTACGACATCAAAGGCTGTTATAAAATTCATCTTATACAATATCTATTGCAGATTTTGAATTCCACAAAAGATAACAACAGACAATGGGCCACAGTTCGACAATAAAGAAATGGAGGATTTTTGTGCCTCTAGAGGCATACAACATTGCTTCTCTTCCCATTTCCACCCACAAGCAAATGGTCAGGTGGAAGTGGCCAACAAGACAATATTTTCCAGTCTGAAGAAGAATTTAGAAGGGGCTGCTGGGAAATGGCCAAGTTACTTGCAAGAAGTTTTGTGGGCTTACCGGACCACTCCCGGGGCTGCAACACAAGAGTCTCCTTTTGCCTTGGTATATGGGATGGATGCCATAGCTCCCATAGAAGCTACTCTCCCTTCATTTCGAGTTCATAACTTTTCCGAACATGCTTACGAAGTGGCAATCAGAGGTCATCTTGACTTAATAGAAGAAAGAAGAGTTAAGGCTCACCTTAGAGCTGCACACTATCAAGGTTTGATGAGAAGCAGGTTCGCTTCTAAAATTAAGAGAAGGGATTTTCAACCAGGGGATAAGGTATTGAGAAAAGTTTTCCTACATACTAAAGAGAAGTAGTTCGGTAAGTTGGCTCTAACTTGGGAAGGACCCTATGTGGTCATTGAAAAGCTTAAGTCTGGAACATACCGGCTCCAAGACAAAGATGGAAGGATTTTGAATCACCCCTGGAACATTGAACACCTCCGTTTATACTTGGAATAGAAACTATGTAAATATTTACTTGTTTAAAAGTTCATGTAAATATTTAGGGGCATACTCTTTCCTAGCCTGGTGGCGCGGGGAGGTTTTAATGAGGTGTCCGGGCTTTTTTATAAAATTTGATGTCTTCTTAAAAGATCTGGAGTGTTTTCAGTTAATGGTTTTTGGTGAGATTTTTTATTGAACGGACTGGATTAAATTGGAGGAATGATGACTACTTAAACATTTGTCATAGGAGAATTTAAACACTCTCACTTTAAAATACTTGTGAAATAATTAAGGGCTGTTTAAACATTAACCACCAAAATTGAAAAACTATGAAAGAATGTAGGAGTTATGCAAAATAAAACTGCCCATTAAAACATACGAAATGCCTTGGCCATCCAAGGACTTTGAATTGTCAAAACAAGAAAGGTTTATCCGGACAACGACCGGATACGGTTACAAAAAATGCCTTGGCCATCCAAGGACTTTGGTTCAATAAAAAAAAGTGAAAAGATAATTGATACTCTAAGACTGAGCTTTTGAAGATGGCTCAGCCTCACTTGGCTTCTTCTTCTTTGGGTCATCATCCGGGCTCTCCCCGGGCTCTTCTTCTTCATCGGTGGTGTCATCCCAGCCACTGGAGTAGCCATGCCTATCGCCCTCAGCCATAGTATGGTGGGGAAGGTCTTCATACTCTACAAAAGCCCATAAGTCACCTAGTGTCCTCTTCGGGAATTTCTCATGAAAGAGCAAGACCATGTCCGACTTCACTTTGGAAAACTTTTCTTCCTGAGTGTTTATCACTTGGTTGGTATAAGCATCAATCCTAGCCTGGATTTTTCTCTCTTGCTCCTTTAGCAGATCAGCTTTTTCCTGTGCAGCTTTGGACACCGAGTCCTCGAGCGAGATCTTGTCATTGGTTAAAGTATGAATGACCTTGTCCCTAGCACTCACATCTTCTCTGGAAGATGAGAGATCTCTCTCTCCAACTCGGACTGCTTTGTTCGGAGTTCTTTGATAGTATCTTCCAAAGTGGCTAGCTTTGTGGCCCAATCCTCCTGGTTTTTCTTCAACTCCTCATTCTCCCTCTTCAAAACATCAGCATTTTTATTGGCAGTGAGGAGGTCGCCAGACAATTTCTCTTTTTCAGAATTAAGGGCATTAATGATGGCTGACTAACCTCGTACTTGCTTCTCCAAATTAAGCACTGGCTGAATATTACTTAATATAGAGTGAGTTATGACGTTTCTTTCACTTGAGACAGAGAAGGACTTACCATTGAAGGTAACAATGTTCGAAGAACTCGGGGGAGGTAAGGCCCAACAAAATCATCTTTAGGGAGGTTTTCAAAGTAAAGACCAATTTCTTCAAGACCACTGATATCAACGCCATCAATGCTGATATCCCCTCCTGTACCCCCTCCGGTTTGAAAGTCACCCGGGATTCCTTCTGCTTGAGTGGGGTCAGTAGGGTTAACAGGAGGGAGAGACTCCGGAGGCCGGAGGGAAATATCATTACCCTTGGAGGTTTTCTTCTTCTTGGCCTCCCTGTCCTTGCCTTCTACTCCCCGTATCCTATCTTTCTTAGGAGCCTTTGAAGATTTTGAAGATCCTACCACTTCTCTAGTACTCTCATGCTCCACTACTTGTGGAAGAGAAATATCAATCTGACCTTGTTCTGGCCCCTTTGGGTTTGTTGGGGCAGCTTCCTCTACTTCGGTAGGATTGGCTTCAACCATACTTTGCTTGCCTTTACATTTCTTGCCCTTCATCTTACTTGGGGCTTTGGCTCTACCGGGCAGATACAATGACCCCTCTGGTGCATCTGTCCTCTTGAGGATTACTTCCGGAGGGGTGGGGTGGTAAGTTCCTCCCAGGATAAGTCCCTCTGGTCAGTTGTATTCCAAAGGTAGGACCTTGTTAGATTGCCTCCGGTAAAAGCCTTGTGGAAGCTATTTTCCCACTTCTCAGCAGTCCAAGCATTCAGGTTGGTGCAGGTGGTCTGCCCAGCCTTCAAGTGGTCACTAAAGTCCTTAGGCAGCACTACCAAAAAAAAAGACAAGTTAGACAAACAGATTTGTGATAAGTAAAGATGGAGATATGAGATGAGGTTCTTACCATCGCTTCGCCATCTGCTGGTAAGCATACTTGGGTTCACACCGGTTTTAATCTTCCTCCCATTCTCCCAGGCGTCTCTAGCAAACAAGAATTTTAGTTTTCCAATTCCTTTCCGACTAAAGCAGGTCGTCCACTACTTTGTAATTATCACCCATGTTGAAGTGATAAAAGGGGATAATGTGGTTTCTGCAGAGGCTGGCCACAGCTGCAAACTACTCCATTGGAAGAGGAATTCCGGAGAGCCTGGAGGCCATAATACAGGCCATGAGAGTATACCATGTATTGGGCTCAATTGGCTTGGGCAGAGTTTGATGAGGTGAAAGTATTTGACTATATCTGGGTCTAGGGGAAACCTTAGTCCCCAGTTGAAGAGCTCAGTGAAGAAAACTATTTCACTGAGCTTGCAGTCCATCGGTGTCCCCGGATCCACCGGAATCCTTACCTTGACATTCTCCGGGATCCCCCATTTGGTTCGCATCCGACCCAGTTCGGCTGTGTGGATGAAAGCATAATTAAGTTTTTGCAAAGCTAGCAGGTATTTGACACTTAATTTGTGGAAGCAAGGTCCCACTTTTCCCACAAGGCTCCCTGGAAAATCCGGATGTTTTAAGCATAGCTTCTCCTTGCCTTTGTCCTTCTTGGCAGCAACAGCCTCACTTGTTTTCTCGGAGACTTCGGACTCAAAAGGAGCTTCTTCAATAGAATCCTCCAACACTTCTTCCATTATCATGGAAGGTTTATCAGTTGTTTTTTGGTGAGGGGAGCTAGTGGTTGGCTCAGCAGGCCCTCCCGATAGTTGGGCATTACTAGCTTCTTGTAGTCTGGACTTCGGCTGGGGCTCAGATGCAGTGGTTTCTTTCCGGAGACTTGAACTAGATGCATCAGGGCCGGACAACTTGTCCTTAGGAGTCTTAATGGGTGCTTCTGACCCTGTATTTTTATTTTTAGCCCCAGATTTGGAAGGCGTAGCTTTTGGAGCTTGCCCTTTCACCAAATGACCTCTTCTCCGATCTACTAACTTCTCTTGAAAGGCGTCAGCATCCAATCCCATGGCAATGAATGGGGAAGGTTTCTTAAAGCTTGTGACTGCCTGCCCTGGTTCAACAGTAGGCTCTGATTCCTGAACCGATGAGCCCGAAACAATTGGTGAAAGGTTGTCTTGGAACAACCTCCTAGGTTTAACACTCTTAATTGAAGAAGAACCCCAGTCAGGCTCTGAGCTTGGTGTTTCCGATTTATCAACAGGGGAAACAGGGAGGCCTGCAGCAATACACCTTTCTCGTTCAACCTTTTAAGCTTTTTCCAACTCTGACAAATTGAGCCACCCACCTTTTATTAAAGCGTTTCTTGTTGTGAACATAAACTCATACCACAAGAAAGTTTTTGTTTTTTAGAGATGAAAGCTTTGAAGTTTAACAGAGCAAGAATGGTGAAGATGGTAAAACATTAGAAAATGGACTAATCTATAGTAAAGGTATAAAAGATGCTTCGATACCTAGGAGAATTCGAAAGGGTTGTAATGATTAAAAAACAGTGCTGATGTCACCCACATTAAATGAAGAGGTTGCTTTTTGGAGTAAGTGGGAGCGTCGTTCTAGGGAAAAAGCGACTGATATGGCGAATTAGAGAAAGACACGTGTCCCACGATCTCTGGCAAAAAACCGTTTAGTTTCTGAGAAATTTTTCAGGCCGGATAAAGTCATTACACAGTTTGAAAGTATTTCTGGACATGGCTATGACCAGATACAAGCTATTTTTTAGGTCTTGCCAGAGGTCTTTGAACACAACCTAAAAAAGAGGCTACTGATGAGTCCGGATTTTGTCACCACTCTTTATGAGAACCGGACAAGGGAAATTCGGACAACATACACCTATTAAACCGTCCGAACTGAACTAAAGTATTAAAAACTTAACCACTTCATGACTAAGCTAATTACTTGCCTACTTTAAAATAATGGGTCTTTAAACTCGACCCGAATCCATTAACATAACCCGAAAGCCCATGTGGCCCAAGGTTAAGGGTATAAATACCCAACCACCTTCATTTAATGAGGGTAATGAAAATTAAATACAACCAGGTAGCTCAATTCTCTCACTACAATCCATCCAAACATTAAATATCTTTAAAACACCACAAAACTCTGGACAAAATTACCCTCGATCAAAAATAAACCACACCAAAAGGAATATGTTTTTCTATTTATTTTATTATATTAGAGATTCTACGTATGTTTTCAACAACACGAAACTTCTGAACAAACTTCAGAAGAAAAAAAGTCATTGTCATATTTGTTATGATTTTATTTAACGAGATAAAATATGATCAAATCTATTTTTATGGTGCAAATAATATGATATTATGGAAGAGTACTATATTTATGGTTGATTAAATTGATGTATGTTTCCAAACATAACATAAAAGTACACGTGTCGTATACTTTGATTAGATGCATATTGTATAGTTAGAGAATATGGTCCAGCTGAGTCTACATGTTGGTCTATCTAATGTGGATGTGATTGAGGTTGATTCAAGTATGTTTGGCGTAACCTAATATAAAATTTGTAGTTTAAGGATTATGTATACAATTGTTTTAGTGACAGTGTTATTGGTACTTCCGTTGACAATAAATCATATTTATCCTTGAAACGTATGCATTTGTGACGGGTAATAAACATGGCAAGTTGAATACGAACCATATATGGATTTATAAGCAAGTATGTTGACTGATTATGATATTATTGACCTTCGTATCATATGGAGTTATCATTGCTTCTAATGATTATTTCACAAATATATCTAATACTTAAATTAATGATAAGTAACTGAACTTGAAGCTTTTTATTTGATTTTGATAGGCTCCGAATAAGACAAAACTTTGTGGTGTAAGTTAGCCTGTACTCAACGATGAACAGTAGAAATAGGGGATAATACTACATAACATAAATAAATATCACCTTAATCATTTCATAATTTAAAATCTTCAGTTTAAATCCACTTAACCTTTCATATTTTCTTTTGCAATTCAATTGACAATAAAGTTGATAAACATTGATTTCTCAAACTGATAGCTTATAGCATGATAATATCTTTCTATCTTGTCCCTAAACTGAGGCATTATCAAGTATATTATTTAATTTCTTTATTAACACACTTGGTGAACTACCACACTTATTCAATGAGATAGAAAATTTATAAAAAAAACTTTCATATCATAGTTCAAATTGTAAAACGATAGAAGAAACCAAATTAGTCGAAGTACATACAAGATAACACTGTTCAAATCCAAGTCCATATCCAATGTAACGATAAATGTTCATAATTATTTTTTTTCCTCATACTATTGACTTTATCTATAACTCGCATAACATCGATGAAGCACTTCTGTGACTAACGACTTTTGAGATTCCGCAAAATTTTATGTAGCACTTCCATGACTAACGACTTTTGAGATTCCGCAAAATTTTATGTTTTAGCAAAACGATAAAGTATTATAACTGTCAGTGATAACTCGAGGAAATTTTAGTGTGTGTGAGTGTTATAATATATCAAAACTCCATCTTATATTAAAAATGCTAAATAACTTTAAATAAATGTGGAGAAGTTAAGCAAAATTCATAGGAACATTACTAATTAATTAATGTTGATACAGTTATATTAAAAAAAGACGACAATGTCGTTGTTTTGTGTTCTTATTTTAAAAAAACATGTAGTGTTAAATAAAAAAGTTTTTATAGTAAAAATATTAAAAGTCTTTCACTTTTTAGTTTTTCTCCACTTATAATTATAGTTAAGATATTTAAGTGTTACAAGCTTAGTTATATCTCCAATTAATACATGGTATTATCAGAGCTTTTGAAAAAAATATTTATTATAAAGTTAATAAAAATAATAATTACAAAGTTAATAACTTGAATGGTTACATAAACACATTATTAATGAAATATACAATTTTGTATATTAATAAACCATTTACATTAATATCATTAATAAAATATAAAATTTTATATGTCAATGACTAGTCTTTTACTATAAATAGGTATATTATATTTAAATTTTTCAGTAACAAATTTCAAATGCATAGTTCAATCGAAACTTCATCGTTCTTCGATCTACCAATTTTTGACGGATGGTGAAATATGATATCTACCTGCATCTTCCATATTGAAAGTAGTTTAAATATTTATTCCATCAAAATTAAAACCAAGTTAAAAAAGTTAATTACTATATGATATCTA
The DNA here is from genome assembly GCA_036936605.1 of Limnanthes douglasii subsp. nivea. Lineage (NCBI taxonomy): Eukaryota > Viridiplantae > Streptophyta > Magnoliopsida > Brassicales > Limnanthaceae > Limnanthes > Limnanthes douglasii. Next base: position 313,145,926 of record JAUPFV010000002.1, read on the forward strand.
GTTTGAAACAATATTACTAATTAGTAAAATTATTAATTAACATTAAAATTTATGGTAAAAATAATAGTTATTTAATATCGATTTTTGGCATTGAACAGTAAATCGTCCCTCGACTATCGCGTTTGGTGGCAGATAGTCCCTTGACTTTCAAATGTCCGTTGACAGTCCTTGTACTATCGCGTTTGGATAAAGTTAGTCCACCAGATCCTCTAATCCATGAGAGGTTGCCACCTGTCACCATAGTCCCCAGATTTTTGTATCACCACTAGTCCCTTGAGTTTAGGTCAAACCCAAAATGTAGAAAATTACAGAAAACTAAACTCAAGGGACTAGTGGTGATACAAAAATCTGGGGACTATGGTGACACGTGGCAGCCTCTCATGGATCATAGGATCTGGTGGACTAACTTTATCCAAATGCGATAGTCCAGGAACTGTCAACGGACATTTGAAAGTCAAGGGACTATTTGCCATCAAACGTGATAGTCGAGGGACGATGTACTGTTCAAAGCCTCGATTTTTAGTATACTATTACAGTCCTATATAAGCATTATTAAATACATTGTATCTCTATTATTTATCCTTTTTCTTTCTCTAGATTTCGACATATTTTTTCTCTTCTGTTGATCTCTATCGATTGACTCTTCAACGATATTAATTTTAATCTAGGTTCCCGTCGGCTGAAGAGTTTTCAGCCGGCGATTGACAATTGCCCCGATGGTTGGTAGTTTTACAACCGCTGGGGTACATACTAGATTTTGTTAAGGAAATCTTTCAGTCTTCGACCGACGGTTAAACAATTTTCAACCGCCGATTTTATAATTTATCCCCGGCGGGGATGTTGTGAACCGTTGGTTGCAAAATTGCTACCCGGCGGGGTTGCTGTCAACCGCCAGTTGAAAAGTTCTCAACCGTCGGGGTATAGCTTTTGTAAGTCATTTTGTTTAGCTGAATATGTATTCTATTGTATGAGATTTAACGATGGAAATCAAATTGGACAAACTATCTTAGGTATAAAGATTATTAAACAACAAAGTGAGTGAAATAACGATTTCAAAAACGGATAGCAAACAACAAAATGCATATATTAAACGATTTAATGTTTAGTCCGTAATTAAATACGGAAAGTATTACAAAACGCACCATAATCCAAACAACAAAATGTCAACATCTAAAACAACATACATATGAAGAAGGCAACTACCATAATCAAAAGCCATGGACTAGTGATCTCCAGCACCTTCCTCGCAAACTACACGAGCTCGTCAGTCGAATCGTCTAACAGCCGAACACGATTAATCGTGTTCACCACATTGACCACAGAGCTCTCGGTAAGAATCTGAGGCGTGATGTTAAACCAATCATACCTCTTCACGTATGCCTTGTACTGGGGGGATGACGTGTGAGTACTCCCTTCCAAGGGCCCCGAATACCTATCAATCACGTATAATTTCTCTCTCCAGTTAGTCCAATGCCTACCATGAAGCGAATAACGAATATGGTCTCCTCTTGAAAGACCGGTTCTAGCAAAAAAGGGGTCCATCGGCTTCTCTTGGATCCAACCAAACTGGCGCATCACTCGGTCCGGGTGATATGCCTCGCTAACCAGTATAAGGCGAATAGGGTTTCGGTACAACCCTATTTCCTGCTCCGCCCACACTTCACGGACATCCTCGTAAGGTCGGAAAATCACCTAAAAAAATAATTACTCATACTACATTTTATATAGAATAGACAAATATTAATAAACGTAAAGAAGCTAACTTACATTCGTCTCTCCTTGAGCCGTGAGGATGTCACGGTAGTACGGCTTCATGGGAGCTAATGATACCGGGACCCTTTTGGGCAACCACGCTAGCATTTTCGGATCCTTTGGGCTATAACTGCTATTCACCGCCGCCTGGAAAATAGGAAACTTGTCATAGACCCAACACTCCAACAAGGCCGAGAACCCGACCAAGATCTTCAAGGAGTGCTTTGAAATGCCTCACAAACTCTTGTACAACCACACGAGTGCACAAGTACCCCATGCGTACTCACCAAGCCTCGTCAAGTTCTCAAGGTGATGGAGAAAATCGCACTGGATGTTCTTCTGGCTCGTGTTGGTGAAGATGGTACACTCGAGGAAGAACATGATGTATGCCCTAGTTGTTGCCTTCTTCATATTCGTAGTCAGGGTGACATTGGAATCTAAATACTCGTCCGCGGAGAATGTCGTCCTAAGCCATCGGAGGCCAAATCTACTCCCGCCATGCGCTTCTATATCCGCCCGCACAACATCAGCCGAAACTCCCAACAACTCTGCATAACATGCATATGTTGCATCTATCGGCTCCGACCTAAAGACGTCGATAATTCTCCCCTCAACCAGGAGGCCAGTAATCACGTACACGTCATCGAGTGTCAAGGTCATCTCCCCGAAGCAAAACTGGAAGGTGTTCGTCTCTTGGTTCCACCTCTCAATGAACACCTCGGCCAACTGCACATGGTTGTTGAATTTTGGTAGATGGCGCATCAATGGCCAGAATGGTGTCCCTTCCAACAAAGCCCTAACCCCCAATTGTTTGATAAGGTCCCACTGACCAAGCAAACCGTACTTCGACTGGACCAAGATACCGGAGCGCGACTCGAAAAAAAAATTCAAACATAAATATAATTTTAACAAAACAATTTAACTAATAAAACATAGAATAAATTCGAGAAATATATAATTTCTGTCGTCTTTAAAGGTGTAGTACGCCTCATGTTGGGCATAGTCCAGGAAAAGAAGGACGTTATTTTGGGATAAAAATAGATTTTTCATCCTTCCGGATCGGTTAGACGTCCTTCCGCACTGACCTCTCTTCGAGGTGGCGACATTGGGACCTCCGTTTCCTCCTCCGTCTCCTCCTCGTGGAAGAGAAGGTTATACTACGGGCTCTCTTGTGGCATCATATTTTCTATATCGCAAGGATCGTTTGGTGTGGCCCGGGCGCACCTCACGCTCGGTCCAATCCCCACGTTCGGGGTGATCGACCACTGACAATCGGCTATCTTTGCCTTTTTTGGGGGGAGGGACTTCCCGTTATTGCCTAGCGATTTTAGTCGCCTTCTCTTTCGCGGGGCGAGGTGCTTCGTGTCTTCGGGAACAAATAGAACAAAATAAGTTAGATTTTCTGCGAAATTAACTAGGTCCCCGTCGGGTGAACAATTTTCAACCGGCGGGGAGATATGTTTAATTTCACAAATTAATTTCTACCCCGTCGGTTGAACTATTTTCACCCGGCGGGGAAATATATTTAATTTAAATTCTATTTGTTACCCCGCCGGTTCAATCCACCAACAACCGGCGGGGCTTATGAACATATGTCATGAATATATGGCTTCCCCGTCGGTTCAACCAGTAAATACCCGGCGGGGATGAAGCATTTTTTGGAAAAAAATATGATCCCCGCCCGTATAAGTATTCTCACCTGGCGGGGGGGGGGGGGGGGGGTCTCGATAGACCTTCAAAACTCTATTGACGAGCTGCAAATAAAACTCTAAAATCTAACCTAAAACACCAAATCAGCCACACTAAAGCTAACCTACCAACAATATACAACTAAAAACAACTAAATAAGCATGATTCGCCTATTCTAACAGCCAATGTATATCAAAATCTTCAAAACTTAAGAAAAACTAAATATAGCAAAAAAACTATATTTAAGAGTATAAACTTACTATTTTCCTTTTCCCATTTATGTTCTTGACTGTGTATTGATCTACTGGAGTTCTTGAAGTTTGATTTTGGGGCTGATTTTGGAAGTTTATAGTAGTAGAGAAATGAGAGGGAAAGTTGGGGCTGGTTTAGATTTTTTTTATTTTGGGAATGGTTAGTGTTTAGGGTTAGGAGTTAGTAAAAACGAAAGGGTGTTATGGATATAAAAATAAGGCTACTTAAATAATGTGTGGGTATGGTTAAAATTGGGGCTGCTTATCCAAAAGGGTTCTAATTTAGCCAAAACCTTTAAGAAATTCAAATCCATAAGTATAAATAACAGTCCAAAATCCCTAATCACGGTATCAGTCATACAGAAAATAAATCTTACATTTTCTATTCTCGCTCTCTCTTACATCGATTTTCCAGTGTTTTTGTTGTTACCGTCCATCAAGTGCTACCCTTTTCATCATACACGAAAATGTACAAAACAATTTGTAAATTGTGGGAAGAATCGTAGACAGTCCTCATCAAAAGTCTCATATCATACAATCTTCTACTGCATAAAGAGGAAACAAAACTTGAATATGAAAATCGGTACGTTTACTGTTTCATATTCTTTATATTTTATCTCTTGATGAAAATGATAACCTTTGCGTGCTTTTAAGCTTACTAAACCCTAAAATGCTTAAATATTACAAACTAGGTTTAATTAAGTTGCAAAATATAAAGTTCATTGATTTGCAAAATACTAGGGTTAATAACCATGTGAAAACTATTCTAATTGATTTGTAAAAATTAGATGTAAGTGATTCCTGAATTAACTGTAATTTATATGCAAAATCTAAACTTAATTTATTTGCGAACAAGCCTGTGTTGGCTATGCATATAATTGTAAGGTGAACTGCAAAAACTAGATTAACTTGATTATAGATGTAACTCCAATCTAACTTAAAAAAACATGGCTTAATTGATTTTTGAAAACTAAATTAACATGTATCTATAAAACACATACTACAATATTTTTTTATCTACAAGTTATTTTTTAAAAATCTTAACTATTTCAACTACAACTTGAAAAAGTAATAGATAAATAAATTTACAAAACTATAAAAGTAATTTTTTAAATATATAATTCGTAAAAAAATAACTGTTTATTTAAATTGTAAAAAATAGTATAACATAGTTTTTTTAAAACAAAAATAACATTTGATAGATTGGACTCAATTAAGAGTTTTGCAAAATAAATGGCTTAAGAGTAATATAGCCAAAAGAAAAGGAAAGAGAAAATTGGTAAAGTACCAATTTCTTTAACAACAAGCCCTAATTTCAGAATCAAAGTTCTGCAACTTAAACAAATTCCATGGTGCGAATTTCCTTTACCCAAAATCAACAGGTCTTCCTGTCTTCATATTCAATCGATTATTTTCTTCAATTTATAACCTCCTTCTTCATCGCTCTAACTACCTTAAATCCACCATTCACCATCTAGCACAGTATTTCTCTATCCCTACAAAACAAAAGAGCGACATAAAAAACTCCTAGCAGGATTGAGATAAGTAGCCCAAACCAATGCTTTCTAAGAAAATAATTGCATTAACCTGAGAAGGAATGATAAACGGGTTGAATGAAGGTTTCTCTTTGCATCTCAGAGTCCATTTAGCTAGCCAATTGGCAGCTTGATTTTGGACTATAGAGATATACTTAATCACCATAGGAAAAACAATGGATTGACGATAGATCTTAATAACCGGGCTGAGATACTAGGCAGTAATGTCGGCCGCAAGCAGGCTGATCAGAGTCTGACAATCCGACTCAATGTCAACGTGAAGCCAATGATTTTGCTTGCAGATTAGCAAGCCATCAAGAAGCGCCCGAGTCTCAGCTAAAAGAGGGGAAAGTTTCCCATAAATGTTGCCAAAACACTGTAAGACCTCACCCAGATGATTTCTGAAGACTCCAGAGCCACTGACTTCAGCATTTCTCAGAACAGAAGCGTCAATATTAAGCTTAATCCGCCCTTCAATCGGAGGATTCCATGTAACATAATTTGGCTTGGTATTTATAACTGGGCAACCCAAAATCAGACTAGCATTTTTGTGTTAGACCAGTGTTTTTTAGTTAAAATAGAAGCATTTAAAGAGATGATAATACGATCAATATAATTTATTGTAGAATTGAAGTTGTTTATAATCCCCTTAAATTTTGAGTTGTTTCGATTATACCATATGGTCCAGCAGATTATAGCTGGAATGAGATGCGTGATATGAACCTTGCTGCTGCTAAAATCATGCCACATTTTGATGATATGAGGAAGAACCATGCATCTGTTAACTCTAATCTAGAAAATATTGATGTAGTGATTCCAAATCTTCCATGCTTGATTGCAATTGACAAAAACATGTGTAATGTCTTCACAGTTTTTGCAAAACTTACATTTTGAAACAAGTTGTAGGTGTCTTCGTTGTAAAACAGAGTCTATAGGAATTTAATTCATTATAATTTTCCAGAGAAGAAAAGAAAACTTCCTAGGAATAATGTAGCTCCAAATGTTTTTGAAGAGTCTAGAATAGTTTGACTTGTGGCTGATGGCACTCCAAGTCTTCTTTGTGTTGAACATGGTGTCATTTGAACATTTCCAGAGCATGATATCTTGTTTATTTCTGTCAACTTTGAATTTCTAAATCTTACTCAATCTTTTAGGAGAAAGAAAATAGCTAAAGATGTCATGTCCCATTCTCCATTCTTCCAAAAAGAGCTCACTTTGGCTTACATGTAATTTAACTCAGGTTGAGTTTCAATAAATAAGCATGTAGTCATGCCAATTTTCTCTCCAAAAGTCCATATCACATTTTCCTAAAACCCATCTGATATGCTTTTCTGCCTCCTGCTTAATTTTGACCATCCTCCTCCAAGTATGAGAGCCAATTCTGTTAAAGCTAGTGTACAAAGGATGGATATTTTCAGAATAAGTACAATGCAGCATATTGGCCCAAATGATTTTATTATTCCTGAAGGTGAACCATAACTTTAAATAGTAGGTTTGCTGAATATCAGTAAGACTTCTGATATTCAGCCCACCCTCTCTAAAGGGTTTACAGATGGACTTCCAGTTGGCCCAATGAGTGGTAGTCTCATTTAAGTTAGATCTCCAAAGGAATTTGTTAAGAATTTTCTCAATCTTGTTGATAATGCTTTTAGGCAGAGTACTGTTTTGTAACTAGTAATTACGATAGGACATAAGAACATTTGTGATTAAAACTAATCTGCCTCCAAATGAGAGATACTTTGAATCCCATTCTGATAGCTTGTCATTAATTTTATCGATAATTTTGATGAAATTGCAGGCCATGTTGTTGTTAAGGATGATTCCTAAGTAGCTCGTAGGCAGATTCTCAATTTTGTAACCAGTTTGAGCCTCCAAACAAGTTATTCTGCTTTGATGAAGAGAAGAAGAAGAGATAAGCTTAGTATTGTGTTTGTTTATCATTTGACCTGATACAAGCTGATATTTGTCAAGAAAAACACTTAAATTGTTAATTGAATCTTGTAAGCTATTTGTAAAAATAAGAATATCGTCTGCAAAAGCCAGACAAGGAATTAACATCTGAGATCTAGTATTATAAATCATCTTTTTGTTGTTTTCAAATAGAACTTGCATTCCTCTTAACAACACTTCTTCATTGATAATAAACAATCTAGGAGACAGGGGATCTCCCTGTCTCAGGCCCCTTTTGGTTATGAAAAAGCCAAATGAACCACCATTTATAAGCAAGGAGATGCTGAAATTTCTTGTCAACCTTCCAATAAGACTAATAAAATCTTGAGAGAAACCAAATTTAGACAGGACTTTATAAATGAATGAAAATGACATTTTATCAAACGCTTTTGACATATCGACCTGAATCAGGATATTTCCTGTTATTGGTCTCTTGTTGATGTCATAAATCATTTCTTTGGCCACAAGGATATTATCATGGATACAACTTCCATGAACAAAGACACCCTGATAACTTGAAATGATTTTAAGCAAGAGAATCGCCAGTCTAGAGTTTATAAGTTTTGCGAAGATTCTATTCATCATCGTACATAGATCAATTGGTATGTACTCATTCCAAGAAGTGGGATTCTTGGTCTTAGGGATCAAGCACAAACCAGTAGCAAACATGCCTCTTTTCATGTAATTACCATTGATAAAAGAATTAAAAGAGATACATAGGTCTCTCTTAATAATCTTCCAACAAAACTTGTAAAAATGAAGGTTGAAACCATCTATACCGGCCGCACTATCTACATTCATGCTTGATATAACATTCCAGATTTCCTCCTCAGTAGTCAGCTTCATCAAAGCATTATTGTCTTCAAGAGTCCCCAGGTGAGGAATGACATTAAAAATACCATCATTCACCAGATGAATCTCCTCCTCTTTGCTGTTATAAGACTCAGTAGAAAAAGTCTCCTTAAAATAGTTCTCAGCAGACCATCCAATACTATCTTCGTCAGTCAACCAGGAATCCCCATCCTTGATACTCATGATCTTCATTTTCCTTCTCTTCTTATTCACAAAGGAATGATAAATCTTGGAATTTCGATCACCAAATTTCAACCAATCACTATAACACTTCTACTTCCAGTAATCAGATTCGATCCTGTGGTTTTTAATATAAAGACTATTGGCTTTCTCTAAGTCAGACTTTACATTTTCATTGAAGTTATTAATCAATAAATCCTCCAATTTCTTTACGTTTCCTTCAGCTTCTTTAAGATTGTTGAAAATGTTCCCAAAACTATTTGGATTCCACTCTTTGAAGCAAGCTTTTAGCCTCTTCAACTTGAGCCAAAAGACCTGGTTAGGGTAACCTGTAATTGGTAGATTCTAATTGCTATCGACAATACTAAAAAAGGACACATCGCTAGACCATATATTCATATATTTAAAGCCTTTCTTATGACGAGTATTAGTAACATTATTAACAATTATTAAAATAGGCGAATGATCAGAGCAGGCTTTAATCATATGATGAACCTGAGTATTATTGAAAGTAGCATGCCACTTGCTGTTAATCATAGCCCTATCAAGCCGCTTCCATCTTGTACCCCTATTCCAAGTGTATCTCGAGTCACCATAGCCTGCATCCTCCAGCATACATTCCCTAATACAATCGTTGAAGTCCTCCATGCTATTAACACAAATTGATGAACAACCAATCTGATCCTCAGAGCTAGAAATGATGTTAAAATCTCCAACAGTCGTCCAAGCTTTATGAGTCACAGAAATGGAATTAAGCAAAATCCAAAGATCTCTTCTCCCACTTCTATTGCACTTAGCATAGATTATCGACAGGTTGAATTTAATGTCAGTATCTGGATTAAACACATTTGGATGTAAACACTGATCATGATTGATCAGTAAATCAATCTTGATCTCATCCTTCCAAAAACACCATATTTTATTAGATTGATTCACAATGTAGTTACTGAACCCCAACTTTATAGAAATTTCATTAATCTTGTCAACTTTCACCAAAGGCACCTAGATCGCAAGAATTTGAATTTTGTTGGTGATAATCATGTCCTTTAACCTCATAATGGTGGGATTATTATTGATACCACGCAGGTTCTAACTAATCAGACTTATCATTATTAGAATAAGATTTTTTGGTTTTGTCCTTGCAATATAAGGACTTAATAATCTTTTGGTTTGACTTTTTGATTTTATTGTTTGCTTTGAGTTTTTTTATCAGTGTTTATTTGAATATAGGCGATGAAGGATTCAAGATCTGATCCTCATGAGTACTGCAGTTGGTATTGCTTTTATGCAAAGCATCATCTTTATTTGGAATATCAAATTCAGGTGACCCATTTTGAGAGAATCCATGATCAAGAGTCTTGATAGCTTCCATAAACTCCCTTTCTTCAAGATGCAGGAATTCTTCATTGGCTTCCTTATGTTCATTTTCCTGATCTTTCGAAACCTTTGTGCTTATCGAACTAATTTTAGGAACATAAATTTGCATTACGTTCTTGCTATTGCTTTGATTTTTTTTGTCAGATTGGTCCTCCTCTGTTTGAGTCTGCATATTCCTCTTCTTACATTATGATCCTTTATGACATTTTTTATTACAATAATTGCAGTAGGACGGCAAATTTTTGTATAATACAGAAATCCAGCAACCCCCATTATCGCCAAAACCCATCCAGATCCTTTCATGGAGCTTTTGATTCACATCAATTTCGATTAAAGCGCTGCAACAATTTTTTTGAACTCTGTTTTTTTCTGGGATAACCAGTTTGTAGACAACACCAATTGAAGAAGCCATATCATTTATAATTTCAGCATTTTAAGTGATAATAAAAAGAAACTTAGGTATTAAATGGCAGTATAATAGTTGATTATATACTTTTTATCTGTAATTACCCCTCTTTTTATGGAATATTTTGGAGAACTGAAAAACAATTTCAATTTGAAATTCTTTATAGGAGTTCAAATATTTATCCTCAATTGAAACACTGATCTTTACAAATTTAATGGTATGTGGGTAACAAACCCTAACCCTACGTTACGAAGCTAGGATTAGTGACAATACCATCTAGCCCATCAATCAATCTTTAATTATAAATCCTTCAAAAGAAGAGATCTATAGAAAATTAAAAGTCTTAATAGTAATAGTGTTTTTGGAGTTAATGGTTTCAAGAGTTAGCATCTAAATGTTAAAATTGTAAGAATTCTGAAACGATTCATCATGTTTTGGTGGGATTTCAAATGGCTTGGGAGGTATGGTCTTTCTTTTCTGCATACTTCAATATCTACATCTTAAAGTCCATGTCTCTACCTCACCTAATTAGGACTTGGTACTGGTCCACTAGTAAGGAGATTCATCTCCGTACTATTTTATATTCAATCATAGTTTGGGTTCTGTGGATGTCTAGAAACAAACACAAAATAGAGGATACATTTTATAGTTCTAAAGACCTAATTGGGCACATGAGCTAAATTTTGACTAGCATGGACAATGCTCGTATGTTAAAGAAAAAATACCGGGACAAAGACAATGGGATTGGTCTGTCACTGGGTTGCACTAACCAACTAAATAGGAACAATCCTCATGTTTCATTGAGTTGGAACTGTCCTAAATTGGGCATATAAACTCAATACTGATGGCTCTTGTACTGAGTCTGGTGAAAGTTATGGTGGAGGTCTTTTAAAATCTTATACTGGCAAGATACTTCTGGGGTTCGGCAGAGTTTATGGAAAATGTAGTCCGATAATTGCTGAGATGAGGGCTGTGTTTGATGGTCTCCAAAATTGTTATGAAAAGGGTATCACATGCTAGATATTGAGACAGATTCTTGAATTCTAGCCCAAATGTTTCTTACATGTAAAGCTCCCTGGTATCTTAAATAGATAATCAACTGCTGCTACAATCTGATCTCTTCGAACATGAAAATCATTCACATCTTCAGAGAGCATAATGTAGCAGCAGATTGGTTAGCTAATATGGCTATGGAAACTAGTAGGGACTTCAATTTTGAACAAAATGAAATCCCTGCTAGATTAAATGCAATAGCTTTTCTTGAAAGCTTGAGTGTCTACTATTTGAGAAGAAATCAGAGCGATTAATATGGAAATCATCTTACATGGTGGTGTTTGTATCTTCTCGACTTTCTGTATCAAGTGATTGGCCTCACCAATCTTAATCTGTCTGTGCAATTGATAGAAAACTTCTGGGATTGTTGCTAAGTCTTGCTCGATTGAAGGATGGTGTGAAGAACTGAAGAATCAAAGGAAGGGTGAAAATTATTTTGGCTTTAGGGTTTGTTCGATTTGAGGATTTCTCTGTAATAAAAGCTGAGTGCTTCTCAGTGTGTATTTTTGACCCAAAGTAATAAAAGGCCCAAAGTTGTGAAAAAAAAACTATCAATCGTGCTGGAAAATAATCAAACAATACTTATTTTAGGCTACTACATCATATATTAATTTGTGGGAAGAGTCGTAGACAGTCCTCATCAAAGGTCTCATACCATACAATCTTCCACAGCAGAAAGAGGAAACAAAACTTGAATATGTAAATCGGTACGTGTACTGTTTTATATTCTTTATATTTTGTCTCTTGATAAAAATGATTACATTTCCGCGCTTTTAGGGTTACCAAACCCTAAAATGATTAAATATTACAAACTAGACTTAATTAACTTGCGGAATATAAAGTTAATTGATTTGAAAAATTAGGCTTCATTGATTTGCAAAAATTATGCTTAATGACCCTGTGAAAATTATTTTAATTGATTTGTAAAAACTAGATGTAAGTGATTTCTGAATCAGCTCTAATTGATATGCAAAATCTAAACTTAATTTTTTGCGAACAAGCCTATATTAACTATACATATAATTGCAAGTTAAACTGCAAGAACTAGGTTAACTTGATTATAGATGGAACTCTAGTCTAACTTAAAAAGTCATGGCTTAATTAATGTTTGAAAACTAAATTGACATTTATTTATTAAAATCATACTACAATATTTTTTATCTATAAATTATTTTAAAAAAAAAATCTTAATGAATTTCAACTGCAACTTACACAACTAATATATAAATAAACTTGCAAAATTATAAAAATAACTTTTAAGTATACAATTCGTAAAAAAGAATTGTTTATTTAAATGTAAAAATTACTATCGCATAATTTATTCATGTCCTATTTGAATTTGAAATGAAAATAGACAATTTTGTGTTTTCTATTTAGAAATTATAAAAGAAAATATTTAATTTTTTTTAAAAAAGGAAAAATTATAATTCTCTACCGGTACAAGTTGTGCCTGAAGAGTTTCAAGAAAGTCCAGGGGTGATTATGCGATACGAGGATTTCTTAGTGGTGATTCTGCGATACAAGAATCTCTTAGTGTCAATATAAGTAAATCTACTCTGTTTAGGTGCTGGTTTTAGAGAGAGAAAGTGAGAGCTCTTAGGTTAAGTAGAGAGAGAAAGTATTATATTATTCATCTCGGGATCTGTGAAGCGTGTGTGGTCCTTTTATAGTACAATTGCGGATCCCACACGCTTTAATTCCTATTAATTACATCTTTAGTCCCTACATCTTCTTTTCCTCCTATTCTGGCTATTTCTTAGATAGCTTATACAATTTTCCCCTCACACAATTTCCTATTTGCATTTTCCTCCTATCATACTTCTTCTTCAAACTTTTCTCCTTGTCTTTTATTCTTCCTTATCAGTAGCCATGAGACTTGAACCTGATTTTCCTAGCCTCGTACTTTTCGACGGGTAAAGTATCGTTGACCAAAAAGTTGATGATGGCTGACCTCCAATCATCCGTAATCACATTACTTTCCTCATGAATGTTTATTGTATGCTCCTCATCAACCAAGATTGAGGGGCGCTCCTGAGTCAAGACCCAAGGGTATCCTTCTGTCCGTGAAGCGGAGGCTAGAGAATCTGGAACAACATTTAACTCCCTTCGAATATGCTCATACTTGACTTCCTCAAACTCGGATGCTAAATCTTTCAATACTTTTAAATACTGTATCAGCTTATCTTTCCTGGCTTCGGACTCTCCCAAGGCTTGGTTTATCACCAATTGTGAATCACTGACCAGTTTAATCTTTCTAGCCCCACAAATCTGAGCCAAACGCAAGCCCCCTAACGCAGCTTCATACTCAGCTTCGTTGTTAGTAGCCTTAAAACCGAATCGAATGGCTTGGAACATAGTTATCCCTTCTGGAGAAATCAATTGGACACCTGCCCCACTTCCAGAAATGTTCGACCCCCCATCTGTCCGTACCAACCATTCTGTTTTGTCAACACGGTCATGGATTTCTCTTTCCTCTCTATCCGAATGGAATTCGACCAAGAAATCAACTAAAATTTGGGCTTTTATCACTGTTTGAGGCTCAAATGCTATGTCAAAATCTCCTAGTTCCACTGACCATTTAGTCATGCTACCAGAGATATCAGGCCTCTGTAATAAACCCTTCAGGGGAAAAGCTGTCCGAACGATTATAGGATGTGCCTGGAAGTAAGGTCTTATCTTTTGAGCCGCCGTTACCAAAGCTAAAGCTACCTTCTCCAGCTTGAGATATCGTTTCTCTGCATCCAACAAACTCTTACTGACATAATAGATAGGCTCCAGGAGAGATTCATCTTCGCGGAGTAAAACGGCACTGACCGCACACCCTGATACTGCTACGTAGACAATTAATGTCTCTCCTACCAATGGTTTAGACAATACCTCAGGAGACGTCAGATACTCTTGGATTTTGTGAAAAGCGGCCGAACATTCCTCGGTCCAACAAAACTGTTTCGCGTTTCGCAACACTTTGAAGAAAGGTGCACACTTATCCGAAGACCTAGAGATAAATCTATTCAGAGCGGCCAACCTCCCTGTCAGAACTTGGACTTCTTTGACATTCCGGGGGGGGGGGTCATAGTAATCAGAGATTTTATTTGTTCTGGATCAGCCTCGATGCCTTTTTCGCTGATCATGTAACCAATAAACTTGCCCGACCTCACCCCAAAAATGCACTTCTCCGGATTGAGTTTCAAATTGACTTTGCTTAAATTGTGAAACGTCTCCTCTAGGTCAGCGAAATGGTCTTCGTCCCGCGCACTTTTGACTAGCATATCATCGATATAGGCCTCCATGTTCCGCCCAATCTGCCCCTCAAAGGTTTTATTGACTAGGCGCTGATAAGTTGCCCCTGCATTTTTTAAGCCGAACGGCATAACCTTGTAGCAGTATAACCCTCTCCCGGTAATAAAAGAAGTGCTTTCTTCATCGTTAGCATCTAACCGGAGTTGGTTGTATCCTGAGTAAGCGTCCATGAATGACAACAGTCGGTTAGCCGAGGTCGAATCTACTAACTGGTCGATGCGAGTCACTGGGAATGGATCTTTGGGACAAGCTCTATTTAAATTCGTGAAATCAACGCACATTCTACACTTGCCATTCTTCTTACGTACCAACACTGGATTTGACGCCCACACGGGATAATGCGACTCGTGAATATGGCCTATGCTCAGTAGCCTTTCGACCTCCAAAAGAATTGTCGTGGCCTTTTCCAGAGAGACTGGTCTCATTTTCTGGACAATAGGTCGAACATCAAGTCGTATTGCAAGTTTATGACACATGATTTCCGAAGGTACTCCAGTGACATCCTGTGCAAACCAAGCAAACATATCAAGTTTGTCAGATAAAAAAGCAATTAACCTCTCTTTAAACTCCAAAGAAAGGTTGACTCCGATCTTCAGAGATTTGCCACTCGCAAATTCATGTGTCGTAGAATCTTCTTCTAGGACCAGAAATCCGGGGGTCTCCCTCGGATCATCGCATGGGATGATTTTGGAGGGAGGCCTCTTTAATTGCTATGCTTTGTCTAACGTTTCTCCCCGAACTCCCTTCGAGGACAAGGCTATCTGGTAACATTCACGAGTCATTTTCTGGCTACTTCGGATTATCCCAACATTGTTCCCAACCACGTACTTTAAGCATTGATGCACTGTTGAAATTACGCCATGCATCCGGGACAACCAAGAGCGACCCAGGATGGCGTTATACGACGTTGGCGCGTCAACGAAAATAAACAGTACTTCCACCTCCTTCTTGAATGGCCCACGGCCCAATTCGACCACACATTGAAATTCTCCAACCACCATTGTTGTAGCACCTATAAAGCCCACTATAGTCTTGTCGGATCTACGGATAACTGGTGGGTCAGAAATTCTCCGGTAAGTGCTCATAAACAATATATTCGCTGAGCTCCCTGTATCGATAAGTATCTTCTGAACTTGATCCCCAGCGATGCCCGTAGCGATCACCACCGCATCCTCATGGGGGCCTGCAATATTTCGCATATCATCGTCGTCAAAACAAATAATGGGGGAAGACGATCGGTGCATTTACGCTGACATCCCTGCTTTGATCTGGGTAGTCAGGTTGACCATGTGCCTCTTTCGGGAGCTGTTGGAATTTCCCGCAATAGTGTCTCCTCCAAAGATTGCCAGGGAATCGAAGACAGCACAGAGGCTATCCACCCTCCCCTTCGGAATAATCTCTTCCACCATATTTACATTGTTCCTCCCCTCATTGGGATCTAAATACTCTTGTTCAATGTCAAAGTCGTCGACCCCTTCGGAAATCACCATGGCTGTGTCAGTGTTCTTTGGGACAGCTTTCACCACGGCGTTTTTCTGGGAGTGCTTTTTGACAAACTCTAGTAACATTCTATTCTCGATCAAGGCTTGAACTTCTTTTTTCAAAGCTATACAATCCTTGGTATTGTGCCCAATATACTCGTGATACTTGCAATACTTATTAACGCTTCTGCTTTCCCTCGGAGTCTGTATGGGAAAAGGCTTCCTGAACGGTATTGTAGATTTTTCCTTGTCGAATATTGCAGCAACATTTTCCGTCAACTCCGCAAAATAGTCGGGTCGAACCTACTTATTCGACATGGGTCTTGTTCCTTGATTGTAATTTTGCTGGTTGCCATAGTACTGTGGGTTTGATTTCTGCCTCGGCGGATATTGACCCATATTTTTTGCCTGAACATTAGCACGGGGGCCCTGGTTAATCGACTCGGATCTTTGAAATTGATTCTGATCCAACTGATCCCCAGATCCTTTCTCCGACGCCTGAGTCTCTTCCACCAGGATCCTCTTCTCAACCTGATCCAATAACGCTCCAAAGGTCATTGCTTGGCTCTCTGCCACCATATCCTTCAACAATCCGGGGAGTAGGCCCATCTTAAAAGCTGCAAGAGCCACTGAATCTTTACAATACTCCATGTCTGTTTTCGTTTTGACAAAACGATTAGTGTAATTCTTCAGGCTCTCCCCAACCTTCTGTCAACAATAGATGATCGTGTCTCAGTTAGCTCTGAACTTCTTGCTCCCCACAAAGTGTTGTCTGAAGATGTTCCAAAACATATCAAAATTCTTTATCGAGCCATGTGGAATCCTATTGTACCATTTAGAAGCTACCCCATTGAAAGTCTGAGAAAATGCTCTGCACAGAAACTTATCATCGTCGTCGAAATTAATCATAATTTTTTTGAATTGTTCGATGTGATTATCCGGGTCTTGTGTCCCATCGAATTTTTCTAGCTTTGAAATGTCAAAATGCTTTGGAAGGTTTCCTACCAAAACGTCTGGGGGACAGAGGGGAGGCTCTCCAATTATGACTCGCGCGATAAACGTTGGATCGTATGTTGTCATTGTTCGGAAAGTACAACCCCTCCTCAGATGGTAGAGTATATTGGTGCTGCCACTCCGAATTTCGCGGGCCCATGTCCTCTTTCCTATCAGGATACTTTGCATGTCCATAAGACCGATCGCCACCTCGAGCATGGTGACTCTTTTCCCTCGGAGATTTCCTCTCCGAGCTTCTTCATCTTCGGAAATCGGTGTGTCTACGATCGCGTTTTTTATTTCTGTGGTATTTCCGAGGGGACGACTCCGAGGAGCTGTACTGAGAGTAATCACTCGAGTCAGCCGAATCCAAACGTCACCTCTCTCTTCTCCTCGGCGATCGCCGTTCGCGTCCCCGGTATCTGTCGTCTCTATTTTTGGGACGAAATTCAGTTTTGCGCTCCTCTTTTTCACTAATTGGCTCCCTCCTTATCGCGGATCGAAGATTCTCCTGTACGGTGTCCTTTTCTACTTTCAATCTTTCGATCTCTAGCAGCAATTCATTCCTTTGAGCCAACAGATCTGAGTTGTCGAAAGCGTTTCCGACTCGCTGCCCCCCTAGCCCCTCGTATTCAATATCGTTCCGGTAGTCATCGCCTACTAGGTTCTCCTCGCAATTGTTAACCAAATCGTCCCCTTGTTCTTCCATAGTTTTCTTCGGAACAGGAATTATTTCCAAGAAGCGATTGCCGTTAGAGCGATCTTCGCTTCCCACAGACGGCGCCACTAAAGAGTTTCAAGAAAGTCAAGGGGTGATTATGCGATACGAGGATTTCTTAGTGGTGATTCTGCGATACAAGAATCTCTTAGTGTCAATATAAGTAAATCTACTCTGTTTAGGTGCTGGTTTTAGAGAGAGAAAGTGAGAGCTCTTAGGTTAAGTAGAGAGAGAAAGTATTATATTATTCATCTCGGGATCTGTGAAGCGTGTGTGGTCCTTTTA
The DNA here is from genome assembly GCA_036936605.1 of Limnanthes douglasii subsp. nivea. Taxonomy (NCBI): domain Eukaryota; kingdom Viridiplantae; phylum Streptophyta; class Magnoliopsida; order Brassicales; family Limnanthaceae; genus Limnanthes; species Limnanthes douglasii. The sequence goes on from JAUPFV010000002.1 coordinate 313,163,748, forward strand.
TAGTACTATTGCGGACCCACACACTTTAATTCCTATTAATTACATCTTTAGTCCCTACATCTTCTTTTCCTCCTATTCTCGCTATTTCTTAGATAGCTTATACAATTTTCCCCTCACACAATTTCCTATTTGCATTTTCCTCCTATCATACTTCTTCTTCACACTTTTCTCCTTGTCTTTTATTCTTCCTTATCAGTGCCGTCAATATTTATAACCAAATTGTTTTTAGAGGGCAGGGTACCAAACAGAATTCTGAGTACAAAAATCTAACTTTATTTTAGATTTCAAATTTGATCGTTTTCATTCAAAATTTATTCCCATTTTGATCTGTAGACCGGATCAAGTTGATAAAAATACATAAGGATTCGGTTGGAAAACGAAATTACAAAAAATATTATTCATTTGTTCGACAAATATCCCTCTCTTTATTTATCAATATGAATATTTTTTTTGACCCAAAAACAATTTCAATTTAAAATTCTTTATGAGAGTTCAGATATTTATCCGCAATTCAAACTTTGATCTCTACAAATTTAAGGGTCTGTGGGTGGAAATGGTAATTTAATCCGAAACCGCGGGTATCCGAACTGAACTGATTCAGCGCGGCAGGTTACAGAAAAAGAAAAAAGAAACGGACGGTTATAATTTTTATTTTTATTACCTGTTCGGGTTCAGTATTTCGGTTTTGGATATTTTATCGCGGGTACCTACCCCGAACCCGCCCCATTAAAAAGTAGTAGAATACTTGTATTTTTTAAAATATTTTTTAATAGTAAAATATTTTTATATTTTAAAATATTATTCTAGCCCAATAAAAATACTAGCTCATGAGCCCTGTGAATCTATAAATTCTACTCCTCTGTCTGTCTTATTTTATCGACAACCTCTTTCTTCTCACTTCAAATTCCTAAAAAAACCATAAAATACTAAACGAATTTCTCTTATTTTATCGACAGCCTCTTTCTGGTCACTTCAAATTCCTAAAAAAACCATAAAATACTAAAAGAATTTCTCTATCACCTGTCTCACTTTCTATGAAAAAATTGCGGAATATAGTAAGTTAATCGATTTTTTTTAATGATAATATATATCTTTGCTTAAGTAATATATATATATATCTTTGCTTAAGGAATATTTATATTGTGTGATATTATTTTCTTTCCATAATGTTAGATTCTTGGTTATCATATACATATCTCTATCATATTAATTTTTTTATTGTTTAGAATAATATATATCTTTGATTGATTAATATTTATGTTAATGATTTTTTGAATAATCAGATTCTTATTTATCATATAATGTTTATGTGTTTATTTTGATGTTTATGTTGGGTGATTTTTTTAATCACTTATCTCTCATGTTTATTTTCTTTTTATTTTCTTGTCTTTTTTTGTTTAGGTTAATCTAAAATTTCTTTTATCACGAATTAATCTTTTATTAGTTATTAATTAATAAAACTTATTATTTTAACAAAATTATAATTTAATTAATTTTATATATATATATATATATATATTATTTTAACGAAATCTTTTTATATAATAAAAGGTCAATATTTAATTACATAAATATTATAATTTAATTGTTTGACCACGAATACGTTGGTTGGGTGTTGGTATAAAAAAAATACCCATCAAAATTTAGGTCGGGTTTTGGTATCGTCGGTTTTATACTACGATACCCGTCCCTAGAGGTGTCTAATTGTTTTGGAACCACGATTCAAAGCTGACAACCTGCTTAAGAACTAGCGGTTTACCTGCGAAACTGGCACATTAGGACTGCAACCTGGCAGAACCGTAACCCGCCAGGACCGCAACCTGGCAGGACCGCAATCCGCCAGGACCACATAAGGAGCAACCCGCCAGGACCGCAACCCGGCAGGACTGCAACCCGGCAGGACTGCGAAACCACGGTTTATTTGTAAAAAACCGGCGGTTTATTGGTAAATATTATGTTGATTTTATTTATTTTATAACCAAAATGTTATATTTAAAAAATATTGAGATTAAAATATTTTAAGTGTTGGTTATTAATATTTTAAGTATTGTAATTATTATATAGTCCAAAATTTTAAATATTACTTATGTTATTATCACATTTTCAATATTATTATTATGTTTTTAGATTTAATATTAGTAGTGTTGATTTTAATATTACAAACCAAAACTATATCTTATCATGTTAAAATATTACAAAATTTATGGTTATAATTTTAATATTACATTTTGAATTTTATTACTATGATTTGTTTTTAAATATTACAAGTGTTATTTATTATTTTTAAGTTATATGGTTGTAATTATAATATTACATTTTGAATTTTATTATTGTGATTTGGTTTTAAATATTACAAGTGTTATTTATTATTTTTAAGTTATATTGTTATAATTTTAATATTACATTTTGAATTTTATTATTGTGATTTGGTTTAAAATATTATAAGTGTTATTTATTATTTTTAAGTTATATTGTTGTAATTTTAATATTACATTTTGAATTTTATTATTGTGATTTGGTTTTAAATATAACAAGTGTTATTTATTATTTTTAAGTTATATTGTTGTAATTTTAATATTACATTTTGAATTTTATTATTGTGATTTGGTTTTAAATATAACAAGTGTTATTTATTATTTTTAAGTTATATGGTTATAATTTTAATATTACATTTTGAATTTTATTATTGTGATTTGGTTTTAAATATAACAAGTGTTATTTATTATTTTTTAAACCAAAATCATATTTTATCATGCTAAAATATTACAAGTTATATTAAAATATTTAATATTACAAATACTAAAATATTACAAGTCATATTAAAATATTTAATATTACAAATGCTAAAATATTACAAGTTATATTAAAATATTTAATATTACAATTGCTAAAATACATTTTTTAGTCTCTTGTCGCTAACCACTTTTTTAAGTCGCAAAACTTTCTCAACAGTAGCTGCAATTTGTAATGGATCTCCCAAAACTTGTCCCCGAGTCTCACGATTAACCTTACTTAACGCAGCATCAATCAAATCGACCATCTTCGTCTTCGTACTAAGACTTTGTTTAGGAACAACGGTCTTACTCTTAGTCTTGGTTATAGTTGGGTGTTTGATACTTCGTGTCACCTTGTCGACCATTTTATAACTAAAATTTGGTTTGGCGGTCTTACTAACAGTCGTACGTGTAGTACTAACAAGTTTGAAGTTTCGCCTCTCCTTATTAGAAAATTTCAAACTAAAATTTTGTTTGAGAGTCTTACTCATATTCGTAGGTTCAGTGGCACATTTGATGCGTCGTGTGATCGGATCCCTCTCGGGTGGAGGAGACATCATAAAAGAAGAAAATTCCGAAAAATCAGTTTTCGGAGTTGCTTGTCCTAATCTGTTGTTGAAGCCACAAGACGGTATTGGAAATAGGAAATAAGCACAAATAATAACTAATACAAACCAATAACAATTTTTTTTCGAAAAAAAATCTAACTATTTCGAAAACAGAAGTACGATATGTAAAATACAAAAGTTAAGCTTATTAACAAAATCTAGAACAAGTTGAGAGATTTAGAAAGTTTATAGTAGATTTAGAGAGTGTGTGAGGTTGGAGTTGGGGTCTCCTCTATTTATAGGGGAGACCCAATTTTTTTTTTTTTGAAAAATCCGATTTTGTTTTTTCGTGCGGACCATCCGTGCTAGTTTTTGAAAAATCCGATTTTTTTTTCGTGCTAGTTTCTACTAGCCGTTACCTTTTGAATCGTACGGACCATCCGCACGTCTGAGCGGATGGTCCGCACGGTGACGTCACGGATGACATCACTTGCTGACGTCATCCGTGACTGATTTTTTTTTTATAAAAAAATTAATTTTTTTAAAAATGTAAGCACTTTAAACTATTAAAAATAATCAAAACTCTATATATAGGATTTCGCGCACTAATATTTAAAAAAAAATAAAAAAAATATATATAAATAGGAAATTCGAACTATTATTTAAAAAAAATAAAAATCTATAAATAGATTTTTCGAACTATTAGTTTTTTAATAATTTTAGTACTTTTATGAAAAAAATATATATTAAATTCTCTAGATTAATGAAAGAAATTTTATATTATAAACCCTTCCTTTTTTCTAGTTTATCGAAAGAAATTTTATATTATTAACAAGTTAATTTGGAACATAATAGATAGTTTATATTGTTGATGATGTTAATCTCCTAAATAAATATATTTAATTAATTATATTTAATTATGCCATCATAATATAATTTCTTTTTAGGAACCAAATTACATATAGTTAATTGAAACACATTTGGTATTTTTGAATTTATTTCACAACCAAATTACATGTGTTTATGCAATTGGAACATAATCCAAATTTATACAATTTTTAAAACTTTAAATTTATACTTCAAAAATTGAATACTTCAAATATTAAATTTATACTTCAAATGTTGTAAATTTGTAATCGAAATACAAGTAGATGTACTTATTTTATTTAATATCTACATAATATTAAATAAAATATCTTAAATACATAAATATAAATAGAAAAGAAAACGAATCAAAATCAAATTAAAATTATTTTTTTAGAATGTAATTGATGATTATAAAATTTCGATTAAAATGATAACATATTTAAATTAAAATACATGAAATAGAATAATTAACTCAATTATTGAAATTAGATTCAATTAACACTTACAAATTAATTTTAAATAACATTATAAAATATTATGATAAACGGTTTTTAAATGGTTAAATGGTTTGGCTTATGGTTTGAACTGCTAAACGGTTCTTAAATGTTTCGTCTGGTGGTTTGAACTGACGGTTTAACTGTGAAACTCACCCATTAGTAGAGGTGTCTAATGGTTCAGGAACCACGGTTCAAAACTGACAACCTGCTTAAGAACTGGCGGTTTACCTGCGAAACTGGCCCATTAGGACTGCAACCTGGCAGGACCGCAACCCGTCAGGACCGCATAAGGAGCAACCCGCCAGGACCGCAACCCGGCAGGACTGCAACCTGGCAGGACTGCGAAACCACGGTTTATTTGTAAAAAACCGGTGGTTTATTGGTAAATATTTTGCTGATTTTATTTATTTTATAACCAAAATGTTATATTTAAAAAATATTGAGATATTGCATATTATTATAGAATTATTATTACATTTTTGTTAATATTAATTTGTTTTGGTTATTAATATTTTAAGTGTTGTAATTATTATATAGTCCAAAATTTTAAATATTACTTATGTTATTATCACATTTTGAATATTATTATTATGTTTTTAGATCTAATACAAACGAAAACTATATCTTATCATGTTAAAATATTACAAATTCTACGGTTATAATTTTAATATTACATTTTGATTACTATTGTGATTTGGTTTTAAATTTTACAAGTGTTTGTTATTATTTTTTAAACCAAAATTAGATCTTATGAAGTTATAAGTATTTCATAATACATTTGTTGTTGTTATAATAAAAGGTAAAGTCATTTTTGGATAATTTAGCCGTTCACAGTTTATACTCGTGCGGGTCAGGAGTTGTACAAATCTTTTCAAATTACAATACAAAATAGCAAAAAACTATTACAAACATCATTCATCTCCAGCTTCGTCTTCTTCGTAAGTAAAATCTTCGTCGTCAATTTCGTTTTCTTCCGCAATTTCTTGTTCAAGTATATCTTCGTAATCATCCGGATAATCTTCGAAGATGTCGTCTACGTTCACTTCGTCTCTAAACTCTATGTCTTGCATCTTTTTATCCCGCTGTCCAATCCTTAACTTCCACAAGCACTCCAAGTGCTTTGCCCGTCAATCTTGTTCTCTTAGTCGTGTATTGCAACCTCGCTTGGCTGAAAGCACACTCACTTGCAACTGTAGACATAGGTATAGCATAAATCTCTTTAACAATCCTGCAAAGAATAGGAAACTCTTCAATTTTGGTACCCCACCATCTTATGATATCTTCAATACCTTGGTCGGGATAATTCGTAAAATCAAACCTAGTGCTCCAATATCTATACAACTCATTATCAGATTGAGGGGTTTCTGTAACATTGTTTCGTAACATTGCCAATTGAATATAGTTAGTAGATTTCCCTCTACCCCTATTGTTACCACTCCTTACATTTGTAGATGTATTTGATCTATATCTTGCAGCATACTTATCATAGATATTATACAAACTATCATATATACCGCTAATATACCCTTCAGGGTCAATTGGTTCGTTCGGTGGTTTATCTGTAGGAAATCGTACAGACTTATAAAAGCATCTAATTAGCAATTCAAATTTTTCTTTTCGTGAAAAAGGATCTAAAAGGCAAGCAAATGAATAACTATCAGGGATTGGATGAAAATACTTTGTGAACTTATATTCCATTCCAGGCACCATGTCTACGCATGCATAATGTGATCTAAATTCATCCATATGCATGGCAAGATTAGCAATCGTGAAAAGGGCCAAATGAGCATTAGGTTGATTTTGTGAAGAAAAGGTTAGGGTGTTTTCTTTAAAAAGTCTTAAAAATCTTAACATGTGTGCACAAAATTTCTAATGACCTGGTTCAATTGGTGTTTCACGATATGCATTATAAAGCGTCGTAATCTCTTCTTTAAAAACATGCGCACGTGCAAGCATTGTGTAAGTAGAATTCCATCTAGTTTCGACATCTAATAAAAGTTTCTTATATTTTTTCCCATTTGAAGTAACAAGTGTTTTAAAAGCTCTTTTTTTAGCAGCGGATGTCGAGTAAAATAGGATCCCATTTTTTATAGGGGTAATATAATCACCCTGAACCATACGTATTCCTTTTTTCGCAATTAATTGAAGTACGTGGCATAAACATTTGGTGTGAAACAATTTTGGAAAAGGGGGATTGCAATCTTGTATAAGCAATGTTATAGCACTAATATTAGAAGATGCATTATCCAACGAAATAGACATAATCTTGTTTTTAATGCCATAAACATTCATGCATTCAATCATACTCTCCCTAATTATTTGTGCGTTATGCTTCCCAATTGATTCAAACCATATAATTCTCCTTTGGAGGACCCATTGGGCGTCCATCCAATGGAGGGTAACACATATTATATCTAAATCAGTAAAAGTAGCTATGTCACTAGTAATCGAAACATTCCATGGCAAAGTCTGCATAGTTTGAATAATCTCTTTTTTTCTTTGTAAATAATATTTAAAGGCTAGCGATCTCAAAGAGGTACGTGGAATGCGTGTTGCCTGTGGGTTTACCCCAGCTTGCATCCAATTTTCGTATCTCCAAGAATCCCCAAAACTAAATGGTTGTAAACTACCGACTGCATAAATCATTGTTTCTTCCCTTTACGTATCGTGGTTAAACTCAAAAGGAAGACCTGTTTGAGGGTTCGTGCAAACATTAGTTGGGTTACGTTTTGTAGGATCATATATTTCATGTTTCGTTAAATGTTTTACCATAGTGCTAGTGCCCATATTTCTAGATCCACTTACGTGAAGATAACATTTATTGCACTCTTTACAAATACAAGACAAACCATCTTCTGATAGAGTATAGTGTTTCCAAATCCAAGATGTTTTCTTACGAGATCTTCCCCCACTAGTACTTCCACCACCACTTTCGCGGGAGGAGAGTGTGTCAACGTGAGGGAATTCTGTAGAAAATTCATCCATGGTATTGAGATCCACATTAGATGGTCGGTTTATCCCAGTATTTCTACGTTTTGAATTCATTTTAAAACTAATAACAGTTTTTTTTTTCAAATATGCAATAAAATACTAATAATAAAATCTAAATTTAGACTAATAACAAGATAGAGCAACTAAATTTAGACTAATAACAAGATAGAACAACTAAATTTAGACTAATAACAACTAAGAAACAATTTGCGGAAAAACAAAAATCAAACAATTTCGAACGTAGGAGTAGAATAAGTAAAATAACTAATTGTAGTTTTCTAGAACTTATCGAACAAATAGATAGATTTAGAGAGAAGTATAGAGTTTTTTGAGAGGTGTGAGTATTAGTGTTGGGGTCTCCTCTACTTATAGGGGAGACCCAAAAAAAAAAACCGAAAAAACAAAAAAAACATATTCGCCCGGACCATCCGGATGGGCGTCCGGATGGTCCGGGCACATGAACCGGGGCATCCGGACGGTTCGCCCGGATGCCCCGGTTCATCCAACGGCTAGTTAGTTGGAACCGCGGTTGGATGAACCGGGGCATCCGGACGCTTCGCCCGGATGCCCCGGTTCATCCAACGGCTAGTTCAAACGAACTAGCCGTTGGCTATGACCAAAAGCGGACCATCCGCACGCCTGGCCGGATGGTCCGCTTGATGACGTCATGCTGACGTCATCAAACGGCTAGTAGAAATTAGAAAAAAAACAAAAATACCCTATAAATACACCCTACATCCTCCTATATTTTTCACTACAAATCTCTCCCTCTCCACTACAAATTTATCCACTCTCTCTACTACACTACTCTAAATTTTTTTATATTTTTCAAACTCTATTTAAATTTCAGGTTTCGCAAATGTCTTCGAAAAGAACAAAGAATGCTCGTAAAGGTGGACGTAGTGAATCAACCCCTTCCGAATTGAGAGAGGTGGAAGATATGTTGTTTCAATCCACGGAGAGCGAGACTATCGAACATCGCCCCGAGGGGGAGATTCGCATCCGTAGTAATCAGCAAGGAGGTCGAGGTGTAACAAAAAATTGGTCCGGTATGTTTCTGAACTACGAGGAACTGATCCAAATAGAGGGTATGCAAAAAAAATTCAAACTTATTCAACCTACTAATGGCTTAGGTTGGATGACACTAGCTAGATTCAAATGTGATTGGTATATAGAACTAGTGCGAAGGTTTTATTCCACAGCTAGATTAATCGAAAATGATCCAAGAGGTTTAGGAATGAATTGTTTGATTGATGGTAAAGACTGTAGTTTTTTTGAAAGTGATTTCGAAGATCTTTTTTCCGTTCCAACCCATGATATATATACCGGTAATAAATTACCTCCCATTAGTTATCGCCCTACGATCTGGAGTGATGATTGGCCTTTGTCTTACGAAGAAGCAGTAGAGATTCTTACTTGTCCTGGTGCGGAAGCTCCGGAAATTAGCGGTAAATTTCAAGCCATGCGGGGTAATTTGGATGGTATTGGGAAATTAGCTTTGAAATTGGTAAATAGTATATTTCTTCCCCCTAGTAACAATGATTCGCAGCTTTCATATATTCAAACATTTGTTACTGCTTTTATGATTCGAAATCAGGGAATAATTAATTTACCCAGCTTGATGATTCGAAATATGGCTACGAGGTGTGGTACGGATAAACTACCTTATGGGATGATATTGAGTAAATTGCTTGTTTCGAAAGGAGCTAATGTGAGTATGTACACTCCGGTGAAGGTGAGGCCGACTAGTGCTACAGGTAGAAACTCTTTGCGTTTGCAGGAAATATACTATTGGGATGGAGAGTTGATTTCGAAATTGGAGGCATGGAACCACCATAGAGAATACTTGAATCAGATATATATTGCGAACGGTCTTACAAAACCGCCAAATCCACCTACTCAGTATCGAGTTGAGGCTGAAGCGTCTTTCGATCCAAATGCTAGTGGTTCTTCGCGAGTACCGCCACAACAAAGACGAACCGATCGCGAATTTGCTGAGTTTGCGCATACTCAACAAATGAATCATATGCAATTTGCGCATACTCAACAAAAGGAATGGCATGATGATTTTACAAAATGGCAAGGTGAATTTCAAAATTGGCAGGGGGGTAAATGACCAGCTTAGCCAGATACAGCAGTGGCAAGTAGGGGTGAATGATCAACTTGGTCACCTCCAGCAGTGGCATGGTCAATACGAGCAGTGGCATGGTCAATACGAGCAGTGGCATCATGGACAAGATCAATGGAATGAGCGATTTGCAAACTCTCAAGCCCAACAGTCGGAGTATATGCGACAGATGATGGAGAACATGCATTTGCAAGGTCAACCACCTAACAACAACAACAACGATGAAGCTCCTTAGTTTTTCGCAATTGATTTTCATTATCGTTGTAATGTTTATTTTTTTTATTTGATTGAACAACTATGTTACTTGTTTGGTTTTTATTTTTAATGAATTGTTTGTTTTGCTTCTATTTTTTATTAAATGTTATTTAAATCACTTACCTAGCTTTCAATTTTTATTTTGTTCTTTACAACTTTCAAGTAATTTATGTTTATGCATATAAACTTCTAATATTGAATAGTTCGAAAATACAATAAACTATATAATTCATCTAACCATAAACATTTCAAGCTTGAAAGAATCTAAAGAATCACCTAATAATTTAAAATTTTAATACAATTATATGTCTAATAGATATATATTATTTAATAGTAATATATTATTCAAACGTATCAAAATCAAATTACAATTATTATTTTAAAATATAATTGATGATTATAAAATTTCGATTAAAATGATAACATATTTAAATTAAAATACATGAAATAAAATAATTAACTCAATTATTGAAATTAGATTCAATTAACACTTACAAATTAATTTTAAATAACATTATAATATATTCTGATAAACGGTTCTTAAATGGTTAAATGGTTTGGCTGATGGTTTGAACTGGTAAACGGCTCTTAAATGATTCGTCTGGTGGTTTGAACTGACGGTTTAACTGTGAAACTGGCAGGACCGCCAGACCGTCAGGACCGCATAAGAGCAACCCGCCAGGACCGCAACCTGGCAGGATCGCAACCCGACAGGACCGCAACCCGGCAGGACCGCAACCCGGCAGGACCGCAACCCGGCAGGACCGCAACCCGTGGTTCAAACTTAAACGGTGCGGGTTGGTGCTGGTTGAACCCGTTTGACACCTCTACCCATTAGGACTGCAACCTGGCAGGACCGCCAGACCGTCAGGACCGCATAAGAGCAACCTGCCAGGACTGCAACCTGACAGAACCGCAACCCGCTAGAACCGCAACCCGTCAGGACCGCAACCTTGCAGGACTGCAACCCGTGGTTCTGACTTCAACGGTGCGGGTTGGTGCTGGTTCAACTCGTTTGACACCTCTACCCGTCCCCATCTTGTCCCCATCCGCCCCCAATGCTATCCTATCTCTAGCTAGCGAACCCTAACTTTAGGTTACGAAGCTAGGAGTAGTGAGAATACCATCTAGCCCATCGATTTGGTGTCGATTTTAACCGAGGCCGGGCTTTACGCTCTCTTCCCATATATAAGTGAGAGAAACCAAAACAGTCTCAACTTTCAAAGCACGAATCAGTTGTTCTAAGCTGACGACCGGATTTCTCATCGTCAATGGTAAACTGCCCACAAAACCCTAATCTTTTAGGTTTTCTGTTCTTTCGTATTGTTTTTTACTGTTCATGTATTGTTTTTGTAAACTTCACACATAACTGATGCTTAATTTTAATGTTAATTAGTAACTCAAAGTGAGTAGGAATTTGGTCCCTTCGATTGCCCGGTAAAGTAACGAGTCGCTTAACAACCTCAGAAGCGAAGTAGGGTCTTTCAATTTTTAAGAATTCTGTAGTTTTGAGTCTTTTGACACCAAGTAGTAATATAGGATAGTATTTCTGTATGTGCATTTAGTTATTTGAAGTGTTTGGTATTGTAGCAATGAATATATTATTCTAAAGAACTTGATTTGTAAGGATAACATAGCCTAAATACAATAGTTCAAAACGAGAAAAATGATGGAAGAAGAAACACTAAACGAAGAACAATCCGAAGAATCGAAGGGGAAAATCGGAGAAGAATACACACAGAATCCAAATAAAATGGCGGCACTGACCAGGAAAGAAAAGAGGAAAGCAATGAAGAAGATGAAGAGGAAGAAAATACGGAAGGAAGCGGCGGTGAAGGAGAGAGAAGAGGAAGAATTACGAATCAACGATCCCGAAGAGGAGATGAGATTGAAGGCGATGGAGGAAGAAGAGGCGGAGAAAAGACAAAGAGAGTTGAAGGAGTTTGAGGAGAGAGAGAGGCTCTGGATTGAAGCGATGGAGTTGAAGCGGAAGAAGGAAGAGGAAGAGCGAGAAGAGGAAGATAAACGTAGGAAGGATTTAGAAGAGTACCAAAAACAGCAGGTTGATGAAGAGAACAGATTTGATGAGGATGAGGAATTTGAATATGTGGAGGAGGGACCTCCAGAGATTATATTTCAAGGAAATGAAATAATTTTTCGAAAGAAAAAAGTCAAGGTACCAAAGAAAGATGTGAAAAAGTTAAGAGAAAATGAGGATGCTGAAAGGCCAACATCAAACCCTCTTCCGCCCCAATCTGATGCTTTCGCTGATTACCACCATAATGCATCTTCAGTGCAGCTGCCACTAGAAAATGTGGCTCAACAAGTACCCAACTTTGGAACTGAGCAGGATAAAGCTCACTGTCCTTTCCATTTAAAGACTGGAGCCTGTAGGTTCGGTCCTCGCTGCAGTAGAGTTCACTTTTACCCTGATAAATCATGCACACTGCTTTTGAAGAACATGTATAATGGTCCGGGTCTTGCATGGGAGCAAGATGAGGGGCTTGAGCATACAGAAGAAGAGGTCGAACATTGTTATGAAGAGTTTTACGAGGATGTGCATGCTGAGTTCTTAAAGTTTGGGGAGATTGTGAATTTCAAGGTGTGTAGAAATGGCTCCTTCCACTTGAAAGGAAATGTGTATGTTCATTATAAATCGCTAGAATCTGCATGTCTTGCTCATCAATCAGTGAATGGTCGGTACTTTGCTGGTAAACAGGTAACATGTGAATTTGTCAATGTAACCAGATGGAAGATTGCCATTTGTGGGGAGTTCATGAAGTCAAGGTCCAGAACATGTTCGCGTGGAACAGCTTGCAATTTTATTCATTGTTTTCGTAATCCTGGTGGAGACTATGAATGGGCAGATTGGGATAGACCACCTCCACGATATTGGGTGACGAAGATGGTCGCTTTATTTGGCGTTTCTGATGAATATGAGAGGCAGATGGTAGAAAGGCAGCAAAGCGACTCGAAAGTATCTAGGACGATAACAACAGATTCAAATAGGAAAAACACGAGGAGATCTAAATCAAGTAATAGAGATCGTAGAACTAGTAGCTCGAGACCATCTGGAAGAAACCATGGTAATGATAGTGATGTTTACGAGAGCTCCCGAAGGAGAAGGCGACCTAGTTCTAAGGATCAATTCCATAATGACAGAATAACTGATCCTAGTGGTTCTGATGATGCTTTGTCAGATGGAGATGTTGAAAAAAATCTATGCAAAGGTAGAAATAGTAGCTCGAGACGTTCTGGAAGAAACCATGGTAATGATGGTGATGTTTATGAGAGCTCCCGAGGGAGAAGGCGACCTAGTTCTAAGGATCAAAGCCATGATGACAGAATAACTGATCCTAGTGGTTCTGATGATGCTTCGTCAGATGAAGATGCTGAAAAAAATCTACGCAAAGGTAGAGAGGGTGGTCGTGCAAGGAGCTTGGGACATGCAGCTAAAGAGCTTATTAATGTAGACATTAAACAGAGAATAAAAGAAACTGATTCTGGTGGCTACTGTTTGGATAGGGATGAAAAAAGGGGGAAACACCACAGTCGGTCAAGAAAAAGCTCATACAGAAGCGGATCGTCAGACGATGAAGATCAGCTTTGCAATAGAAAAGACAGAGATACATGTCGTAGTCATACGTCCAGGAGCTCAAGTCAACAGAGGAAAGCAGCATCACCAGCTGACTATATAACCAGAGAGAAGAGGAATCAAAATATGGACTTCTCTGAAGAGTTGTCAGATCAAGACAGACATAAAAACAGTCGTAAGAGACATATTTCGCAACAGCATGGATATTTGATAGAATCACTAGATGATCGTAGCAAGAAAAGAAACCATAATACTGATTATTTTAAAGATAGAGGGACAAACGATGACAGATTTTATCATCATCAAAGAGGTAATTTAGGACACCACAACAAAGATTCCGAATCACCAGATGAAAATCATATTACTGACTCCATCAATGAGAGATTGGAAACCAGCATGCATAGGTATAATCAAAGACGGAAACGTTCAAGACATTACAATGAAGTTATAGACTACTCAGATGACGCAGGGACCTCCTCACGGACATCGATAGGAAAATCCATTTGCAAGAAGGTTCGCGAAAGTCATTCCAATAATACGGATCATGATAGCATGGTCACTGATGAAGTCTATTCTCATCATAGGAATGTGGAAGTCGCTAGACACAGCAGAAATGCTGATGATGGTGAAAATTGTCAAGGGCATGAAATCATTGAGGAGCTAGGTCGTTGGAAACCTCACAGTACTGAGATTCAATAACTACAGAGGAGAAACCACCATCGAGAGTTCAAATCAATGCAACAAAAGAAATGAATCTGATGCTGATTTAGAAGCTGTTGGGACACTAAAGAGTATGTTTTCTTAGGAATGCCATGAAGCTGAGAATGACTCCAAAAAGTCAGATGAATCTGATGAATACCTTGGTTTCCAAACTTGCATGACAATGATTGCTGAGCTATAAAATGAAGTGTAACCTAATTGGGCTGCTTGTTAATCCGTTAAGAGACAGGTCGAATTCATAAAGTGTTACTTTACCATAGAATGCCTGTTAGATATTGTATAGAAGATTTTGTTATTGTCGTGGCTGCCAGTTTTGTAAAATATACTAACACGAGAGCAACTGAAAGTGATTTCCTAACAAAAGAAACATTTGTATAAAATTATTAATTCTTACGAAAAAAAAAATACAATAGTTCAAAGCTAGCAAAGGATAACATAAACTTGATTGTTTATTTTGTGTTTGCAGTATAAAGGATGCAATGTATGCGGCCACATTGGTTTGGAAAATGCAATTGCTACCTGCGCCAAATGCAGAATAGCGCGTGAACATGTGTAAGAAGTCTACTGTGAATTCTTAATTCTTATTTTCTCTTGTTATTCACTTACTATGACATCCAATGTATCTAACTTGGTGAAACATATTTTTGACATTTATCTTGTCCTTGTATGTATTAACTTGGTGAAACATATTTCTGACATTTATCTTGACCGGAGATAAATTGCTGGATGATATTGATTATAATTTATAACTATAATATGTATCGATCATTTACTCTATATATTCTGTCATTTGTTATCTTTCCCAGCTACTGCATGCGAGTTCACTCGCGTGTTGTCCCAAAAATCTGGATTTGTGAAGCTTGTCGGCAAGGAAAGTCCCCAGACTCAACAATGGGCCAAGATTTTTCTGAGGGTTTTGGCCATGTTAGTAATTTGTCAAGTCATGGATCGCCCGACAGGATTCAAGCTGGAAGAGTGAAGGATGAATCTTCACGGGAAGAGATTGAGGTATCATCTCGACATACAAGGCAGCGGGTAGCAGATGAATCCTTGACCATAGTGAGGTGTTCAGCTCTGGCCAACGCAGGTAAGGACGGTTTCTTCTCGATTGATTTGATTTGATTCATTTGTTGTTGATTTATGGTATCGATTTCAGTCATTTGTTGTTGATTTATGGTATCGATTTCAATAAAACTGTTGACTCTTTCTATTTGGTCTGAACCTTTAAAAGGTAAGACCAATCTTGTTGTGTCTCTCACAATATTTATGATTATATTTATATGTCATGATCCTGACCAGTTTCAGCAATTAGTTTGTTAACGCCTTTCAGCCATCTTTATACTTTAGGCAAAAGTCTGCTTGCTGACGCTGGGGAAAGAACCTCTGATGTTGAAGAGAGGAACATGAATTTGCTGGAAAAACTTTATCTTTTCAATGATTATCTTCCCGCTCTGTATGCAACTTGGCCGTAAGTTACTATTCTTTTTATCATTTATTGTAGAAATGATCGCTACACAGACTTGTATAGGATCTGGAAGCGTTTAGGGGCACTAGTTGATAACTTTTTTTGACACCGAGCTGGTTTTAGATGCACACTCGTGTAGTTTTTAAATATTTTTTCCTGTGAATATAATTAATTACTCAAAGAGAGGAGTCGGATTCTAGTTGCAAACCGGGACGAGTCATATTTTATATTATTGATTTCTAATTCCATTGTTTATAAACTGAATCAACCTCATGTGTTTGTAATTTCTTAGGATGGGAAGTTTCCACTTAGTTCACTCTGGTAGAATGTATGGTGGTTTTGAAGGCATACCACCATTTCGTATACGTCCGGGGGTAAACAGACTTACAAAGGAATTGCCCAGAGTCCTTGATGTTGTATTTATTCATAGAAGCTATCTCTCACGAGATCTTTTTGAGAACGGGAGACCAGATTTGCGTGATATTTGTGCTTATTTTTTTCTCGTTGATGACGCAGAGAGGTACGTTTGAAGTATATATAACCTATCATTTATTCCCGAGACATATGTGTCACATCTTGTATGATTGAAGTTCTTTCTATTGATTTTAGCTCCCTAGAGAAGAAAAATTGCTTATATGAGCTGATGGAGACACACGAGTCACTCATGAGATACTTTCTAGATGGATTTGAACTAATCATTTCGACCTCGAACCAACTTTGCGAAGCATCACAGAGTGAGTTTGATGGTTCTCTTTTCTTACTTTCAAATCTTCACCAACTTATTTGGTGTTTAGGCGTATAAGCAGAATGCTAGCGTAAACTTACGCGACTTATGGGCAATTAAGTTATGAAGTTTCTTTTGCGTTTGCAGAGATAATGGGAAATAAAAAATTCTTATGGGGAATTTATAGATCAAGAACAAGCATTTGAGCGTCGGACAAGGTACCGAAGAAATATCAAACTTTTTGTTCTGCTAAGACATGTTGTTTGTTTGTATCTTCAACCAGCGGTATCATTTTTTTTGTGCAGGTTGTTGGAAAGATACATGGTATGATGAACGGACATAAACAAAAATAGCACCCTGGCACATCCTTTATATTTATTTTTTACTTTAGTAAACCTTTCTAAAAGCTCTACAGATTTACTATATATATAGGCATTACATGTATTAATTTTGGAGTACTCCGGACAATTGGTCAGCATTTTCCTTGAAAGATGTAATCCGTTTAGACTTCTCTTTTTTCATAGGAATCTACATTGTACTATTTTCTCATACAGGAGGATGAGATTCAGAATTAATTCAGATCTTCAGTGATTCGGCTTCCTCTATAAGCTTATAGGTATTTTTAGAAGCCCTTCAACAACTATGCACAACCATTTGGAGCCGCAAATGACCAGTCTGCTTTTTCAACTTCCGACCTTCAGCGGTAAACTTCTTGTCTTTGGCAGATTTTTCCTTTAGGTTCCAGCAAACAACTTTTCGCTAAGTCTCGGCCTTAGCTCGATTCAAACAGTTCATATCTCTACATGTCTTCGTCGATCCATCTTCGGTCATATATAGTATTCGGTAGTACTTTTGTTCTCCGGTTGCTTATAGCCATCACCTAATAATTTTTCACATAGGCTTATAGTTGTTAAGTGTCAATCTAGATACTTGAGAGAGAAAGAGAGAGTTTGATTATAAAGAGTGAAAGAGAGAGTTTCAGAGAGAGTTTGATTATAAAGAGAGAAAGTAAAAGTGAAATTAAGATTAAACTAATAAAAATATCGTATGTTTTATTAACAGCCTTAACCATTATTTACAGGCGTTAACAGAATTAGTTACACAAATAGGTTAATTTTATTACAGTCCCCTATCTTTACAAAAAGTCTAAAACTATCCATCAACTATACAATTTGTCAAATAAGACTTTAGTTTATTACATGTAAGCTATAAATATTCTATATCTTTATCAGTAGCCCCTAGTTCTTATGAAAGACAATAAATAAGAACTGGTTATCATCGAAAATCGTAATAAGCAGAAAATGCTCCTTGTTAAAGTTTATTTTGCTTCAGATTAGTTCTTCCCTTTTCTTTATTTTGACAACATATCTTGTCCTCAAACAAATGCATTTCTTGATGCTGTTTTGAATGTATATCATTTGAGAATTGTTTAACTTAAAACTTATCATCTTCGAATAAATTTGTACGCGTATTCACCTCGAAATTAGCCTAACATTTTGTTAGCGCTTCGAACATTCATATGTAGAAACATGAGCTGGCCTTCTCATAACGGTCAGAAACGTTTGGAGTGGTATGGAACGTGTGCGATGATTTACTAGGCATTAGGCCCGCCACTAGGTCTGACAGTTAATAAGTGTCACATTATCTCTTCTACAAGCAACCGCGTGATATTCTACCCAATCATCCTTACCACCGCTTCCGGTTCTCTGACCCTTCTCGCTCATCTTTTTCTTATATATACTTCTCTCACTCATTTCTTGTGTTTTACAAATACCTTCTAGTGAGAGAAAGCTCATCCAACCCAGTGAATCCTTAACTAACCTCACTAAAGTACTCAATTTCTTGGCTATCCTCACCAAAAAAATTATATTTCCTAGTTAACCTTCAATTTTTATGAACTAATTTGAAGATTCTTCTTCATTTTAGTTTATGAAAAAATCAACACCAACTCAAAAACCAATTTTCGGCGCTTACGATTATTTTTGTATCAGCGAAAGGGTTGTTGAGTACAGAGTTGCAAAATTGATAAACAATTCTCCTCGATTCTCTACTCAAACCATATTTTACGATAATTTCAACACAAATCAAAGTTCCCTTGTGTTTCAAAGTTCATCCATCCCAGAATCTCAACAGCTTTTATTAACAAATTCTTCGCAATCAATGCTTCAAAATTATTCTCCAGTGTCTCCGTATGTTCATCCTCAAAAGAATCGTAAAACAACATCAAGCTCGTATACTCAAAGAAGTCCAGAAGAAGCTACATCATTTACCAATTCTAATCTTCTTCGAACATCACGAAAGATAACTCCTCAGATTAAACCAAAAACACATCTCTCTTGTAGTTTTTCTCTCAAGAAGAAGAATTTCATAGTTATGGGAGACTTTGAAGCTAACACTTTTTCACAAAATAACACCAAAAAACCTACACCAGAATATCCTCCCCCGAGGGAGATTGTTGAGACCATCACGGAGTCTCAACAAACTCCCTCACATACTCAATAAGAAAACCTAATCTCAACCTCTAATCCTAGACGAGGCGTCTGAGAAAGAAGTTGTTTCAGAAAAAACTCAGTCAAATGTTGACGCCAAGGGAAGTGACATTGCATCTGACACAGAAGATGATGCCTCAAAACAAGGAGCACCAGATAGAAGAAGAAAGAAAAATAAATCTCCAGTTTAGATTACAAACTTGAAGCAGCCGCCAAAGCACTATGCACATAAGTAAATTCTTCTAAAATCCATTTTGAAAACATGACTAAAGAGATGGTATGATATAAAAACGATGTTGTTGTAGAGAAAATGATGAGAGAGATATTTGGCAAATAACTTGAAGATCAGTTTCATGTATTCCAAGTTGACAGGTCGTAATATATTCATGGAGTTATCCCGCTCAAACGTCATCTACGCTCCGTGCATGATCAACAAATAAAAGAACTCAAGAATTCTCATCAAGCTGATATGGATGATCTTAAGACCAAACATGCCAAAGATGCAATGTAAAGAGCAGAACAAATATTTCATTCTTCAAGAATCTTCAAATAAGAGTGAAGAAGAAAAAAGAAGCTGAGAAAAGCTGCTCTCAATACGACACTTGAGAAAGAAAAAAAGTTGTTGTGGAAGCTGCCAAGACTGAGTGTGGAAAAGAAACACTAGTTGCAATAAAAAGTATCAAGGAGCAGTAAACAATTAATTTGCTTCGTGAAATTCATGCAACGTTCCCAAAGGTAAACTTGTCAAGCTTCTGGGAATTAATCCTCATAGATAACCGTCCCAGCGAGGCATTCGATCTCATCCCCACTGATTCCTCTGCGCAGACGGGCTCATAAAAAAATGCTAGTGAATAAGTAGACTATTCCGAATAGAACTTCGAATAAAATTAATTGTTGTTTCCCCTATTTCTTATCCAAGTTGCAAAGTCACATCGAATATAAGTAGTGCATTTGGAGAACGTAGCACCTCGAATATGAATAGTGCGTTTAGTGAACGTAGCACCTCGAATATGAATAGTGCATTTAGAGAACATAGAGCGAGGAGCAACGCTCGGCTTATAGCGCGGATGAAACCGACCGAGGCGTACCAATATAAATATGGTTAAGCAACATTAATTAACCAGTCAACCCTCTACAATCATGACTATTAAATTAGGTTCAATGTAATAAATGTAAAGTTACATGCATCATTAGTGAAATAATAATCTAGGATTTATTTGTAAACTGCCAAATGATGTATAAATAGATAGATAAGCGAAACATAGGAAAAAATGTCTCTTCTCTAATTAAAAAGTTTTTCACTTGGCATTTTTTGTTAGTTTTTCCCATAACAAATTTGGCGCCATTTATGAGAATGAAAAAACATTTAGCTCTAAAATATCTTAAGCATGGTAGTCACTAGACCACAGATTAAGAGAGATATTCCGGAACCGAGTGGAACGACGGGAAATAGAGAGCTACGACAAACCCATCGGTGAGGCAGGACAAGCTACCTCTTGTCATTACCAACAACCTAAAGGTAGTAGCAGCAGTCCCCGTTGAGGCAATACCGTAGTTGGGAAAGCCAGTGGTCGGGGCAAAATCGGAGATCAATCCACCAGAGTATGTGGCGGCTCCCGTTGCGCATGAAGCGCCAGGTAATAATCCAGTGATAGCACCGACATTCCAGCAGTTAGAACGAAAGTTTTAACACTTGCAACAATAGTATCTTAGGATGGTGTGTGAGCGACATGCTAGGTAACAAGCCATGCACGCTACCATGGCTGGGATGAATGATGCACTACACACGCTCTAACTGCCAAAGTACGAGGGCCAACCGAGCTAACCACCAATTTGGGCCTAACGCCAGTTGGGCCAACCGGGGGGATCGATCTTCTAAGCGTGACGACAAAAGAGAAGGATAAGGAGAAAGCGAGGGCAATAAGCACTCTAGAGAGCAGGAGCCGCGACAAGAGGCACGCCCTGGTGCGTCTAAAAATGCCACAGAGGATGAAGACATGCAATATAATAAGGTGAAACCGAGAATATACAGTTACATCATCAAGGAGTCTCCGTTCATGGAGGAAAATCCTTGAAATTCAGTTGCCAAGAAAATTCGACCCATTTAGTTAGAAATCTTATGATAGAACAGGGGATCCAGAGAGGCATCTGGAGCACTTTCGCAATATAATGATGGTGTTTAACCTCGATGAAGATATACTCTATCGGGGCCTTATCGATGACCCTCAAGGGAAACGCAATGGATTGGTTCGATAGTCTACCAAAGAGATTCATTCATGATTTTGGAGGCCTATGGAAAGCTTTCAAAACAAATATTTGTGGGCAGTAGAGAGCTCAGGCGCGAGGGAGACTCGATTATGCACCTCTACGAGAGGTGAGGTGAGTCATTAAAAAATTATATTAAACGTTTTGTTTACGCTATGAATGCTTTTCCAGATCTATAAGAAAATATGGTCATAGCCTCCCTGAAGAGAGGCCTCGACCGGTGAGGGGAGTTATATGCTGACCTAGTTAGATTCCCAACAGAGATAATGGGATACTTGCTCGCCCACGTTGATTTGTTCACCTGTGTAGATGATGACCAAGAAGAGACTCACCAGAAAAACATGTCTCTGACCCCAAAGGAGGACCGTCCGACCGAAAAAAGATTGACGACTCACCTCGTCAGACGTTAGTTGGCGACAACTACACTATGAAAATCCATCCAGGAAATTTACCCCATTGAACGAGTCCAAATCGGTTATCTACGATTGAACGAATAAAAGAATGAAGTATCAAACGCTGCAAGTAATGAGCGCCCTAGGTTTTGAACGATCGAACATATATTTCTCCGCCTACCACAACAACCATGACCACCCAACTGATGAGTGCTGCCAAGTCCGAGAATAAATTCAGAGACTTATAGACAGTGGGGAACTCATCCAATTCATCAAATAGCAAGATCACCGCTTTCAGCCCGAACAGAGGGAAGAAACGTGCCCGATTAATAAGGATAAGCCAGACAATGGTGAACGCGCAGATAAGGGAAAACAACAGTGTTTATTCACCATTGCAGGAGGCATTCCGATATAACCAGAGGCTTGGGAAGTGGAACTTTACCAAATCCTCACACTAGTAATGAAATACAATCTCAGATGGCCAACAACACAGTCTCTGAAGCAGGGGGAAACCCTCTATCTCTCTTCACTATTTTTTTTGGAAACTTCGAGGTATCCCAAGGACCAAAAACCAGCAAAAGGGCACGAGCAGATCATGACGTATATGAGGTTGAACCTTCCTCTTATCATTACTACCGAGACCTTCTGTGAGACCTTATGTTCAATGATGATGACTTGAGGAGGGTTAGCACGTCGAATAAGTTTGGATGTGTTCGCATGGGATGCTAGCGATGTTTCAGGTGTTGACCACTTAGTTATTTGCCATGAGTTAGCTATCGACTCATATGCCAAACCCGTGCAACAAAAGCGATGGTCTTTCTCTGCCGAGAAACAATAGGCCATATTTGCCGAGCTAACGAAATTATCCAGACTAGGACATATTAGGCGAGCTCGGGATCCACTCTGGGTAGTAAACCCGGTGTTAGTTCAAAGTAAAAGGGGTCAATGGTGCACGTGCGTCGATTTCACTGACTTGAATCAAGCATACCCCAAAGATGCATTCCCTCTACCCTGCATTGACCAACTTGTGGATTCGGCCTCGAGATGTGAATTTCTCTCATTTGTGGACGCATACTCGGGCTACAATCAAATCCACCTCAACCCGTCGGACGAAGAGCACATTGTGTTTCAAACGGAGCGAGGCTGGAAATTTTACATGATGATGCCGTTTAGATTAAATAATCCGGGTTCTACATACCAAGGCCTAGTCAACCATATCTTTAGAAAACACTTGAGATGCTCCAACTGACCACCAAAACGCATACAACTGACCACCAACTTGAGATGCTCCAAATCGTGTTCAACCTACCGCGCTAGTTTAATTTAAAGCTTAACCTGATCAAATGCTCTTTTTGGGTAAGAAGTGGAGAATTCATAGGCTACATAATCAGTAAAAAGAGCATCAAAGCTGACCCCGCCCAACTGCAAGGATTTGTACAAATTACATTGCCAAGGAACATCAAAGAAGTACAATGTCTCATAGATCGCCTCACAACACTTTCCCGCTTCATTTCCAGAGCCTCAGGTAAGATCCATCATTTTTTCGAGATTCTTTGAGGGGCTAAGAATTTTGACTCGACAGAGGAATGCAATAAGGCCTTTAACGAGTTGAAAAACTACCTTATATCACCAGAAATATTATCTGTGCCCCTAGCCGGTGAGCCACAATTTTTATACTTATCGGTTTCACCATTTTCTGTCAGTGTAGTCGTGGTCAGAGAACCAGCCGGTGTTCAGTGACCTATCTACTATACCAGCAAAACTCTGGTCGATGCCGAGACTAGATACCTCAACCTCAAGAATCTTGCATTGGGTCTGGTCACAACTTCTCGGAAAATACACCCATATTTCCAAGGACACACAATTACTGTTCGTACGTCTTTCCCCCTAAAACGGTGTTGCAAAAACCTGATGCCTCGGGCAGGTTAACTAAGTGAAGCAGGCCGTAACCGGCTTCTTGAGAATAAGCCAGACAAGTGATCCGATTCAACTGTTCAGTGACTAATAACGTTATAGAGTATGAGGCGGTCATTTGCGGCATAAAGTTGGCTTTAACATTTGAGAATCGTCTCATGTGGATCCGATCAGACTCGCAGTTGGTCATAAATCAAGCTAGGGGTACTTATAATGTGATAAAAGAATCAATACGAGGATACTTAGCAGTTCTCAAGGAGTGTGAGTCCAAATTTTCCGCGGTATTATACGAACAAATCCCATGCCAAGCAAACTCTATCGTCGATGCATTGGCCAAGGCCGCAGCTTTGGGTGAGCATCCTGCCATCCTCATACAACAACTACCGACTACAGAGATGGTTAATTAGATTTAAACCATCCACACAATCGACAACACCAGTGATTGGAGACACCCCTTATTTTATACCTAATTTCTGACTCGCACTCTCAAACTGCGGGCTGCCAAATATTGTGTGCTAGACAGCATCCTATACCAAAAAATACAACTCGATCCCTATTGCGTTGCCTCAATCAAGCAGAAGCTACCTCAGCTCTGCACGACCTACACACTGTAGTAACCGAGGCACACTATGGGTACCAGAGCCTTATTCGACGTTTTCTGCTAGTAGGTTACTAATGGTCAGAACTAGCCACCGCGTAGAGCGACTTGTCCAGTAATGCCACTAATGTCAACAATTTTCCAATACCGGGCATCTCTCAAGCGAGTCAATGCAGCCCGTAGCTGTACCTTGCCCTTTTAAAAAGTGGGGCATCGACCTTATAAGGCCACTTCATATGGCAACTGGCAAACAACAATTTTTTATTGTCGCAGTGGATTACTTTTCGAAGTGGGTAGTGAGAGCTAAGGGCAAGTGACCAGACAAGTTCTCTGAGGTCTTATGGGCGTATCAGACTACCCCTTATACAACTACAAGTGATACTCATTTGGTAATCATACCAAGCCAAACAGATAGTCAGTTATGAGGAAAATAATAACGTCACCAACCGAGCTGTAAATGTGGACCCATTGAAGAGCATTATGATCAAGCACGAGCTCGAGAAGAAGACTACAAAAGTCTAATGGGAGGGAGATTTAATGCTCGCCTTAAGACGTGCACCTTCCAAGTAGGGGACATAGTCATGAAAAAGTTTTTCACGGATCTGGTGACAGAGCAGTATGAAAATTAGGACCAAATTGGGATGACCCATACAAGGTTATCTCCAAGGGACATAGCGGAGCTTATCGCCTTGCCGATGTCGAGGGTCACGCCTTAAAGCATCCCTAGAACATAAATCACCTCAAAATGTATCACCAGACTTTGTAATTTAAAAGATGTGCTCTCCCTCCCCCTCCATAATGACGCAGGAGGGTTTTTTTTAATGAGGTATTAGACTAACACTTATCACTTTAATATAATTTTTATGTTTTCGCCAGTATGTATCTTTGTTTGTTTAAATCTCTCTGTCTTTACAATCGCGAATGGGTCAATGAACACGTCTACGGGCTATGGAAGAGGCCACACTGAGCCTAGACCAATGAGTCATTTCCCACGAACGAGCTAACTAGCCACGCCTACGGGTTACGTATAGGACATATTGAGCCTCATTCCTTGTACACGATATAAGTAAGCAAACTAATTAAATATCAATCCTCTCTGAGGGCCATGCAATGGGTCTAATCGACCTTGCAGTGAAAAAATCTGAGGAGCAAGTCTCACTTAACGTTACGTAATGATCCATACTGAGCTCGACCTTGTAAGGACCTCTCTCGAACGCAATATGAATTGATAAACACAGATCTACTAATCACCAACTGATCTCCAATTTTAACAAAGTCAAACGACAAGTTTACACTTTGTACATGAAAATTCAAATCAAACATACAACATAATTAAAATTGTTCATACAACCACTATATCAAAAATTAAATAATTTTCAACACAAAATAAGATAAAAGAAAGCTTCAAGCATCACATGGGGTGGATCTTTAAGCCCCGCCATCTCCTCCCGCGGTCAACTCTTTAAATGTTTCCTCGCACGCATTGCAAGAATCTTTGAGCCCCGCCATCTCCTCCCGAAGAGCCTCGTTTGCTTGATTCACCTTGTCCTTTTGTGCTTTGGCTGACCCATAGGAAGTTTTGAGCCGAGCGATCTCGGTGGTCAAGCCCTTCACAGATCTAAAAAATATTGGTTCGGGTTTCCATTTTCCATTACTTAATAGTCGCATTCTACTTACGCCGATAAGATAATATAATGAACTTGTGATACTTCTTGAACATAGGCATGTAGTCATAAAAGAAAAACTCCAGGAACCGTTGGAGCTGCTCGAACATTAACATCGATGGTCGTGGCATTACGACTTTTGAAAGAGGGAGCTCATTGGTGGTTAGACCCCCTCGACTTGACTCGGCTAGCGGGCATTTAATCCGGTCTAACTATATTCACGAACGACAACCTCATGCCTACCCCTTGCACAAATGAGAAGATAGGTCGGGTACCCACCGTATTCGCGAAGTGCTTCATCCTCGGAGCTATCCCTTCAGGAATCTGTTTCATATACTCCTCCTTATCATCACTATCCTCTGCTCTACTAGATTGACCATCCATTCGATCTCCATCCAATACAATCACTTCAGGGGCCTTCCCCATGTTCTGTTCTGCATCAAGGCCAGATGCTTGCACACCCTGCTTCTTTGGCACCGACACCTCATCATCATCACTATTTACATCAACTATATGTAGCTTCCTTATTGTCATTTTTTCTTGTATCCTTTTGAAACTAGCTTTGTCATGTATTTATTGATATAACCATTTGGATTCATCTTTCCTTTGAAAACTCATTTGACTCCAATAAAACTTTTGTATGGTGCTAAATTAGTAAGATCTAATGTGTCATTATTTTCAATTTAGCAAATTGTTTCTTTCATGGATTTCCTTCACACTTCTTCTTGATATGAATGACAAAAAAAATTGGATTTTATCATGCAAAGAAATTTTAAAAATACAACATCATGTTATACCTTTTTATGAGTTACATCATATAGATTTTGAATATGTCATATTTTTCTTATTTAAGTAGATTAAAAACTTGGTGAAACATTTAGGGAAGAAGGAAGGCTTCCTACTGGAATATTATTTTCAACATTCTCAAAGTCTGCCTCTTTTTTTCTAGTTTAAATGGAAAATTTAGAAAATTTTATTTCTCATCTTCCATCTTTAAAAAAAATAAATTTCATCAAATCAAACATCTCGACGTATCACAAAATGTTTTATCACCAAATTTTATAGCTTATATACCTTATTTATTTTACTATAACTAATGAAGATGTATTTCTCTAATTTGTCATCCAACTTGGTTCTCATTGTATCTGGAATATGAGAGTAGACAATATTCCCAAACATTCTTTAAATGATGAACATTAGATTGTGTACCATACCACATCTCATGTGGCGTGAAATTCTCCAAGCTTCTTGTTGGTGATCTGTTAAAAAGATAAACTGCTCATAGAACAACTTCATCTCAAAAACTTCTTTATAACAACTAGCTATATCCATTATTTATTTGTTTTTTTATTTTGGATACACTATTTTCTTGACGTGTATAACGAACCATTAACTCATGTTGAATGCCACTGCCTATGCTCAATTTATTTTGAACAATAATCACCTTCATGGTCTGTCCATGTGTTGATTTTTAGTTCAGTAAAGTTCTATACTTTTGCTTTAAAATATTTGATTTTTTAAAATGCCGCTGATTTTTCATTAACATAATACACCCAAACTTTATGTGATTTATCATCAGTAAAAGAGTTAAAAATAATTATTACCCCCGAAAGATGGAACTATCAATGAACCGCGAATATTTGAATAAATAAGTGGTAGTGGTCTTCTTCCTTTCCACAAGGATTGAAAATGAAAGAAAATATTATGTTTCTTTCTAATCTGACAAGATTCACATACATCAACGAGACAATAAATATTTTGTAAACATATGACCATCATTTTTCTTGAAAGCATCTCTAAATTTTTATAGTTTAATTGTCCATATCGATAATGTCGTAACTTTGTAACTTCTTCATGTGAACCAATCGAGCAAGACATATAATGATGTTGAAGAGTGAATGAGAAAATATTATTTTGTGCTACTCTAACTTTAGTAACAACCCGATTATTCCATGATAAGTAACATGATATGTCACAAAAATGAATATCATCCATTCTTAAATAAATTTCAAACACTAAAAAGTTATTTTTAAGGTTATGAACAAAATGAAATTTAGACATTTTCTCAATCCTACCTTGTTATATTCTGAAAACTAATTCGCTAAAACCACTAGTTTTGTAAGATTTTCCATCTTGTATTTGTACTTATCCACAATGAGTTTCAAATAATTTTGAAAATAGTTTTTTGTTACATGCCATGTGTTTGTTAGCACCACTTTTATCTACCATAAATCACGAGTCTCTACATCACGAGTCACAACCATAGTAGCTTCATCTTTTTCTGTACCAATATTTGCTTGCTAGATGATCAGCTTCGTGACAATTATAACACTTAAAAATATGTATGACTTGTTCCTCATTGATTTCCACATCCATGTCATTTTTCTGAATCTCTAAAATTATATTTTTGGTTTACTTCTTTCCATCCACTTACATAATATCCTCTTTCATAAGTATTTGAGCCTATTCATCTTTGATTTTCACGTTTAAATCTTCATTGAGTCTCTAAAGTTCTAATTATTATTTGTCTCGCTCCATCATCTTATAGAATGACCATAGTTTTTCTCCGTTTTATTTTTTAAATCTTCTTTATTTTCATATAAAGATAAGTTTGACTGCATTGTTAGATCTAATGTTATTTCCCACTTTTTCTTATTTGATCTTTTTCATGGATTTTCAGTGAGCCTGTTAATTCATCAATGATCATGGTGCTTACACCATTATATTCTTGAATAGATATCACAACATAGATAAATCTTGAATCTAAAAAATGAGGAGTTTTCTCAACAACACGAATATCGAATAAAGTTTCACCATTTTTTTAATTGGTGTATTATGAACAAAGCCGTGAACAATAATCATAAATAAATTAGGACTCTAATTTTTACTAACTTTCAAACTTTATTAAAATAGTTCGAAATCAAATTCTTTTCATGTTTTATTATCTCCTTTGAATGAATTCTCCAAAATCTGTTAGTGGCACATACACTATTTCCCTGATTGGACTCTTGATATATCCAAAACATGGAATTCTAATTTTCTTTCTTGTTTTTTTAGATTCTTTTTTTTGCGTTAGTGTTAATATTTTCTGCTTCATTTTTTTTAACTTTTTGTACCATTTTTTTTACAATATCTAATTCTTCTAGTGATCCTAGAACAACCTTCATTTGAATACTCTGTTTGTAAAAAAAATTGTTAATTGAAGAACAAAAGAAAGAGAAATATATCGATAAAGAGCTTTAATACTATAAAAAGAATATTTGGATTAAATAAAATCAAATTAGAGAGAAAAAATAATTATTATTCTACTTTTCTTTTACACATCTCCTATATTTATATTTGCATATAATTTTATTTTAATCACAAAATAATATTCTTTGACTTATTTAATATTTTTTCTTTAAAAAAAATCAAATCAACATAATATATTTTCTAATGAATAAGATTCATAGGTAAAAATATATTATTCGAATCTTTTATTAGTAAATTAATTAATTCACTTAATTGATTAATATCTTTCAAGAGTATATTATTCAAATATCTTGATTCATTTAATTAATTAATTAATTGATATTTTCTAAAGCTTAATTTAAGTTTGTTTCAACAAATGAATCCTTCTTAAAATTAGGTTTTACTACAAAGTGACCTTGATCAAAATACCTTACGTATTTATAATTTTAAAAATATATATTCTTGTGTTATTATTTTTATAAATACGTATATATGCTAAAAGAAAATATCATAACATTTCTCTTCTGCCAAATATGATAGACCACCATAGAAAAAATAAAACCATTGGAATAAAAGATTTCTTCTTTCTCCTGTTTGTTCTTTCATATTTATTTTATTCTCAACAATTGATAGCAAAGCGTAGGTTGTAAGAGAAGACTGCATCGTTGTATAAGCGGACAACAAACGCTATTCACCGGAAGAAAAAAAGAGAAAATTTTTTTTAAAAAAAGATTAAAATAAAAAAAGAAACAGAATAGGCTGAAAAAAAGAGAAAAAAAAGATGAAAAAAGGAAAAAAAGCATATCCATCGGAGAAGGAAAGAGAAGCAAAAATAAACAAGAGGAGAAATAGAAAAAAAAACAAGAAGAAGAATATATGAAAAAAGAAAAAAAATAAGGAAAAAAAAATAAAGAAGAAGAAATAAAAAGAGATGCCATTGGCCATTAAAAGAAGGGGTCATTGGGCTAACTGTAGGAAGGTGGGCTAATTGAACCTAAACTTCCCACATGAGTCAATATACACTTATAACTATTCTATTTGGAATAGAAATATAGTAATTTCTCCAAACCACAAAAAAAACTTATATTATAAAACACAACTGTACAATAAAAAACTTATATTATAAATCAGAAGTGTACAATTATTAATCTAGGGTTATTTTATAATCAAAATCTCTTATCCTTTGTTGTTACCATCTATCGATCTAAGAAACTGACATTATTGTATTGCTAGTATATTTATAGTCTCTTAATAGGTCATTACGTTTCGCCTATGGGTATTAATAGAATTCATAAATAAGTTTTACCTTTTAGTCTCAAACTACAGGTAACTGAAAGTATTAAAGTTAATATCACTACTAAATAAAAAATATAAAACTAAATTAATAGGAACATAAAAAAATCTATAAAACTAAATTAATAAGAACATAAAAGAATATTTCACAACAAAAAAATCCATTTAGAAGTATAAAAAAGTTTAGCTAAGAGTAAACATAATCATAAACACAAATAAAATAAAAAAGAAAAATGAAGAAGAAGAAAACTCGAATTCTAAATCTTGAAATCATTTTTGTTCTGTTATCATATGATATATTCCAAGTACATATTATTTATAATATAACTAAAAGATTGAGATTTATCTTATTTTGTATAAATAATTTGGCATTTACTATCTTGATCCGCAACTAGAAGAATCAATCTTTTTTTTCTTATTTCACGCACTTTATTTCTTTATTTTGTTTTTTTTTCAAGTATATTTTTATGAATTTCTTTATTTTTAGTTTATTTTCTAATTTAGCTTATTTTTTCTTATTTTATTCAATAAATCAATCAATTATCTACTAAATCAAAAAATATTTTTTTTATGATATTAACTAATTAATAGATTAGTGTAAAATACATAAAAATAAAAAATAATTATCCATTAATTAGTATGTACAAACATAAACCATCATATCTTATTTTTTATTTTTGTTTATTATGTTCGACCGTTTATCAATATCTTTTTATCATATATATGTAATGGAATCTTCGTTGTCATAATCCTTGACCATAGACTTCTAGTATAAAAATAGACAAATAAAAGCGACTTGTGATAGTTAACTTATGTTTGGAGGATTAGTTGGTCACTCCAAGCTTCATAGTCTCATAAAGTCTTTGTCGAATATGTTTCATGTTTTTTTTTTTTTTTTTTTTTCCGGAGGGAACCCGCAGCCGCTACTCAGAGTGCAATGAGTGCGCACAGGGTAAACCCTCAGTCTGACGCGATAGCCTGCAAACCAACGCCAGAAGGTAAACCACATAAAGTGACAGGCTCAACCGAGAAAGTGTATGTAGAGGGACTCGAACTCATGACCTTTTGGTTATAAGAATGCCATACTCAACCAACTCGGCTACCCCCTTGGGGGCATATGTTTCATGTTGTATCTTAATATGTTGTTTTATGTTATTGCTTGGTGCTTGTAAATGTTGATTTAACCATTTTTCGATAATTAGGATGAATGCAACAATTCTACTGGCTTCAACTATTTTCCATGTTGAGTGCTAAGGATAAAAAAAATATTTGTTTCCGGTATAGATGAGGAATATTAAAGAACAAACATCAACCGATATTGAATGTATTGATTCCTCTCGCTCACTTTCAAGTCTATCATGACCAATTAACCTTCTTTATTGAAATTAATATATTTTTCTAATTATTTTATTAAATTAGAAATTCTATGTATTTTTTCATCAACATGAAACTTCTGAACAAACTTTAGATTAAAAATTCATTGTCGTATTTTTTTATGATTTTATTTAACTGAATAAAATATGATCAAATCTATTTTTTATCGTGCAAATAATATAATATTATGGGAGAGTACTATATTTATGGTCGATTAAAATGATGTATGTTTTTAAAAATAGCATTAAATTACACGTGTCGTATAGTTAAAAAATATGGTCCAACTGAGTATATGTTGGTATATCTAATGTGGATGTGATCGAGGCTGACTCAAGTATGTTTGGTGTAATCCAATACAAAATTTGTAGGTTGGGGATTAGATATGCAATTTTTCTAGTCACAGTGTTATTGGTACTGGCCTTGACAATTAATCTTATTTATCTTTGACGCATATGAATTTTTCATGAGAAAACATGTTACTTATTCTCTTGAATGGTTTGTCGCAATTCATATTGTAGGGTAAAAATCATGGCAAATTGAGTGCAACCCATATATGGATTTATAAGGAAGTATGATGGCCGGTTAGGATATCATTGACCTTCACATCATATGGATTTATCATTGCTTCTAATAATTATTTCAAAATTTATCATGGCGGGTTAGAATAAAGAAGTTTTTGGAAATATATTTAACAGTATTGTGAAGGCTGAAGATGATGTTAATATAGCTGAAAGAAATTTTCAAGAATCTTATAATTCCTAAAACCAAATTGTTCCCTCCAAAGCCATGGCTACCCACTTGAACTTGCTTACCAGAGAAAAAATATTATGGCAGAAAAAAGTATTACCCTCTGGTTTAAAGATAGAGATAAAAATACTCAATGTTTTCACAATTATGTTAAAAATAGAACAAAAACAAACATAATTAATGGAATTAATATAAGTGATAGTTGGAATGAAGACTAGGCTATAATTGGTAATTCTACTATTGATTACTTTAAAAATATTCTAAACGACAATAAAACCCAAGTTAACAACCAATCAAATTTAACCTTAATTAATGATCTTATCCCATATATTACTTCAGACCAGGACAATCAATCTTTAATTATCAATTCTTCAATAAAAGATATCCATAGATCAATTAATAGTCTTAATACTAATATTCTGGGATTGATGGTTTTAACTCCAGATTTATCAATCATGCTGGAAAATAATCAAACAAGACCTATTTAAGGCTATTACAACCTATTTTGACAATATTTCTTATCCTCAAGGTATTTTTACCACAACAGTGTGTTTAATTCCAAAATCAACATCACCTAAAACTGGAAAGACTTCAGACTTATTAGACTTTGTATAGTTTTCAATAGAATACTGTCAAAGCTCATTAATGTCAGACTTGCAAAGTTTATTCCCAAAATTAAATCTGTGGAACAAGGTGCTTATTTTGAACACAGAATTGTCCAAGAAAACATATTATTAACTCATGAACTCACTCATAACTTAAATAAAAAAATCTAAGGGAGGAAATTAACCTAAATATGTCAAAAGCCTTTTATATGTTAGGATTTAATTTTATATATCAAATACTTATGGCATTTGGATTTAATTCCCAATTTAATAATCTCATAAAAAGATGAATTGAAAACATAAATTACTCAATTCTGGTAAATAGTCAATCATTTGGTTATTTCCCTTTTAGTAATGATATCAGGTAGGGTGACGTTTTGTCACCTAGCATGCTTATCATTACTGAAGAATTACGGATAAGAGGTATTAGTATTTCTCAAGAGGCTCAATTAATACACTATGTCTAGCTTTCGCAGATGGCATGATAATTTACGTTAATAGTTCCATAAACAATGTCAAGAAAATGTGTAGTTTCCTTGACATTTATCAAAACATTTTGGTCAACAAACTAATAGACAAAAAAAGAGCATGCATCCCTTCTATTCAAATCAATGGAACTAGAATAACTTATCTTGAAAACACTTTAGGATTCAAACATAAATTAATACCTTTCAAATATTTAAGAATCCAAATCAACTCAAAACATAAACCTTATTATTTTAATGATCTCATTGACAAAATGAGAAGTAAAATATCAGATTGGGACATAAAAATCTTATCTTTTGGCGGTAGACTGATTCTAATCAAATCAGTTCTACTAGCCATACCATCATATCATATGGAAAGTTTTCTAATTTTAAACAATGTCATAACCACAGTAAATATACTCTTAAACAAATTTATGTGGAAATAGATGGAAAACAACAAAGCAATAATATGGGCTGATTAGCAAAAATTATGTAAACCATTTGATGAAAATGGTTTAAACATTAGAAACATTAAAGACACCTAAACATCTCTAACTTGTAAACTATGGTTTATATTTATAATTAATCAAACACTTTGGGATAATTAAATGCAATAACATACGTTAACCATATCTATCATTTACAATCTTATAAAAAACAATCACACTCTAAAATATGGAAAATGATATTAGAATTAAGTATTTAGCTGAAAATACATGGCATGGTTACCTAGTAAAGGTAATATAGATTTTTTGGGTTGATTAATGGAGTTATACTCACCCCCTAATTATTATTTCAACAAATGAGAACAACTTATGGTATAAACAAGTTAAGGTATATGAATTCTCATCCAACAATGAATTAAACATTGAAAAACTAAGGAATAATTTATTACAATCTAAAATTAATAGAATCCAACAAATCTCACTGAATTTAAATAAGAATAATACTATATCATGGAAAGCTTCTTCTGGAAAGTTTTCTTGAAAAGTTACATGGAATGAAATAAAAGTTAAAGACAAAAAATCTAGCTTCTTTAAGAAAATTTGGTATAACATTACTGCAAAGAAATGTTATCTCTTTCTTTCTAGATTTATAGACAATTACATCTTGATAGACTTTATTCTTCAACATAAAAGTTTTATCTAGTATCAAAATTCCAAAGCTATCAAAATATTAAAATAATTAATCACTTATTTGTTTTCTGTCAGCATTTTTTGTCTGTGTGGTAACATTTTTATGGACTATTAGGGATAATATTAGGAAAACACATGACTATTAAACATGTTATACATACCTGATTTCATTCCACTTACAAAACTACCCACATTAGGATAATATTACCTCCCATAATTATTTTGTCTATCTGGATGACAAGGAATAAATCCAAACATGATAATATTGAATGTCTGCTAGAAACATTATTGATAATGTTACATATATTCTAATATCTCAAGATAACTCAAACATTATCAAAATTAAAGCAGAGTGATCTGAAATCTGCTAGAGACATGCATGCTTTAATCATATTCAAAATAAAAAAAATATTTTATTTATATATGTTGTGAATGAGTCGAATAGTGCCTTGACAGTGTACCGTGTTCGACGGTACAGTTTTGTGTCATTGACAAGCTGTAATACAATGGATGGTTTTGTTATTAGTGTATATGACCCCATTAGGCCCACTATCTAGTAAGTCTATTAATTCTCAATAAATAGACTACTAAGACTAAACAAAAAAAACACAATCTGAAATCTGTAATCTTTTTTATCATGGTGAAACTCTTTTCTCTGACAGTACCCGTGGACGTAGACAATTGTCGAACCACGTTAAATCTTGTGTTTATTTAAGTCTTTCTTTCGTATATGTTATGTGCTTGAGCCATTTTGTGATAATTGTATAGTGTTTTAATAACAAAATTGGTATCAGAGCCACTTGGTGAGATTAGAGCTTTTGCAATTAGGGCTTTTGCAATTAGGGTTTCACAATGGCGTCTGCAACAACAAAATACATGATTGAAAAATTTGATAGGGGATCCAACTTTGCGTTGTGGAGGATTAAACTGAAATATTCATTGGTACTGCAAGGGCTGTGGAAGTTTCTGGATAATAAGTTACCAGAAGAGATGAAAGAAGAGGAGAAACAAGATCTTCAAGAAAGGGCTTTGTGCTGGATTTTAATGAGTGTGAAAGACAATGTGCTTCGCGAGATTAGTGGTGAGAAGACTGTTTCCTGCGCATAGAAGAAGCTAGGAGATCTTTACTAAGAGAAATCAGTAGTATACCGATTATACTTAAAGAAGCGTTTGTATGATTTCAGATTGAAAGAGGGCATGTCTATAACAGAGCACTTTAAGATTATTTTAAATCAATTATAATGGACTTGGAGAACATAGATATCAAAATTGAGGATGAAGATCAAGCTTTGTTTGTATTGAGATCGTTACCAGCTCCTTATAAAAACTTCGCAGATACCATTATATATGGTAAGGATAAGTTATCGCTAGCAGATGTCAAAGGAGCACTAAAATCAAAGGAGATGAGAAAGTTGCAGCCATACAATCAAGCTGAAGGGGAAGGTTTTATGACTAGGGGAAGATCTATAGCAAAGCGAGTTCTTTAAGAAGAAAGAACTGGAGGTCCAAGTAAAAGTTAAAGAACTCAAACTGTTATGAATACGGTGAGAAGGTTCATTATAGGAGAGATTGTCTGAAACTGAATGGTAAGAAGGGAAATCAAAAGGAAAATGCTGCAAACATTGTTGAAGGTGTGAACGATTCCGACTATAGTGAAAACAGTGGTAGAGGAGATGTATTATCCGTGAGTTCAGACTTTGGGCAAAACTCTTGGGTACTCGATACTGGCGCTACATATCACATGTGTCAGTTCAAGCAGTGGTTTGATACTTACAAGCCAATGCAGGGAACTGTCGATTTAGGGAACAATCATTCGTTGATTGTTGGTGGTATTGGTAACGTCAGAATCAGAATGTTTGACGGGGATGTTAGAATCTTGATGTGCTGGCATGTTCCTGGGTTAAAGAGAAACTTAATTTCTCTTGGGACTCTAGACTCTCGGGGTTACAAGTACCGTGCAAAAAACGGTGTAATCAAAGTGATAAAAGGCTCAATGGTATGCATAAAAGGCAGTTCGCAGAAGGGTCTTTAAATTCTCTAGGGAAGTGTTGTTATGGGCGATGCTGCAGTAGCATCATCAGGAAGTAATAGCTAATGTAGGCAGGATCAAAACAAGTTGTGACATTGGCGTCTTGGTCACATGAGTGACAGAGGATTAGCTGTTTTGGGAAAGAGAGATTTGTTGAAAGGATATAAAGCAGAATCATTGGGATTTTATGAGGACTGTGTGTTTGGTAAACAAACTGGAGTCAAATTCGGAAAATCGATTGTAAGAAAGACTAAATAGACAGTGGACTACATTCACTCAAATCTTTGGGGTCCAAACAGAATTTCATCCAAGAGCGGAGCCAGATACTACACGAGTTTGATTGATGATTATTCAAGGATGATGTGGGTTTACTTTCTAAACACGAAACATGAGGCATATTCAACCTTTGTCAAATGGAAGACAATGATTGAGAAGCAAACAAAAAGAAAAATCAAACATCTTAGGACATATAATGGGTTAGAATATTGCAATCGTGAGTTTAACGGTTCTGCAAAGCTGAGGGAATAGTGTGCCATCGCACTTGTTCTAGAACACCACAATAGAATGGAGTCACAGAAAGAATGAACGAAACGCTTTGTGACAAGGCACGAAGTATGCTCTCGCATTCCGGTGTGGGAAATGATTTTTGGGCTGAAATTATCAATACAACGTATTACTTGGTGAATCGGTCTCCATCAACGACTATTAATTGTAAAACTCCTTTTGAGATTTGGTCTGGATTGTCGGCTGATTATGAACATTTGAGGGTGTTCGGTTGTCCTACGTATGCTCATGTGAGAGAGGGTAAGCTTGAGCCGAGGGCAAAGAGGTGCATATTTCTAGGATATGCTACTGGAGGTATAGGTTATGGTATACCTCTCCAAAGTCTCTAGGTTTTCTCATCAGTAGGGACATTACTTTAAATGAGTTTGCTTCGATAGACAGTCAGAAAGAAGTAGGAGAAATGATCGAATCAGGATCGTTTGTGAGTAAACAGGTGGAGCTTGAAGTGGAATCAGCTCCTAGCAGGTCCAATAATTCAATTGGTTGTGAGGTGGATCCAGAATCAGAAGGTGAAGCGTCAGCATCGGATGATAGTGATGATGATGCGCCTGAACCATAACAACAACCTTATAACATAGCATTGGGCTGAGAAAGAAGAGATATTAGACTTCCAAAAAGGTATGCGAATCTAGTTGCATATGCTCTATCAGTTGCAGAAGAAGTTAAGATGCAGGAACCTAGTAGCTACAGAGAAGCTATAGCAAGTTCAGAGGCAGATCAATGGATTGGTGCTATGGGGGAAGAGATTGAATCTCTTCATAAGAATAAAACATGGAAGCTTGTTGACTTGCCTAAATGACTGAAAATAGTAGGTAGTAAATGGGTGTTCAAGAAAAAGGAAGGTAATCAGGGGTTGAGGCATCTCGATTCAAGGCAAGACTGGTCGCTAAGGATTTTACTCAGAGGGAAGGAATCGACTTCAATAAAGTGTTTTATCGAGTGGTGAAACATAGTTCGATTCGAGTTTTGTTAGCCATAATAGTTTTGCAAGATTTAGAGCTTGAGAAGTTGGATGTGAAGACTACGTTTCTACATGGTGAATTGGATGAGCAAATCTACATGAGACAACCAGAGGGATTTATCGAACCTAATATGGAGGACAAAGTTTTTCTGCTGAAAAAGTCATTGTATGGTTTGAAACAGTCACCTAGGAAATGGTACAAATGTTTTGATACATTCATGGTGTCAAAAGGGTTCACGAGGAGTCCATATGATAGTTGTGTGTATCATCAAAAGATGTCAGATGATTCTTATGTTTACTTGTTGTTGTATGTGGATGATATGCTTAATCCTTTTTGTAGTATGTCACACATTATGCAGATAAAGAAGCAGCTTAGTGTCGAGTTTGAGATGAAGGATCTGGGTAGAGCAAAGAAAATTCTTGGTATGGATATTATCAGGAACAGAAGTGTAGGATCATTATACTTGTCTCAACGAAGCTATATTGAGAAAATGTTACAAGGATTCAACATGTTTGATGCTAAATTAGTTAGCATTCCGTTTGCTACTCATTTCAAGTTGTCTGCAATAGGAGCGGCCAAGGACGATGCTGAGTTCAAACAAATGTCGAAGGTTCCATATGCAAGTGCAGTTG
This sequence comes from Limnanthes douglasii subsp. nivea, assembly GCA_036936605.1. Taxonomy (NCBI): domain Eukaryota; kingdom Viridiplantae; phylum Streptophyta; class Magnoliopsida; order Brassicales; family Limnanthaceae; genus Limnanthes; species Limnanthes douglasii. The sequence continues at coordinate 313,202,674 of JAUPFV010000002.1, forward strand.
GTAGTATCATGTATGCTATGGTATGCACACGTTCTGATATTTCACATGCAATTAGTATAGTTAGCAGGTACATGGGATGTCCTGGGAAAGAACAATGGTAGGCAGTGAATTGGATACTTTGGTATCTTAAGAATACTGCGAACATTGGCTTAACTTTTAACAAGACCGATATTGGTGAATCGTTGAATGATGTTGTAGAATCATTGGTTGGTTTTGTTGATTCTGATTTTGCACGTGATATGAATAAAAGAAGATCTCTAACAGGATATGTATTTACTCTAGCTGGGAGTGCGATCAGTTGGAAAACACAGCTGCAAGCTACTGTAGCTTTGTCTACAACAGAGGCAGATTACATGGCGGTAACAGAAGCAGTTAAAGAGGCCATATGGTTGCAAGGTTTGGTGGTAGATTTCGGCTTGGATAGGACTACTAAAAAAGTGTTTTGTGACAGTCAAAGCACCATACACCTTCCAGGGAACCAGATGTACCATGAGCGTACAAAGCACATAGATGTCAGGTATCATTTTATTCGTAATATAATATCAAAGGGAATTGTTGATGTGAAGAAATTGTCTACACACGATAATCCAGCAGATATAATGACCAAGACAGTATCAATTTGAACGTTTAAGGAGTGCCTAAACTGGATTTGTGTTCGCAGTATAGAGTGAATGCCTTAGGGGCATTGGGTGAGTCAGAAGAGAAGTTTCTTTGTTGATAGTGAAGAAATGATATTCTCCTCAAGGGGAAGATTTGTTGTAAATGAGTCGAATAGTGCACTGACAGTGTACCGTGTTCGGCGGTACAGTTTTGTGTCATTGACAAGCTGTAATGCAATGGATGGTTTTCTTATTAGTGTATATGAGCCCATTAGGCCCACTGTCTAGTAAGTCTATTAATTATTTATAAATAGACTACTATGGCTACACACAAAAAACATAATCTGAAATCTGTAATCTTTTCTATCATAGTGAAACTCTTTTCTCTGGCAGCGCCTGTGGACGTAGACAATTGTCGAACCACGTTAAATCTTGTGTTCATTTAAGTCTTTCCTTCGCATATGTTCTGTGCTTGAGCCATTTTATGATAATTGCATAGTGATTTAATAGCAATATAAAATGGCATCCTCCATCGTTAGATAGATCTAAATTAAATTGCGATGGTTTATTTATTTCTAATGGTGAAACAAGCACGTGTTTTATATTTAGAAATGTTAATGGTGATTAGTGATTTCTAAAGGTACTATAATTGGTAACCTCTCCTCTCGTTGCTGAAAGTAGAGTATTATTGGATGGTATATTGTATTGTAAACAAAATGGATATAAACATATAGACATAGATATTTATTCAATAATATTATTCAACATTCTAGGTTTTGGTTTATCTCCATTGTACTTAGAACTAATTATCAGATGTTGCATAAACTTGATTACATCTAGTATGGTAATCAAACATATTTTTCGAGAGCAGAAATATGTTGGGGATTGGGTGGCAAAACATACAATAAAACTAAAAACAACTGCCAATTCTCAGCTAGTAATAGCCTTTCACCCGTCAGTGCAATACTTATTTTAGAAAGTATTGGTACCGGATACATTAGAATACAAGAATGAATGCAACTTATAACTTGGAAATAATTTTCCTTGACCATTTTATATCTTCTTTTTTTATTTTGTAGGAATAGGTACAAACCAATGAGTATATAAATACCAAATGAAGAAGTATAGAGTTCAAAGTACAAAGGACTGAAGAAGTAGATCTCATTTAAGGAGTTACGCACCAAGCGCAAGCACGCAAGCTCAAGCACTAGAAGATCTAAGGAACTAAGAATAAAGATTCAAAAAAATATAATATTTATTAACATAAGATAGATTAATAACAAGATTGACTTGATTTATCAATACTTTGATCAATTTTTGTACATAATTTAACAACAATGTAATTCTTGATCATTTATAAAATTTTAATTCTCGTTAAAAAAAGTTTAATTGACTTGTGAAAATGTTAGGATATCGTGAACTGGAAATGTTTCATTAGATATTAGTTTTGAGAGAGTATCTAGGTTTGTTGTTATATATCCAATTAAATAAATGTAATCAATTTTTAGTATATTGGAGCATGAATGTATATATTGTGCAGATGCAAGTTTGTTTGATGTATATTTTGATGGAGAGACTATCAATCTCACGTTTTACTTATTGATATCTAAAAATCCAATAAATATAAAATTCCCTAACAGTGGCAAGTGCATCGAACAACAATACTTTAGAATAAATTAATTGGTTGGTCTAATAAAGAAGACAATAAGTCGTATTTTGAACATTTAGTTAATTTTAAAGAATTTTAATTTAGGGAATTCAAACCCCTAAGTATAAATAACACTCCAAAATCCCTTATCACGTTATCGCTTCGTACATAAAATAAATGTTCCATTTTTTATTCTCGATCTCTCTTATATCTATGTTCCATTTTGTTTGCTATCGTCCATCAAGCACTACCGTTTTCATCCAACATGAAAGTGTAAAAAAAAGATTAAATTGTGGGAGGATCGTAGCCAGTCCTCATCAAAGTTCGCAAATCATACAATTGTTCACTCCATAAAGAGGAAACAAAACTTGAATATGCAAATCGGTATGGTCACTATTTCATATTCTTTATATTTTGTCTTTAGATTAAAAAGATAACCTTTTAGTGCTTTTAGGGCTTCTAAACCCTAAAGCAATTAAATATTACAAACTAGGCTTAAATAACTTGCAAAAAATAAAGTTAATTGACTTGCAAAAACTACGATTGATTGATTTGCAAAAAACTAAGCTAAATGACCCTGTGAAAACTATTCAAATTGATTTGTAAAAACTAGATGTAAATGGTTTCCGAATTAACTCTAATTGATATGCAAAATATAAACTTAATTTATTTGCAAACAAACCTATATTGGTTATGCATATAATTGCAAGGTGAACTACAAGAACTAGGTTAACTTGATTATAGATGTAACTCCAGTCTGACTTAAAAAAAACATTGCTTAATTGATTTTTTAGAACTACATTGACATTTATTTATAAAAATCATACTTCATTTTTTATTTACAAGTTATTTAAAAAAAAACTTAATAACTCTCGGCTGCCACTTGCAAAATTAATATATAAATAAACTTACCAAACTATAAAAATAATTTTTTAAATATACAATTCATAAAAAAATAACCATTTATTTAAATTGTAAAAATAGTCTAGCATAATTTTTTTTAAATATATTTAGATATTAATTTATAAAACAAATATAATATATTTTTCAGGGTATTAACCATTCACTAAACTTTAAAAACAAAGAATTTAGAGCCTCTAGATCTATCAAGATCTTCAACCAATTTAATCATGATACAATATCGAACAAGTCGTAGAGTGCAGAGTGCACGCTTGTTAGATTATATCATGAATAACCGGGTCAAAAGGCGAATCCCCTTACGGGATCGTGGAAGTCAACATAATTTTAAATTTGAAAATTTGACTATTTTTTTTTTAAATTTCAAATTCCACCGTCGTTTTAATTTGTGGACACTAATTTTCAAACCGATTTACCTAGTCAAAATAATAAAATATTGGAATCTGTTGGAAAACGAAATCACATAGAATATTATTCATTTTCTATGTATACCTCTTTGATTTTTTTACTAGTTAGAATTTTTTCGAGAACCCAAAAACAATTTCATTTTGAAATTGTTTACCAGACTTGAGATATTTATTCAAAAGTCTACGTGTAATGAACCCTAACCCTAACCCTACGTTACCAAACTAGAATTAGTGACAATACCATCTAATCCATCAATTTAGTATCGATTTTAACCGAGCCCGGGCTTTATGTTCTCTTACCTTATATAAGTGAGAGAGAAACTAAAACAATCTCAACTTGCAAAGCATGAATTAGTTGTTCTAAGATGACGATTTGATTTCTCATCATCAATGGTAAACTGCCTACAAAAACAAAATCTTTTAGGTTTTATATTCTTTGATATTATTTTTTACTATTCATTTATGATTTTTGAAGACTTCACATAACAGATACTTAATTTTAATGTTAATGATTAAACTTAGAAAGTAAGTAGGAATTTCGTCCCTTCTATTGTCTAGTTAGGTAACAAGAAGTATAAAAGATTTTTGACAAACCTCTTTAACTATAAACTTGTTGGAAGGCATGCATGTATTTGAAAAGAAGCAAGTGACACATTGATTAAAATGATATTATCAATTTGAAAGTTTTCTGATAACAAGAGATAGGACATATCATGTGCTTCGCCTGTTAAGAATCGCCTCAGAACGTGTCCAAAAACAAATTATGTATGAATATGAAGTCATCAGTATCATTTGTGAGGTCATGAGTCCGATCAGTGGCTCATGATAAAACAATCTGATACTTATCGAAGAAAAGTCCCATGGGGAGCTTGTGGAAGAATTGTCTGAGGTACACAAACAAACGAAATTTTTTCTCCCATAAATATGTCCTTGTTTAAACATCTTCACAAGGACTGGGGGGCTACTCATAATGAGAGGAGATATTGTGAAGAATAAACAAAATCAATTAAATAAAGGGGTTAATTTGATGTAATAAAACATAGGGTATAAATTTGACGAGTATGTAATATTGAGGGTGCTTTGTGTAATAAATAATATTTATGTTTAAGATTAGCAAAGCAATGGGGTGTGAAGACTCACATAAGAGGGGGTAAATGTGTAAATTAAGGACCTACTACTTGTACCATATAAAGGACCATCCTTTTTTGGGAAAATGGTCAATCGTTATTTAATCATCACTCCATTATTCATTTTGTTTCTTTCTCTCTCTAAAATACTCGCATACGAACATTTTGTGACTGATATACGCATACGAATATCATGGTGACATATAACTTCACTAAAAATCTTTGGAACTATCATTAACTGACTTGTGAAAATATTAGGATATCCTGAAGTTAAAAAAAGAGTCTAATCAAATATTGGTTTTGAATATCTAGGTTTGTTGTTATATATCCAATTAAACAAATGTAATCAATTTTCAGTATATTGGATCGTGAATATATATATATATATATATATATATATATATATATATATATATATATATATAGTGCTGATGCAAGTTGGTTTGATCTATATTCTGATGGATATACTATCAATCTAATTTTTTAATTATTTGAATTCAAAAATCCAATAAAGATTACAGTCTCTAATAGTGGCAAGTGCATCGAACGACGGTAATTAGAATAAATTAATTGGTTAATCTAGTAGAGAAGTCAATAAGTACGTCGTATTTTGAACATTTAGCTCATTTTAAGGAATTTTAATTTAAGAAATTCAAATCCATATGCATAAATAACACTCACAAATCCCTAATCACGTTATCGCTTAATACAAAAAAGAAATATTACATTTTCTATTGTCCCTCTCTCTTACATCATTCGAGTGTTTTTGTTATTATCGTCCATCAAGTGCTACCCTTTTCATCCTACACGAAAGTGTAAAAAACAATTTGTGAATTGTGGGAAAAATCGTAGACATTCCTCATCAAAGGTCTCATTGAATTGCAAAAATTAAGCTTCATTGATTTAAAAAACCATGCTTAATGACCATGTGAAAACTATTCTAATTGATTTGTAAAAACTATATGTAAGTCATTTCCGAATTACTCTAATTGATATGCAAAATCTAAACTTAATTTATTTTCAAACAAACCTATATTGGCTATACATATAATTCTAAGGTGAACTCCAAAAACTAGGTTAACTTGATTATAGATGTAACTCCAGTATCACTTAAAAAATATGACTTAATTGATTTTTGAGAACTAAATTGACATTTATTTATAAAATCATACTACAATATTTTTTTTATCTACAAATTATTTATAAAAAAAAATTAACGAATTTCAACTGCAATTTGCAAAATTAATATATAAATAAACTTGCAAAACTATAAAAATATTTTTAAAAAATATACAATTCGTCCAAAAAATTGTTTATTTAAATTATAAAAAATAGTATAGCATAATTTTGTATATATAGATATCAATATCCTCAATAAATAAATATGTTTGAGGATATTGACTTATCAAGATTCTTAACCTACTAAATTGTGGAAATCAAGAGTATTAATTGAACTTCAACCATCAGAATTATGGAGCATCTAAAATGTCAAATGTGGAAAATGTACCGATCTAAAAATATTTTCTAATATAATATCAACTCAAATGTAAACACTGATTCTGAGTAGTTATATTTTAACCCAACATGTAGTCTTTCTCTTTAGCTGTTACTAGAATTTTGAAACTTGTGACAACAAATTTATAAAACAAAAAAAAGTGTAATACTTATTAAAAAAAGTAACTCTAACCAAAACAACTAGCCTTGTACTAATTGGATTTGAAAGAAAATAGACAATTTTGTATTTTTTTTATTTAGAAATTATAAAAGAAAATAATTCAAAATTTAAAAGAAAAAGTTATAATTTTCTATAGATACAAATTGTGTGATGGATGCTTATAGTTATAACCAAATTTTGGTTTAATCGAAGATGTCAACAGAATTTCGAATTCAACACTTTGACTTTTTTTTAAAAAAATTTTAAATTTGACCGTTTTCATTCAAAATTAATTTCCATTCCAATTTTTAGCCCGGATCAAGTGTCGATAAAAAGGCATAAATACTGGATTTGGTTGGAAAACGAAATTACATAAAATACTATTCATTTTCTTTGTTCAATAAATACCCTTCACTCTTTCTATCCAATAACCGAAAAACAATTTTAATTTGAGATTCTTCCCGAGAGTTCAGATATTTATCCGCAATTCAAACACTCATCTCTACAAATTTAACGGTCTGCGGGTAACGAACCCTAACCCTAGGTTACTAAGCTAAGATTAGTGACAATACCATCTAGCCCATCAATTTGGTGTCGACTTCAACCGAGGCCGGCCTTTACGTTCTCTTCCCATATATAAGTGAGAGAGAAACCGAAACAGTCTCAACTTTCAAAGCACGAATCAGTTGTTCTAAGCTGACGACCGGACTTCTCATCATCAATGGTAAACTGCCCACAAAACCCTAATCTTTTAGGTTTTCTGTTCTTTCATATTGCTTTTTACTGTTCACGTGTGATTTTTGTAGACTTCACATAACTGATGCTTCATTTTAATGTTAATGAGTAAACTCAGAAAGTGAGTAGGAATTTGGTCCCTTCTATTGGCCAGTAAGGTAACGAGTTCGCATAACAACCTCAGAAGCAAAGGAGGGTCTTTCAATTTTTAAAAATTCTGTAGTAATAATATAGGAAAGTATTCTTGATGTGCATTTAGTTATTTGAAGTGTTTGATATTGTAGCAATGAATATATTATTCTAATGAGCTTGATTCGTAATTATTTTTTTTGGGTAAATACGCAACATAGCCTGAACACAATAGTTCAAAGCGAGCAAAATACGAAAATAATTAGGATGTCAATTAAAACAAACTGAATTTACTAGAAAGTTCATAACTGCCAAAACCAATGGGGAAATGGAAAAAACTTGATTGTTTATTCTATGTTTGCAGTATAAAGGATGCAATGTATGCGGCCACATTGGTTTGGAAAATGCAATTGCTACCTGCGCTAAATGCAGAATAGCGCGTGAACATGTGTAAGACGTCTACTGTGAATTCTTATTTTCTCTTGTTATTCACTTACCATGACATCCAACAATGTCCTTGTATCTATCTAACTTGGTGAAACATATTTCTGACATTTATCTTGACCGGAGATAAATTGCCGGTGATATTGATTATAATTTATAACTATAGTATGTATCGATCATTTACTCTATATATTTTGTCATTTGTTATCTTTCTCAGCTACTGCATGCGAGTTTACTCGCATGTTGTCCCAAAAATCTGGATTTGTGAAGCTTGTCGGCAAGGAAAGTCCCCAGACACAACTATGGGCCAAGATTTTGCTGAGGGTTTCGGCCATGTTACTACTTTGTCAAGTCATAGATCGCCCAACAGGATTCAAGCCGGAAGAGTGAAGAATAAACCTTCACAAGAAGAGATTGAGCTGTCATCTCGACATAAAAGACAACGAGCAGATGGATCCTTGACCTTAGTGAAGTGTTCAGCTCCTGCCAACATAGGTAAGGACCGTTTCTTCTCGATTGATTTGATTTGATTCATTTGTTATTGATTTATGGTATCGATTTTAATAAAACTGTTGACTCTTTCTATTTGGTCTGAACCTTTAAAAGGTAAGAACAATCTTGTTGCGTCTCTCACAATATTTATGATTATATTTACATGTCATGATCCTGACCAGTTTCGGCAATTAGTTTGTTAACGCCGTTCAGCCATCTTTATACTTTAGGAAAACGCCTGCTTGCTGACGCTGGGGAAAGGACCTCTGATGTTGAAGAGAGGAACATGAATTTGCTGGAAAAACTTTATCTTTTCAATGATTATCTTCCCGCTCTGTATGCAACGTGGCCGTAAGTTACTATTCTTTTTATCATTTATTCTAGAAATGATCGCTACACAGACTTGTATAGGAACTGGAAGCGTTTAGGGGCACTAGTTGATAACTTTTTTTTGACACCGAGCTGGTTTTAGATGCACACTCTTGTAGTTTTTAAATATTTTTTCTTGTGAATATAATTAATTACTCAAAGAGAGAAGCCGGATTCTAGTTGCAAACCGGGACGAGTCATATTTTATATTATTGATTTCTAATTCCATTGTTTATAAATTGAATCAACCTTATGTGTTCCTAATTTCTTAGGATGGGAAGTTTCAACTTAGTCCACTCTGGTAGAATGTATGGTGGTTTTGAAGGCATACCACCATTTCGTATACGTCCGGGGGTAAACAGACTTACAAAGGAATTGCCCAGAGTCCTTGATGTTGTATTTATTCATAGAAGCTATCTCTCACGAGATCTTTTCGAGAACGGGAGACCAGATTTGCGTGATATTTGTGCTTATTTTTTTCTGGTCGATGACGCAGAGAGGTACGTTTGAAGTATATATAACCTATCATTTATTCCCGAGACATGTGTGTCACATCTTGTATGATTGAAGTTCTTTCTATTGATTTTAGCTCCCTAGAGAAGAAAAATTGCTTATATGAGCTGATGGAGACACACGAGTCACTGATGAGATACTTTCTAGATGGATTTGAACTAATTATTTCGACCTCGAACCAACTTTGCGAAGCATCACAGAGTGAGTTTGATGGTTCTCTTTTCTTACTTTCAAATCTTCACTAACTTATTTGGTGTTTAGGCGTATAAGCAGAATGCTAGTGTAAACTTACTCCACTTATGGGCAATTAGGTTATGAAGTTTCTTTTGCGTTTGCAGAGATAATGGGAAATAAAAAATTCTTATGGGGAATTTATCGATCGAGAACAAGCATTTGAGCGTCGGACAAGGTACCGAAGAAATATCAAACTTTTTGTTCTGCTAAGACATGTTGCTGTTTGTATCTTCAACCAGCGGTATCATTTTTTTGTGCAGGTTGTCGGAAAGATACATGGTATGATGAACGGACATGAACAAAAATAGCACCCTGGCACATCTTTTATATTTATTTTTTACTTTAGTAAACCTTTCTAAAAGCTCTACAAATTTACTATATTTTGGTATAGTCAGATATATTTATATAGCATTAATGAATTAATTTTGGAATAATCTGAACAATTGGTCAGCATCTCTATTCGTTTAGCAAAAGATGTAATTAGTTTAGACTTTATTTCATAGGAATCTTCATCAAACATAAGCTGATGATCTGATCCGTATAAATTGGTCTAATTTTTTTATTACTTTTGGTATTTGTTTTAGTAATGCTCTTCATTTTTTTTTTATCTTATGTATGTTTCTAAAGTTTTTAAATTATCCGAACCTAAAAATACTTCCTAGTATTAAATAGCCATACATAATTCATTCAACGTGCTTGTCCATTGATATAATGATGATTATCCCAATTTTTGTTTTTATTTGTTTTTGTAAGATAAGATAGGTTGATTTAGTTCATTTTACAGATGAAGATAGTTTGATATTTATTTTTTTTCAAAATTTTATACATTGAGAAGCTCTCTGGGGAATAGTATTTATGTCATAAAGATAACTTTTTGTTTTAGGTTTACACATGCCTGCATTATTCCAACATTTTTCTCATTAAAAAATGCTATTGAAAACCTAAATAATTTTAGAAAGCTGTTCATGGGACATAATCAATAACAGTCGAAAGTTTGAATAACGCTAAGCGAAATTTAATTGTTCAAATCGAAATTTTAATTATGCATCCAAAACAAGAAAAGAACAAAATATGTAAACCTAAGCATACGTACAATACAAATTTAATGTGGTTTGGATTGTGACGAAATCCTACATTTGCGAACAACGAACACGGATTTTTTATATAGAAGGTTAAAAAAGATTTTTCCAAATACTAAACACTCAATCACTCATCTATGTTACAAAAAACTTTGGGCTTACAAAATAATTGTGGATCTCAAAATGTCTTCATGTATTTATCTTCTATCTCATTATGTCAAAAGCTTCTAGTTTTCTCTTTTAAATCGTTCAAGTGTTTTCTTATGCAACAATGGCTTCATACCCAACTCTCACTATATATAAAGGATCGATGATCTCCACAATACTCCCCATCTCACTATATACAAATGATCATTGATCTTCACAATACTTTTTATTTCACATTAGCGTCTGCCAGCCCACTTCCTCATTTGGTCAGGCAGGCCAGCACATAACGAAAACGCTCATATTGTCATTCGTACAACAGAGGCATGTGGTGCCTCCTTGTACTATTGTCTCATACAGAAGGTTGAGATTTAGAATTAATACATACCCTTCGTGACTCAACCTCCTATAAAAGCTTCTAGGTATCTTCAGAAGCCCTTGAACATCTATGCACCACCCTTTGGCACCGCAAATGATCAGTCTGCTCCTTCGGCTTTCGGCCTTTAGCGGTAAACTGCTTTCCTTTGGCAGAGCTTTCCCTTAGGCTCCAACAAACAACTTTGCACTAAGTCTCAACCTTAACTCATGCCCAGAAAGATTCAAATAGTTCATACCTCTACATGTCTCCGTCTATCCATCTTCGGTCATGTATAATATTCGATGGTACTGTTCTCAAGTTAATTATAACCATCACCTAATAATTCTTCACATAGGCTTATAGTAACTTCAGCATCCGTTGTAGCCGATGTTCTACTCTTTAGAGACCAACTCACTGACATCTCATACTAGTACAAGTTTTATGCAATGTGTGAGATTGAAACCCGGTAATATCTTGGTCAGAGCATCCGAAGGGTTTTCTTCGCTAGCAATCTTAGCCACCTTGACTTGCTCTGTTTCCACCACATCTCGGATGAAATGTAAGTTGATATCTATGTGTTTGGTTTACACTAGTATTATGACAGAACATAATCACATATTTTGAGTCGAGCAGTCTGACTCTTTTGACATCATATGATTCATCATTAACTAGGATGACCTTTCCACCTTCAAACAATATCAGGTTTTCATATCAATGTTTGTTGGAAGTCATGTTAAATGAAGCGCTCGAATCCGACAATCGTTTGTCACTCTACCTGTAAGAATAAAATCATTAAACCCTTAGTGTACTCATAATCGTCTGAAATCATTACAATATCTCTGGATTTAGTGTTCGAATAACTATTATCATTTCTCTTCTCCGGGGAATGCCTACTCAGATGACCTTCATTCTTGCATAACCAAAATCTAATTATAGAAATTGTCACAAGCCTTTTAGATTTTAAACAAGATTTTTCTCGCATTTTGATTGAATCTCTCTACCCTGGCTTGAGCCTCACACTTAGCCTAAGACATTCAGAGTCACATTTTAAAACATCTTTTCTTTTAAGATCTTGTTAGATCATGACACTCTTCACTTTGACCATCCTAAAGGACTTCTTTTCATAGAGCATGATATCAACAAAGTGCTCATATACCTTTAGTAGAGAACTTAATAGCATTATAACATGGTATTCGGTATCTACCTTGACCTAAACTGCATTTAAATTAATAATAATTCTATTAAAATCATCTAGGTGTCTTCGTGTATATTTTCTACCATCTATTGACAGTGTGTATAATTGTTTCTTGAGATGAAATATTGTTAAGTACTTATCCATGTAAATTTCCTTCATCCGATTCTATATCCCCAGAGAAGTAGGATCTTCAGACACCTCACATTTCATCCATCAAGCTCAATATGAGGGCACTGTGAAATTTGGACAACACTTCATCATCAACCTTATTCGTATATTTCTCATCATTGGATGAATAATCCTTTTGGTACTAGAAAAGCTCGAACCTCAATTATTCAAGAGGTCAAAATTATTATCTTTATTAGAAAATTTAAGGTTTAACTTTATCTGACTCGCCTTGGTGATTTTTTTAGTTTCTCCGTGAAAACCTTCTCTTTATCCTCAAGATCTAAAACAAACTTATTCATTTATTTTTTGTCTCATCATTACATGCGGTGTTGCTCTAGATTATTCAAAATCATCGTATTACTTTTTAGGGAAACTCTTCCTAGAAGGGAACACCAACTTAAAATAATCAATAACACCCAGATTCAACAAAATCCCACGTTCGGACTACATTAATAAAAGCATAATTTCTACAACCAAAACTTGTTCGGTGTTAGTGTTGAATATGGAATAAGAATCAGATGAGACACAAAACTTAGGCCCATACTTAAATCTTAGTTATGCATCCAAAACAACACAGCAAGAAAATAAGAAAAATATAAACCTAAACACACACACAAGACATATTTAATGTGGTTTGGATTGTGAAGAAATCCTACATCAACGAGAAACGAACACAGATTGTATATATAAGAGGTTACAATAACTCTTTTGAATACTATATACTCAACCACTCGTATTTGTTACAAAATACTCTCACCATACAAAGGAACTGTAGATCTCGTAATGGCTTTAAATATTTATCTTTTACCTTAACATATCTTAAATCTCACAAGTGTTTTCTCACGCGTGAATGATGTTATACACAATTCTCACTATTTATAGAGGATTAATGATGTGCACAATACTTCATAGCTCACTTTAGGTCCTAAGAGACAATTTTCTCATTTGGCCAGATATGTTAGTGCATAAAGACAACGCTGGTGCTCATATACGTACAATAATAGCATATGGCACATCTTTGTACTATAGTCATATGTAACACACCTAAGATCAACGAATATATGATCAATGACTGAGATTCAACATCAATCTATACCTTTAGTGACTATACTTCTTCTACAAGATTTTAAGTATCTTCAGATGCCCTTCACAATCATGAACTACCCTTTGACACCGTAGATAGTCAGTCTGCTCCTCAACAGAGTTTTCCATTAGGTTCCAACAAACGTTTGTGTACCTAAGTCTCGACCTTAGCTTCCATCAAAAGAGACTCAAGCAGTTCATGCCTTAGCTTGTCTTCGGCAATCCATCTTCGATCACGTAATCTTCCTTAGAGTGGAAGATAATAATTTTATCTGAAATTTTGGATATTCAAGATGATTTTATTAAATAAATTATCCAAAAAATAACAAAATAGATTATGGTTATGTATTTTATTATTCGTTTGAATCAATTTGAATTTCTAATTTATATATATCAAATCATGGATAGTATTAGTTTCGGATTTACGGATATTCATTAAAAAATCTTCTAAATAATATATGAAACATTGTTGATATAAAATTATATATATATATTAATTTATTTATTATTTCAATTTTTTTATTCATGAGTAATGTATATATATATATATATAATTATTTATTATTTCATTTTTTTTATTCATGAGTAATATATATATATATATATATATATCAATTCGGTCCAAATATCAAATATTTAAGGTTTGGTACCGATTAAGACCTAAAAATAAAACTATTATCCACTTAAGACCTTTGTTTTCATATATTTATAAGAGATACCCATTTAACTTCTCTTTTTCACCATCTAAGATCCAACTATCTTTCATAATATCCAAAATACCCTTGATTAAAAAACTCAACGAACGAACAAACGATTTAGATTAGATCGAACCTTTATTTCATTTTATTCTCTTCTCTCGTGAAAAAGAAAAAAAGAAAAAGAGGAGAGAGATAAAGAGGAATATAGAGAGAGAGAGATGGAGAAGCATAAGGATGACAAAGAAATAGTTTAAAAATACTAAAAATGACAGCTTTGAGTTGAAGAAACATATGGATCCATCAAAAAATTAATACTCCACCTAGCACCCCCACCAAAACTCATTCGTTATTTTCTCTATTAGAATTACATTTTTTTATTTCTCACTCTAAATAACTATATATTTATATTTATTATTTTCTCTCTCTTCTTCCTCTAAGTCGATTTTCTATAGATTTTGTATTTTTGAGTTTCCAACTCTATTTTTACTCATGATTTTGGTATTTTATAGTTGAAATATTGTATTGATTTAGTTTTACTCGTTTTTAGTTTTTTTTTTCTTGGTATCTATTGAGAAAGGCTTTTATAGTACAACCGAACCATGTCAACTATGATGGATGATAAACCAAGGCAACTATGATGGATGTTAAACCATATAATGAGAAACCGTACCAACTATGATAGATGTTAAACAATATAATGAGAAACCAAGCTAACTATGATAGATGTTAAACTAAATCAACTATGATAGATGATAAACCATATTATGAGAAACCATGTCAACTATGATAGATGTTAAACCATATAATGAGAAACCAGACCAACGATGATAGATGTTAAACCATAAAATGAGAAACCATACCAACAATGATAGATGTTAAACCATAGAATGAGAAACGAGTGTAAATTATAATATTTTATAAAAAAATCTAAAAATATAATGAATGGATCTAGTTTTGTTCGTCTTAAACAATGATATTTTTTTCCCAAATTACGGTTTAAAATATATGAATCTTTAAGATTTAATTTTAAAAAAATATATGATGACTTTATATTAAATAATAGTTTAGATATTGTTAACTTTGTTAGGTTTTGACAGGTGATAGTAATTCACCTAATTAATATATATATATATATATATATATATATATATTCTGATACGCTTATAAAAACTCAACGTCTTAAAATATTATTTGTTGATTTATATTTCAAGAATAATTAAATAGTTCTTTTCTCGCATGCTTATATTTGGTAATTGTATTTTATGTTGATAAAGTTCGCATGTATTTCCAAAATTACCCACAATTATAGAAAATTAGTTAGAAGACATAAATATTGGATAAATTGAACGTTCATCAATAAAAATAGAAACCGTGCGTGTATGTTTTTTTTGTGGAAAAAACATTTAAATAAATAAAAATTTCATACAAATACCTGGGGCATATCCCGAGGAAATACATAAGTACTAGTTGGTCGAGATATAGTTCGTAAGTATATCGGCATAACTAATTAGATAGCACAAAAGAGCAATGGTGGGAAATAATAACCCTGAGCATTCTAAGACCCCTATGCGACCTGAAAAGCTCCAGAAGACAGAACTCCGCAAGATCCCATACTAAAAGTCTGACCAGTCGAGAAATACATGCATAAGAGAAAGAAATAGTTAGGGATAAGGTTTACGAGGGCCGGCAAATCTTGGATCCATGGAATCTGAACCGAAGATCAGAGTAGATTCGGTGAGAAACTAGGGAGGCGTTGGCTGGAGGGGAACCAAAGATTCTTGAGTTCCTTTCCTTCCAAACATGATTAATAATCGCGCCAAAACTAGAGCACTAGAGGTGATGGTTTCGAGATTGAGACCAGTTTGACGCCTCATTAATCCAAGATTGCCAGTTGGATTGAGTTAAAGGAAAACCATTTTAGAACTGGCTTGAGTCCAAATACTCTGAGCGAAAATACAGTCAAAGAGTAGATGAGCTGACGTTTCCAGTGCAGAGTTACAAAAGACACAGTCAGCCGGGGTATTGTAACCCCAACTAAGAAACTTATCCCTAGTGGATAGTTTGTTTCAGAAAAGAGGCCAAATGATGAGAGAGTGCCGAGGAATGTTGTATTTGTTCCATATTAACCCGACCAACCCCACTACTGGGTTGGGCTTACGAATGGCGTTGTAAGTGTCCCGGATTCTGAATGTGTTGCAGCTAGAAGTCGTATTCCAATAATGGACGTCTTGAGAAGAGATGTTAGGAGGGGGAAGGGAGAGGAGGAGCATGTTGATCTCCTTGAGATTGGCAATGCTTCTAGCTTGAGCGGATCAGAGGTTAGCTGGCAAATTCCAATTACCATTGAGGATGAGCTCGGAGACTTTGAGGTTCTTCCCGAGTCTGGAATCATCAATGATGTCAGAACCATAGTGATTTACAAGGGATGTGGAGATAAGCCATGGGTCGAACCAGAAGAAAGTATTTGAACCATTCCCAATCGCTACCATGTACAAGTTGCTCGCCAAATGACGAAGCCGAAGAATTTTCCTCCAAATCCAAGAGGGGGAGGATCCGAGATGAAGATCCCATAAGTTTTTATTTTTGATTTTTTCCATTTTAATCCATTCACTCCAGATTGAGTGATTATTATTACTGATGATAGACCAAAGATGTTTGAGGACAGCCGCCTGATTCCAGCTTTTAAGGTCTAGGATCCCAAGGTTGCCCACTTTTGAGGGAGAGGTAATTTTGGACCAGGATATTTTAGCCTCGTGGGTTTTCATGGCGGAACCCGACCAGAGAAAGCGACAAAGGTATTGAGAGAGCTCTTTTATGATCCTGGAGAGGAGAATGAAAATGGAGGACCAATAAACTTGTCCAGCAAAGATAACAGATTTAATGAGCTGGAGCCTGCCCGCATAGGATAGATGCTTGGATGTCCAAGAATCTATCCGAGCGGTAATTTTATGGAGAAAGGGTCGACAGTCAGTATGGGTAAGACGTCCTATAAGAATGGGAACTCCCAAGTATTTGAATGGGAGTGAACCTTTAGGGAAACCCATAATAGATAGAAGATCGGTACTCAGAGGATGGTTGATACCGGAGAGAAAGATGTGACCTTTGGAGGGGTTGACTTTGAGTCCCGACAAAGCATGAAGACCAATCAGGGCCTCTTTGACGAGGAGAAGAGAATTAACATCCCCGTGACAGAAAATCATGAGATTTTCTACAAAGCAGAGATTCGTAATTTTGAGTTTATGGCATTTCCAATGGAATTTAAAGTTTTTGTCGGAACTCTTATCCTTAAGGGTACAAGATAGGACTTGCATGACTAGGACAAAGAGAAAGGAAGAGAGTGGGTCCCCTTGCCGGAGAACTTTTCTACCTTTGAAGTTACCATAGGGGGTCGTCGTTGACGATAACGGAGTAGGAGGGGGAGGAGATTCATCTGATGATCCAATTGATCATCTGATCGGGGAAATTCATAGACAACAGAATATCAAGGATTAGGTGCCAGCGCACGCTATCAAAAGCCTTCATAAGATCAATCTTTAAAGAAACCCTTCTGCCATGAGCATTAGAGTGATAGCCTCTAAGGAGTTCTTGGGAAAGAAGGATGTTGTCCGAGATATTCCTTCCCGAGATGAAAGCCGATTGAGAATTGTCGATAAGGTAGGGAAAGGTGTCTTTAATTATGTTGGCTAAGATTTTGGAGATAATCTTGTAAACAACATTACAAAGAGCAATAGGCCTAAAGTCAGCTGCCTCCAAAGGGGAGTCCTTTTTGGAAATAAGTGCGATGAAGGTGGAATTCTAAGTGGAATTGATGGTACCAGTTTGGAAAAACTACAGGACCCCATTACAAATGTTATCCCCAACCACATTTCAAGAGCTTTTGAAGAAGAAAGAGTTAAAACCATCAGGGCCGGATACGGTTAGTCCTTTTCTCGCGCAATTATATGTGGTCAAATAGTAGCAAGTAATAAGTAAGAAAGATCGTTCCCACGAAGACCAGGTGTATATGACAAGAATTCACTTATGCAACAAAGTATGATTATTAGACTAATGCTTGAACGAGTAATAAAGTATGAATATAACTAAGCAAATTAACTAACGAAATTATCTAACGAGATTACTTATGCGAGAGAAAACATGGAACCCTAACTTCATTGTTTATTTTACTCACAGTATTAATATACTTAATCAATATGTATGATAACAACGATTACTAATCAGATAACACGAAATCAGTATACGCTACCTTTCAGTACCCGTAAACCAAACCAATTAAACAACTAAAAAAGAGATAGAAGTTAAGCAGACACCGCTTGCATGACAATCCTATATGTCTATACGAATTGAGGTACAATTGGTTTTAAGCGTAAGTTATCTATTTCGATTACATAGGGTAATATGATATGGTTAGTGACATATTACGAATCATGAACAATCACAATACAAATTATTCAAGAACATATGCTAGCATGGCAAGTTCTAAACTTTTAAATCCACTTTCGCATTCATTAAAGATTAACAAACTAGATGTTCGCGACGCATCTAACGATAAGCACAACCATACTAGGTAACCGATAAACGTATCTCTAAATCAATCAAGCAATCAAACCATAAGTATTATTCAAACAAATCCGTTAGGGTTCCATGACAACGATTAGTTCATAATCGAACGAATCATTATCATGGGTGCAAAAGTTATCATAGCTCTAAGAATAATATAAATAAACGAATAAGAGTTTAGAGAATGTTAAACCGAACAGTAGCCGTAAATATCGCCTGACAGAAACACTATGTAAACTCCCGGTCGAAAATGCCACAGCGTCACCCACCAGGTTCCGGTATCGCCTGTTAAGAGTAATACCTCCACTGCCGATCGGAAACCACAGCAGCTATCGCCTACCTCCTGCCCTCTGGTTATATATTACCGCTGCCGAAAGAAAACCCAAAAAGTAGAGTCACCTGTCGTTTGGTTATATGTCGACGATCGAAAAGGCAGTAGGTAGTCAACTGTCGTTCGTCTTCCTTCTGTGTATTCTCGTTCTCTATTCTGCATAATATTAAAGTGGTAGCCAATTGGCTTTTGTCTTCTTTCTCGTTTATTATTCTGCAAAACCCTAGTCAGTGGCCAATTGCCGCTTTTCTTCTTTTGTTTTGTGTTTTGACGAAAGAGAACCCAAACACTCGTACACCCTCTTCTCACTTTTTCTCTATTTATATATATTCTGCCATTAACCCTAAAAAATCAAATTACGAATCGTAAAATATTTATGCTAAATAAAATAATATTTTAAAAAATATAACTAAATAAAACCTTAGCATTAGTCTAATTTTTTTTTAATTCAGCATTAATTTCTTTTTATGCTTCGTTTTAATATTTTTTTCTTAATTCAATATTTTTAAACAATATCTCACGAAATATATTTTCATTTTTTCAACATTAATATATAATTTTAAGCATTAATATATTTTCCTTTATTTTCAACTGTTCCAAAATTGCTCTCAAGTACATTAATTTTCCAGTTTCTTCAATTTCAATCCCAAATTTATTAATATTATCACAATTTACCCGCGGCACAAACGCCTTTAAGAATACTGGAAAAACACTTTAAAACACAACGAATACTTGAGAATCGGCGACAATTTTAAGAATAATAGAAGCGTAATAAGCGACATGAAATGTACTTATCAAACCCCCAAACTTAAACCGTTGCTTGTCCTCAAGCAATACAAAATAGGTTTAACAATTGATGTATGAATGCAACTGAATTTAAATGAATGCAAGAATGCAATGATCCCGAACAAGTAACCATAACTAATTCAGCATAAATGCCTCAATTAATGGAATGACCTCGGAATGCGAAATAACTTGGTACTCAAATGGTAGCAATACAAGTGAGGAACCGCGCGTGTGTGCTCAAACTTAATCGACATTTTTTTTTGTACAAATTAATGGACCTTACTTGTTCTTATCATAATAATCACAGTCAAGTTGCACATCCATATTTCCCCGGGGTTGTCAAAGATTTATTATGCTTTATTCTATATACAGACACACAAAGGCTTATTTGACCGTGCAATGGACGAGGTCCCTGAAAGACTTATACAATGGTGCCCATGTAGCGAGCTTTAGGTTAGCGGATCCTAGACCGGAAAGTTCTTAGGTCACTAGGCACAAAGTCCCCTAGAACTTAATAACTCGAGCACCAAAGAGCTCATCCTAGCCAATTTTTCCTTTTATTTTTCACTTTTTTCTTTTATTTTTTTTCTTTTTTTATTTAGTTCATTATTTTTTGCAATCGGGAATGAGTTCGTTTCGCTCCATCTCATTCCACCTCTAGACTACTCGTAATACGCAGTCCCCAGCGAGAGGACGTACGTCGACGAGCGGTTACTAGCCTTTGACGCCTAACTGATTAATACGCCCATTTATCTTTTTACTCCCCCAAACTTATCTTTTTGCAATGCATGAGCTAATAAAGGATTAAGGTGTGATTCTGAACCTAACCAAGGATTATGTATAACAATACTCAAGTGTGTCCGTAACTAGCATAAAAATAATCGATGAGTCTATGTGTATTAATTGCGCTTCTACATCAAGCAAGCTAACTTACAAGCAACCTAATTAGATTTTATTCCTACTGTCATTCCAAACAATTTTCATCATTGGCTACTTAAGTAGAAACAGCAACTCAAGGGATCAAATACGCAAAATGCATGAACAAAGTGCTATACTAATCGACTAATCGATCCTAAACACAGTCTATATGATCATGGCATGAATATGCAAATAAGCATGACTAACACGAAGATGCACTATCTATCGTGAATAACTACTATGATGAATGCAACTACAAGAAATTAAAAGATACAAGAAACACTCCCATATTCATCCAGCAGTTTTGATCACTGGTTCCCAGTGGGTTGCCTCCCATGAAGCGCTTGTTTAACATCGATAGCTCGACGATACCGCTCTGAATCATCTAGTGTCGAGGATGATGATGAAGGCCTCACGATTCTCCATATCTCCATAGTAATGCTTGAGTCGTTGACCATTGACTTTGAATGCTTGGTCTGGTGATTCCTCATAGATTTCAACTGGTCCATGTGGATATACTATCTTGACTTTAAAAGGTCCAGACCATCTTGATTTGAGCTTTCCAAGGAAAAGATTTAGACGAGAGCCAGTTGACCCGGATCAAAAGCTTTATGTACAAGCTTCCTATCATGCCGTTTCTTGACTTTTTTTTCTTATACATCTTCTGATATCTGCTATGGTCCAACCAATGGCTGATTTGAACTTCCTCAGAACTCTCAATAGTTTTTTTTCCTTACTACCTGAAAGGTTAGATGCAATAATAACGGGTAATGTAGATCACTCTCCTAAGAAAACATACCTGAGATGATTTGGTAGTGGTTTGAGTTCAAGTTTAGGAGCTTCTTCTAGAGAAGGTTTAAGCCTTTCCTGAGAATCCTTAAAATCACCCAATCCAAGCGACTCATGAGGAATACTGAGCCTCTTTTGATACGGGACTGCCTGTAGTAGTTGAACACATTCGGATATTTCTTCGTCTTCAAAGTCAGATTTACCATGTAGAACTCTGCCTAGAATATCTGAACTCGCAAACTGATCCAACTCATTACTGTGCAGAGAATCGACCATATCCAACCTGAAACATTCCTCATCCTCTGTTGGAGATTGCATAGCCTTAAAAACGTTGAAAGTGACTTTCTGATCTTGCACTCTCATAGTGAGCTCCCCTTTCTGGACATCAATCAAAGTTTTGCCCGTAGCCAAGAATGGCATTCCCATGATTATGGGGATATTTTTGTCCTCTTCGAAATCCAAGATAACGAAGTCAGCCGGAAAGATGAGCTTATCTACCTTTACTAGGACATCTTCCACAATACCACGAGGATATGTGATAGAGCGATCAGCCAGTTGCAAAGAGATGTTAGTCGGTTTTGGCTCAGGAAGTCCAAGTTTCTCAAACATAGATAGGGGCATCAGATTGATGCTCGCTCCCAAGTCACATAAACATTTGTTGAAAGTTAAATTGCCGATTGAACAAGGAATGGTGAAGCTTCCTGGATCTTTAAGCTTAGGAGGCAATTTTTTTGTAAGATCGCACTACATTCCTCAGTGAGCGCCACTGTCTCAAAATCACCAAGCTTTAGCTTTTTTGAAAGAATTACCTTCATGAACTTGGCATAACTAGGCATTTGCTCTAATGCTTCAGCAAAGGGTATGTTGACGTGTAGCTTCTTGAATACCTTCAGAAATCTCTCAAACTGAGTATCTAGCTTATGTTTCTGCAACTTTTGCGGAAAAGGTGGAAGAGGGTAGATCGTAGGCTCAACATCTGACTGAGATGGCTTTTTAGGTGGCTGATCTTGATCAGAATTAACCTCAGATGAGGGCTGATTTGAGCAGAATTTTTCAGAATGGGCTGATTTTTAGAAGAATCACCCTCTTGTTCAACTGTGGGGTTCTCGACAACCTTTCCTGATCTCAAGGTGACCGCTTGGCATTGCTCATTTCCGTCCTGTTTACCTGGATTATGTTCCGTGTCGCTAGGAAGAACTCCCTGAGGTCTAACAATTATGTTACTGGCCATCTGCCCAATCTGATTTTCCAAAGTCTCGTGAGATACCATCAGACTTTTAATCATTAACTTCATCTCTTCGAATTCAGAGTCTCTCACAGAATGTTGAGAAGGGCCAGGATGTTGATTCTGAGTTTGTCTTGGGGCATACTGTTGAGATTGATGTTGCTGACCTTGTTGCTAAAATCCAGGATGGGCGTATGGCTTAGCACCATAATGCTGATTACCTTGTTGATTATTGCTCCAACTGAAGTTTGGATGATTTCTGTTGCTTGGGTGATAAGTGTTTGAGATTGGTTGTTGATTCTGCATTTGGAAGTTACTCACAAATTTGCACTGATTCAGTAGAAGATCGGGCATTTTTTAGTGTCATTCCCTCCAGCACAAATCTCGCACACACTAGCTACTTGATGTACCCCTACTTTAGTCAAAGAATCTATCTTCATGTTTAGAGCTTCAAGTTGAGCTGCTAAAGCAGTGGCAGTGTCTACATTATACCAGCTACTTTATGTTGTGAAAGTCTCTGAGAAGGCTTCTGGAATTCATTAGCAGCCATCATCTCAAGGAGCTCGTGAGCCTCTTCATAGTTTTTTGTTAATAAGGCTCCCCCAGATGCAGCATCGACCATGGGCCTTGTTTGCGCACCCAAACCATTGTAGAAGCAATTTATTATTAACCAATCAGGCATCCCATGATGAGGATATTTCCTAAGAATCTCATTGTAAAGCTCCCAAGCTTCACTTTAAGATTCACCATGTGACTGAGAAAACTGAGTAATAGCATTCCTCATGGCGGTTGTTCTTGCAATTGGAAAGAATTTTGAGAGAAATTTATGCGCTAGTATATCCCAAGTAGTGATAGAACCTGTCGGTAAAGAGTGTAACCAGCTCTTAGCTTTTTCCCTCAGAGGAAATGGGAAGAGTATCAGTCTTATGGCATCATCTGAAACGCCGTTGAACTTGAAAGTATCACAGATTTCAAGGAAGGTCATAATGTGCATATTAGGATCCTCAGATGAAGCTCCCCCAAACTGACAAGAATTCTGCATCATCTGAATAGTGATGGGTTTAATCTCAAAATTATTCGCAGCGATATTGGGTCTGACAATGCTAGATTGAATATCCATAATCTTTGGTTGAGAGTATTCCATGAGTGCTTTTGGATCTGGATCTCCCATTGTAGAATTAGTATCAAAATCTGAGACTAGTAACTCTGTTCCTTGGCTTGCTTCAAGATCCTTTTGTACTAGTGCTCTAGTTTGAGACCGTGTTTGCATACACGCTCAAGTACCTGAAGCACAAGAAAACACACTAAAAGCAAGTAACCGAATCAAGTCAGTAGTTTTATAACGACCCCTGATGATAAGCAATAAAACTGTCAAATAACACCGAGTCCCCGGCAACGGCGCCAAAAACTTGTTAGTCCTTTTCTCACGCAAATATACGTGGTCAAATAGTAGCAAGTGATAAGTAAGAAAGATTGTTCCCACGAAGACCAGGTGCATATGACAAGAATTCACTTATGCAACAAACTATGATTATTAGACTAATGCTTGAACGAGTAATAAAGTATGAATATAACTAAGCAAATTACCTAAACGAAATTATCTAACGAGTTTACTTATGCGAGAGAAAACATGGAACCCTAACTTCATTGTTTAGTTTACTCAGAGTATTAATATACTTAATCAATATGTATGATAACAACGATTACTAATCAGATATAACGAAATCAGTATACACTATCTTTCAGTACCCGTAAACCAAACCACTTAAACAACCACAAAAGAGATAGCAGTTAAGCAGACACCGCTTGCATGACAATCCTATATGTCTATACGAATTGAGGTACAATAGGTTATAAGCGTAAGTT
Organism: Limnanthes douglasii subsp. nivea; assembly: GCA_036936605.1. Lineage (NCBI taxonomy): Eukaryota > Viridiplantae > Streptophyta > Magnoliopsida > Brassicales > Limnanthaceae > Limnanthes > Limnanthes douglasii. The sequence continues at coordinate 313,227,140 of JAUPFV010000002.1, forward strand.
ATCTATTTCGATTACATAGGGTAATGTGATATGGTTAGTGACATATTACGAATCATGAACAATCACAATACGAATTATTCAAGAACCTATGCTAGCATGGAAAGTTCTAAACCCTTAAATCCACTTTCGCATTCATTAAAGATTAACAAACTAGATGTTCGTGACGCATCTAACGATAAGCACAACCATACTAGGTAACCGATAAACGTATCTCACAAATCAATCAAGTAATCAAACCATAAGTATTATTCAAACAAATCTGTTAGGGTTCCATGACAACGTTTAGTTCATAATCGAACGAATCATTATCATCGGTGCAAAAGTTATCATAGCTCTAAGAAGAATATAAATAAACAAATAAGAGTTTAGGGAATGTTAAACCGAACAGTAGCCATAAATATCGCTTGACAGAAACACTCTGTAAACTGCCGGTCGAAAATGCTGCAGCGTCACCTACCGTTCTCCGGTATCGCCTGTCAAGAGTAATACCTCCACTGCCGATCGAAAACCACCGCATCTATCGCCTACCTCCTACTCTCTGGTTATATATTACCGCTGCCGAAAAAAACCAAAAAATAGCGTCACCTGCGGTTTGGTTATATGTCGTCGATCGAAAAAGGAGTAGGTAGTCAACTGTCGTTTGTCTTCCTTCAGTGTATTCTCGTTCTTTATTCTGCATAATATTAAAGTAGTAGCCAATTGGCTTTTGTCTTCTTTTCTCGTTTATTACTCTGCAGAACCCTAGTTAGTGGCCAATTGCCGCTTTTCTTTTTTTGTTTTGTGTTTTGTGTTTTGACGAAAGAGAACCCAAACACTCGTACACCCTCTTCTCCCTTTTTCTCTATTTATATATATTCTGCCCATAAACCTTAAAAAATCAAATTACGAATCGTAAGATATTTATGTTAAATAAAATAATATTTTAAAAAATATAGCTAAATAAAAGTTTAGCATTAGTCTAATATTTTTTCTTAATTCAACGTTAATTTCCTTTTGTGCTTCGCTTTAATATTTGTTTCTTAATTCAATATTTTAAACAATATCTCAAAAAATATATTTTCATTTTTTTCAACATTAATATATATTTTTAAGCATTAATATATTTTCCTTTATTTTCAACTGTTCCAAAATTGCTCTTAAGTACATTAATTTTCCACTTTCTTCAATTTCAACCCCAAATTTATTAATATTATCACACTTTACCTGCGGCACAAGCGCCTTTAAGAATACTGGAAAAACACGTTAAAACATAACAAATACTTGAGAATCGGCGACAATTTTAAGAATAATAGAAGCGTAATAAGTGACATGAAATGTACTTATCAGATGTCTTGTTGTTATCAATGCTAAATAGGGCCGAATTAATCTCCTCAAGAGAGATCTCGCGGACCATATGGGTCCTATCATAGTCTTTCACTTTGGTAGTGAGAAGAAAAGCCAATTTTTCCAACCCCGGGTAGTCCTCAGAGTGGCGGACCCCTAAAGAGTTTTCGAAGTAGCTAACAAAGACATTTAAGATGCTAAGGGGAGAAGAAACAGAGAATCCCTGATCATTATTGATTGAAACAATTTTGTTTCGGAGAAGACGGGTTTTAATACTGTTGTGAAAGAATTTCGTGTTTTTGTCCCCAAGCTTGATCCAGTTTTCTCTAGATTTTTGCTTGAGGAAACACTCTTCGGCTCGACTGAGGAAAATGAAGTCTGAGGAAGCCTCAACTTCCTTGGTCACCAGAGAAGGGTTGAGAGGGTCATTGGCAAGGGCATCTTGGGCAAGGAAGAGAGTATTTTGAGCACTAGCAACCCTAGTTCTAATGTCACTATATTCCTTACGATTAAGAGTAGCCAAATCATGTTGGAGGCGACTAAGCTAGGCGGTGACACATTTCATACCAGAAGAAAGAATATGAAGGTTCCAGCTGTGAGAAAAAATGCTTTTAAAACTGGGGTGAGACTGCCACATATTGAAGAATTTGAAAGGTTTCTTTCTCCTAGGCCTGGGGAGACCAAAATTGAGGGTGACAATGGTGTGGTCAGATAAGCGAAGATAACCAAAGTGGGCAAAAGACGTAGGGAATAGGTTGTCCCAGTCAGTATTGACTAGCACACGGTCGATTTTAGAGATGATGGGGTGAGTTGGTTGCTTATTGATCCAGGAGAAGGTGAATCCCGTCGATCTAAGATCACTAAGCTCAGAATGATAGCAGAAATTGTTGAAATCATCAATAGCCGCAGACCAATTGTCAGTAGAACTGATTCGCTCATCGGGGTGACGGATAGCATTGAAATCCCCCAAGGCAGCCCAGGGGGTGCCTTGGTTGGTTTTAGAAATGGAGGTTAGATCATTCCAAAGAGGAATACGATCTGAAGCCTCATTGAAAGCGTAGATAGCGGAAAATCTAAAGGATGCATTGAAGTTGAGGCACTTGGCAGAACAGTGGATAAATTCAGGGGATTGGGAAATTCTAGTGATAGAGATAACACTAAAATTCCAAATGATCCAAATTCTTCCCAAGGGATGAGAAGAATGGTTGGCGAGCACATGCCAAAAAGGTTCCATAAATCTAAGAATAGACTCTACTTTCGAAAGGTGGACTTTGGTTTCGACAAGGACAAGAAAGGAGATGTTATTTCTAATTATAAAATCAGTGACATATTTTTGTCTAACAGGGTCGTTAAGACCCCTCACATTCCAAGAAGCTATATTCATGAGGAAGTAGACTTATAGTGCATCAGTCGATGGTCTTGTCGGAGGACATACCCATTTTTCCATTTTCCTCTGGGCGACACCTTTTAGGACTTGACTCAACCTCCTCTCCACTATCTTCCTCCTTGTCATCATGCAAAGAGGCTACTTTATGACCAGCAGCTATCTCGGGCTCCATCTCAGAAGGGTCAGACTCCTCAGAAGTCAAGTGAGTAGTACTCATCCAGGAATCCCTCTTGGGGCCCTTAGTACAATGGCGAGCGAGGTGACCAACGACAATACACTTCGTACACTGAGGGGGAAGACCTTGGTACTCAAAGTTAACGAGAATGGTCTTACCCTAAATTTTGAAGGTAAGGTCCGGTCTTATTTCAGATCCAGCCGTGATCATAATGCAAATACGAGCAAAATGTAACTTGTTCATCCTCTCAGTCTAGTTGTCTACAAACAGGAGAGTGCCAATAACTAGGCCAATTTTGTTGAATCCCTCAGTTGTCCATAGCTCTAGAGGTAAATTATAAACCTTGACCCAGATAACAACCTCTGTATGGGGATCCTTAATGAGAGGATAAAGAGGGACCCAATTTTCCTGGATCATCAAGTTTCCACCAAAGTGCCAAGGTACACCATCCAAAACTTTCTTAGCCATCGTCTCGGAACCAAATTTGAAAAGGAAATAACCTTCTAGGAGAGGTTTAAAGTCCACAAGGCCAAATCTTCCCCGCATGGATTCAACGTTGGCTTTGAGAAAGGAAATATCGCTTGGTTGGGATAAAAAAATAGCCAGAGAGACAAGTTTTCCATAAATCCGGGGCTCCCAATTCAGTTTCATCCATAACAAATTCATCACCATCCAACTTCATTGGGTTGAGCCCAATTATTAAAAGAGACCGGTTATCCACGTGACCGGCGACTATACTCTAATAGGAGGAGGAGGAGGAATGGAGAGAAAGTTTAGAGCCAGAGATAGAGTTTCCGGTTGGATTAGGGAGTTTTGAGGGGGTTGGTGAATTAGGGCTTGTTTGAATTTCCTTCATTTGGGACCTTTACCAGCATTTCTGAAATTCCGGATTAAAGAGAAAGGAGGACGAGAGGATCTAGCACCAAGAACTCTTTTACCTTTACTTTTCGAAGGCCCATTTATAGAAATGATTTCGGTGGCCCCGATAAAAGACTTGTCGCGACTTGTTTTTTTAGGCCCAGGCACAGACCTTGGCCTTAAACCCGGCTCATTAAGGAATGACTCAAATGAGTCATAAGGTCCAGCAATTCCCAAAGGCCCATTTGGCCTTGAGTCAGATCCAGTTAGGTAGTTGAGACTTAGGTTCTCACCAGTTGGGCAGTTATGAGGCAACCCAGACCCGATCAATTTTGAAGAGAGAGGGAGAGACGCGAGGGGAGATGGAGAGGCATGGTTACCAGAGAGGTTTTTCATGGAGCTTGACTGATTGAATGAGATAGGACCGGTGCTGGTTCTCTTTTACGGCGGTTTGGGAGCCAGAAGATGAAATGAAAGAAGAGGAGGAGGTGTGGGCGTACCAAGCCCTAGAAACAAGCTGGCGAAGAGATGTCAGTGCCTGACCGGTCAGAGGGGATTCACTAAAATCATTTGGAAAGATTGGATTGCGATTAACTCTACCAGGCAACAAGCAAGGGGTTGTTCCCAGAGGAGGAAAGTGTGGTTTAGAGGCAACGACTTCATCCTTGAGTTCATGGGATTTTGGTTGGTCATTCAACACAAAGACTAGGTTTTGATACAAACCCAGGGAGGAGGTGAAGAGGCCAGTTTCAACAGAGGGGAGCAAGTGTTTAGGGTGATGGAACTGGTTCATAGATGAGCCAGAAAACATGACCAGAGGAAGTTCTTCAGATGATCGAGCAACAGGGGAGGCAGACTTCTGGGGACCATTTTGGAAGAGGAATTGTCCTTGCCCGGACTCCATGTGATGTCTGGCAAGGGCAAGAGCTTTCTTGACAAAATCCTCATGAGACTTGGAGATAGAGGGAGGATTATATTTTTTCAAAGAGAGGGGGTGTGGGTTTAGCAGGTTTGGCTTGGGGAGGTATAGAGGCTTCTGGGAAGGTAGCTAGTGCATTGGACAACTGGATACGACTCGGTAAGAAAGAACCAGGGGACCCAGTAGGCTTAGTTGGTCAAAAAGATGGATATGATTGAGGAAGCATGCTTGTGGGGTAGTAGGTAAGATCTCTTGATTTATGCTGGTGTTTGGTAATGTAAGGTGAAGTGTAAGGTTGTGGGGTAGAAATATAAGTGTTGGTAAAGGCAGGTCTAGAAGCACAATTTAGGTTAGGTTGCTGGTTCCAGGGGAAGGCTTTGATTAAGGTATAGGTTTGCAAGGGTGACCAGCAAAAATATTGAGACAAAGTGTAGGGGAGTAAGAAAGGTCTGAGAGGTACTGGGTAAAAGGTTGTTTGAAAGGAGTGAGGAGAGATAGGAGCTGATGGCTTGTCAGAGGAGGGTAAGGGGGTAGAGAGGGTTTTGCCTAGGGTAAAGCAAATAGACATAGAATAGGTTAGAGGAGGGTGTTTTAGGGTATAGAGCAGTGGGAAAGGGTAGAGGAGAGATACCCGAAATGGAAGAGAGATGAGAAAGGTTGGGAAAGGCCTATGGTTAGGCTTACTGGTTTGGTTTTTGTGACCGTTGGACCAACTGTGATTGTGAATCCAGTTTGTCCAACTAAACCATACTGGTTTCGACTGGTAATTGGTTACCCAGAACAAGGAAACTTTAGAGTAGATACATAGGGGCATAGGAGAAGGCCAATGGGGTGAGTCTTTAGGTGGATCTTTAGGCAGTAAAGGGGTTGGGGTTAGGCATTGGTCCTTAAAGCATTGAGTAATTACTTGACTTGACTGCAGGGTAAAGTACTTGGAGAAGATTTAGTGGTTTGAGGCTTCTAAGGGGTTGAAGCTAAGAAAGATTGTTATAGGGTGAGATAGAGAGGAGAGGTCAGAGGATAATGGTTTTGGTTTGGTGAGCTGCAAGCCTGAAAAGACAAGCTGCTGCAAAGGGACTGGATAGTATAGAGAATTTGTGCTCCATATATGAGTATCAAGAGGGAGCTTGACTCTCCTAGTCAATACAGCCAAGGAAGATGGAGTCCCATCTAACAGTGGGGCTAGAATCCAGCAGCTACAAGAGGTTGAGTGTGGAGAGATCCATCCAATCAGCACAACAAGGGGAGTACAAGTCCCATCCAACAGAAGGACAATAACCCAGCAAGTACTACTCAATGCCTTAGACCATTGGAGTATGTGGTTTACTTTTGGGTTGAAGAGCAAGAAGGAGATGGTTGTTAGGGCTTCCATAGATACTTTTGCGTGGCATGAAACTAACAATCTCTGGCTTTGCAGCCAGAGGGGAGGCTCAAAACTTCAAGAGTGGCAAAAAAAGTTACCGTTGGATCATAGAAGAGAGGAGAGAGGAGTGAGAAAAATAAAATATAACAAGATATACTTTAATATTTTCTTTGACTCCAATACGGATTTTCCGTACGTGTATATTAACCAAAACCTAGACAAATATAACATGTTAGATCGGAGAAAAGGCAGGGGTTACTAACATGTTTAAATCAAAATATAGTCCTTCGACTATTATATTTTATTATTTATTTGGTTATTTAACTGAAAAATTATTTGTATTTTTTTACTGTTCAAAATCTATAAATTTAGTTTCCATCATGTTTCAGCAACGTGTCACCGTAGTTGAATGGTACGAGTTTCACAAATAGTCTCTCAACTTTTAGTTTTACTTTTATCTTTTAAATTTAGTATTTTTTTAATATATTTTGTCCCTTTTTTATTTTTTATTTTAATTTTTTATTCATCTAAAAAAACAGAATATCACATAGAAAAAATATTCAGATAGTACAATTTTACCCTTTTCAATTCTAAACTCTAAAAAGAACATGAGCTCCAATAATTCTTTATCTCAAAACTGAATTTTTTTTTGCTACAAACATTACTTATTGGACAAAGCTAGATAGTTGTAGTTTATGTTAGATTTCATATCCGATTTAAGAATTTTTTATTTTTTTATTTTTTAAAAAAAATAATAAATAAAAATGACTAGATCCTGGCTATTTTTTCTATTTTCTCTTATTTAAACTCAAAACCTTTCAAACTATCAATCATATACCAAACCAATCCTTTTACAAATCCAACTTCACAACTGTTTTTATAATCCATCAATATTGTAAAAACAAACAATATTATTATATTTATTATATAATTACTATTTCCTAATTTTAGAATACTAGAATCAAATAATATATATATTTTCTATTGATACCTTAATTATGTATTACTAATAAAAGAAGAGAATTTTTTTTATAATCAAATACATTATGTGAAAACCATTAAATTCATTAATTTATCACTTATTTAGAAATCTTGGTTTTTTTCTTTTTGTTTTTTCCTTTTTACCGATTTATATGTTTTGTTTTTGTTCTAATTTTTTATTTTTCTTACAACCTTATATGTGAATTTTGTGAACTAGATTAAGGTCTGATTCTAGAGTTAGAGAGAGCAAGACGATAATTTTGTGAACTATATTAAAGTTTATTTCTATAGTCAAAAAACTATTATTTTTAATTATCTAACATTTTCCCCCTTTGATAAACCATGAAAAAGATCAATCGCACGGGTTTGGCTCCATCGTCATGAAAAAAAAAATCATTTTTTTATTAAAAAATTTATGTTTATGATTGTTGTCCAAAAATCATAGATCAATGCAAATTTTGTGAAATCTGGTTGTAATATATCATAAATATGGGAGAGAAAGAGAAACTTGGTGTTGTAGGTAATAATATTTTTTTGAATTTATTTTGGAAGTGAGGGGTAAAATTGGTATTTAAGTGGTCAATAAAAAATTTAAATTTTTAGGTGAGAGATCCAACAAAAAGAGCATGAGATATAGCCTAGTTCTTACTTATTTTGTATCTGTTAACATACTTTTATAGAATATTTTGTTGTGAGATAATTTATATATTAGGTTTTAATTAAACAAATGTAAGGAAATTTTAGATATTTTTATATTTGATCGTGAGAAAAATATCCAGGTCTATTGTTATAAGTCTAATTAATATATATTATGGTTAAATCGGTACACTCATCGATTGTGGAAAGAATTGATATACAATCAAATGAACCTACGAAATAATGATCTAATTGTCTTATACAAAACAAGTAACAAATAACAGAAAGCGTAATGGAACCAAACACACAAGATGATATTTAACGTGGTTCAGATTGTGAATAAATCCTACATCCAAAGAAAGTATACACTCTTTTATATATAAGTAGGTTACAGAAAGATTCTCGAAACACAAAGGACTCAATTACTTTTTGTAACAAAAGATAACATGATTCACAGAACTCTATCTTTAGTGTTTATCTTTCACTTCACTTATCTCTCAAAAGACTTATATTTATTTCACTCTCTCATGAAATATATTCTCACATAAGTATCTATCAATAATTACAATTGTGCCGCATCACATTGTTAATCATGGTAACGTCTTTTAGTTATAGATTTAGGTAAAACCCTAATTCTTCATTAGACGTTATAGATTAAAACTCACTACCCAATGGTTGACATAACTCTTACTCTGTTAATATAGGAAAGCTTAATTAATATAGGAGATGTAGTAAATAGAATACTATGATTTGGCCTAGTGGTGTTATGGTCCCGTGTGTTTCGGATCAGAGTAGTGCGTCTGATCAAATTGCTCCGACCATCTTGCTTCAACCATCCTGCTTCGACCATCATGCATCGACCATCTTGCTTTGACCATCCCGCTTTGGCCAGTCTGCTTTGAGTCAACATATATTTCTTTCGATTCAATGGTCACCAATCTTCTATAGCTTGTGTCAGCCCTTACAATCAGTAGACGTCTCTACAACTAAGTCACGGCTCAAACACCAAAGAGTTTTAAAAGTTCTTGTTTATACATATAACAGAAGCCAACACTCATGTAGTCCTTTGACAATACCTCTTTTGATGAGTTACTTCTTGCCTACACCTAAAAATTCTCGACATAGGCTTATAGTAACTCTAGTATCTATTGCATCCAATGTTTTACTTTTTTGAGACCATCTCATTTGTATGTCACCCTTGTACCAGTCTTATGCAGTTTGTGAGCTTCAAAATTGACAATAATTTAGTCAGAGCATCCAAACGGTTTTCTTCGCTAGCAATCTTAGTCATCTTCACTTGGTCTTTTTCCACCACGTATCTCATGAAATGCAATTTAATGTCTATATCTTTAGCTCGCTCATTGAACTTTGGATTTATCATCAAATGAATAACACTACTTTATCACATAACAAAATCATATCTCAGTCCACACCAGTGAGTTCACTCAATAATTCATTCAACCAAATAGCTTCTTTCATGGATTCTATAGCAACCATATATTCAGCCACCATAGATGATAGCACAACGACATTCTATATGCAAGACTTCCGACTGACCACCTCTTCAAGCATAATAAACAGATAATATGAAATAGACTTTCATGTGCCAAGGTTTCCTGCATAATCGAAGTCCACATACCCGTTCAGCACTGTATCACGCATATCTTTCTTATTATAACACAACTATACATCATCTAAGCCATGCAAGTATCTCTTGTGCCACTTGAGTGCATATCAATGTGGCTTCTTTAGATTTGACATGAATATGTTCCAAACACTTACGGCGTAAGTAATATCAGGTCTCGTTCAAATCATATGATAAATAATGCTACCAATAACATTGGATAAATTATCCCTTACGTATACTTCTCATCTAATGCTCTGGTTGTTGCTTGAGTGGTATTGAGTTTGAATTGGGAACCAGTGAGAGTTTCAACCGATTTGATTCTGACATCAAGAATTTCCTTAAGTTTATATATATATATATAAGAATATATATATATATATATATATATATATATATCCCTTCATTATGTTCCTCTTGATCTCAATACCAAGTATTAGCCTCTCTCATATCCTTCATCTCAAGCTATTCTTTCAGTCAAGTCTTTACCGCTTCAAAATTCTTCTGATTTTTAAAATTTATCAGTATGTCATCTACGTAAAATATTAATTGGTCTTGTATCTTTATGTTTGTTTCCTTATTCCAATAGACACAATTTTTGTAACACTTGCGAATGTATTTAATGGGTATCTTTAACAAGCATACATAACCATCTTCCCTTTTTTCAAACCTATTCGGGTGGCACATGTAAATTGTCTCTTCCATTTCACTATGCAAGAAGGCAGTAGTAACATCCATGTGATCTAGCTCAAGATCAAATCTAGCAACAATTGACAACAGAACCCTAATAGAATTTTGTGTTACAACCACGAAAATATTTTATTGAGATCGATACCATTCTTTTACGTAAAACCCTTAGCCACAAGCCGAACCTTGTTACTAGGTAACTCAGCACCATAAATAATTGGCTTCCTTTTGAATATCCATTTACTCACAACCATCTTCTGACCCTTCGGCTGCTTCATAAGAACCCAAGTAGTCATCTTCTTAAGATATCCAAGTTTTTCTTTCATGGATGTAAGCCACTTCTCATTATCACTCTACAATTATTTTTTTGGTATTTGTGATCTTTCCCTCATCAATTTATAACTATCATGTTCATTTGGCTCTCCCATCTGATCATCAGAAGTTCTTAGACAAATAGACCCTCAATCTATTTTAGACTCATGCAATGCTTGAACTTCATTTGTATGACCCGAGGCCGAACCAACCTCAAAATTGTCTTCAGCAAAAGCATCACAAACTTTACTTTGTAGATTAGATCCACCAACAATTTCACATCTCTTATCGAAAGTACTAGGTTGAGTCTTCACCACCTTCTTCAATGGAGTATCATCTTCATTGAAAACCATGTCGTTGTTGATTAGTCTGAGTGGATGAAATTCAATTGAAATGAAGCTAGTCATGATCAATATGAAAGATTTGTTGAAAATCTCTACTAATATAGTGTTGTTTGATTATAGTGAGCATATAGATATGACGTAAATCTCTATGCCTCATGTGGTGAACCCAGGCACAACCTGATTAGATTGGACGGATAAATTTCAATTGAGAGAATGTTAAATGTTATTTGTTTGAGATGATAATTTATTTGGTACGACCAAAGTCTCATATCAGTTAGACATGAGAAGCATCAATAGTTATAAGTAAGAAGATATCTTCACTAATGTTAGGCCAATAGGAAGTTGTCCAAAAGCAAAGTTATGCGAACCTTCAGACCCAAAGTTACCAATATCATACTAACGTAAAGATCGGGTTGTTCTTACTTATATACGGAAATTGAATCTATGCATCTCAAATTTTCCAACATGAAACGTATAGATTTACAATAGTGGATGACTGTCATTTTATATATTTCTTACGTGCTAGCATCCCAACTTTTGTTATCTTTACTATGTTATAAATATATCATTCACTTAAAAAAATATGTACTGATAAAAACAAGTAGTATTTCCTCTTTAAGATGAACTTCCTCCCAACAACTTTGGTTTGATATAAAAACTTTTAAAAAAAATTATTGGTTTTCAAATATTCTAATTGTTTTAAATTTTCAAATAAATGGGGAATATGAATTTTTAGTTAAATTTTTAAATACTCAACCAAAAATTTCATCGAAGAAATAAATGTTTTTAAAATTTTCAATTTTTTTTAAAAAAAAAATTGAATATATATATATATATATATATATATATATATAATTGAAAAATTAAAAGTATTTAAATATTGAAGGCCAATTAAAAAGATATTCCCAAAATAATGATTATCTTTCAAATATTAAAATAAAAACCTAACAAAACAAAGAACGAGTGAATAACACATTCAGGTAGTGGTGGCAAACGTTGACAGCACATCCTATCACACCACACATATAACAGTTTTTGGCGTGATGTGGCGTTATGTTACACATTTCACATTGTTACAATGTATCTTGCATGGTGTGACGAGACAGATTCATGTTGTTACATTGTCATGCGTGATAGATTGTCACACATTATAATTTCTTACCGTGTCATATTTAAAAGTTTACCATATTTTTTATACGTTTATTAAAAATTAAATTAAATGCGTTAATCTATTCGAATTTCAATAAATTAATATATGTATATCATAAATGAAATATTTTTTATATTTATTTGATATTTTTTGTAATTATATTTAGTTATTTTAATTTTTTTATTATATTTTATAATAAATAGGTTATTATATCTTCGTAAAACTAGGATCGTACCTGCCATTTTGACCAACAATCTCTTTGTCAATAATATATCTTTTGGTTTCTTAAAGAATGCGTTCATATACCACAATTTTTCCTAACAATACACAGAGTCCACCTACTAACATCTATCCTATTTTGAATAACTAAACGGCTTATTATCCTTTCATAAGGTAATATTGTGCCACCAACTCATGAATTCATATACCCAATGATCGAACTAGCCAAATTTATTCGACCTGACATTCTTATTATAACAACAGTTGCAAATGTTTAAATAAACGATAAGTGTGAATCATTGCTATTAGTATGATTAAAAAAATTAACTAATTTCACAGCTAATTTACTACATATATCCAAATTAGCTCTACTAGATTTACGTCTACCATTAATTATTGACTGCTCATTCTCACCACTTAGTGCATCCACTACCTCATCCAAATTTATAGGCTAATCATCAGCCCATTTCATACGAGGATAAAGAAGGGACGGTAAACGGTTACCACCATATAATGGGTGCATTGGCCTGCAAAATTCATCTACTGAGTCACTTATTAAAAAAACTAAACTTGAAATTATTAATTGTGCCCCTCATTCATAACCCTGAGAGATCATTAATAATTAGACTTCCAATTGTATAAAACTGTTGTACCAATTCAATATACCAATCACGTCTATATATAGCAAGAACTAACCAACTTAATCTTCTCTCACTATCAAGACTATTTAACAAATGTTTTCATACCTCGCACTTCACTAAGTTCCTCATATTCTAAATACATACCATATTAAATATGGACTCCTCATATGGTGTCAGATAGTTGTGAACGTGAACTTCACATTCGTTCTATCTTCAATACTCTCATATTGTACTCCATGAAATGATGAACTTCTCTCGGATCCCGATTTTCTTCTACTCGATGAAGATGTTTCATCGTCACTTCTTTGGATATTCTTAGACTTTCTTGAATCCAATGAAATTTTAAATTATGAAAACAAATATTTAAATTAAAGTGTTTGTGAGAGATGTAAAATAATTGTTGTGATATTGTTCAACAAAAACTATTATATTCATAGATTTTTTTTTTCTGTTCCAAATCAGATATCCAATTTGAAACAAGTTTTAAAAATAAAATTGTTACAAATTGGATATTTGATTTACTGGCCAACCGGAAATTTGGTTGGTCAAATCGGATATCTAATTGGTCATAGCTATATTTTAAAAACAATTGATCAAATTGGATAACCAATTTGATGTGGATTATTATTATTATTATTATTATTATTATTATTATTATTATTATTATTATTATTATTGTTGTTGTTTCTTCTCTATAAATAGAGAAGAAACTTAGTTCTCACTCACCTCTCAAATCATTTCTCAAACACAATTCTTATTGTAAAAGCTCCAAAAAATGTTACTATTAGTTTTACAACATTATTCTTCTAATATATTTTTCTATAATCTTCGATCAAACTTCGCATTCCATCAAATCAATCAACTTTGCTTGTAGAGGATTATAATTGCTGATCTAAGATCTTGGTATTATATTTCCTTTCATTAATTATGATATTGTTTGATATTTGTTGTGATTACTAGTTTTTCATATTTTTTATTAATACAAAATTCTTTAACTTATTTTTCTTAAATTTTTTAAATGGCTTCAAAGCAAAAAAAATGCCTCAATTATTTGTGGTCGTAGGGGTAATTTCCAACCTTGCTCTCTCCCTCCTCACGATCTAAAGTATTTTCATGATGATACGCATGTTCTCGTAGATGGTCTAGAATCCTCAAACTTCGAACCATATTTTCCCCATGGCAGCCCTGGTATCACTAGTAATACTAGCGGTGGTTTGAAATCCATGAAAAAACCTTAGTCGAAATGGGACCAGTTTATTAAGAATGTTGATAATAAATCAGCTAAGTGTGATCATTATTCAAGATCATCTAGTCATACCCTTAGAACTAGAAATTGTGGTACCGGAGGTATGGAAAGACACTTATCGTTGCATAACATTTTCTATCCTTCTAAAATTTATGAAAAAAGGAATACATTCGTAGATTCTCAAACTAGTATTATTTTTGTTTTTATTCAGAATATATATAGGCAAGAAACCATGATATATGTTCTTTGTACTTCACAACCGTTTAGTTTTATCGATAATTAGAGATATGTTAATTGGATGTGTAATGGGGTAAACCCAAGAGCCACACATATCCCACGTAGCTCTATGCGATTAGAAACTTTTCAATATTATTTAAAACAAAAATAAACCATTCATGATACAATATTATCTTTGCCATGAAATGTTTCTCTTACGAGTGATATAGCAACATTTACTGATTTTGATATGTTGTGTCTTAATTTACATTGGATGGATCCTCAATGGATACTCCAAAGAACAATTGTGTCATTTGAAACTATTAATAAACACAACACTGCTATAATTAAATAAAATATTTTTAATATATGAAGATCATGAATCAGAAGACGAAACAAGAAAAAATCAAGATGAATGACATTTGTAATAGAGTTTGTAATATCAGAAGTTCAGTCTGAGAACGTTTGTACAACTCATGGCTCTCATAAGTATAAACTGTGAAAGGCTTAATTCAATAAAAATATAACTTTTATCTTTCAATCTCATTATGTAACAATTTTTTATAACTTTTTACCACTTAAAAAATAAATGAATTATAAGAAGTCATAGTATAATCAAACTATTGATATAATAATTTTATCACTAGTCAATAATGATTAAAATATACCAACAGTTGTAGTATTTATAATCAAATCATAATAACAAAACCATAATAATAATAATAATCCAAATATAATGATAAAAATATAATAACCTTATACTACTTTTAAATCATAATATACAAACTATATATTAATTTGCTTATCAAATAATAAAAACGCTTGTATTAATAATAATATCAAAATATAACAATTTGTAGTATTTATTATCATACTATAATAATAATAATCAAAATCTAATAATAAAACTATAATAACCTTATACTACTTTAAAATTATAATATATAATTTATATAGCAATTTGTTTATCAAATAATGGTGTTTATATAAACATAATATAAAATCGATTGGTGTGACTGTCATTACGTTAACTTTGTCGTGTTCTTGTCATTACGTTAACTTTGTCGTGTTATGTTGTGTGCGTAACGTTATTATGTTACTTCCTCTGTCCCAAGATATATGTCGTTTTAAGGTTATGGACAGATATTAAGGAAAGTAATAATTACTTAATTGTTTTCATAAAAAGTAGAAAAAAAGATGTCTAATTGGTTGACGATTACATATAATATTAAAATTTGCATTGATAAGCAAGAACAACATACATTTTGGGACAAGAAATATTTTCTAGAACATATATATTGGGACGAAGGGAGTATATGTTTTTGTCGTATTCTGTTAAGCGTAATATCCTTATAACTCTGCCGTGATCCTGAAGATTCTTGTCGTGACACACCCCATTTGTTATCTCTATATTTAAGAATGAAAATTTGGAGGAACACTTAATTGGAAGACTTAAAAGATAGCTCAATCGGAAGCTCTTTTAGGTAGCTCGTTTTTGCATTTAAGATAGATTTAAAAAATAAATCTAGTTTTTATTTATATTAGCTGTCACACGAGTTTATTATGTTTAATTTTGTATGAAAACCGTTGTTATATTTTAGTTTTTCATGTTTATCCAATGAAATCAAACAATTTCCTATATTTTTTCGGAGATATAAAATAGTCTTTCATTTTCAACGTAGTTATATTTTTAATCCTAATTTGTTATATTTGGAAGACTAAAATACATTATAAATTATGAGAACGGTTTTAATACAAAACTTGACATTAAAGTGAAATACAGTAATGTTGAAATATGAAAAACCGTCTTAGTATAAAAATACGAAAGTTATATATATCGACTATATTTGCTTTTTAACCACTGCGAAGTCAATAAAATGATAAACGCTAGTCCGGTTCTTGTCATATAGTTTATCTTAATTAGTTGTAGTTTGGTCTTAGTACAAAAATGAAAATAACATAAAAAAAACTGTTTACAACAGTTCATATATATGTCCGAGTATATTTGCTTTTTTAACCTTTAAAATACTATACTTTTCAACGAAAATAAGGCACTTGAAGTCAATGAATAAATAAACCGGTTCTTGTCGCATAGTATATAGTTTATCTTAATTAGTACCAATTAGGTACTGTAGTAAGGTATCGTATATTTCGAGATTTGTATTTGCAAATTCTTATCGAAAGACAAGAAAAAAACGTGAAGACTCGGGGAAAAACCTATAACTTAATACAATTTCTATAATTTGGATACATTAAAGTTCAGGTGCTTCCCCTATCATTGATATCTAGTTTGAAAAATTAGATTGTACTAATTTAAGGCTGCACCACATCACAGTTACGTTTCACGTTTCAAATTTCAAATAATTACATGTACGTGTATGTTTCAAATAATTACATATAATTAAAAAGTCACGTTATCCTTTCAAGAATAATGCCCATCTGTGATTGCTGCACACCAAACCAACCAGTATTTGAGGTAAAAGCATACATATCTAACAGAATTAACTTACTGTAGAATAAACTGTACAAGGAGGGATTTTTTTTGGTGTAATACAAGGAGGGATTTCTGCCACCTAAACAGAAATAAAAAAATAAAAAACCACATTGAGGAACAATCATGGTTACTTCCTAGTAAAGTAATCGAACCAGGAATTAGAGGGTTCGTGAAAACTATTCTTCATCTTCTATCTCGACAATCTGTGCACGCCTCTCAGCTGCTTTCTTCCTAATAAAGAATCCCCACCGCATTGCCGCCTTGATCTTCAGCCACCCCACAACAGCCTTGCCAGAAGGTGCGCGGTCCTCATCAAAGTTCGGCATTGGTGATTGCATAAAGGACGGGAAGGAAAACCCGTATTCTGTTGTATTCATAGAGCCATGACCTCCTAAGCTAAGTAGTCTAAGATATTGTTGCATATCTTCGTTCTCGAGCATCTCATGACTTCGCATGCGGATCTCTTCCTCTGAAAAGAAATTCTCAACTACATTGTCACGGTTGTGCGTCCAGTCGTTATATTGGTTAAGGTTAGGCTGCGTTAAAGGAGGAGCGCCTGGATGATGAAAAGTTGAGGTAGATGGTTCCGACGTACCAAATTGAGGTAAATGGTTTCTCGTATGGGGAGGAGGGTTGCTGATAACATGAGCTTGTGGTCCAAATGAAGCATTGTCAATGTATGCACTAGAACTGGAATTCGGAATCTGGAGGCCGTTCGCGTATCTAACAGCTATATTTTCATTATAACCTGAAATTCGTAAGAAGAAAACAGAACATCAAAACCATCACGTCCACAAGAAATATGTCATAGTCTACAGAACAAAAATGTTCAAGACATTTCTTTAAATGAATGGTCTACAAAATTTTGAAGTTAGACCTTTGTCACTAAGGATATGTTCAATTTCCAAATTTTAAAAGTACATAGGCTGCAAAGTAATATCTCCAATGTGCATACCCGGCAAAAATTCCAGCTACTGTGGTGGACAATTTTAAGGTTATAAAGGAACTATAATTCAGTAGGACAACAAACTATTCTTTTCATCTTATAGTTAGTGCCCTATATATTTGTCTTTTCAAGAAGCAAGTGCGGGTGACGTGCATACCCAGCAAAAACTCCAGCTACTGCGGTGGACTATATTAAGATTACAAACGAACTATGATTCAGTAGGACAACTAGTTATTTTTTCTTTCATCTGAGAATCAGTGTGATATATATGTGTCTTTTCAAGAAGCAAGTGCAAGAGACGTCAATTGTATCATTCTTGAACCAATATGCAACAACAAAATATTTCTATATCCATTGTTTACAATATGGTTTTAAATTACTTATGCAACCCAGCATAAGCTAATATCTACAAGTCTAGCTTAAGAATAGTGTGCCATTACAGCCTAAATGTGTTGATTTACGATATGACTTAGAATAGCAAGACAGCTGTATTTGATTCGACTAAGGAAATCATAAGCAATATGACATATATGCTACCTGCAACTGGATATTCTGAGTGCAACGATGATTGCTCGTTGGGAACTGAAACAGGCAGCTGTGGAAGCTGAATTCGATGGTCTATGGTATTTGAGTAATCAACTGGACTAACGGGTAGATCATTTTCAGGTGCATCTGAGCTTTTACTTTGCTTGAAATTCAAAAGAGATTTGCCGTCATATTCTATAACTTGATTCCAATTCTCATATGCTTTCTTCACTAATGTATCAACATAAACCTGTACAAAGAGTTTTGTCTTAGTTGAAATGAACTGATAAATATACTAGCAATAAAAATCAATGAAGCTACAATAGAAAGGAGGACATAGCATTAAACAATATAGCTAATCAAAACCACCTTCTGGTGGTCGGAAAGAGAATCTGCTGGAAAATACTGTTCCCCGGTAAAAAGGCCACTTAGGGCATAGATATTGTTAAAAACAACACCAATATTTCTCGAATCTTCAGGATAGTAAACATAAAGCTTCCCAGACAGGACACAAGTCTTCGCATGCTCGGCAAGTGCCTCCCACATCTTATTGGACATACCACTTCCAAGAATCTGCAACAAAATAGAAAGAAAATCAGATGTTAAGTTATAAGCATTGCACATTATTATAATAACCAAGTTTGCACTTACATTCCGCAATTTCTGATGATCCCTGACCATTAGTTGCAGGAAGTCTTCAACTGTAAATATCCTAGCACTATTTAGCTTCTTGTGGAAAGCTCCATCCTTGCCAATCTTCTCCAATCTCCAGACATCATCATTTAAAGCAGGCGGATAGTGCTTTTTGTACACTGAAATACATGAGTCAGTCCGACAAATTATTGTAAAATGATCAGAAATATAAAATACACTGCGCAATCTTTCAAAGGAACAAAAAGATCGCAAAAGATTAAAGGAAAACTTACATTCTCCTCTGTGATCTTTCACAATAAAAGCTTCTGTCTTTGCTTCGCGTACACGAATCCCTTCACAATAATCAGATGCAAACTTCAGCCCAAGCCGAAACTTCCTGCTTCTTATCCAACTTGAATTATCGGTGAATATAAGCTCCCCAAGTGTTCCAACACCCTCCTTGAGAGTCACTTGCAAGTCCCCATGCAACAGCGGTCTCTTCCCATCACGCTCTTTCACAACATTGCTTTCGAATTCTTCTTGAGCCCAAGTTTCGTCATCATCCTTGTTGAAATCACCCTCTAGCACAACTACATCAAGCTTTGCAGAAGCTTCAGGTCCTGATGTTACAACATGGCCGGTATTGGCATCAGATAGTACAACGTGGATTGCTGCACCTTGTTCCCCCTCCACTTTTCCTCCAGTAAATAGAGGAAGAGACAACCTGGAGCTAAAGCGTAGCTGCAAGTTTCGTCCATCAGGACCTTCGATTTTTTTCTGTGAAGATCTGCGAAGTCCAGTACTGGAATCATTGATACCACACTAACCAGCTGAATAAATTTATTCTCTAACAGATAATGCAAACATTAATTAAAAAAAGTGAGAAAACCACGTCGTACTACAAAATGATAGCACCAGAATATCTTTGAGAAACAATATGCAGAGTTAGAGACCCTTCGAAATAAACAATTATAAAATAATCATCTGGAGATATCTCACCTTTCATCAAGCCTACTAGGGTTGAAGTTTGCCAAAGCACGCTCCACTTCTTCGCTTACCTAAACCAATTCCCGAAGCAAAAAATAAAAGTGAATCATGAGTGTAGGAAACGGAGGTAAGGTTGAAAGAGAAGAGACACTCTCTTTCACAGCAGTATCAAGTTAGCATATCTCAGTGTTTCAGTCCTAAAATGGTATGGAGAGGGCCACTGAGGTATCTGAAGAAAATCTGATATTGCAGAGTAGGGTCTAAAAACTGACAACACTCCAAGACAATATTAAGATTCATATTGACACGACTGACTTAGCTTGACGCCTTGACCATCAGCAGTTGAACCTAGCAGCTACTGGATCTAATGATTCCACAACCATGAATCAAGGGGAAAAAATAAGGTTGAAACCATACTTTCCAAGATATAGGTAATAATATGAGTTAGTTTTGAGATCCTAGATGCAGGTTCAAGGTCTCCTTACGCTCAAAGAATGTCAGCACCTAACTCCAGCCTAAACTCCTAATACAAAGTGGCTCATCTAGTATCATAATTCTAGTTCGCACACAGTTCCAGGTTTTCGCCAGAAAAAAATATAAGGACCTAGAAGAGATCAAAAGCTTAACATGTCATCTAAACGAGTGGATGAGATAGGAGAAAAAAGATGAATTGAGGAATACAAACATATAAGCGATGAATCTTACAACTCTCCGAAGGATAGGTTCAAAAGACGAGCATAGTTTCTGCAAATGATCCAGCTTGAGTGCTTCAACGATAACACTGCATAGACGATACCATGCCAAAAACAATTCTCAGCACAGGAGACTGAAATTTAACTAAAAATCGCAAAAATCATAAATAAATATCAAAAGTTCAAAATTCAAAAAGAAGAAGATTTGGACCTAGCAAGAGCCGGCCGCTTTCGTTCCGGCTGCTGCTTCTGTTCATCTTCCACTTCCAAACTCCTCTTCCCTCTACTGATACTATTAGTTCTCTCCAAATACCTCTTTTCCCTCTGCATTCTCACTAGTAGAAAGCCTAATTTTCCACAGATCTGCAAAGAATCGTTCAACGCTCCTAAATATTAATCACACAATCAAAATCAACGACACCAAAACTTTAAATTTCGTATTATCAACTTCATCGAAACCCTAAAACGCTATTTCAAACACTATGAACTAGACAGTAGCTGGAAAACGAACGGAGGTAGCGAAAAGCTAGATGAAAAAGATAGAGGCGAAAAAGGAAAGTGAGAAATGAAACATACGAAATAATGATCGTGGTAGTGGTGGTAGGAAGCTTTTCGATGGAGTTTTGTGTTGAGTCAAAGATTTTTGAGTCTTGGTCTCTTCTTCTATCTTTTAGAGAGAGAGAGAGAGAGAGAGAGAGAGAAAGAGTCTACTATGGCGTCTGACTCTGTAGCTTAATCAAAGTGTGTGAGTTTGATGAGGTAGTGATAGGTCCAAGACCACCAGCAAATGACTATAAAGTATAGTCAAATTGGCGGCATTGGCTATTCTTATCTATTTAATGACTAGTGTTCCAGATTCTGGTATTAGTTAATTATGGAATGGGAGTATGACTGTATGAGTATCATGATTCATGAGACTCATGACCCTTGCTTTAAAGAATATTTTTGTACTATCATAAATTTACAATGCAGACAGTATTGTTAAAACGAATAGTATAAAATACATCATCTTTTGTTTTATGGAGGAAGACGAGAAGTAATAAAACTGCGACCGATACATATATAATCAAATTAGGTGATCCACAAACAATCATTGAAAATAAAGACGGATTCCATTTATCAACTACTATATAGGAGTAGTTTACAGTAGACCGAAGACCATATCTAAATATCACCATACCAAAAAAACAAAAAACAAAAACCAAAAACTTTGTTCAGAAAACAGATAAGTCTTCTCTCCTATCATTTTCTACACATATATTTTAAGTTTTTTATAGTTTCTATGCGACCTAAAATTATAAAAGTTAGAACTTTTTTAGATGCCTTTAAATTTATAGATATCTTCAATATTACAATTTGGATTTCACCCGCACTTTAGTTTGAATTTGAAAACTTCAAAATGTAAAAAAAAAAAAAAAAAATTGGCCAATTCTTATTTACTTAAATGGTATCCTGAATTTAATCCCAGACTTGAGTCACCACAACTCCAATCTGAATTTCATTTCTGATTTACCTAAATACTTATACAACAAAAATTACATCACTTAAATAGCAAAGGGGTATTTCCACTAAGCCACTTGTGGTCTCCAATGATGTCGCACGAGCCGAGGCTCGAGACAACAACGCGAAAAAAGAAAATAGAGAATGTTGAGCCGCCAAAAAACTTACGTAGAAAAAATATGCAATGTACCTGCAAAAGAGAGTTTGAAGCACCAAGTATTTATTTCACGGACAAATATTTAGAGGGTGCGACTAACCCCCGACGAGACGCACTACTAACAAAAATTCGGATAAAGGAGCATGGGATGAAAAAAGTTTATGTGGATCACGCAACAAACTTACTATTCATCCCCATTACGGACGGACTGATTTAGGGTAAGCTTGGATTCCTACTCACGATAAAGTAAGCTTTAATTTTTGTAAAATTTTGCTTCTATTGTATGTCTCATAAAGTCTTCTCCCAAAACCTATGGGTAGATTTAGGATAAAGAGGAATTCCGACAACCTATCATCTATGGTGAAAACATATGTAATAAAAGCTCAAACATCAAATATGGAATTCTTGCTAGTTATAAACAACACTCATCTGAATCTAACACACTTGCTTCAAAGAATTCTCTCCCTATTAAAGAGAATTTGGTCCAAAAAATAAAATCAATTATAATGGACACTAATAAAACTCAGCAAAATAATATATCTAATTTTAACATGAGTAAACCAAACTTTATAGAAACTGCAAACGCTGAGGACTCTCTCCTCTCCAAAACTCTCATAAAACTAAATGTTTTAAACTACAATCCAAGTTTTAACAAAACTGTTAGCAATTTGAATAAAGATTCAAAGAAAATCAATAATAACCTTTTAGAATGTGGAAACATCTCTCTATCTAAAAACACTGAATTAAATGAAATTTTTAACAACAAGATCACAGAAGAAAACCAAACTTTAGAATTATGCAGTACATTCTCAATATTCAAAGAAAATTAAAACTTGGAAACCGAAAACAACTCACCTATTATTCAAGTTACTGGCATTATGGGATTATGTGCGGAACGGAAGACGATATCAAAAGGGAATCGGCCCGTAATGGGGATGAATAGTAAGTTTGTTGTTTCTCTCTGATCCACATAGATTTTCCCACCCCATGCCCTTTTACCCCGATTTTTGTTAGTAGTGCATCTGGTTGGGGGTTGGTCACACCCTCTATATATTTGTCCGTGAAATAAATACTTGGTGCTTCAAATTATCTTTTGCAGGCACATTGCATATCTTTTCTACGTAAGTCTTTTGGCTTCTCAACATTCCCTACTTTCCTTTTTTGCGTTGTTGTCTTGGGCCTCGACTTGTGCGGCGTCATTGGAGACCACAAGGTGGCTTAGTGGAAATACCCCTTGAGAATATACTATCCCCTATAGTAGATCTATTTTCTTAATTGTTTCGGGTATGCAGATGTGCTCAATTCTCGGTAATAGAGCCAAAATGGTGAGGTCAAATATCAAATAACAAATAAAACTACAAATATATAGTAAAAAGAAGATAAATTTGACAAGAAAGACAAGAACTTGACAAAATATTCAAAGAGTACTAGTATTTATTTCGTAAGAAGGATTAAAGTTGATATAATTTTATTTTTAAACTATTCACTCTAAGTTTCACATACCCCTCTGAATGATTACATTACTTCATATACAGCAGCCTCAATTTGGTGGTGTGCTAGAGATATGTGTTTATTTTGGTTCAATATTTTCTTGTCTCTTTAGCAATTTATCAAAGTCAGTTACGTCATTTTGACTGTTTTTTCGTATGATGGCAAATTCTTTATGTTTACGGTGTCATGTGCTTTAACTGCATGATGTGAGACAAAATATCTAAACTACTAGCGGTTTTGTGGTAAATAAAACTTGCTCGAAGCTCTCGTGCTTACTTTATGTTCTATGTTATTATGGGCCTGACGTTGAAGCATGGATGACCACAATATAATTAAAAAATTTGTCATAATGGCCTACCTTTGGCTTGTTCATACGATCATTAGGTGATTGACCAACATGATCGAGCTCTTGGTTGCGTCCTAGCGCCCGCCCAAAATAGGTCATATGTTCGGTCATAGTAGCCAAACTTAAGGTCTTGTGCTTGCGCATGACTCATGATCATTGGATGTTTGACCACTATGGCCATGAATTATGGTCGCACCGTAGTGGCGACCATGCTAGATCATGTGTGTGGTCATGGTAGCTAAGCTTGGGGTCGCGTGATTGCACACGTCTTTTGGCGGTTTGACGCTTGGCCACCAAAAACAAGGATCTTGGTCGCGTTGTAGCATACGACTCTGCTAGACTATATAACATAGCCATGATGGCCAAGTATAGCGGTTTTGCATAAGCGCACGTCTCATGGTCGTAAGACACTTGGCCATCGAGGCCAAGCATACTTTTCGTGCTCTAGTACGTGACTAGACTACTCTTATATAGATTGGCCATGATGGCCAAACTTAGGGTTGTTTGTAAGTGCATAACCTCTTATCTTTTTATGTTTGGTCGTGTCTTAGCGCACGATTAGGAAAAACCATAAACTTGCACATGTTGACCAAGTTAGAGGTTGTGCATAGGCACACGACCCTTGATCATTAAATGTTTGGCCATGTGGGCTAAGTCGTGGGGGCACATTCTTGGATAGTTCTCATTTTAAGCAAGTAAGATTCGAGTTTTAGAACTTCACATGATATCATGTTTGCATCCTACCGAGTAGGTATATCATGTCATATCATATATTATTTATATATAAACCCAAAATTATTTAAGAACTAAATTTAAATATTATAATAAAAAAACATTCTGGTATTGATATGTCATATTCGAATCTTTTAAACATAACATAATACTAGTGAGCTCGGTTTGAGGTTGGAACAGAAGAACACAGTTGGCACATAATGAAATAAGTAAAATATAAAAACAAGTATTATAGAATATAATATTTCTTCGAAGAAATTTTGGTATTCTCCCGTACTTGAAGAATACCAAATATTGCGGACTAACATATAACAGGTTGGATAATATCGAGATCGTAGGCTATTTCGATTAAGATTTTGCGAGATGTGTAAATACCAGAAAGTCTAGCATTAGATATGTATTCATTCCGGCTTGAGGTGTTATATCATAGAGAACTAAAAATTAGAATTTTATCGCTACTTTGTCTATGGAAGCATGGTATATGCTTTACGATATCATCCCATATACTATGGTTAAGAATTTTATCACAAGTTTACATACAGTGGAAGAAAATAAACCGTCTCTCCCAATTTATTGTGATAACAATTTAACTGTCATTTCTCTAATGAAAACAGTAGCGCTAACAAGTCTAAGCGCATATATATATATATATATATATATATATATATATATATATATATATTAATTTTTGTTGCATTAAGGAATGAATTCAGAACGATTAAATAAAGATGAAGTATATTAATATACACTTCATGGTTGCAGATCTGTTTACTAAGGCATTGCCATCCGTCTTTAAGGAGCACATGATTCGCATGATTATCCTTAGTGAGGGTATCTAGGTTCAATGGGAGTGATATTGTTTCCAGATTGTATTATCACTTTAGACCATAAGTATAAATTTTTAGTTTATGATATAATGATTCAGTTTTATTACTTTTATTGTATGAACAAAACTAAATGATCTTAGTTCAACAGAAGAAGTTGAGTAGCTGATACGTGTTGATTACTTGGTTGTGGCATACTATCATGTCACATTCATTGAGAGTTCATGGTTCACCAATGCAGTACTTAGCAATGCGATTTATTGTACAACCATTTCGCATTATGATTCGTAGTGGAACTCTTTAGTATGTTGTTAGTTATCCTCTCACATGAATAAATATTTGTATAATATTTATGAACAAAAACGTCATATAAGGCATAATTCAGATGAATACATTTTTGGTAGCTCCGAGCTACGAGATGAAGCAAGCAGCGGAAAACTCAAATTAAGAAAGACAAAAACATAAAAGATGGATAATCTCTAACCCTAGGTAGGTCAGAGTAGAAGAGACTTTAGAGAAAACAAAAATTCTATTCAAAAAAGTCTGAGACAAAACTAAGGTTTGAGAGCCTTTTATAAAAGTGCTTGAAACCCTAGCCCAAAATTACAGTTTGTTCCTTATGAAATAAAATAAAGTCCATCCCAATTTCAAAGCGATTGGAGCTCGTTAAGTATTTTAATAAAATACAACAAAAATAGGAAAATGTATAAAATTTACGAAAACAACAAAAAGAGGACTTAAACGATAGAATTTAGAGCCTGAACTTCCTCACAACGCGATGCTTCCAAATATCGTTGGGCTTCTCGACGCATTCGATTTGAGTGGTCGCATCGCCTAATTCGGATACATGGCCCCAAATGAAGCTCGTTTCCGTTTGTCCAAAAGGGCCATATAGCCATGGGCCCGTGCAACCACATCAATTTTAGTACACATGAATTATTCAAGTGGGAGATTGTAAGAAAATCATATATCAGAATGTCTCATGATGTGTAATTTAGGTATCCATTAATGTTGTTACGAGTCTAATTAAACAAAAATTAATCAATTAGGAATATAGGACTTACAAATAATCATATTATTATTATTTAATATTATAGTGAGATAAATAATATGTGGATACTGGTTGTAGTAAAGTGTACTTAGAGTGAGGATATTTTAACCCAACAATTTTTATAAGGATATTAATTATTGGGGGCTTAAGTGTAATAAAAACTAAGGTTGTATGTGATAAATTGTATTGTTGAAAGATGATATTTAAACTATTTTTTAAAAAAGGGGGTTGTAATACAATTTACCCGTTTGTATAACTGATTCAGTTATAAAAAGTCTGACACTCCTATAAATAAGACGTGAGGTGATGAATCAAACACAATATTTTTCATTAGTCTTACACTAAATTGTAAACTACTTTCTCTCTGTACAATTCTGTTCTCTCTATTACTTTCTTTCTCTAGAAATATAATTGTAAATTCAATAAATGGTGACCATATTACAATATCTATTCGATTGGTACCTTGATTTCACGTCAAAACTAGAAATTGTAGAATTCTTGCTCATTTATATCATTTTAGATCAATATGGAACCAGGAAATGAAGCTGATCCAACAGTTCGAAAAGCTATTGAAACTTTGAGATTGATTTACATAGGGAATAAAGTAATGAAGATGTTCAAATTTCGGTACAACAAGGTCATTCTAATATTGAAGTTCGGATGAATCAGTTGTTGGACAAAATACCAACACTGAATGACAAACATGTTCAAAGAGAACAACATATTCAGTCAGGTAGGCTAAAATCCAAGGTATGAAAAGTTGAAGAGAAATACGAGCTGGAAAATCAATTTGATAGATCATATACAACTCATCAGTTTTGAAGCAGTCGAAAGAAAACATATCTTAAGTTTGATAAAGAACAACGTACTTCGCGAAAACAAAAGAAAAATAAACACAAGTATATCACATCTAGTGATGATGAATTTGATAGCTCGGAATCCGAGGAATCATCATCTAAACAAAATACGTACCAGGTTTCTTTGAAATAAGAAAGAGGTCGGCATCGAAAATTGCGTAAGGCATATAAACCAAAAAGAGACAATGAACCTCATTATTTGAGGGAAACTAAATGGTGTGAAAGGACTGCATCTAACTAATACACAAGTGTAGCTGATCAGAATTTGTTTGCTAATATGGTAACAAGAAGAGATGACGAGTATATATAATGAGTGGACTGGAGAAATTCTCATTTAATAGCTCAGATTAGGTCCATTACTCTTCCGAAGCGCTTTGATATGTCCAAGGTCAAAAAATTCGATGGGATGTAAGATCCTGATTATCATATTGAACAATTCAAGAACTATATGATGAACTTCGACGATGATGGCAAGCTGGTATGTAGAGCTGTTTCTCAGACCTTCAAGGCCATTGCATTGAAGTGGTATAATAGGATTCTGAAGGGATCTACTACCAACTTTAGGTATTTGTACACAGCTTTCTGACAATAGTTTGTGGGAAGCAAAGAGATGCGTGCAAATGAAGATACTATAATATAATGTAAGAAAATTATGGGAGAGAAATTGAAGGATTATACAAATCATTTTGTGCTAACAAAAACATGATTGGATAATTCAGAATAGTTGGTTGTTATGGCTGCATTTCGATAAGGGTTGTTACCAAGAGATTTGGCAAAAAAAACGAAAAATATGAAAGCATTAACTTTTGTGGCTTTAATGGCTCAAGCGGAATATCAGATTAAGGAATCTAAAAAAGTTAGAGGTGAACTTGATTTTGTGTAGAAAAATTTGGGCCAAATATCTACTAATCCAAGCTATCGCCCACCTTCATGTTCGAGGACAAATTAAAATTTACCTCTTCGAACATGAGGAGTTCATTTTCAAGTCACAACAAACAATCAACATTACATGTCAAGACCAAATCATTGGATAAGGCCAAAGTATTATGCTAACTTGACTAGGAATATTGTTATTATTTACGAGAAGTCCAAAGGTCGTGTAAGCTTTAAAAATCCAGATAAACAAACCAAAAGAAGAGCGTAATAATAGGTTTTGCAAGTATCATAATGATATTGGGCATGAAACTGTTGATTATATAACTTTAAAGCAAGAGATACAAGTTTTAATAAAGAATGGAAAATTGGCAGCTTTCGTCAAAGGGAAAAGCAGTAGATCAAACATTCCAAGCTCATCAACACAACAAACTGCTAGTCCGAATTCGAAGCAGACCCAGATCGATTAATTTTGATGGCTGTGAATGAACCAGTCAATGACGAGTTCGAAGCTTATGCGATTATTTTAAATATGTAGCAATCTTTGGGGGAGTTCCCATGTCTAGTAATACTAACAGTTCTAGGAAAATGAACATCTTCAGTTTGGAAACTCAGGTAGAAGGAAGGATGTCTACTCATTAATATGGCAAACACGGTACTCCTTTTATTTTTCTCGATGAGGATGATTTAAGGGGAATAACAGGTCCTCATGAGGTTGTAGTGGTTATAGGGGAAGATAGATATGGAACTAAAAATTCGACATGTTTTGATAGATACATGAAGTTCTGCAAATGTGTTATCAGAGTATATTTTTTCTAATGAGAAACCTTTACGAATATGAACATTGTTGTCTCCTTCTTTGCGTTATCAGTTGTTATAATTTTTGCTTGATAATTTGGTTATTTACACCTAGAAAATAGAGAATGTAATAGGAGTTCCATCTGAAATAATATGTCATAGCCTAGCTAT
Source organism: Limnanthes douglasii subsp. nivea (assembly GCA_036936605.1). Classification (NCBI taxonomy): domain Eukaryota; kingdom Viridiplantae; phylum Streptophyta; class Magnoliopsida; order Brassicales; family Limnanthaceae; genus Limnanthes; species Limnanthes douglasii. Next base: position 313,256,298 of record JAUPFV010000002.1, read on the forward strand.
AAATCCGAGAATAAAGCCTGCATTCAGAAGAGACAAACCTTTTCTATAGAAAAATCATAAGATATTTGGCAAGAGGTGGATCGTCTCTCTCGGGTCGGACATATTCGGGAGGCACAATATCTTTTATTGCCCGTGCTAGTCAAAAAGAAGAATGAAAAGTGGAGAATGTGTATTTACTTCACAGATTTGAATCAAGAATATCCTAAATATGTATATCATGTCCCTCGAATAGATCAGCTGGTTGATTTTACTTTAGAGAATAAAAATCTCTCTTTTATGGATGCTTTTGCAGGTAATAATCATATTCAAATGGATCCAAAAGATCAAGAAAGTACTACATTCATTACTGATTGAGGATTTCATTGTTATATAGTCATGCCGTTTGGGTTGAAGAATGCTGGAGCGACATATCAAAGGTTGGTAAATAAGGCTTTTGCTCCTCAGATTGGAAGGAATATTGAGGTATGCATTGATGACATGTTGGTTAAAATCCCGACAGATGGTGAACACCTGAAGGATTTAGAGGAGACCTTTTTAAATTGAAGGGTCATCCATTTGAAGCTGAATCTTGAAAAATGTACTTTTGGTATCCGATCAACGAATTTTTTAGGGTATATCATTAGTGAAAAAAGGATAGAAGCATATCTTGAGCAGTTGTAGGCTTTGGTTTTAATGGCATCGCCTCGACTATAAAAGAAGTGCAAGTCTTGACAGGAAGGTTAGTTGCACTTAATCGATTTATTTCAAAGATTTCTGATAAATGTTACCTTTTTCCCAGTGTTATGAAGACCCAAAGAGTTTGAATGGACACCAGATTGTGAAGTAGTTTTTTTAAATAATTAAAGAGCTTTTGTTGTCACCAGAGATTTTGTCTAAGCCTCAAATTGGAGATAAGCTGTTTTTATATATATCAGTGTCTGATTTTTTTGTAAGCGTTGTTTTGATATGTGAAGAAAAGGAAGTTTCAAATCCAATCTATTATGTTAGTAAAAGTTTGTTGGCATCAGAGAAAAGGTATTTTAAACTTGAAAAATTGGCTTTGGCTTTAGTGGTAGTTGCTAGGAAAGTGTGTCCTTATTTTCAAGCTCACATCATTATAGTTCGAACTTCTTTCCCACTAAATAATGTGTTACAACGACCAGACATTTATGGTAGAATGACTAAATGGTCAGTAGAATTGGGAGATTTTAACATCATTTTTGCTCATCGAGCGGCTATTAAAGCTAAAGCTTTAGCTGATTTTATGGTCAAATTTTATTCGATCCGATCATATGAATGGAAAAATAAAGTGATTTTGCCAGAAACTTCGATGTAGGTGGTTCGAACTGATGGTGGCTCTAGCATATTGGGATGTAGTACAGAGGTTCAACTAGTTTCTCATTTTAGGGAGGTAATGTATTAAGATATTTGGTTGGTTTTCACGCATCGATTAATGAGGCTGAGTATGAGGCTGTGTTAGCTGGTTTAAGGCTTGCAAATATATACGGAGCAACAATAATTCATTTAGAAATATATTCACAACTAGTGGCAAATCATATGACATGTGTATCTGAGGCCAAGAAAGATCAATTAATTTTGTATCTACACGACCTTCAAAATTTATCTCTTTTGTTTGATAAAGTGTTTGTAAAGCATATTAATCGAGGAGATAATACAGTTGCTGATTCTTTGGCAATAATTTCTTATATAGAAGAATATCCATGGATACTATTACAAAAGATTCCTTCGATTTTAACACGTTCAGAATAATCAAAATATGTTAAAGAAGTATTTTTTACTCCAGACATAATTCAAAGTGATTGGAAGTCTGATATCCTCAATTTTTTACTAAGAGGTACGTTACCTCATGATGCACAGTTGGCTAAAAATTTAAGGTACAATGCCCATGGTCATGTTGTATTAGATGGAGGCTTATACAAAAATTCTTTAAGTAGACCATTGAAGCGTTGTTTGCGTAGGCAATAATCTCAAGAGATTTTATCTAAGTTGCATGATGGTGAAGGTTCATATCACTGTGGGTTTAGTCTTTGACGCACATGGTTTTGTTGGCAGGTTATTATTAGCCTTCAACTATGAATGATGCTAAGGTCTTAGATTGAGACTGTGATATTTTTCAACACTTTATAAATTCTATTTACAAACTAACAGTACCGCCCACTTCCATATCGAAAGCTATCATTTTTTATAGATAAGGAATAGATATGGTAGGGTCGTTGCCTATGGCCTGTGGAGGACGTCATATGATATTAGTGGCGGTAGATTACTTTTTGAAGTGGGCTGAAGCTGGACCATTATCTAGTACAAAAGCCAAGGATGTTATTAAGTTCATTGTGAATAATATTTGTTGCCGCTATGGAGTTCCTCATAAAATTACCACAGATAATAGTCATCAATTTAACAACAAAGGAATAACTTCTTTTTGCGCTTCGACGGGTATCCTGTAGTGTTTTATACACCTTTCTATCCCCAAGCAAACGGTCAAGTAGAGGTAACTAATAGATCTATTATGGAGGATTTGAAGAAAACTTTAACAGGTGTTGCAGGGAAATGACCTAACTATTTGCAAGAGGTGTTGTGGGCTTATCGTACAACTCCTACAGAGGCCGCTTAAGAAACACATTTTTCCTTGGTGTATGATATGGATGTTGTTGGCTCTGTAGAGTCTACTTTACCTTCTTATATAGTACTTCATTATTCCAAAGATATAAATAAAGAGGCAAAAAGAACGAACCTAGACTTGATCGAAGAGAAAAGAGTTGGAGCTCATTTCAATATGACTCATTATCAAACTTTGATGAGGAGTCGATATAATTTGAAGGTGAAAAAAGGGATTTTAAAGTAGGTGACAAAGTTTTAAGGAAATTATTCCTCCATACAAAGGACAAGTGACTTGGAAATATGGCCCCGAATTGGGAGGGTCCTTATGTGGTAATCGAGCGAATAAAGTCGGGCACATATTGCCATTGTGATGAACAAGGCAAATTATTAACATTATTGAAATATAGAACATTTAAAGCTATATTGGGAGCAGTTTTTTCTTTTTAAACTTTTTTTTAAAATAATTGACATACTGTTTCATATCGTGTTAACCTAATATGGTTTTAATGTGTCATGTATATATTTGAGAATATAATTAAAAAAAAATTGGGTCAATGGTTGTTTTAAATACAAGTATTTATATTATCTTGGCAATTTTTCAAAGGATGATCATCTTTGAAGTTGTTAACCAAGAGTAACTAATCATCGTTGAGGTGTTATGCTCTTTAAACGCAATAATTATATTCGATGTGCTACGTAATCTAACGCATTAATTATATTTGAGGTGCTACATTCTTTAAACACACTAATGATATTCGATGTGCTACGTTCTTTAAACACACTAATTGTATTCGAGGTGCTAACATTCTCTAAACGCCCTGGTTATATTTGAGGTGCTAACATTTTCTAAATGCACTACGTTTATTTAAGATATTACAAATTCATTTATGATATATATTAGAGTTCGAGGTAATAATTACTTGTTAATAAAATAAATAGTATTCATGATATGATAAAAGTTAGCAAATAAATATAAAAAAAGGAAATTATTTGTTCATTGAAGTAAATTACCAATCTTACAAAACATGGGTTTGAATTCCAAGAAGTTAAGCATTCAGAATAATGAGTCATTAACAATAAAAGATGACTTCATAATACAAAGACAAAAAAACAACAAATCAGTCATTCGCTTCAGAGTTCTCTTTAGATGAATCTCCCTTTTGCTCAATGGAATCCTTATTTTCTTCTGATTCCGTCTCTTCAGAATAATCAGTTGGTACAGGATCAAAGACTTCACTAGGACGGTTTTCCATGGGGATTAATTACCAAAATCTTGAAAGATTTGCTTTTGCTCCTCGATATTTTTGATTGCAGCAAGGGTGTCCCGTCCACACTGAGTCTCGGCAGTTTTCACAGCAGCTTGTTTTTCTCCTTCAAATGTTGTCTTGAGTGAAGCCATTTCATCAGTCACCTTCTTCTTTTCTTCTTCATTTTTGTTCAAAGAATTTTGAAGAGAGACATATTTTTCCTGCTCCGCGGATATCTTTATGGCATGTTTGGTTTTAAGTTCATCTATTTAAGCTTGATGAGAAGTCTTTAGCTCGTTTTTTTTCATCATGAATAAATCTTAGATGACGTTTGAGATGAATGGATCCTTTTATAAATTCTGACCTGTCAGTCTGGAACACATAAAAAAATTCTTCGATTTATTTTCCAAAACTTTCTCTCATCATTTTCTCTCCAGCATCTTTGTTTTTATATCGGACCATATCTTTAGCTATAATTTCCAAATGGCTTCGAGCAGAGTTCACTTTTTTGCACAATATTTTCGCTGATGCTTCAAGATTAGAAAAAGGTTGCAGTGCAAGTAAAAAATCTTCGGATGGCTCTTCGATAGGGATGGACCTCTTATTATTGTAAGGGATGAAAAAAGAAGATGAGACATCCTTGGGAAGATCTAAATTCATAATTTCAGGTAAAAGAGGAGCATTAACCTAATGGTCAAGTTATAGGGGTTACTCTTGGATGTTTTGGACCATCAGATCCATATCCTGGTAAATTTCTTGAAGTTCTTCTGCACCGATGGGCTTTTCAGGAATGAAGTTTTCCTATCTTTGTTGATCTTTCACTGCAGTTTCTTCAGCTTCGGAATGAGGCACTTCTGAGATAACTTCTTCAAAATTCTTTTCTACCCTCTTAGTTGGTGGAGTTTTTGAAGTGCTATTTTTATTATTCTTCGAGGCTACAATTTTATTTCTTTTGAAAGAAGATTCAGCCTCGACTTATTCCTAGATTGTTGGAAGGTTATCTTTATTTGTCTTCATCTTGGTCTTTGTCTCCTTATTTTGTGGCTTCAGATTAGTTGAAGAGTTAGCACCAGATGTACTAGCTGTTTTTTTATTTTTAGTATTTTTTTTACAATAGATGACTTTCAAATGTATTTCGCACCGGTAGAGTGCCCTTACCATCAGGTTATATCAATATCTTCACAACAATCGGCGGGTTTCGTGTTCTATTAAATTTTCTAAGAGAGAAACACCTGAGGAGATCCTCCACGGATGACTATCGATATAGTTTATGGGCATAAACATTGAGAGGAACCCGTTGCCCCATTCATTTTCTGCTTAAGTGGCCAACATGGCAAAAATATATTTCTAATTCTTCATGCGAGTTTGGTATCTCATCGGAATTCCTGCGTGCATTAGCAATACATATGAAAAAATAATATAAGTTGTAAAGAGTAGAAGAAAAGATAAGAGAATTTGTTGTTGTTTCTACAAACAAGATTGAGTCTTGAAGGGTTCTGTTTGGATATTTCCTCCCCATTCTCCCATGCTCCAGATTTGAAGACGAACATTTGGTTCTAGAATTTTTCAGCCTTGAGCAGATCGTCGATTATTTTAAAATCATCCACAAGTGTTAGATAGTTGAAGGGAAATACCGGACCTTTGGATAGACTAGTCATGGCGATGTAGTCTTTGATAGAGAGAGAGAGATATTTGGCTTGGTCTATAAGCCATAATCACTATCAAGAGCGTGAACCATAAATTCAGTATCGCTTGTGTAGGGCAGAGATCCAGAAGTTCGAAGTATTCTACTATCATCGGATCCAGTGCGAACCAAAGAACCTAATTGATGATCTCAAGATAGACCACCAATTCATATGCTCATAATTTAGTGGAGTCTGACCCTCTTTTGGTAGTCGAAGCACTATGTTGTCTGGCATTCCCTATTTCTTCTTTAGATGTCCGACTTGAGCTTCACTATAATAAATATATGGCACATTTTTAGCGTCATGATGTATTCGGGGAGGAGTGGTTTTAAATTCACACTGATTTAGGCAACAACATCCTCAAGAATTTCAATTAGAGCTTTATTTTTCTTTTCTTTTTTCTCTGGTGCCCTCTTCTTTGAAACATCATCTTCAACATCAGATGTAACACCACTTTTTTTAGCCTCGATATTTGAGTTAGTTTCCTCTGAATAAGCTTCTTCCTAAGAAGCTTCTTTTATTGGTTGAGGATGATTCAGGTATAACGCTCGATTTTATTATTGAGTATTCGAGGAAGTTTGTTGTGATTCCAAGTTGGTCTCAACAATCTCTCAAGAGAGAAGAGATGGTGGTGTAGGGTTATTTGTGGTGTTTTGGACAGTGTTTTGTGAAGTTTTATCAGCTTCGAGGTCTCTCATAGCTATGAATGCTTTCTTTTTAACAGGAAGACTTTGGGAGAGATGAACTTTTGACTGAATTCGAGGAGTTTCCTTGCGTAATATTTGAGGTAGATCGGAGTTGATGAGTGATGAATTTTTTTTCTGATTTTCTGTGAGTGGATGAGCTTTGTGTTACTTTGCGGTTCTTTTGAGGAAAAAACATATGTGGAGCCATAAAGTACTGCATAAGAATTTCGAGGAACTTATTGTGAGGAATTTGCTGGTAAGAAGTGTTGAAGTTGTGATGGTGGAGACGATTTTCGAAAAGATTTTGGTGAATGGTTTCTTTCTGGGTTGGATGAACTCTAAAACCCAGGGGAACTTTTATTGGGGTTTAAATTACCATAAATAGTAGTTTTAGTTGAAAATTTAAGAGAGTTGTCTATTACCCATGCAGATTTATATTCAGGAGCCCTCTCATTGATACACAAGTAATCGTAAAAGCCAAAAATTGGGTTTTTAGTAGCTGGGGATTTTTTCATAAACTAATATGAAGAAAAATCTTCAAATTAGTTCATAAAATTTGAAGGTTAGCTGAGAAACATGAGTTTTCTAGCAAAAGTAGCCAAGAAATTGGTTTTTCAGATGAAGTTAACTAAGAAATTGGGTTCTCAAGCGAAGGTAACTGAGAATTCTCTGATGAGAAGGTAATTTTCTCTCAAAAGGTATTTGTGAAACATAAACAATGAGTGATGGATTATTTATAAATGAGATATGAAAGATAAGATGGTTAGAGAAATGGCCAGAGAAGTTGGAGAGGTGATGATGACTATTGGGTTGAAATAGGGAATGTCAAACGATTACTTGTAAAAGGATAACGTGACACCTGTTAGTTGTCAGACTTAATGGCATGCCTAGTGGGTCTTCACATTCTCCTTAGAGTATTCCAAACGTGTCCAACTGTTACGAAAAGGTCAGCTAAAGATTCCATATGTGAATATTCGAAGCATAAACAAAAGATTGAGTGGAACATTTGGACCAGCTTCGAAGAGAACATGAGTATAATTTTATTCGAGGAAGACAAGTATGTGACCTAGCATTTTTAAATCAGTTAAAAAATCGTTTGCATTCGAGGCAAAATCTAAATATGCATTTATTCGAGTGCAACAAATGTTGAAACAAATAATTTTGTTGAGGAGATGTAACGATTTAATCAAAAGCAAATTCGATTTTGGAAATTAACAATTTCCATCTACTATGATTTCGGATGATTACTAGTTCTTATTCATTGTCCTTCATAAGAACTAGGGGGCTTACTGATAAAGATATTAAATATTGGGGGCTTAAATTTAATAAAAGTTATGGTTGTATGTGATAAATTATATAATTAAAAGAGGATATTTAAACTATTTGTAAATATACGGGGTTTCCATGCAAGTTACTCGTTTGTATAACTGATTCAGTTATAGAAGTCTGACACGCCTATAAATAAGACGTGAGGCAATGAATCAAACACAACATTTTTTATTAGTCTTACACAGATTTCTAAACTATTTTCTCTCTCTACAATTCAACTCTCTTTGTTACTTTCATTCTCTAGATAAATAATTGTAAACTTAACAAGTTTAGTATTGGTCTCTAGAAGTTCAAATGAGGTTATGATACCTGACATCGGTGAGTTGATCATGCATTATTGCACGAATAGAAAGTAAGAGATTGACCTAAAGAAAAAATAAAATAGTGTACATTCAATTATGTAAGAGGGGAGAGTTTATGGACTTTTATGAAATTATTAGAATTTCATTATGTTAATATATAAGCCTAAACCTTAACCATAGTTCAGTATGCAAACAATTTGTGTCGTTTTTGTATTATTCTGTTTCCTCTAATTCTGAAATATTGCTTACAGTTTAATTAATGACTTTCAATCATATTTCTTTAAGGGTTGAGTATTTGTGTCGCTCACAAGCTGGTAGAAGACCCATAACATTCATCTACAGTAGTTTCAAATTAGAACTTATCAAGTCTTCCAGTGTAGAAGCTAGAAAATGTGGAGCGATTATGGCTTACAGTAAGTTATTTAATTCATTGTTCTTAATTGTTCCACATAAAGAGAATTATATTCCTTGAATTGAATCAAAGGTATGAATACCCTTGAGTATTATGTATATGTTAGTATGAACATCTATCGAAAAAAGTTTTAAACTGAAAACTTCAAATATAAAGTACAAGCCATTTTCGTGCTCTAGTAGTTATATATGAGAATTACTAGAAAAGAGGCATAAATACCTCGTGGAGTGGTGCTTTCAGATTTTTCAGTATTTTACAAAATTTCTATTCATTCAAAAAATCCCTAAAATCTTTATAACTTTATTTATTTACGTTTTATGTCATTATTTACTCCATGAAGTTTCATAACAAAAAATTTAGTAAAACCTAACAGTTTACTTCACAAAACTTACTAAAATTAACTAAACTCAAAACCAAAACTAAGCAAAACTTGTTTTTTCCAACTTTATATATATAAAAAAAACCATGACGAAATAGAAGAAAAATTTGTTCCTCTACTCTACAGACCAACATAGTCACGAAGGAAGTATACACTTTTTTTTTAATTTATGTTTTAAAAAAGCATATAAAATGCTAGATTTTGACCGACGATAGCGTTCAAATAATGTTTGTCGCCTTCGTCCTGACGAAAAATGATATTTTTTGCCAATGATTATTGTTCTTGTCAAACCATGGCACCCGAGTCATTGTGTCCTCCATGACGTGGCGGACTGGTTAAATAAGTTTCTAAACTTGCAAAAGGTTTGTTTTTGTTCCAAATTAATGTACATGAAATTATTTCATGCGTAATATTTGTCATTTTGCAAGAATATGACATTATCTTCACATAAGTTTATCCATGTAATCATTATATTGCTTCATAAGCCCACCATGTAAATATGAAATATTAATCAATTGTTAGTATCCCATGGGTCCGTAAATACAACATTATTCATATCAGGGTTCCAAATTTAAAATATTAAGAAGAACTATCACGACACCAATAAAACACAAACCATAACATGGTAATCCTTAAACATAACCACATTTTTCTCTCGCACTTAAAGAATTACCCACCCACAATGGAGAATTTAGAGGGTAGCCAAATATATTATGGCATGCCCTAAATTACAAAAAATATATTTTAGTATAGTGGTGAACAACCTTACATTTTTACTCAAGGTCATAGAATTTTCTAGTGCACTCAATTATGATCCTTTTTCCTCTCCTCAATTCCTTATTATTTTTCTTTTTTTCGCCTCTAATTCAAATACTCAAATCACTTACAATCCCTAATTTTTTTTAAGTTATGAAATTGTTGTATGAAATAAGTGAATTTTTTATGTTTTGTTTGGTTTTCATTCATATATGAGTTGAAAAAACAGTATATACATTAAACAATTTGGGTTTCTTTTTGTGATTATATTTGTTTGGACCGATGCACTAACACACTAAGAGAAATAAAAAGAAATGTATATCGGAATATTTGTTCAAAGAGAAATATATATCGAATAAAGGAAATAAAAAAAAGATATATGAGTATTACATATTAATAATTAATTCTATGAAATGGTAAGTGGAGGTATGAGATTCTTGATTTTTATATGGTGTTTGGATTACTCTAAAAGTTTCAGCAACATATAAAAAATTAATTTTTTTATAAATTTTATCTAAGAATGATTTTTATGATTTTATTAATCATATTTAGGTTATTTATTAATGATATTTAAATAATAACTTTTTTATCCTGAATTTACTAACTAGATAATTATATTTAAATGATAAAATTCTATAATAAGACTAAAGTTTAAATAATAAAATGTGTTTTGCAATGAATAATTACTAATTATATTTAAATTTTTAAATGATGTGTTATTAATTTTAGGTTTTTTCATATTAATGAATTTTGTTTGTTTAAGTATATGATTTAATTTGATTTGTTTAAAAGATATTGTACAAGTTTTTTATACATATCCGTAAATTTTCCGCAGTCTTATATATGAATCAATAATAACCTACTTCTGTTCCTTCGTCAAGTGAAGCATTGGTATATTTTTATTATGTAATACTCAAATATTTATTTTTATTAATATTTTTTATATTATATTTGGCATAGTCTTAATTTTAGTTTGGATCCGACCTTGTCTACATATGAAACGAACATCAATTTCAAAATATTGGGTACACATTATACTGAAAAATCATATTTTACTTTATTTTTTTTAGTCTTAGTTGTAGTTTTATGTGGAAAACATTATGTTTAGAGAGAAAATAGAGAGAATGACTAAAATAAAATATGAGCAATTTCACAAAGTGGTTATATTAATACGAGTTTTTTTATAACAAAGATAAAAATGTCAATATTAATTTCACGATGGTAGTTTACGGTTTTTTTCCAAACTTCAATTCGAAAGATACAGATTTTTTAGAAAAAATATAAAAAATATTGGTTAAAAAATAAGAAGTTGTTACTTGATGAATCAAATGTGTATTCATGTATTATTTAAACAATTAGAGATGGAGTTAAAATTCAATAGGTTGAAGAAATGAATATTAAATAAATAATAACAGTAAAATTTGATCTCTCATAATTTAGAGAAATTATGAGTAAATTAATATATTCAACTTAAAATTATAAAGAGCAAATTTTTTAATTTATACAATCAAAGTTCGAGTTTGTTTTTTTTGGTTATATAGTATTGAAATTTTATTTTTAAAAAAAATTATAATATATTTTGGTGACTTTATTTTTTTAACTGGAAAAGAAAGTGAAAGAAATTATTTTATCTCAAACGAAAAAAAAACGAAAAAAAAAACGAAAAAAAAAACGAAAAAAAAAACGAAAAAAAAAACGAAAAAAAAAACGAAAAAAAAAACGAAAAAAAAAACGAAAAAAAAACGAAAAAAAAAACGAAAAAAAAAAACGAAAAAAAAAAACGAAAAAAAAAACGAAAAAAAAACATAAAAAAAACGAAAAAAAAAAACAATACCCTTATAAAGAGATATTTATATAATTTAATTTTAAAATAAAACATTTGTAACTCTTTTGCAAAGCCATCTCATTTTTGTTACGATTTTTATTTCATTAAAATTATATAATTTCTAAGGAGACTTATCGTTTAAAGATCTATTTTTTTTAAATGATTTTTTATTTAATATACCCTACTATACAAAATTTAGTAAACAATTTTTCTTTCTTTCTATTTTAATTTTAAATTTTAAATTTTAAAGGTTGTTATCGTTTAAACCGTAACTCTAGAGGAAAAAAATCCGAAAATATCATTAGTTTTGTTTTTTAAGATGAACAAAACTAGTACTACTCATTAGATGTTTTGATTTTTTTTTAAATATATATTTTGCAAGTGTTTCTCAATATAAGTTTTCGAATCTAGCAAAACAAAGAAGGTTTCACATCTAGCAAAACAAAGAGGTTTCTCATCTAGCAAAACAAAGAAGGTTTCACATCTAGCAAAACAAAGAGGTTTCTCATCTAGCAAAACAAAGAAGGTTTCGCATCTAGTAAAACAAAAAAAAATCATCTAGCAAAATAAAAACGATTTCATATCTATCAAATAAAGAAGGTTTCGAATCTAGCAAAATAAATAAGGTTTCGCGTCTATCAAAATAAAGAAGGTTTCATATCTATTGAACAAAGAAGGTTGCGCATGTATCAGAACAAACAAGGTTGTGCATCTTTTTCGTTTATCCTATAAATTAAAAAACTTTAAAAGTCTGTATGTCTTAAATAGTAACTCAGAAAAAAAAACCGAAAATACTGTTGGTTTTGTTTTTTTAAGACAAACAAAACCAGTACCATTCATGATATGTTTTAAAAAAAATCTAAAAATAAAATAAAATAAGTATTAAAGTAAACACAACCCTTTTTTATTTAGTTCACTGAACTCACACGTACTTCTTTAACTGAAGGTGTTATTCCATGATTATCTGCATCAATCAATCACGGAAACCATAAACAAAGTTCATAAACTCGCTGATTAAAGCAAACAAATAAATAAGATCGCACTGGTATGAGAAAGCATTCTTAGTCTAAGCGATCATGACTGATTTGAGCCATCAACGACAGATTCGAAGCCAAAACTCTAATCATCCGACCCCGTTTCAACTCAATACAGAGAGATACGTATTCGAAAGAGGACCGGATAAAGAGCTTATGCACAACTAAGAGAATCAAAACTAAAACGGATCTTTCTCAGATACGATCCAGTGTATCGATTACATGTAATGAGTAAGGGTATTTAGGCAATTAGCGAATCTTAAATGGTAAATATTTGACTAAAACGGGTATTTCTCAGATAAACATAAAAATAAGATAGATAATAGCTAGGGTTTGGGGTCTTAAATTATACTTAATCCTTTCTAAAAATATTCAAAATCATTATATATGGTATCAAAATTGTTAGTTTTTCGTGTGAAAAGATTTTGTTTTATCATTTTCTTTGAATCTATCATAATAATTTTTAAAAATCATTTACATTATTTTATCAAACTCACACTAACTATTTAATATAATTCGGTCTGGTTTTGAAAATCGTATATTGAAATAAAATAAAAAATTTAAGAGGAAATTTGTCCATTTTTAAACAATATAAACTTTTATTAATAGAAAGGACCCAAAATTAGAGTTTCACAAAGTTTATGACCAAATTGCAAAATGTTTAAAAACAAAGAGGCACAAAAAACATCCCTCCAAAAATTTCAGAACAATTGACGAAAAAGAATACTTCAACAATTGGAGTCGATGGCCTTATGATACTCGACCTTCATTATTGGAATTGCAATCTTTGATTTGAGTACACCTACTGCTATAACCGAATTCAAAACACCGAGCAAAATTTCATATAGAACTTCATACATTTCCTGAAATCTGTATATCTTCCTCACCTTGAAACCTTAGAACTTTCACATCATTCAGTCAAGCAATCGAAGACCAAAAGAAACAGAGCAGAGCAGAGACTACTCCATGTTTAAGTAGCCCAGTCCTAAACTTTCTAAGAGCACGATGATCATTAGTTCGTTTGGAGCATTACTATGGCTGCATTTCAGGTTTTGCTTGTTATTAGGAGTATACTTCGCAATCCAGTCAATAGCGTGATTTTGAATTCTGGAGATATGTCTTATGAACATTTTGAGATGAATAAGATTTCAGCAAATAGCAATGGTAGAATCAGGATACCAGACAACATTACCCTCGGCAAGAAGGTTGATAAGAACAAGGCTATCAGTTTCAATATCTACTTCTGTCCAATTGTATTGCTTGCAAAGAATCAGGCCTTCAACAACGCTCTGAATTCAGCAATTAAAAGAGTCAATTTGCCAAATAAAACTCCAACACTGATGAGAATGTCTTCGTGTGAATTCCTTACCAAAACGCCTTTACTGGACTCGCCATCATGATTAAAAGCACCATCAAAATCCAAACTGGAATTTTTCTCCATGTTTTAAGATATTCTGTTTTGAATAGATTTACCTTCTAATAGATTTACATTCTAGAGCAGAACCTGTATTCAAAGCTTTGTACCAATGTTTACTAGTAATTTTGTTAAACATAAAATACCATTAATCACTCTGATTTCCAAGTCGCACTCTAACATAATAATATCTTGATTTAAATTTCGAATGGTTTCTGTTAAAGAAATTTTATCCATAAACAAACTGTCTTATCTTCGAATTGAGAGGAAAATGTCAAAATATTATCTGGTAAGATAATATTCAACGGTTAACTCGATGCGTTTTACCTTTTAATTATGATATGTTATTAACCTATTTGTTAGTTAGATAAGTTTTTATTAGGGGTGAGCAAAAACCGAAAAAAATCGAACCGACCGACCAAACCAACCCGAAATTTTTCGGTTTAGTCGGTCTAAAAATAATAATATTCGGTTTCGGTTTTAAAATTTCAAACCGAAAAACATTCGGTCGGTTTTTACCGAAACCGACCGAAGTTATATATAGTTGTATACCACTTACCACTAATTAATCTCTTGTCCTAGTGGTCCTAGTTTTAATATTTAAACTGCTTGTGCCTTGGATGGCATGGGTTCGAACCCTACGAAAGACGAATTAAGTCGTATCTTTTCGGACAAAATGTCTTCTGTTTCTTCTGTTTCTGTTTTATATATTAAAGTAGTATATTTAATTTTTTTTATGTATTTTTTTTATACAATATTTCTCGTTTCTGTTTTATATATTAAAGTAGTATATTTAATTTTTTTTATGTATTTTCTTTATACAATATATTTTTTTATTTGTTACACTTATATAACAATATTATTATAGTATTTATTATATTAAAATTATAACTATAAATTTATTATTATAAATATAAAAAATTAATAATTAGTTTACATTATAATCTTTTTTGCAACTTTTTTTTACATTCTTCAACTAAAAAAATAATTTGAAAAAACCGGATCGAACCGCACCGACCGAACCGACCGAACCGCATCGAACCGCACCGAACCGCACCGACCGGACCGAACCGCACCTCTGTTAAAACCGAAAAACCGACCGAAACCGACCGAAACCAAAAAAACCGAAACCGAAAAAAACCGATTTTTTTATTACTAAATCGGTTTAATAATATACAAACCGAATTATTTCGGTTCGGTTTAAAAATTTATAAAAAAACCGACCGAACCGACCGAATCCACCCCTAGTTTTTATATTAATTTTAAACTTATAATTTATTACTATTTTAGTATCGTTTATTTATGTACACAATAGCCATCGATGGCTCCAATATAAAATTATTTGTTACTCAGATCAAAGCCATTATACAATAAAATAGAACAAAATTACTCGGTGTTTAACATAAACAATTACAATCAAAATCTTCAACCAGCAGGGTTCCCTAGTTGTGGTGGGTAAATAGATGAAGTCTTGCATAGATTTTGAGGAGTAGCAGTTTACATATTTGAGGAGATGTACATGGACCGCACATAAGATAGATCACATTACCAAGAGGCCTCATGTATATATCATCTTCACGCAGCATCCGGATTAGAGACTGCGCGTATAGTGACCCATACCTAAATCAAGGATACAAAACTAAGACTATGTTTCCATTTATATGATAAAGATAAGATATATCAACATGTTTGATAAAAAGATACCCGGCATTAGAGCCATTGGCTTTTAGCTCAAGAGCACACAGAGTTCCTATTGAAATCACTCTTTCGATAGACGGATGCGATGATATTAGTTGCACCACTTCTATATCCCATAGCTGCAACCATTTGTGTAACAGCAATATTACATTTTAATGCTGAAATGACAAGATATGTTTTCGGCGACATTCATACCTCTTTAAGGAAGCTTCCTTGTGAATCGAGATTATGGTTTGTCAGCGGATCAGTAAACCATTTGATGGAATTAACAGCTGCTGTGCACCCCATGGCGTGAGCCGAGTAGGAATGTCCGTGTAAAAGGGCTTTGAGCTGAAACCAGAATCGCTTTGATGAGGCGGGTAGTTTTTATACGGTTAGAAGCGCAAAACGTCTTGTTCAAAATAGATAATACACAATGGAAAATTTTCCAAATTACTCAAGACAAGCTCAAAATTTAATTCCAGATTAGAGGGATAGACTTAAGGACAAGTTTCAGGACAAGTAAGCATCAACAAATTACCAATTTGCGTTATATGCTTCCTACATGGTCTAAATCTGCCTTATATCTTACATTTTATTTTCGTCTGTTATCATAACTATCTATTCATTATAAAATAAAAAAGAAGGCTAAGTGAGCCAGTGTGTTATAAGATAATCAACAAATTTATAGGAATTCTTAGCCAGCAACTATATTGAGAACAGACGTGGCTAAAAACTTGAATACAATAAATATTTTCGCTTAAAGTTAAATAACCCAACATGTTGATTATAAGCAATGCAATCGCATAGAAATTTTTATTGAAGAATCAAACAAACTCAATTTCTGTTAGTCTTAGAGAATGCTATCACCTTTGAGTCACCGGTAAATGAATCAAACACATCCTCTGTGGCAACAGTGGCAGCCAAGGGAATGACCCCACCCGTCATTAGCTTTGCAAAGCAAGCTATGTCTGGTAGACAATGAAGGAGTTCGGCTGCAGTCTGGTACAAATATGATGAAATTTTACAGAAAGATTATAATTATTTACAGAAAAATAAAAACCAAAAAAGAAAAGAAATAATAACAAGCAAGCAGCTCCAACCTACCTCCACCCCAAGTCGCCAAAAACCAGTAAAAACTTCATCGAAAATAATTGGAATTCTTCTGCTTCGGCACTCAGTGACAAGTAGCCTCTGGTAGAGTGGATCAACCATATGCATGCCTCCAGCCCCATGTATAACTACAGTTGACAGCCATCCAAGAAATGAGATCCAAGCTTAATTTACATCTTAGATAAAAGAAGGCAATCAATGTGCATTCTGACCTAAAATAACTAAGCTTAATTTCATGTTCTTAGGTGTGCACTAAAGATACAGTGCTGAACTTGAAACAACGACTATACGTCTGCTATATCGTATAGCTAGGGAAGCAACAATAAAGAAAATTAACTGATGAATGAAAATGACATAAGTTGAAATATGCATGCCTGGTTCAATTATCAGCGCTCCAATACGATTTTTCCCTTTTGATTCGGTGTAGTGAGACAGTTGATGTGATATATATGATGAATAAATTCCAGCAAGAGATGACTCGTCCCTGCTCTTATCAAAGATTTCATCACGAACGCTAAATGCTGTAAAAAGAGAACACGCTTTAAAAGATCATCCCCTGATGTAACTTAAAAATAGTACAGAAAAGAAAGGAAAAAGAAACACAAGTCACTTACTCCATTCTTCAGCTTTTAAAGTTTCAGAATCGAAGGTTTCAGGTAAGCAAAGACTCCACTTGCCAGTGCACATAAAGACTGTAGGAGCGTCCAGAAAGAGGCCCCTTCCAGAATACCTGCAAAAATGAAAATAATCAAGAATATTATAACATGGCTTGCTTTCTATACTTTATCACGGGCTACTTAAATCTACATGCGCAAGTGAAATTTAATAAAACGTGCTCTACTGACTACGTTCATCTCTACGGAATTAACCTATAAAATATAAGAATCAAACAGCATTATATACTTCATGCTCATTGTTAGCATACGAATAAATGCATACAGACCTAGAGCAAAGATTTTCAAACATATTAATAAGGGAAAGATACTACTGATCTGGAATCAGCCCCCAGCATAAGCAACAGCACTATCAAATCGAGGAATGTTTAGTTTACTCTATTGGTTATATAGTTTCTGAACAATCTACAATCCTTTATGTTTCCAGTATTAACCATCAAGAGCTCCTCGAGTGCTTCCTAATTGATGCAATTGTGACCTTAGGACATACTTAAATTTCTTCTATACAATACGGACTATATGCAAGGTGCTTAACCTCCTACATAGAAGTTGTTAGTGCATAATATTAAGACCAATCTTAGAAGTTATTCAGGATTGGCTGAAAAAAGGTCAAAGCCTACTAAGGGAATATAAATGGAATCATGTGCTTTTGGGAGGGGAGTGGGAATACTTACCATGGTTGCTGCATGAAGCCTGTATAAGATGAAGGTGCTTGTGCTTCCATAGCTCCCAAAGTATCACCATGATAGGACCCTTTAAGTGCTAGGACCTGAGACATGGATTCCATGTATAATTAGCATACTTGAATTCAAACTTACAGAGAAAAAATCCTGCCTCATTAAAAACTAAAGCATCTACGAGTAGACCCACCTAATCCAAGTTTAAACACTTAAAAAAGAAAGTACTCCATGAAACCCACTCTTCTGGTCCTATCAAAAAGTGTTGCAATCTTTTTGCACAATTTTATTTTGAGGGTAAAGTGAACACTGACCCAGAAAATAAAAACTTTTTAATGACTTTATTGACATAGATTATGCAAACCGAACACCACCTTTAGCTCTATACACTTTTCAGCTTCATTAATCTCTGGAGAAACCGAAAATATTCCATGATCAGAACAAAATTTCCGAAATGCCATCTTAAGAGCAATTTCAACCGCGGTGGATCCATTATCCGAAAAGTATGTACGAGAAGCCCAGCCTGTACACGACAAACTTGCTTAGTTCGATTCAGATGTTATCAAAAAGAAAGAGACAAGAACGACAATAAAAGAATGGCGAACCTTTCCCCACTCCCTGGAGCAAAAGTTCTGCACATTTTAAAGCCGGTTCATAGACATTCTCAGGGAACATTACATGGCCAAATCTTGCAGCAGCATAACCCATTTCTCTCGCAAGCTCAGTCTGGAAGCACCTAAACAAAAATGACATTAAAACAAAATTCAGAGATGCCCTCATCATACAGCATAAACTAGACAGTGTCTTAAGATAGGGCCACAATGAAAGCACAGGGAACAAAATGAGCGCGCTAATCAAGTAAGTCGCTTCACTTATGATGTAAATTCTACGCTATTTAAGATGACCCTAAGCAAAAATCAGGACTGCAGGAGAAATGTCATAGGAATAAGGATGACCTGTAAAGTAGCATCAGGTCCCTGAGTCCACCAACTCGCACATGCATCAAATTGTTGAGCCATAAACTCATTATCTTGACCCTATGATCGCAATACAGAAGTGTGTTATTTAAAAAGAAATCATAATGACATTTTTATTAAGCCAGCATATAAGACTTACAATTTTATGATGTATTGTATTCTTTCATAACAGAGGACAAAACAGAAAAGCAAGAATCAAACCCCATAAGAAGTTAACAACATGTATACAGCACTCCTAGGGAAATTAGAACTGATGGATTTCTCGGCACCCTTACTCATATTACAGTATTGCAGGTAGTGTTTTTAAGAAAACTTTTCTTTCCTTCTCTATATATTCACAAATACCAAGGTATAATTTTATGTGCTCCTGAAGTGTAAAGTAGTAAGGAAGATATACATATATTTCCATCAGAAACAAACCTTATATACTGAAAAGTTTTCACCAACGCGTGAATCGATTACTGTTACAGTTTCTTCAGGTACAAGTTTGTGCTGAGTAAATGGCCACCAAAATATATCTCGTGCTCGCTTTGGCATCTCATTCAACCTCTCTATTCTTTCTGAATAAGATAATAGCATCGTCTGTTTTAGAGAATTAAATACATCCCGAGATTCATCAAACCATTCCATCAGGTCATTTGATGGATCCTCTGGCACATGTGGGAGGACAAGCACAGGCAGTCTAAAACAAAGATTAAGAACACGACTTGATTATTTCTAATGCAACATAAGCAAAAGTCACGTGCTGAAGGCCACATAAAATAATGCTAATCAAAATTACCTATTTCGAAAATAAGACATCAGTGGCACCTCATTCACCAGGCCATGGTCTACGAAAACAATAGCAACTACATCGTAACCTCGAAGTTTTAAGCTTTCATAAGCTGAAATAGTTCCAGAAATACCACCAAGCCGTCCATCTCCAACAAGGATGCCCGGCAACCGAAATGGACTGGAACAAAGAAACATGACATCAAAACTTATACATTTAGCTGACATCTTGTCACACGCTATCCAGATTAGTACTAATTAGAAAAAAAAACCTACAATTTTTAACAATTACAACTTTCTAAGATCTAGATTTTGATGTTATATTGTTTTCCAAGCATTAAAAGGAGTTAGAGCAAGATTAAGATACCGATACAGATCACACTGAAGCGTTCCCGAGGGTCCGGGGCTAGCTACACCACCTGCAGTTTCAACAACGGACAAGACCTCCATTTTGGCTCTCCGTTCTTCACCATCAGCTTCAAGCCCTTCTCTCAAGCATTTCTCCACCATCCTCACCACATCCGAGTCCTCTACTACAGCATTCTCCCTCTCAGCCGCCAAATGCGGCGAAATGGCCTCCTCCCAAGCGTACAGCGTCTTGCATACCAGCTCCGGTGTCGTCCCCGGAAGTTTCGTCTCCTCTACAAAATTCAAATCATAAATTCCTCGTTCCAATCCGTCATTCCTACCGGAAAGTGCATTTGCGGCGGAGACGGAGGATTTGATCACAGAATGAGAAGATGAGATAGGGATATTGTGGCGGATTGAGAGGCGCGAAAGCATGGAAAGGAGGAAGCGAGAGTCGGAGTCAGTTGGGAAACCGGTTTGAAGAGGTTTGAGGTAGAGGAACTTGTTGGAGATGGAGGAGGAGAGGAGGAAGGAGTAAGCAAGGCCTGTGGAAACCAGGGTTTTACCGAGTGAGGTGTTGGCGGACCAGACAATGTACGTGGGATGGCAGAGTGGGAGGCGCAGTGGTAGCGGTGGCTGAGGAAGTTGCGGTGAACTAACGGTAGAGAGGAATTTAAGTTGGTAATTATGGCGGCGGTGGCGGCGAAGATTGTTGCGGAGGAGGACGGAGAAGGGAACCATTGTTAGGCAGAAATTCGAAACTTTGCTGAGAACGAAAGACCACCTCAAATATATATTATAATATAATAATAATAATAAATATAATAAATTTCAAAATTAGAGCCCAATATAAAACCCTAAGTCCCCTTTCAATTCTATTTCAAACAACGGTCTCAAGATTTTGTTATAGTCTCAATCCATGGCGTCGAGAATCCCAAAACCAGAAGGTATAGCCTCGCTCAGCATTTATATGGATGAGGATATGGATGATATTGACGATGAGGAAGAAGAAGAAGAACCAGAACAAGGATACAGAGAAACCACGGACGTGGAAGAAGAAGAAGAAAAAGATGATACCACAGCACTAGACGGAATCGAAGCAACACGTAAACTCGACGCTATTAACCGAACACCTTTCGAATCGGAAACCGCATCTGATCTCGATGTAGCTGTGAATCTAACTGAAGAGAATTTCGATAATTTACTGGCTAAGTTTCTCCCGCCCCCGCCTAAAGCGAATTGCTCAGAAGATTTGCAAGTGAGTTTTGTTTTTCAATGATTGTGAGATATTTTGTTATAGAAATGTTCGCATTGGTGAGAAATTGTCAGCTAGTGTTTCGATGATTTAGGAATTCAATGTAGGTCAAGAGTTTATCTTTTGCTTCAGAAATAATGTAAAAGCCCTCGAATTGCTATTTCACCATTGCTAGAATTTAGTACTCGTTTTGCTTTTTTCTCTACTGCATTTGTGGATACCAGACCCTTTATCAAGTTGCTTTCCATTCTACTATGGGTCACTCGTTTATAGGTTTTTCTTCTGCTAATGTTCATTAGAAGAAAATAGATAAGTTTCTTGCTTTGAAGAAAATCGGAAGAAGCTTCAATGCTGAGGTGCGCAATAGGAAAGCATACAGGAACCCTGACTTCTTGTTGCATGCTGTGAGATACCAAGATATTGATCAGATAGGGTCTTGCCTCAGTGAAGATGTTTTTAATCCTCATGGATACGACAAAAACGATTACTATGATGAGATAGGTAATCAACTATATTCCCTTTTATACTTCTCTCTGTGGACCATGATGCTGTCTCTTTGTAGATACCTTATACATTTCATAAAGTAGTTTTCTCGGTACTTGTATGGACGGTACTTATAAGTGTATTCAATCCAACTAAGGACTGTTTGATGTGTTATAATTGAAATATTTTTCTGCTAATTTCCACAATATTTCAAGTAGATCATTAAGTTGTTTAGTGCTATTGGTAATAGTCAAGTGCAATTTAGCCTGCCTGAAGCAGCGGACAAGAGTTCTTTAACTTTTTTTTTCTGGTTCTGCGCATATTTTATCTATCTTTTATGTGGAAATTGAAAGATCTTAGATATTTCTCCACATTCCATCACTCTTATATCTTGATTCCTAGATTTGCTATACAATATTTATGTTTATTGGTTGGTGGCGAAATTTTGTTTGCCCAAATACTATGAACCTTGTCGTTGCTAAATCCTTCCAATCACGTCATTTTTGTTTGAAGTTCAGAGGCTGACATGAAGTCTGAAAGAGAAAGGAGGGAGCAAGAGAATAGAAGGAATCAGAGAATTGATTTTGTTTCAGGAGGATCTCAATCTGGAGTGCTTCCTGCTATTCCAAAACCTTGCATTCAAGTTTCAGGTCAGTAAAGGAATCTTTTAAGAAAAAATTTAATTCATTGTTAGTCCAAATTATACTTACAAATAAAATATTCTATCAGGACTTTCAGCGTCAGTGTCTTCTGGGTTTCCCTCTCTACCGACAAAAATCGCTACTGTTTCCCATGAAGGTCGACAGAATAAGAAATCAAAATGGGACAAGGTTCTCATTAATCGTAAAGCTAACATAACTCTACATTAGGATACTACAGCAATCAGTAGTCTTACCTTCTTTTTTGTGCCTCCCTACAGGTCGATGACGATCAGAGGAACGCACTGCCTTCTGTGGGAGAAGATTCTGTCCCTTCGGTCAAAGCGCATGCCGCAGCTCTAGCAGCAGTTAATGCTTGTGCAGGATGCACAGCTTTTTTGTGAGTGAGGATAATTGATTTATTTGTTGGCATTCCGTAAGTATTGCTTAAGTGAGGAAGAAAATACGGTTTCAAATTCCAGATAATTACTGACCGAAAGAGTTTTGAAGTAACTTTCGACCTTTTATCCTTGTTCGCCCAGTCAAGTTCTGTAGTACTTTTAATTGCAAGAAGCTCACTTGATATCAAGTATTAACAGTGATGGATTGCGTTTGAGCTTTAATACTCCTTTACTAGAGTACCTAATTTGATAATTTACAGAGGATGCACAGTGAGGCTCGATTAGTGATTTGCAGTTTAAGTGGTTGGAGCTCGAGGGCAAATTTGTGCTCTCTTGGTTGCAAATTATGTTTCCTGAAGATATTTGAACAGCATGATGCTTATTTATGTTATGTCAATGCTTATTAAATTTGTATATTAGCTATTGTTTTCAATGGGAGAAGCTAGTTTCCTTACATTATATGTAATGTTTAGCTAAACTTCAACTATGAATTGCTGCTTTTTTATTCAAAGGGTACATAATCATCAGTTTTGGTTTCAAACATCAGGCAAGAAAGAAGGGGAGAGACGGAAGAAAAAGGATCCAAGTGAAAGGAAATGAGAGAAGATCATCCTGAGGTAAAATTAGGCCTACACTTAGAAAATGAAATCAGTTTTACATCGAATGATGATAAATCATGAATCTAATTGCTGGAGGCAAGATACACCAAAAAAGAGCTGCTCCATCAAAAGCTACGATTATTGATAAATATGTTTATTAAATTAGTTTTCTATGCAAATTGTGCATCCTAAGACCATAAGCAACGGTGATGGTATTTCAACTCCCAAAATCACGCAACATTATAATTCTAAAATTATTCTGCAAAAATTCACACTCCACACAGCGGTGCATATTTCATCTTTCATAATTTAAAAAAGTTCTGTTAAAATTCGCATTCCACGTAGCGGTGCATGTATCATCTTTCAGCTTACCCTACCATATTTCTCTCTTCAACATCATTCTACCGTATAATATTTTACCATATATTTTTATTAATCTTTCTTATTATTTAATATATATTTACATTAAAATTATATATATTAAAATAAATAATTTTCATAAGTTAACATAATATATTTCCTTTATAAATATAAATTATAAAATTAAAATAATTTAAAATATATAAATAAATTGATTTGAAGTCCGAAAATGCTTAAATTTTTAATAGAATAAATAATTTACATTTTAATAAAACAATACATGATATTATTGATTACCTAAATTTATTTGTTTAATTTTTATTTACGAAAAATTATTACTTAAATTGTCAATGATTAAAATTTCTTAAATGTAAGTATATCAATAACATTATTAATTTTTTTTTAAGTTTTGTAATGAATTTATAATTTTTAAATCTAAATTTATAGGTTATTATGTTATTATCTAATTTTAAACTTTTTAAATTACTACGGGGTTAATAAAATAAAGCTCAATGAATTTTGATGTCTGAAAAGTCTATCAACTCTCTATTTATAGATCTCATAAAATTATAAATCATGGTATAATTTTTTTTTACTTACTAAAATGTTACGAAAATTGTTTGAGAAATATTTGATAAAAAAATTTAAAAAATTTCGGTGTCCGGATAAAACAAACCAAATCTCTATTTATATATCTTAAAAAATTGTACATCATGATACAATTCTTTTAAATTTTTTATACTTACTAAAATATTCCAAAAATTGTTTTGAAATAACTTAATAAAAAAAACTTAAAAAATTTCGTTGTCCGAATCAAACAAACCAAGTCTCTATTTATAGATCTCAAGAAATCATCAATAATGGTATATTTTTTTTAACTTACTAAAATATTTCGAAAATTATTTTTAAAATACAAAATAAATAAAATACTCAAAATATTTTGGTCTCTGGATCAAATAAACCAAGTCTCTCCTTGTAGATATCGAAAAATAAAAAATAGTGGTATATTTTTTCTATTTTTTTGACAAGCCATTTGTTTTAAAAAACGATTTTAGAAAGAAAAGAAAAGGAGAACCTACAACATGCCATTTGGCATGCTGTAATTTGACGGACCAAAGATATATTAGGGTTCATCTATTGAACCCCAATGCATCTTTCAAGTCCCAGCAAAATGCGCATATATCATTCGAAATATGTGCTGCTACGCGTAGTATAATATATTGGCTTTATAACCCGCAACCGCTACTCAACGAGTGCGCCCTGGGTAAACCCTCAGTCTGACGCAATAGCCTGCAAACCAACGTTAGAAGGTAAACCACACAAGGTGACAGACACAACCAAGAAAACGTATGTAAGGACACCCGAACTCATGACCTTTGGTCACAAACATGTCTTACTCAACCAACTCGGGTAACCTTTTGGGGACGACTTGAGATATTGTGTTAACTTAAGCAAAAGGTATATGTATAAGTCTAAATAATTACTTATAAAAATTAGAAATATAAATAAGTGGCAAGTGGTTTGCAGAGGGGATAAAACATTTGTCCCAACACTGGTGCAAATTGAGATCAAGAACAACGTTCGGTCATTGATGGCGTGGCAGAAGATTAGAAGAAGAAAACAATAGATATTACCCTAACCCTAGGTTAGATAATAAAGGAGACTCGGAGAAATAATCTCAAAATTTTATTAATCAAAGTCTGACGGCAATATAGGGTATAAGATGCTTTATATAGCACTACCCAAAACCCTAATTCCAAATAAGGGAAATTACATAAATGTTTTAAAATAAAATAAATAAATAAAATTAACGCTAAACTATTAAAACTGTTTTTCAAAGGCTTTAAAGGTCGAATCTAGGTATCAAACTTAGTGACATGGTCACATTTTTAAAATTCGACGGGCTCGTTGAAATCTTCGATTGGAGTACATGTTTGACCCAATTCCGATACCTGGGCTAGAAACCAGTCTGTTCGTAGTCTTCGTTACATCATCCTTCTCCGGTTGGGAAGAATTCGACCTTGAATTCGGAACGCTGAAACATTGACTGAACTGCAAAAACATTAGCGTGTTCACCGCTGAGTTCAGCTGGTACCAACATAAGGGTGTAAGAGGTGAGAATCTGAATGCTGCAGATCTTGTCAAGAAGTGGTTTCTCAGCTTTGTCTCTCTTTACTATGTCATTGGCATTACTGTGGTCAGCAGTAACAAGATATACTCCACCTACTTGTTCTATGTCTGCCTTTTCAACCCATTTACTAAGCACAACATCACCATTGCGCGTGTAAGTTGTTGTCTTTCCAGTTCCAGACTGTACTTGTTGTATCACATCGAAACCCTTGCAGAAAGGAACAATTCCTCTTTGTTGAATAGTAGATGGCTTCTCAAGTTCGTCAGAGTATATTTTTGCCAACATATTCAAAACACTGCAATCTTCTACTTTTAACTTGTTACTTTTTCTTTTATTTCCCTAACCATCACCCAAAACTCCTCCAGTTTCTATTACAAAACCTAATATTTTATCCATTAAAATATTATTATTTTCTTTTATCAATTTATTCATAATCTCAAACACAAAAATACCATCTTCTATTTTTCCAACACGACAATATGTATCCACAGAAAACTGAATCAAATGTTTGATTTTAGGATAACATAAAATACTTGGAAGATGCATCGCCACAATAAAAGCTGCTACTTTGCAGTCTTTCTTCAATAGAATTTCCGAAGCGATGTAGTCTGGTGTACAGAAGCCTGAGACAATATCTCGATCTACAAGTTTTTCCTCAACATTAATTAGATCTTCATCATCCCAGTTATCATCATACTCATTGTAGACTGGTTTGTCAAATACCGACCCAGATACATCTTTAAAAATATTTTTATCATAGACTGGCTTGTCAAACACGGAGTCAGACATAGTTTTAGCATCACGGCTAAGATCGGCAGTTGGTGCAATTTGAGCATGAAACTCCTTAACTGGTGGTGGTTTTGGAGACACTACTCTAGATGACACTAATATAAACTTGATACCATCTTTCACAAAACTGTATCGATTTGTCATACGTATCTTAAATCGCCATGGACGTCCTAAAACTAGATAGCAAACGTCCATAGGAAGTACGTCACACATGTTGTATTTATGTAATTACCAACAGAAAATGCAATTTGATAGCGTTTAGAAACTGTTACCTCGGTGTACTCTATCAATCCTGACAGTATGTACGGGTATGGAATAGCTTCAGTCTTCAACGCCAGTTTCTGAACAGCCTCCTCTAAAATCAGATTCTCATAGATATCTGAATCAATTACAAACTTGCAAATTCTTCCTCCAATTGTGCAGGTAGACAGGAAGATGTCGTTCTTTATTCTAACCTTCAAATCAAGAGGAACCCGAAACATGATTCATGTATCTACGTAACAGGAATTGTTGGTCTCTGATACCAACTGATAGCGTGACGGAAATAGAAGAAGAAGCAACGATGTATGAAACCCTAATTCAAGTGTAACATTATGAAACCCTAATTTAAGGGTAACAAATATTGAAATTTATAGAGATAAAAAATATATTATTCCAAAAACTTGTTTAAAACTTAAGGCATTTGAGGCTTTAAATAAGATTTGTTCAAAACTTTAAATTTAAATACAAGGAAATAAAATAAATATATTAAAATAAAATAAAATAAAATCTTTATACAATCAGATTTGATTTGAATAATATAAGATATTTGAATAAAATAAAATTAAATTAAAAAGATTTTTGTTTGGACTTTCTGAGCTACATCATCCTCTCTTGGTTGACAAGAATTTGTCCTCGAATTCACAGCACCATCACCATCAGCAACCAAAATTATTTTATATTGTTACATTGGGAATTATAATTGTTGACCTTGTCGGAATAAGATAAATTCTTATCGAATATTCCTTATTTGAAGTCACATTGACGCCATCCAATTGATGAAAAAATTGGTTTCGAAAACTTTTTCATAGCCGGAAGACAACATCCCCATGTCCAGTTTATGAAAAAAAAATGGTTTTAAAAAACTTCTTTATAATCTCGGACGACATCTTTTCATAATCGGTCTATATGATCGTCATTGAAACGGCTGCTATGTCCCCCCCCCCCGCATACCAAACGATCTTCGAGATCTTCATGACCACAGATGTTGTTCTCTTTTTTAAACCTTGAATAAGAATAGTCAGGCTTTAGAAACATGCTTGCCCGTAGTAGGAACTGAGGCTCTGATACCAACTGATGGCGTAGCGGAAGATTAGAAGAAGAAAACAATAGATATTATTCTAACCCTAGGTTAGAGAATAAAGGAGACTCAGAGAAATAATCTCAAAATTTTATTAATCAAAGTCTAATAGAAAAATAGGCTATAGGATGCTTTATATAGCAATATCCAAAACCCTAGTTCCAAATAAAAGAAATTACATAAATGTTTTAAAATTGAATAAATAAATAAAATTAACGTTAAACTATTAAAAAAATTGGTTTTCGAAGGTTTTACAGGTCGAATCTGGATATCAAACTTTGTGACATAGTCACATTTTTAAAATCTGACGAGCTCGTCGAAATCTTCGATTTGAATACATGTTTGATTCAATTTTGATACATGAACGAAAAACCAGTTTTTTCGCAGCCATTGTCTAATTTTTGGTGGTATAATCATTATCTTAATTTGATTGTTCTTAGGTAATCATGTTTGACTTTTATATTTATAAAATATGTAATAAAGTACCTTTGACATTCTACCAAATCTAAATAATTTAATTTGATATATATTCTTCAGTAGAGAAAGGCTAGCCAAGTTCAATTTGGTTTATATTAATTTGTCATTAATTATTTTTAGCAGAATAAATCCGTTATGTTGTCGTTTGTGAAAAACTGACGGGAATAAAGTAAAATTAGTCATAGAAATTTCGCATATTAGATTCAACCACATAGGTTTGTATGATGAAGTGATTTTTAAGTTTCGAAATTTTGTTTAATAGCTTTTCATGTGTTATTCTTTAATCTTTTGTTTTTGGTATCTTCGAAGAAGTGGTAAACAAATTTCTTCTGGGATGATTGTAAAAAAAATTAAATTAATGATATATAATTTTTATTTTGTGTAATTTCTTTTTCTTTTTTGGTTTCTAATGTGAAAATTTATGACAAAACAAAAATCATAATTTTAAAAGAATCTAAAAGATACATAGATGTTTTAAATTATAAAAACTATAAATTCAAATTATAAAAGAGCAATCTAATCCCCAATCTTAAACTAATCCAAACCCTAAATTTTCTTTAGCCACAAACCAGATTATTTTCATTGTGAATCCAAAAAATCAACCTTACTATGAGATTCATTGTGTCTAAAAAAATCATATACAGAAAAATCAGAAATTAAGATTCAAGAACAATGATCACAGAAAATCAACCTAAAGATTAGCAAGTTTAAGAAATTGAAGCCTGAATAGCAAATTCCTTCTGCCATTTGCACAAAGAAGACAATAATCCAAAAAAGAATTAACCAAAATCCAGAGGTCGTGAAAAAAAACCTCTCTTTGAAACTGCGTCCTCAAACTTATGCCAACAACTATTTGGACCAAACAAGAAACTATTTGGACCAAACAAGATAGCGAGATCGTACGCGGAAGTCACTGGACTAAAAAAAAGTTTCTTCATGGAAAAGTCCTCTATCAAAGCAAAACAAAATCACAAAACATGTGTTCTTTTAATTTCTGCATCTAAAGATACATTAATTGTTAAGTTTTCACATGGCCGACCGGAACTAGATGATATTAAAGCTTTCCAAAATTCTTTTAGGTTTTTTAGATCTTACATTTTAGCAAACTGAGACTATAGGCACTTGTTAGTTGAACTTGAAAATATAAAATACCTAAAAAAACTATGGAAGAGAAACGTATATAGTATAGGACGGACATTTTTTAGGCTATTAAAATGGACCCTAATTTAATCCGAGATTGGAGTGCCCTCAAACTCCAATGTAGGTACATTCCCTAAACTCCCCGAGTTCCTCAATAACTCTGATTCCATTACTCAAATCGCTAAGGCAACTGGATTATCTTTAAGAACTTGGATCTCAAACAACAATAGAGCAAGCTTTAACTACTGTAAAGTTTGGCTCATTGTTGATGTATCAATTCTTCTTCCCAAAAAACTATGGATTAGTTTTGGGTAAATAGATGGTTTTTCGCATTGATATCACCTATGGTATATGTCTGCTTCCTGCCAACTTGTAAACATCTTGGGCATAAAGCCTCCAACTGTACTAAGGAAAAAAAATTCTTGAGAAAATTGAAAAACAACATCAAAATATTAAAGTTTCTCAACCAAAAATAAACCCACACCCCCAAAAAAACGTGGGTTCAAAAATATAAGTCTGTAATTTTCAATAACAACAAAGAACATTTTAAATATAATATTACATACTCAATTGTACTGGAAAATCAAATCATGACCAATCCACAAACACAAAAATCTAATAACAACTCAACATTTATCCCCTCATTTTCAAAATCTCCTAAATTCATAAATAAAATCGAACACTTCCAATCTAAAAATAACAGTAATAAAGATGTACATAGGATAATTTTTACTTCGACCCAAGAGAATTATGTTGAAGTATATAGTAAAGAGGTTACTGAAGCCCTCAATCAAATTAAATTAAGTAACAATATCTACTAGAAGTGAAATAGACTCTCCTAAAATTCTAAGTTCATGCAGCCTCCCTTCATTCCCAAACATTGATAAGACAACAATTAGACAAGAAACCAATAAAAACTTAACAAAAATATTAAAAATATCTAAGTAAAAACATATAAAGGTTTTTTTTATCTCTAAAGCCATAAATTTTAAGGATCTTCAGGACCCCTAAACTTACTTTTCAAAAGACTATAAAAAAGTTAAATTAAAATACCCGAGGTGTGCGAAATAAAGGAACATTAAGAAGATTAAATTATATAATAAAAACGGAAATACTTGATTTCATTGCTCTCCAAGAGCCAATGATCTCACTTGATAAACCAGAAAAAAAAATTCAAATCAAATTGGATTCAATAATGGGCATGCTAATATTAACAATAAAATATGGATTTTCTAGAATGATAACTTCTAAATCACCATACTAAAAAATAATGAACAATGTTATATATTATTCAAAATCACATCTAATAATATATAACAAATCACGGATTTTTAAATAAACCCTTTTCTAGATTCGTCTAATGAATAAACAAAATCTAAGAACACTCACGTGCTTGCCTGTTGCTTTCCATCTAGCATTCTTTTATTCATTTTTGTTCTTCAGCGATTCTGTATAGTTCCTTAAGAAACCTGCAAAACGAGTTAGAAAAAGGAAAGGTTTCCAGACACTGAAAGAAGTGGCTGTCTGTTTGTGATTAGGGTTTAGGATGATGAAATTTCTAAACCTAGCCTTTTACTTATATTCTTCACAATGTGAAGCCCCAACATTTTAAAGCTCATCATTTATTACTTCCTTATGTCTGCGACCATAACCCAATAAATTGATAATTTAATTTATATCCCTGATTTATTAATTTGGGCTGAAGTGTTGAGATTTAGGACCTCTTCATCATAGTGCCCAAATTCAACCCGGTTACCACACTTGAGCCCATAATGCCTTTTTACGTATATGTCCAATTTAGTTAATTAAATAATTAACTCGATTACTTTTAATTTGGACTTTCTTAAGACAATGAAGGAATATGTTTCTTTAGCATGTCGATCCAAATTATTTTTGGTCCATAAATATATTCCAATAATCTCCTACTTGGACCGCCACATGCTATCCAAGAATACATATTCAGCTTTAATGAGATCTCTATATTCATTGTCAATGGGCAAACAGTGCAACCATGTACATGACTGATAACAATAAAGGACCCAATACCTTTTTTCTCGTAATGTGAACAGTAGGATGCAACAATAATCACATTACCATTATCAACCAATTACTTTGGCCAATTATGGAGCGTAGCCTAAGAGTAATATGGCTTGTAATCGTACATATCTACTCTTAAAAGGTTCCTACATTTGGAGATCCAATACAATACAAATATCAATAAATATTTCCAAGCATATATATATTACAATAAACTTTAATGTGCACAATATTAAAAAATATAACATCAGATCCTATTACAAACTCTCTCATTGAAAATAACAATTCTCTAAATCAACTACACTCATACTAATGATGTGTCCCTGGAAAACCTTAGGCAAAACTAACTCTGTTAGAGGATTTTCTATCATGGAGTTTGTGCCGATGTGCTCTATAATTATCTGACCCATTTGTACTCTTTCTTTAACAGACATAGACTTTATGTCTATGTGTTTGGATTTAGACGAGCTCATGTTGTTGTTAGAGTACTGCACTGCATAATTGTTATCGCAATATAACCTCATGGGACCTTTTATCCCTTGTATAATGCGTATTCCAGTAACAAAATTCAGTAGCCATAGTTCCTGGTTTGATGCCTCAAAGAACGCAACCAATTTCGTTGCCATGGTGGACAATGCAATAAGTGTTTGCTTTACACTTTTCCAGGATATTACACCTCCAGCCAATACGAGTGTGTTGTCTGACGTGATTTTTAGTGTGTCTTCACATCCATCAAAATCCGAGTCGGAGTACCCAATAATCTCCACTTGATTATGATAAGGGAAGAAAAATATGGATAACCACAAGGGTTATTATATAAAATATAAAGACTAAATCTATGTATTTGGTGATTAATGACTAAATTAAAGCAAACATAAGAGATAGAGGGGTTAAGTGATATACTCCAAGAACTTGTTTGTAAATAGTAGAAGAGTGGGGTGAGAAATCCACCTAAACGGTGGTAATTATGTAATTTTACTATCCACCTCATCTACTATATAAAGGACATTCTTTTTTTGAGAAAATGGGAAATGATCAGTCAATTATTGCTATATTTATTCCTTTTGTCTCTTTATCTCTCTACAAAATACTGATTTTATAATTAAAGTTATCATATACGAACATTTCTTAGACAAACACTCTCCTACGAACATTTCTGCATCTGAACTTACCTAAGAATTATCTGAGTTCATCAGATCCGACTTCTTATATGTCAACATATGCCCATTCTTTCCTTGCAGATATCAGAGTACCCCTTTAACTGATTTCCAGTGATATATTCTTGGGTTATTAACATATATTCCCAACATATTTACAACAAAGGCACTGTCCGGCCTAGTACAAACTTGAGCATATATTAAACTCCCAACTGCCGAAGCATAAGAGACCATTTTCATTTCCTCAATCTCAAGTTTTGTCTTAGGACATTGACCTAAACTAAGTTTGTCACCGTTTGCTATAGGGGTACTTAAGGGTTTGTAATATGTCAATCCCATTGTAACACACTTTCAGTGTATGCCTTTTGTGATAATCCAAGAATACCACAAGAGCGATCTCGATGTATCTGGATTCTTAACACAAAACTGGCATCACCAAGATTATTCATATCAAACTTGTCTGATAGAGTTCCTATTGTAGTGTGTAACAATTCCTTATTATTCGAGGCAATTAATATGTCATCTACATATAATATAAAAAATATGAAATTACTCCCACTGAACTTATGATACGCACAATCTTTAACCAAGTTGATCTTAAAGTCATAACCGAGTATCACCTCAAGGAATTTGTGATACCATTGACAAGAGGCTTGTTTAATCCCATAGATGGATTTTTTAAGCCGTAAACCAGATATTTTGAGTTATTTCCACAAAATATTTTGGTTGCACCATATAGATCATTTCCTCAATATTACCATTGAGAAATGAGGTCTTACCATCCATCTGATAAAGCTCAAGTTCAAAATATGCAACTAATGCCATGATTGTTCTAAAAGAATCCTTTGTCAATACCAACGAGAAGGTGTCTTTAAAATCAATCCATTCACTCTAAGTACAAATTTTCGCTACAAGACATGTTTTATGTCTTTCTGCATTACCCAAGGAATCGTGTTTGGTTTTGTAAACCCATTTACAACCAATTATTTTTTTCCCTTTAAGTAATGGAACAAGATCTCATACCGCATTGTCCTGTATTGATTTATCTTGTTCATTCATAGTATCAATCCACTTCCGAGAGTTAGAGCTTGACATGGCCTGTTTGTAGGATGAGGGATCATCTACAGTTTCAGCGCATAACCCAATATGCTCCTAAATATATATTATAAATTTTGGACCTATAATACTCTTCCTTTCTCTCATGGACCTTCTTAAGGGCACTATTTCCTCTTATTGCATTTATTGAGAATGTAGGATTTGATCATTATAAATGATGTCATTTTGATTCCCTTGTGGAAGATTAGCTTGAGTTTCCTCTTATTCTACTTGGACCATATTCGTATCCTGGTTAGAACCTTAAGTGGAGCATCAGTGTTAATGCGATGATTACCTTGTTATAATGGGACCGAAATGATTGGCATTATAACCCAATCTTCTGATACCTGAGCATCCCCATTAAAACCTTCACGAATCTCTATGGGTTCTTCCTCAAAATCAATATATATTCCCTTATTCTTCCCCACCCCCAAACTCAAGACCTTCTAGAAACTTGGTCATTCTTGTCTCAAATATTGTACCAGTGAGAGAATCATAAAATGTAAACCCGCTGGAATATTCAGAATAACATATGAAGAAACACTAACAATTTTTGGGTCCAGTTTCTTTTCTTGAGGTTTGTAAGGCCTCACCTCACCTGGATAACCCCACACATGCAGATGATTTAAATTAGGTTTACGCCTATTCCATAGCATATAGGGATTCCTAACAGTAGCCTTTGTGGGTACTCGATTGAGTATATAAGTGGCACATTTGATGGCTTCCTCCCAAAGAGATAATGGTAGAGATGAGTGACTTATCATGTTTCTAACCATATCTTTTAAGTGTTCAGTTTCATCTCTCAGATACACCATTCATGCGAGGTGAACTAGGCATAATGTATTGAGGGACTATTCCACACTTCTCTAGGTATTGTATAAAGGGTCCTCGACGTTGGTCACCTGATCCGTCATATCTACCATAGTATTCACCACCACTGTCAGATCTAACAGTCTTAATGCTTCTACCAAGTTATTTCTCAACCTCGGTCTTAAAAACTATGAACTTGTCCAAGGCCTTAGACTTTTCGCGAAGAAGATAGAGGTAACTGAATGAATGATATAAAGTACCACTCACCGTTCTACAATTCCTGTGGAAATGGCCAACAAATGTCGGTATGTGTCAAATCTAAGACTTCATTCGCTCTCTATGCCCCTAAATTTTTAATTGGTTTGTTTCTCTTTAAAACACTCGACGCATATAACGAAGTCAAAATAATCAAGGACCTAATAAACCTTCAGCAACAAGTTTGTCCATCTTAACTTTAAATATGTTACCTAATTGTCTGTGTCACAATTTAGAAGATCTTTCAGATTTAGTAATGTTGTTTGGTGTACGTTGTGTATTCATAGAAATGCTGTGATTATTAACAATACTCAACAAATACAAATTATCCTCTTTAATTAAATTTCTATTTCCAACAATCACATTATTTAGAGATAGTGTAAAACAATTGTTTCTCATCAGACAATAGTAACCTTGCAAGTCTAAAACTGGAAAATAAATTAAGTTCTTCCGAAAAGTGGGAACATACATTACATTCTCTAAAAATAATACGTGTCCAGTGGAAAGTTTTTAAATAAAAAATCACATATAGCTAAAATATCACACGAGCTCCCATCTGCCGTGAAAATGGATCTTTCAACCTCACTTAGCATCCTCATCTTTGACGTACCCTACAAAGAAACACAAACATGAGTTATTGCAGCTGAATCAACCCACCAAGTATTTATTCTTATAAAAAACTATATTACGTTCTGAAATAACTAAAGATGTGGGAATACATATGCTTATCAAATAAGCCCGACGATTCTCACAATCTTTTTTCAGATGTCCTTTATCAAATAAGACCGACTTTTCCTCTTTACCAGACCTTGACCTGGTCCTTTGCGATCTGCCTTCCGCTTAGGGCCTGCCTCTTTTGCAGATGTAATCACATTAACCTCAGGCGTTGTGCCTTTAAGTTTTTCCTCCTCCTGTGCAGCGTGGGAAATCAACTCATTGATATTCCACTTTTCTCGCATGTAGTTATAGATGGACTAGAAATACTTAAACCGTTTTGGTAGCGAATGAAGTGTGAATCCCACTATACATTCCTCAGGTAAGTTTAAACCGAGTGCCTTTAACTTTTGGCCAATCATCGACATTCGCAGAATGTGCTCCCAAATTTACCTTTGCCATTATAATTTTTGGTAGCTAGCTCGATGAGCAAACGCTGCATCTCTACCTTCTCATTTTTTACAAAGGCTTTCTCGACCTCCACGAGAAAGACCGAGGAATTAGTACACCTTTAGGGACAGGCTCACGCAATGCTATTGGTATCCCCTGTAACAAGAGCGCCATACATAACTTATTTGACTTCTCCCACCTTTTATCAGCCTTAGTTTCCTCCGGTTTACTTTCCGGACTAAGAGGGGATAGTCTGAGAGTTGACAATGCATGGTCGTAATCATTTACAGATAAAAATAAAAAGATATATTCCTTCCACAATTGGAAGTCCGAACAATCCAACATGGGTGGACGGTTCCCCAATAGATTGTAACCAGTGGATACTATAATAAGAACAAACAACACAAAGCACATTTAACATCTTGACATATAACCAAAAACATAAGCATAAACATGACAAATACATGTAAAACATCAAACTCCCTCATAATAGATATCGGAGGGAAAATCATACTAACATGCAATTTTATGAGTTTGAGAAAAATACAATGATCATTATTTTAATTTCCTAAGTACCAATGAGACCTTCCGCAGGGCCGATATCATTTACTTAAATTAAAATAACCCTAATTTAATTTTCTTAAGTACCAATGAAACCTTCTCGAGGGAGATTTCACCTACTTAAAATCAATAAATTGCAAGGATGAATTTAATTTATCCTAAGTACCGATGAAACCTTCTAGTGGGCAGATTTCATCTACTTAAAATTAAAATCAACACAAGGACCATTTTCAGTATTTTCCTCCCGTTCATGATTAATTTAAACCCAAATGTGAACCTTCCGGAGGGCCGGTAATATTTGAATTTAAATTAATCCCCGAACCTTTCGAAGCCTAGGATCCATACGAAAATTAATTTAACCTTTCAAATGGCCGTTAAATTAATTTCTTAGTTTGACCTACATGTCTACGAAACCTTAGTCGTGCATCACCATTTAATCATTCAAGCATATACAATTTAATTCATAAATAAACATACAAAAATTAGCATGCCAAACATACCATATTTGTGAAATAAACCATGTCATATATTTTAAATTAATTAAAATAATAAATTAATATTTTTTTCGATGAATAGTGTTTTCGAAAATTACCGTTCACTTCTCGAAAAAACAGATTTCATAACCTGATGAATAGTGTTTCCGATTAATAGTATTTTCAATGAATAGTGATTTTTAAAATATTATTATTCATCCTCGAAAATATTGTTCACATACTGTTCATATTCTGGAAAAAAACACTATTCACAACACTCTTACTACTGTCATCGTGAAAAGAGTGTATTGTGAATTACCTCGCAAGTTGCGGTGTTCATCCACAGCGTCAGCAATTTGCTAGCCATTGTGAACATCGCTGGACAACCTTCGATCAACGCTAACATCAGGGGTTAAGCCGTCGATGAGCCACTGTCTCAATAGTTTGGACTTTATTCGTTATATTAGAGTTGATTTGATGCTAATTTTGGGAGAAGAAATTCCAGACATCAATCAACCCTAATTTAACCCCAAAGAATTCTTCAGACATCACTTAACCCTAACCAACTTAATAACACAAAAACCCAATAACATGGGTTATGATGAAAAAAATATGCATCTTTAACCTGGCTCTAATACCAAATGTTATATATTATTCGAAATCGCATAAAATAATACATAACAAATAACGAAATTTTAAATAAACAGTTTCTGGATTCACCTAATGAATAAGCAAAATCCAAAAACACTTACGAGTTTGCCTGCTGCTTTCTATCTAGTATTCTTTTGTTCCTTTTTGTTCTTTAGTTATTATGTATAGTATCTTGAGAAAGCTGTAGAACAAGTTAAAAAAAGGAAAGCTTTCCAGACACTAAATGAAGCAGTCGTCTGTTTGTGATTAGTAGGATAATGAAATTCGTAAACCTAACCTCTTACTTACAGTCTTTACAATGTAAATCCCAACATTTTAAAGCTCATCATTTATTACTTCCTTATGTCCGAGACCATAACCCGATAAATTGATAATTTAATCTATATTCCTGATTTATTAATTCAGGCTTAAGTGTTGATATTTGAGCCCTCTTCATCACAGTGCCCAAATTCAACCCGGTTACTACACTTGAGCCCATAACGCCTTTTCACCCATAAGTCTAATTAAGTTAATTAAATAATTAACTCGATTATTTTTAATTTGGACTTCCTTAAGACAATGACCAAATATGTTTATTTAACATGTCGGTCCAAATTATTATCCGTCCAAAAATATATTAAATAAATATATTCCAACAAACAGTTCCTTCATATGATGGTGAAACAATCTTTTTTAAACGAAGAGTTTCAGATCACCATCATTTATGAAAAAATGCTTTAGACATTAAAGACAAACCATGTTGAACAACCTTAGAGAAATCTCAAGAACTAACCAAGATATTTGTTAAAGACTTTAATGAAATAACAAATGATTATGAGCAAGTTGCTTGCTATTATCTCACCTTGAGATGAATTGATGATTCTAACAGCATGATTCTAGATTGTTTATTTGAAGTGGAAAAAACTTGACAGAACATTACATAATTTTACATGAAGAGAATATTTTTATATCACAAGGGTCAAACATCTAGCTAAAACTGGCTCAGATCATTCACCTTTGTGTATATCCATCTTATCTCAAAATTAAACCAAAATCTTCATTTAAATTTCAAAATATATGGACTATCAATAATGATTTCCTCAAAATTGTTGATATAGCTGTTTTAAAGCTCTATCTGGTCATCTTATGACTTTTTTCTAGTCTAAATTAAAAATATTGAAACATAGCTTAAAACTTGGAACAAATACAGTTTTTGCAATATCTTTGATAATATTTCCCAAGTTGTTGCAAATGTAAAACTTGTTGAAACTTGTCTTGAGATATCTAAAAACATATGTGACAAAGTTAACCTTTCAAAGGGCACAACAATCCATCTTAATATCTTAGCTAGATATGAGGCATTTTGGGAACAAAAGAGTGCCTCCAACTAATATAAGACAAGTGACAGAAACTAAGAATGTTTTTAAAACTATCTTAAAAGCAAAAGAAACAAATATAGAATAAATAAAATAAAATTTGATCAAAATTAGATTGAAGACCAAACTTTAATAGCAAACTCTGTGGTGGATCACTTCAAAACTCAACTGTCAAATAATCATATCTTTGATAAGTCTTAAATATCTTATAATATCATTCCTGAAATTATAACTGATCAGGATAACCAATTCCTCTTCGTTATCCCATCTTCTGAGGAAATATTAAATTCAGCTAAGTCCCTCAACCCCTACAATGTTGTATGGGTTGATGGATTCAACTCAAAGTTTTACCAAGTTTGTTGGACAATCATTCATATAGACATGTGTAATGCAATTCGATCATATTTCAAAGGCCATTTAGCTCATCAAGGCATATATGCAACATCTATATGCCTTATTCCAAATATTGATTCTCTCAATTATTGGCAAGACTATAGACCTATAAGCTTTGTATAGTATTCAATATAATATTATCCAAAATAGTAAATAATAGACTTTCCAAAATCATGCGTAAACTCATATAATAAAATCAAGGTGGCTTTGTGGAAAATAGATGCATTTATGAAAAAACTTTAATTACTCAAGAGCTTGCTCATGATATTAACAAGAAACCTAAGGGAGAAAATATAATCTTAAAATTGGATATGTCAAAGCATTTGACAGAATGAAACTCAATTTCACGTGCAACAGAATGAAAGCTTTTGGATTCAGTAAGATAAATCATTTAACTAATAAAAAAACATTGATTCTGTATAATTTTTAATAATAATAAATGGTCAATATGTTGGATACTTCAAATCCAGCAATTGTGTAAGGCAGGGTGATCCCATCTCACCCAATCTCTTCATCATTACTAAATAATATATTTTAATAGGAATAAAAAAAACTTTTTCAAAATAACAATTCAATGAAATACAACTCTTATCTTGCATTCGTTGATGATATCATTATTTTCATAAATGGTTATATCAATAAAGTCAAGAAACTCTGTGAGCTTCTTAGGAATTATAAAAAAACATGGTTAGTCAATTAACAAACATAAAACCAACTCTATTTCCTTAAAACAAACGATTAATGAGAAGATATCATCAATTGAAAATGTCATTGTATTCAACCACTGCCTTTTTCATTTCAAATATCTTTGTATTTTAATTCATCTAACAAGCAAAGTCTATTTCTCTAAAACTAAAGCCTTGAATGAGAATGTAAAACTTTACTATTTGGTGAAATAATGATACTTATACAGTCAGTCCTCCTCTATTTCCCAATTTACTATACTTAGAGTTGCCTAATCTCAAAATGAGTAATCAATATAATAAATTCCTTATTCAATCAGTTTCTTTGGGGCTCTAAAAAAACCAAGAAATCAATAATTTGGTATAATTGGTTTAAATTAAGTAAACTGTGTGAAGAATAAGGTTTAAATTTGAGAAAAAATAAATATATTCAAACATTATTATGTTGCAAGTTATGGCTTAATTTCAGAAATAACAAAACCATATGGTCCAAATTAATTCATGTAATTTACTGTCATTCTTCACATCCTTTACAATCGCAATATAAACCTATGGAATCTAAAACATGGAAAAGGTTAATCAACATTAGGAAAACAACTGAAAAATATATTTATTAGAAAAAATGCAATGGTGATACTAAACTTTGGTTGAATAAATGATGTCTCACTCTACCATTAATATCCCTGAACAAAAATGAAAACAACACGTGGTACACTCAAGAAAAATTTCTAAAATATTGGTCAAATGGAACCTCAAATCTTGACAAACCCATGGAGCAGATTCTACCATCTGATATTGATAAAATATAAAAAATCAATAGTGATCAAATAATGAAGACTTAATAATATGGAATGCCCCATCTGATTGTATTTTTTATCTTAACGAAGCCTAGGATACTATAAGAGAGAATGGCACTAACTCAATTTTATATAATAAAAAAATAGAATAATGTTACTCCAAAAAAATATTCATTTACGCTTTGGAGAGTTATAATAGGTCTAATCTTTATTGACGTTGTAATCCAAAGGAAAAAGTTTAGCTTAGCATCAAAATGTTAACATTACTGTAATATTGAATATATACCTCATCTGTTTGTTTCATGAGATATGACCTATGAAGTATAGATATACTTCGCATGTTTATTTGGGATATTAGTTAATAAACATATGACCCTTATACATATCATAAACAGTTGGTTTACATCTACAATAAAAAAATACTCACATTAGAAACATTCTGCCTCCAATTATTGTGTGGTGTATATAGTCTGCTAAAAGTAACTTAAAATTCAATAACAAACTTTCTTTCTTAAAATATATAATGGATAAAATATTATATATAATATCTAAGTTTCAAGTATAATCAAACTCAAACACTGATCTAGTGACATGAACAAATCAAAAGATCTGGAATATTTCCATCACCTCTCAAATCATAAGAAACCCTCAATGGTTAAATGGACAAAGCCTTTACACAATATATTAAAAATAAATTTCGATGGTGCTTGCTTGTAAAATGGAGAATCAAGTGGTGAAATTATAATTAAAAACAGTCAAGGTGACTTAATTCAGTCAATAGGTAGATTACATGGGATACAATCCCCTTTAATTGCTGAAGCAAAGGCTATTTTAGATGGTTTTTTGCTTTGTAAATCTATGGGTTATAATTTATTAGATATTGAAACTGATTTGTTATGGCAAAGCTCTGTGGTATCTCAAACCTTTAGTAAATTGCTGTAGAAATCTTATAACATCATCAATGGTTATCACTCATATATTTCATGAGCAGAATTATGTTGCTGATTGGGTAGCTAGCATCATCAATGGTTATCACTCATATATTTCAATGGAAGTCTTAGGCACGAATTCCTTAGTAAGAGGCTTCACTAACACTACGTTTGTCTCAATCTGCTCCACGTTGATTTCAACATTTAGAACTCTCTCTTTAATATATATGAATTTTATATCTATATGTTTTGACTTAACCAAGATCATGTTACTGTTTGAATACTAAACTGTAAAAAAAAATATATAACCCCTTCCATAATTTGCAATCTCGTGACAAAATGTCTCTGCCAAACGGCATGATTGAATGCACCGAAACAAGTAACAAATTTTATAACCATAGTGGAAAATGAAATAATTTTTTTACACTCTTCAATGATATTGTACCTCCTGCTAAAAGGAATATGATACATGAGGTCAAACAATAAGATTCCTCACATCTAGCGAAATATGACTCGGAATACCTTACGATCTTTAGTTATCCGACTTCGTATACGTTAATCTATGATATTATATTTATTATAAAAACTGGAGAACTTTTTTTACTACACTCTAATGTTCAATCTCTAAATTACTTACATATCTTCCTAATACATGGACAACAAAATAAATGTTCGAAAGTGTATAAACTTGAGCATATATAAGACTTCCAACAACTAAAGCATATGCAAAAAATTTCATTTCCTCAATCTCAAGTTTTGTTTTTTGACATTTTTTTGAGGCTAAACTTTTCGTATATTGAGATGTGAGTTTTATTTCCCTTTTTGTTAGCCATCCCATAACGTTATAAAAAACTCTCAATATATGTTTTTTGTGATAAACTCAAAATTTCATGGGATTTATTCCTATGAATTTGAATTCCCAACACAAAAGATGCATCACCATTATCTTTTATATTGAATTTTTCGTATGTAACGAATCTTTATCGTTTGTGGCCAATAATATGTCATCAACATACAAGACTAAAAATATGAATTTACTTGCATTGAACGTTTAATACACACAATCCTCAACTAAATTTTCCTCAAACCCAAATAAGACAATATGTTTGAGAGATTTGTGGTATCACGGTTGAGGTGCTTGTTTAAGTTCATAAATATATATTTTAGTCTGCATATCATCGACTTTGGATCACCGAAGATAATATTTTTCAGGTTGCACCATATAAACCATTTTCTCAATGTCTCCATTAAAAAAAATGGCAGTACATCCATTTGATGGAGCTCAAGATCAAAATGTGCAACTAATGCCATGATTGTCCAAAAATAATCATTTGATGAAACTAAAGATAAGGTTTTTTATAAGTCAATTTATTCATATTGAGTAAAACCCTTAAGCAAAAATTATGTTTAATGCATTTTCACATTACTCTTAGAATCTGTTTGGTTTAAAAATTCATTTACAACTAATCATATACTTATTTTCATCTAATGGAACAAGCTCATATACCATATTATTTTGCATTGATTTAGACTCTTCGTTCATTATATTAATCCACTTTCAAGAATTATTACTTTTCATGGCTCTATATACACTTAAGGTATCGTATTATATTGTACCATGAAAGTATTCATACTCTTGAAGATACACTATATAATTTGAAAATATAACAGTCTTTATTTCTTTAGTAGACCTCCGTAAAAGCATAATTTCTTCAATCTGCACTTAAACTGCTTGAAGAGGTGGAGTTTGATCTTCTTGAACAAGTTCATTTTGCTTTATTGGAACAATTTCATTTAGTTCCTTTTGGATAATGTTTGTAGGTGGAGGACCAAGATCAACTTGAGTATTTATATATTCTAACAAATCTAAAGAGTGATTGGTCTTATGAATACCAAATCATCATTAAATATGGGAGTATCATTGTAAGAACCTTCATGAACCTCTGCCAATTCTTCCTTGAAATAAATGTTTGTTATTAAATTTGTCCTCCCAAACTCTATATGCTCTAACAAGTTTGTTGTTCCATTCGAAAATATGTTATTATTAGATAATCATAAAATTTAAAACCCATATTGTGTTCAGGATATCCAATCAAATAACTATTAACTGTTTCGAGTTTAATTTGTTTTGCATTCGGCCTATAAGGCTTTGCTTTAGCTAGACATCCCTAAAAATGTAAATGATTTAAATTAGGTTTATGCCTAGTCCAAAGTTCATATGAAGTCTTAGTGATTGCTTTCATCGGAATTTTGTTAAGACGATAGGTTGCATATTTTATCTTTTTCCCCAAATTGATATAGGTAATGTTGAATGACTAATCATAACTTTTACCATACCTTTTAATATACGGTTCGATCTTTCAAATACTCCATTCATGCTGGATGAACTAAACATCATATACTGAGATATTATATCGCACTCATCTAAGAACTTTGCAAATGATCCATGTCGTTGTTCACCCATCGTATCTCTCATAGTACTCACCATCATGGTCTGACATGACGCACTTAATATATATATATACCAAGTTGATTTCCAGACTCGGTCATAAAGACTTTGAACTTGTCAATGACTTTTGATTTTTCATGAATAAGATACCGACACCCATGATGTGAAAAGTTATCAATGAATAAAATGATATATCATTGGTCGTTCCATAATTTTTTAAGGTACGGTACTCATGTGTTTGTAAATATAAAGTCCAAGAACTCTTTCGTTTTATATTAAATTTTTTTCACTTTGGTTTATTTCCCTTTTATACATTCACTGCAAATATTGATGCCTAAAAAATCCAGCAGACTTACCTTTAGAAATAGTCTTTTCAATTATATTTCTAGAAATATGACATAATCGTTTGTGCCAAAGTTTCGGTAAATTTTCAGTTTTGAACTTAGTTTTCCGGAAAGATTTACATTCATTATTTCTTGATAATAT
Source organism: Limnanthes douglasii subsp. nivea (assembly GCA_036936605.1). Lineage (NCBI taxonomy): Eukaryota > Viridiplantae > Streptophyta > Magnoliopsida > Brassicales > Limnanthaceae > Limnanthes > Limnanthes douglasii. The sequence continues at coordinate 313,301,049 of JAUPFV010000002.1, forward strand.
TTTATACTATTTAACAAATAAAAATTATCATTCATTATTAACTTTACAACTCCAATAACATCATAATATACATTGGCTGCTAAAAATCATGGTTGGACACTGATGTTTACCACTTGTATCAAAACGGTCATTGATGTTTACTTTTGTATTAAAATAGTCACTTTTGTTTACCACTTGTTGCATCTGTGGTCCCTCGTGCGTGCATTTAACCAGATTGTGAGACGTGGTAGGTAAATAATAGATTTTTTTTATTCTAATTTTAGTCACTTCAATTTTCAGATCCAAAAGTATCCCTCCCTCTATTGTTTTACCATTTACCTTAACTTTTAACTTTATTATTATATAAATTCATTTGGGTCGATTTTTCTAGTTTAATTCTTAATGACCAATTCATATTTTTTATTGTCTCGTATTCAGTTAACTTTATTAACGGGATAAATAAAAATCAAATACCAACTAGCTAATATATATCGTGTGATTAGTTAGTTTAGCGTAACTCATCCATTTATATTTCTCAACAGTTTTGTTTACATGAATTTTGGTTTACAACATTGATAATAGTGTGCATAACTAAAAATTGTACATTTATAGCCAAAACTTGTTAAAGAATATAACTAAAAATACAAAATTTAAAACCAAAATAAATTGAAATAGTTCAAGCTAGGGGACACAAGCTTGAAATTCTTACATACAGTGACCGAATTTTAAAAATATCAATCGAATACATCGACTTTAGACTGATGAAGGAGTTGGTCAAAAGATGATAAAAAAGTCATAAATAATTTGCACACTAATACAATGATCAAATCAAGATCTGAGACTTGAAATCGCGATATAGATTTAGTTAAGTAGATGTTTGGTCATGTTAATCCTTCGAATATACTTATTTCAAAAGTATTTCACAAACTTATCTTGAGCAAAAAACTTGAGTTTATTAACCATCGAGCAATTTATAAACCATTTTTGTTGCTCAAAACTATAAAAAATTAAAAATATGATAGAAGAAATGAAGTATTATATACACGAGGAAATCCTATGATAAAGTGAATTAGATTTTAATACTTTTTGTTATGAGAAAAAAAATTATAGGAAATTTTTATTAATCTAATTTGGAGGTGCATGGTCAATTCAAGATTTTTCATATTAGTTAATAATCAAGAAATGTAATGTTTTATTCATGTAGGTTTAGAGTATACAAGTTATGATAGTTATGGTCTAATTATCCATGTCAATGAGTCATACTAGGAAAAGATTACAACAAATCAGTTCATATGAATGCATCTCCTAACTTAAAACTTGAAAATTCACATTTTATGTTGATTCATGCGATAACTAAGATTAATTGATGTGTGTTTAGTAATAATTCATTGTTCTTTGATATTAAACTTATGTTAGAGTTACATATTTTAGGTATCTGTATTCCAAATAACTTAGATTTAATAAAAATATGATATGAATGTTCATTATGAATGTTTGGATATCGATCAGAATATGCAATTAGACAAATCATTCCTCTAAATCTAAATCGAAGAGGAAAATAAAAAAAACTATAGTAATATTGATAAGGTCTAATCTTATATTAATCATATCATGGTAGATATTCTAAAGAAATATAAGATACTTATAAAATTCACTGCTAAAATTCAGATTTTTTAGTTTTTAGTGTTTTTATTGTCATATTTATCCAAGTTCGTTACATAAAAATTTCATTATATACAATCACAATGGGTAGAATTTATAAGAAATCAGTCATAAGTCTATTACAAAGTTAAGTATTAAAGCTAATTTTTTTATTAAAGTTTCTATAAAGATGTCATGTTTCCCATCTAAGTTCAGTTATGATGAGATACCTTATTTTTAGCAACATAAAAGTTTAAAGTGAGAGGAAAAAATATCAAGTCTTGACCACAAAAGAGTCTTACGTTGTAAAATTCTCGAATGAAAATATAAGTAAATAAGAATGATAATTTAGTTCACTAAGTTTTAGATCTTATGAATGTTAAGTAAAATTTAGCATCACTGTTGATTTTTTTTTAATATCTGGAACAAATTCAGAAGGACCACGAAAGATTTAAGACTTGGCTTGGCCAATATATTTGTCTTGATATTTTTAGTTTTGTCTTGGTTTTAATTTCTTTCACTTTATATAAACACTTGAAAGATTGATACAATCGTAACCATCGTAAATTTTCTTTATTCAGAAGATACATTGAATAACCAAAAGTAAATGACGGTAAAATATTTTATATAGAATGGTGATTTGTACATAAAAGATTTATAAAATGGATAAATAATATACATCATATGTAATTAAAATTTGTAATATATATATATATATATATATATATATATATATATATATAAATGTATATGTATGTATAAATATATTAAAATCTTGAAGATAAATAAGTATACTTTTGTAACGGGTATTCAATTCACATATCTTAAGATGTGGTTGACAAACAAGTTATTTAAGGTTCTTTAAAACCTCTTGACTATTCTGACTATTCAATATGTGTGGATATATTAAGAGAAAAAAAAACCTAGTAAAAGAAATTATGAGCATGCAAATGAATGGAAGTTATAGAAATAATGAGAAAGTTATATGTAAATTGTTCTTATGTATGGATGACCAAGATAACACATATTATTCATTGATATATTTCGACTTTCTTACGTCCATATTTTAACATAATTGGAAGTCATTGATAAATTCAAGTCTTTTATGCCCAGGTGCAGTACTAATTCGGTAAAATATTTAAGTGTTTCATATATGATCATGGTGTTTGCCACTAATGAGATATGATGATTCATTAAAAGTTTTTATGGCCGGTTTAGTTTAAGTGTGCAAAAAATCCATTATTATACTAATGCATTCGAAATTAGTTATTAAAAACAACAAAATAATATTAAACGTAAGGAAAGCTCCATTTGAGACACTGTAAATTCATAGATGTCCAGTGGAAGTGATGTGCCACAGGCCTAACAAAAGTAAGCTAGAATCTGATACAGAAATAATTATTTCATTTGTTAGCATTTCGTTCATGCTATAAAATTTTAGTTTAGGATCCCATTACCTAATTTATATCTCATAAAAAATAGTAATTTTAATGATATTAAGTTTGAGATAAAGTAATCAATGAACAACTTTGATTTTGAGGGAAAGATTCGAAATGATCCGTTCATATTCAAACAATAAAGATTTGATATTTCATACCGACCATCTCTTAATTGTGAGAGTTATAATTTTCTCTGTAAATAAATGTTTAATCTCCACTTAAGAAGAATTAGTTACAGTTATTCATGAATAAAAAACTCAACATCATCAATAAATTACGCAAACTATAGTTAGAATAACCCCTTACAAAGATCGAGAGCCAAAGATATATAAAATATTTTGTATAAATTTATGCAAGATATTTCTATAATGTTTTCTAAAAGAGCATTAAGATTTCTTGTAATATAACAAAAGAATTAAGTTTAAACTTTTATACCATCATAAATAGTTATATTCTCAACTTCAGGTGAAGATCTAGACCCATCGACTTATTTTTTATTATACCAAAAGATATGAAAAAAGTCAAGCACGTTTACAAAACCGATGGTGGAGTTCCCAATACTTTTTTAAATAGATACCTTCACATATTTAAGTATATTTATAGTAGCCTAAAAACAATCAAATATAAGATAATAAAAAACTTAGCAAACAAGATAAACAATGTAAGTTATGTAAGTTTAGTGTCAACTATTACAAAAACAATGCACTAAACTTTTGGAATAAATGACATCATATAATGAAAATGATCACCATAAAGCTCATAAATATTATCAATAAACATAAATGGAGTAAAGATAGAGTGACAATCATGTCATTCTAATATTATAATGAGAAATATTTATACGAGTAAACCTAAATGTGAATGTTTACACATAAAAAATACAAAAATCCTATATATTTTATATAGAACTATTTATATAAAATAAAGTTTAACATCAAAGACAATAGTCTAACATGTTTCGATAAGAACTATATCTTCAACAAATAATATAAAATAAAACAAAATCCAAAATAAAAGGTTTACTAAAGATAAAGATTTTAACATGAGAAGTCATACATAATCCAAAGCAGTGAACTAGTGATAATTTTAATCCATGCTCTAGTACATGTTTAAGCTCATATATATTCACGATGAAGTTAATCTTTAAATTTTTCAAGTTAAATCGTGTATACTCCTCGTGTGAACCATGCAAACAAAAATTATTTATGTCAATATTGTTTCTATATATATAATGTTTGGAGAAGAAAAACATGGTATGAATATTTTTAAGATAATATAACATAAGATATATTTAGACAAACGTTACATTACTCAATAATTTTTATAATCACACAAGTCAATTATTATTTAGTCAAATAATATTAGAATATAATATTTATTTTCATTGTTTATTTAAGCGCATATATATATATATATAGACCTTTTATTTTATATTTCAAATGTAATTTTGATAATAAAATATCTCTTTATTTTTTCACTAATATAGTTTACAATTTATAGAGTTGTAAGAGAAAGAAAACTATAATAGTATAAAATATAATAATATGATAATGTATTCATAATTCAATATTATACTCATGAGAGCATGTTGAAACTAGTCTTGTTTTGTTTTTTAACTATATATCTATTAACATATTCCTTTTACATGAATAATCATTTTAAATAGACCAAGTTCTTCTTAACAATCATTGGACTCAACTTATAATTTTGTTGATATTTTAAAAGTACAAGTAATTTTAAGAGCAGCGGACTAAACAATGCGCATAATAAAAAGAAAATATTTTTTTGATTGTTTAGTAGTGGATTTTATGAGAATTAAAAATATATAGATTTCTATATTAACATAGTTTATTAGTAAATAATGAGTAAAACACATAAAATAGAAAAATATGAGTCATATGTGATAATGCATTCAATATGAGAACTGTCTAGATTAATTTGAGTTATTATATTATTTTCAATGATATTCATAGGATGAATAGCCAACCATGTAAAAAATGTGAATTTAATGTATTTTTTATGTCCTAAAATGTGAGTTTGAGTTTTATTTTGCTATGCTTACATTTTGTCTACGAGAAATAACATCATGATTCATCGGACAAAAAAGATCTACACATGAGAAATGATACATAATTGTAAACTAATGAACCTTTTATTACACAAGATATGATGTGATGAACTAGAGTACTTAAGTCTTCTAAGTTAAATCAAGTACACTTCCATGTTGACTCAACCATGCAAGAAAATATTCATAATGCTAATATGGGTTCAGACTCTTGGATTTCAAGAGCAAATATAACTATGCTAGTATATTTCACCATATTCAATATTATACTCTTGAACGAAGCTTATAAAAACTAGTATTTTTTTGTACAATAACTATAAATTCATTAACATATTTTATATATAAATAACCATGTATAAGATACTAAATTTTAGTTAATATTCATTGGATCCAACTTCTAAGTTTATTGAGCTTGTAAAATTGTAAACTCATTTGAAAATAGCAAAGAACTAAAACATGCACGTAATAGAAAGAAGATTATATTCTACTGCAAAACTAATCCACTTCCACGTGCCAATAGAACAAAAGATCTAAAAACATATTCAAAAATCTTGATCAAACATCGTGTAGGAAGATATTAAATTAACTTGATCACTTGAAATGATAAAAAATAGTGAGAATGATTACTATAATGGTATATAAAATCATGAACTATCTAGGAAAAAAGAAATATTATGGGTTACGAGGATAAACGGACCATGAATCTAGACTCGATAGTAAACCACGTCATGAAGCAAAATGGCAAGAAAATATGGACCCAAATTAAATCCCCAAAAGAGACCTTGGTTTATTAAGTGCTCTTTGTGAGCAGCGTGGTTAAGTAGGCTAAGGCACCTCATTTTTTAAGTGATCACTTAGGTCTTATGATCAATTTGGAGAATGATAAGTTAAATCTTTGGCAAGCTTAGTCGAGCTCATAAAAGGACCTCAGTTTGGAGGAATATGACGGAAGTTCTGACAAAGATTAATTGAGGAAATGAAGATACCTTAGTTTGAAAAATGAGGCCTCAAGTCCTTTTCAAGCTTAACTAAGCCCTTAACGGGACTTTGGTTTGATAAAAGAGGACTCAATTTTCAAACAAGCCTAATCGAGCCCATGAAGAGACCTCAATTTTTAACCAGGCATATAAAGGAAATTTGATTTGGATGAATATGAACCAAGTCCCTAGAAACCTTAGCCAAGCCAATAGGCTTCAAATCTTTGGTAAGCTTAACCGAGCCCCTTAAAGGCACTTTGATTTGTAGAAAGAGGAGTCAAGTACCCATCAAGCTTAAGAAAACCCATAAAGAGACCTCAGTTTGAATAATGAGGCCTAAAAAACTTGGCAAGTTTAACCAAACCCTTAAAATGGACTCATATTTGAGTAATAAAACTCAAGTCTCATCTATGTCCTTGACAATTTTAATCAAGCCCTGAAAAGGGACCTCAGTTTGAGGAAGATGACTCAAGTCCTAACCAAGCTTAATCGAGACCATAAAGATACCACAGTTTTAAGAAAGAAGCCTCAAGTTATTGGCAAGCTTAATCAAACCCTTAAAAGGGCCTCAGTTTGATAAACAATGACTCATTCGCTTGACAAAACCAATATAATCCCATGTTGTTCAACAATGAACATGTTCGACTATTTTCTCATACATAAGCTTTAGTTTGGTCTTATCTTGGCTAGGCCTCTACTTAGCTTGGCTCGACTTTAGTTAAGCTCAAATCAGCACGATCTCGACTCAAATCAGCACAGTCTCAGCTCTTTTCAAGCTCAGTTGAACTGGAGCTCAACTTAGTTGACCTGTATTTGTCTCTACCTCAATTTGAAGAAGAATGTAAAGGGACCCTGACTTGAAGAAATAATACTAAATATTTTGACAAAGCCTATCTGATCCCAGAGGATGACAACAATTTACAGATCTTAAAAAGACCTTTAGGAAGATTTTAGCTTAAAATAGATCTCGTTTTAAAGGGCTCTCAATTTAGAGAGACATGACTTTGAAGGTTGATGTCCCAATGGTCATTGAGAGATACGATTGGGAGATCATGTGCACAAGATGGATAGGTTAAAATTTGAGCCTGACTGAACGATTATTGATATGTTTTTACCTTATCATTTTTTATTCGTTGCAGGGAATGATTTTAGCCAAATAATGCAAGAGTTTATTTTGATTTAATAAATGTACAATCAGAAAGACTATCAATAACCAATAGGTGACATCACATGTTTGCACAGACGGATGAATTAAGAATCGTTCTCCTAGTGTTAATCGATAATTTATGAAGGATATTATCTCGGGAGAAAGTCAGTCAGGATACCTTACCCCCGATTTTCCATTAGAGGTTGAGGAGGAAGAGGATGATCCGGCCCAACTACAAAATATAAGGTTCAGTAACCTCAGACTAAAACTAAAGGATCTTTCTCACTTCATTCAAAAGTCTAGCATCAATGCATTGTCTACTAAATCTTCATTGACCCTGCTACCATAATATTTGGAGGATAGTCTGGACTGCCACATCCATGACTAAGTTGGCAAGGATTGCATTATTTTTGTTAAGGTACTTATCTCATATGATCCCAAAAAATAACATTCTTATTATGCTATGACATATAAAATATGATAAGACTTGGGAAGAAATAAAAATGGACATTGCATGGAAATATACCGTCTTAGAGGTCGTTCGAGCGAAATCTCAATTGATCCATACAGAAGGGACTAGCTGCACTAATTGACCACCAATCACGAGTCTATGAGAGTTCATAACCATAATTTATAGAGAAAAGAAACCACATATAGTAATTTCACTCAACTTTATTGAACATACTACAAGACATTTGACGCTCTAAACATCATATCCACGTTCTTCAGTGTCGAAAGAGTTCGAAATTCATTATTACCCTAAAATACTTCTTAAACAAACCTTAGCGAGCTTTGATATAATGAAATTACAATACTTCAAATGATCGACCGACTTAGAGCACCTCATGCTATATTTTAGATAATTAATGAAGTATCTCTAATGAAATGATATCGTCACGTGTCACTTGTTTCCACTCAACCTCCAAAATGATGCTCATGTATGGTTTTACCAGATTCTTTAAAGCTCATTTGACACATTTGCACAACTAGGATAGTTTTTTCTCGAGAATTTCTCCTTAAACAAAGAAATGAAATAGGGATCAGGGTACATAAGGATATTAAAAAAAGGAAGAGAGTCTCTATATGATTACATGTCGCATTACGTAAACCATAATTCTAAAATAGTGGAGTAACACAACCACATGAAGGAATCAGCCACTTGGCAAGGCCTTTTACCCAAGTCATCATTCTATAACTTTTTTAAAAATATGAAACCACTCACAATGGTGGATCCCATAGTGCGAGCGTAAAGATACATTGGCTGGAGGAAATCGATGCTCGGATCCACAACACGGGGACTAGAATAAGTCAGTCGCAAGTTGAATGTGATAATTGTACATTAGGTGGATCTATTCATGCCAGGATGACATCGGTATTGACCCAATACGAGCAAACCCAAAACTCTCTCAACCCTGACTATATCAATGCTAATCTCTTTCGAAAGATAAAGAACCAAACCTTCTGGTTTGTCAAGAAGGATGATGTCACATCTTATCACAAGAAATAAAAACATGAGGTGTGTATACCATAACAACCATGGCCACATCACAAATGAATTTGGATATTTAAGGCTCAAAATGAAGCATCTTATCGAGCGAGACCATTTAAAAAAATACATGCACCAACCTGACCGATAATAAAATTAATCTAAAATAATCATAAAATATATGAACAGATTAGAGAGCCACACATAAAGAAAATCGAGCCTGAGAAAAAACACTAAACTTGCATTCTCGTGCTAAATTGAGGCATAAGGAAGATGAAGGCACACTCATAATTTTTGAAAGATGGTACCTCTAAATTGAGACACGAGCAAGACAACTTAGACAAGATTATAGTCAATGATTCCCTTCAGAGGTGAGGTACGTTGTAACGTCAATACTCTTGGACGGGTAATGGATAGTTTTCTCTATCATAGATTCATGATTTCTAACCGTGGGAGGTTGTTCTCATCAGTAGGTTATGATGGCTGGCTGATTCATTTCGGGTAATGGAACCAAAATAGTGGGGGGGGGGGGGGGGGGGGAATTACCCGAACCTAATGAACCCTGATGTTTGAGTAGATAAAAATATGTACTAAAAGTTACAAAAACTTAAAACTATGGAATGAAGAACACTTTTTATCGATAATATTGATTACAAAAAAAATATATTGTTGTTGCTATTGTTTTCTCTCTAACTTTCACCTATCATTACAAATGAGATATTATATTCTTTATATATTGGTATTGACTTGGAGGGATATTTGGTTGTTGCTTCCTCATTGGTGCAACCTATTTTGGCTATCAAGATGCTTTATCAGACGGAGGTACATCCTATGCAGTTGTTTTATCGTAGAATGGTAGACACAATTTTTTTTTTGTCAGACACGGTTTCTGTGCACTTTGAAAGCACTCAGGAGAAGAAGAAACAATATAGTTTAAGTGTGTGTGTGTGTGATTAATGATCACAGAGGCATCAAACACATGACCGTTGCGATCTTATTGCGCAAATTCGTGAGTCACTCTTTTTGGATTGCGACGAAAAAACAGATGAGACTTGGCTAAGTTGAGTAGGTTTCAGGAGGAGAATTCCTCAGTATCGGGCCAATTTTGACCATTGATATAATGTTTCCCATGTCACGAAGCAAACTTGGCCAGGCTTGGCCAACATTGGTCTTAAACGGTCTGATGGTCGCTTAAGACCAACGAGTCGATGTGTTCGGTCGTGTCTCTTTCTTTCGTGGATTCGGGCTCGGTTAACTTTCCTCAAACTTATTTATGTTGCATGAGGGGTAATTCTAAATTAAATGAATCTCCTTCCACAAGCTCATCAAAACCATAAAGAAGGGTCTAAAAGTTCAAAATATGAGTTGGATGATGAATATTGAATTAATATAGCATGGTTAAACCATTAAAAATAGTGTGAAAAAGTAACATGTATATAATATGTAATCATTCCTATATTACAAAACAAAATAAATAACTAAGGAAAAAAATGGAAGTTTATCTTACCTAAAACCCTAAATTCAAGCGCCTTTTAGCTAGGTCTGCTAAAGAAAGATTGATGGGAAGTTTCCTCTAGCTAGCCAACATAGCAAACTAAGTCAAAATCTCAAAAAATTGGTTTAACAAGAAAAAATATACGGTGCTAAAGTAGCAGTCTTGACCAAAGATGTAGCCAAATTAGGCAAACTACCATTTGGATCCATAACCATAGTATTAATAACATATGTATCTATGATGGAAGATACCGGTAGAGCATCTTCAGAAGTCTTAGATGAATCATCGTCAATGATAATAAAATATGCATGCAAAGTGGCTTCATCCACCTTTGAAGGTTTATCATCAACAATAATAGAAAGTTGGAAAACTACTAAAGAATTAGCACAATCTTTAATGGTGAAAACCGAATTCTTTTGCATATTAACCTTTTGGTCAGCTCATTCAACAACCAAAATATCTATCAAATTTGTAGGTTCACCCACTACAAGATCACATTTCTTAGAAATCTCAACATAAGTTTCATTATCAACAAGGAAAGCCATCTCCGGATATGAAGATCTTGCAACCTTAGTGATATTTTTGGATTTGTTTTGTATAAATTTGAAATAAAAGAATACATCACGGTCCCGTTCGATGGTTTTCATAATATCCCTAAAATCAATCTTCGACATGTACTCCAGCAGGACCCTAAATTTTCCCCACCAAAATTAGAGACTCATTACGCTAAAGTTCCATCAGAGATAACAACTCTTATAGACAAAATAAGAGAGATAAACCCTATTCTTAACATATCTCACCGAACTAGTTCATTAATATGGCTAAGAACTTGGAGGAAGCAGGTGTTGAAGCCTTAAAAATACTTGTCTCCACTATATTCTTTACAGTAAAATATGGTAGAAGAGAAAAATATGACAGATGAGCTTAAGAAGTACTTCGCTGCTCAACTATATGAGCCAGAGATACACCAATTTTCATTTAATTTATTTTTAATGGTACTAATAATATTGTGAATAATATTACCTCTAATGGAAGTATTTTCCGTTTAATGGATATTTCATTATCTTCATATCCATCCCCATATTCCACAATAATAGGACAAGGTCCTCGTTTTTTATTTAAAGCAATAATGCTCACAACAATTGAATTGCAAGCTTCGTGAGTATCGGTTATGACCTCCAAACTATTATAATGAATAAAATGAATTTTTACGAACCTTGATTATTTGTTTTGTTGTGCAGTTCCACTTTGGTGAATCCTTTCCCAAACTAACTTATCTTCGGGAAATTTTTTTCTTCATGAACTTCTTCTTTAAAGATTGTTTCTCGACCTCCTTATTCGGATGAGAATATTATTTAACAAAATCTTTCTTAGGGGAATAACAAATATAGAACTCTCATCGCGCAATGATGCTCGACTATAACATATTGTTAACAAAATACTTAAGCACCAGGAAAGTAAAGTATGAGTGAGAAAAATTGGAACATTATTCCAAAAATACAACATAGTTTTGGCAAGTACTTTTTTCCCTTTTGGCTTAAAAATAATTTTTGAAAAAGGACATAAAAAATCAAACATATAAAACATAAAACCAAAGAAGAAAAAAAAGACCAAGAGGAGAAATACTTACAGTTGGAAACCTAATTTTTGGTTGAGAAGAGGATTTTCCCATTCATACTTGGTGTTCCGGTTGTCGAAGATAAATAAAAAATTATAATTCCATACTTTATTATAAGTGGGAAGTTCAGTCATAATCTTGTCGAATGATTCCATCATAAAGTAGTAGAATCTTGATTTTTTGGTTGGAAACCTTAAAATCAGTGAGAAACTCATTCTTCAAGAAATGATGATAAATGCATATGGATATAATTGTAGTCGAAAAGAGAACACTCTAAAAATTTGAAACGAGTTGGATAAGGAAAATGTTTTTACTTGGTTTTTTATGTAGAGAGAATGAACCGAAGCCCATGATCGAGACTATAATTAAAGAAACCACTGCATGGTCACATACATAAAAAGGATATTTCATATTTATGGGAAGCCTAACTTTCATATCGTGTGGAAAATTTCCCAGTTGATAAGATTTTTTTATATATTCATATTCGGTCATGGTGAGGATTATTTTCAACTGAGGGTAATTTGGTCATGTGTTTTTCGGTGTTTTAAAGGTATTTAATATTTAAGTAGTTTGTAGTGAGAGATTTGAGCTGCTTTGTTGTATTAAATGTTTCTTACCCTCATTAATGAAAGTGGTTGGGTATTTATACCCTTAATTATGGATCACAGGGGCTTTCAGGTCATACTTATGGAATTGGGTCGAGTTCAAAAACTCATTAGTTTATTAAGCAGATTGGCGATTAGCTTAGTCATTAAGTGATTAACTTTTAATACTTTAGTCCAGTTCTGATGGTTCAGTGGGTGGTTTTTGTCCGAATTTCCCCTGTCCGATTTCTTCAGTGAGAGGTGAGAATTTCCGGACTCATCATTAGCCCCTTTTTTAGGTTATGCTCGAAGGCCTTTGGCAAGACCTAAAAATTTTCTCTTGAGCACTTGCGACATAGTCCGGACCGAAAACAGTTGAGTAAAAGACTTATCCGGACTGACAAAACTCTCCAGAAGCTCAAAGGTTTTTCCAGGGATCGTGGGACATGTGTCCCCTTCTGATTCGCCTCACCAGCTGTTTTTCTCCTAGAACGACGCTCCTACTCACTCCAAAAACTAACTTCTTTAATTAATGTTTGTGACGTCAGCGCCGTCCCTAATCATTACTTTTATCTTTTCGTATTCTCCTAGGTTTTAGGGTATCTTTTGTTTCTTTAGTATAAGTCAGCTCATTTTTCACTGTTTTACCAACTTCATATTTTTCACTCTTGTTCTTCAAAGCTTTTATCTCTTTTTTCCAAAAACCCTTTTTGGTGTAAGTTTATGTTTACAGCAAGAAACGCACTTGTAAAAGGTGGGTGGCTTAATCTTTCGGGGTTAGAGAAAGCACAAAGGGTCGAACGAGAAAAGCGCATCGCTGCAGGCCTTCCAGTTTCTCCTATAGATAAATCTGAAACACCAAGCTCAGAGTCTGATCGAGGTTCGTCTTCTGCCAGAAGCTCTAAACCTAGAAGGTTATTCCAGCCTAGTCTTTCACCAGTCGTCTCAGGATCATCGGTCCAGGAATCACAGCCTATTGTTGAACGAGAGCAAGCAGTTACAAGTACCAAAAGACCCTCACCATTCATAGCTATGGGATCAGATGCTGACATTTCACCAGAAAAACTATCACATCGACGAAAAGGTCGCTTGGTTAAAGGTCAGACTGTTGTTCCACACTCTAAATCTCCAAAATCAGTGCCCTCTAAGTCAGGGGCTAAAGATAAAATTACAGGGTCAGAAGCACCCATCAAGGCTCCTAAGGACAAATCAACTGGTCTGGAGGCCACCGGTTCAAGCCTTCGAAATGAACCCTTCGGATCTGATCCCCAGCCGGACTCCAGACCACAAAAGGAGAGTGCTGCTCAGCCTTCCGGACAGCTTAATGAGCCAACTACCAGTACTCCTCTCCCAAAGACAACTGATAACCCTTCCATGGTAATGGAAGATATGATAAAGGACAGTATTGAAGAAGCCCCTTTTGAGACTAACGTCTCCGGGCAGACTGGCGAGACTGCTATTGTCAAGAAAAACAAGGGTAAAGAGAAGCTATGTTTAAAACATCCGGACCTGTCGGAGAACATCAATTATGCTTTCATTCACACAGCTGAACTAGGCCGGATACAGGCGAAGTGGGGGATCCCAGAGTCTGTTAAAGTGAGGATTCTGGTTGATCCGGAGACGCCAATGGATTGCAAGCTCAGTGAGATAGTTTTCTACACGGAGTTATTCAACTGGGGGCTTAGGTTTCCCTTGGACCTAGAGATAGTCAGATATTTCCATCTGATAAAGCTCTGCCCAAGCCAATTGAGCCCCAATGCTTGGTTCACACTCATGGCCTGCATTATAGCCTCCAGGCTCTCCGGAATTCCGCTTCCGATGGAGCAATTTGCTGTTGTGGCCAGCCTTTGCATGGGCGACAATTACAAAGTGGTGGATGACCTGTTGGAATCGGAGAAGAATTGGAAGACCCAATTTGTATTCATCAGTGGTGCTTGGGAGAATGGGAGGAAGATTAAAGCTGGTGTCAACCCAAGCATGCTTACCAGCAGATGGAAAAGCACAGGTTAGTATTTCATCATATTTTTTCTTTCTTTAGAAAATTTGTTTACTTAAACATTCTTCTTCTTCTTTTGGTAGTGCTGCCGAAGGAGTTTAATGACTATTTAGAGGAGGGGCAGACTACTTGTGCCAAGCTGAATGCTTGGGCTGCTGAGAAATGGGAAAATCGCTTCCACAACTGTTTTACCGGTGGCAACTTGGTGAGATCTCATCTCTGGAACACAACCGGACGGAGAGACTTGTCTTGGGAGGAATTAACCACTCCCCGACTCCAGAGGTCATTCTTCAGAAGACAGATGCAAAGGATGGAAAGCTAGCCTTGCCGGGCAGAGCTGAAGCCCCAAACAAAATGAATGGAAAAAAAAGGCAAGGCTAAGCTAGACGTAGCTGAGGTCAACCCAGGTGGTGTTGAGGAGACTATCCCAAAAAATCAAGAGGTTCAGGACCAAGGAAGGATTGATGCTGCTCTGCTTCAAGTGGTAGAAAATGAGAGCACCAGAGAGGCAGTTGGACTTCCAAAACCCCCAAAAGCTCCCAAGAAAGACCGAAAACGAGGAGCAGAAGGTGGAGATAGGGAGGCAAAGAAGTAGAAAACCTCTAAGGGAGATGAAGTTGTTCTCTGGTATCAGGAGTCTCTTCCTCCAGTCGACTCAACAAACCCAACTCAAGCAGAGGAAATTCCAAGTGACTTTCATACTGGAGAGGGCGCTGGTGGGGACATCAACATTGATGGTGTAGACATTAGTGGCCTTCAAGGGATTAGCCTTTGCTTCGAACACCTTGAGAATGATGACTTTGCTGGCCCTTACCTCCCCCCAAGCTCTTCGAACATTGTCACCTTCAATGGTAAATCTTTTTCTGTTTCAGGGGAGAATGACATGGTGACCCACTCCTTGTTGAGAAATATTCAACCGGTGCTCAATTTGGAGAAGCAAGTGCGAAATCAATCAGCCATCACCAACACACTCAACTATGATAAAGAGAGTTTGTCTAACAATCTCCTTACTTCCAATCAGAGTATTGAGGCATTAAAGAGGGATAACGAGGAGTTGAAGAGGGGGGAAGAGGATTTGGCCACCAAGCTGGCCACTTCGGAGGGGGTTATCAAAGAACTTCAATCCAAGTACTCTGACCTGGAGAAGCATCTTTCTACTTCAAGAGAGGAGGTGAAGGCCAAAGACAGCATCATTCAGACCTTAACTAGTGATAAAATTGCGCTCGAATATGCTATGTCTAAGGCTAAGCAAGAGAAAGATGACTTGTTAAAGGAGCAGGAGAAGACCATCCAAACCAGGATTGATGCATACACCAACAAAGTGATAGACTCCCAAGAGGAAAGGTATGCTGAAGTTAAGTCAGACATGGTCTTACTCTTTTGTGAGAAATTTCCGAAGAGGACACTAGGAGATTTATGGCGATTCGTGGAATACGAAGACCTTCCTCACCATACCATGACCGATGGCGACAAGCACGGTTATTCCAGTGGTTGGGATGACACTACTGATGAAGATGAAAAGACCGGGGAGAGTCTAGACGAGGAGATCAAGGATCCTAAGAAGAAACCAAGTGAGGTTGGGACATCTAAGAAAGCTCAGCCTTAAAGTTTTAACTATGTTTCTATCTATCTTTAATTTTTGTGTTAGACTAAAGTCCTTGGATGGCCAAATCAATTTTGTAATCGTGTTCGGCACTTGTTCGGACAAAAACCTTCTCTTTATTTAAAAAACTTCAAAGTCCTTGGATGGCCAAGACATCTTATATATTTTAATATCATTCTCGGGTTTCTGCCGGGCAATTTTATCTTAGACAATTCTTGCATTGTTTTGTAGCTTCCCAATTTTGATGGCTTGTATTTAAATGGCCTTTAGTTATTTTAGAAGTATTTTAAAGTGAGAGTGTTTAAATTCTCCGATGATAAATGTTTAAATGGTCATCACTCTACCGAATCAATTCGATCTGTCCGTCATACCACTCTGAATTTTTCAAGAAGGCATCGAATTTTATTAAAAAACTCGGACACCTCATTAAAACCTCCTCGCGCCACCAGGGTAGGAAAGAGTATGCCCCCTAATATTTACATGGACTTTAAACAAGTAAATATTTACATAGTTTTTATTCTAGATACAACCGAAGGTGTTCAATGTTCCAGGGGTGATTCAAAATCCTTCCATCTTTATCTTGAAGCCTGTATGTCCCATGCTTAAGCTTTTCACTGACCATATAGGGTCCTTCCCAAGTTGGAGCTAGCTTGCCGAACTTCTTTTCCTTAGTATGCAAGAAGAATTTTCTCAATACTTTATCCCATGGTTGAAAGTCCCTCCTTCTGATTATGGAAGCAAACCTGCTTCTCATCAAACCCTGATAGTGTGTGGCCCTGAGGTGTGCCTTAACTCTTCTTTCTTCCATCAAGTCAAGTTGACTTATGATCGCCACTTCGTTTGCTTGTTCAGAAAAATTGTTGACTCGAAACGAAGGGAGAGTGGCCTTTATGGGAACTATTGCATCCATACCATATACCAAGGCAAATGGGGACTCTTGTGTTGCAGCCCCGTGAGTAGTCCAGTAGGCCCATAGTACTTCTTGTAAATAGCTTGGCCATTTTCCAACAGCCCCTTCTAGATTCTTTTTAAGACCGGACATGATGGTTTTGTTAGCTACTTCAACTTGACCATTTGCTTGTGGGTGGAAATGAGAAGAAAAACAGTGTTGAATGCCCATAGAGGCACATAAATTCTCCAAATCCTTGTTATCAAATTGTGGCACATTGTCTGTAGTTATCTTTTGGGGAACTCCAAACCTGCATCATATATTAGACAAGATGAATTTTATAACAGCTTTCGAAGTTGGTCCTGCCAGTGGGGCTGCTTCCACCCACTTTGAGAAGTAATCAATAGCAACAATTATAGTTATGTACCCTCCGGATGCCATGGGTAGAGGTCCTACCAAATCCAGCCCCCAACGAGCAAAAGGTATTGGCTCAGAAATTGACTCTAAAGGGACAGCTGGGATATGAATTTCATTATTGTATCTTTGGCATGGAACACACTTCTTCACCAACTTCTTGGCCTCTTGCATTATGGAAGGCCAGTAGTATCCAGCTAACAAAACTCTTCTAGTTAGAGCCCTAAACCCACAGCGTACTGATCCCTCGCCATCGTGTAATTCGGAGAGCACTATTTAGGACTCTTCGAACCCCAAGCATCGTAAGAGAGGTCTACTGAAATATTTTTTGTAAAGAATATCTCTTAGGATGACAAATCCACGAGTCTTATACTTAATTTTCTTTGCCACTATTTTCTCCAGAGGCAAGATGCCATCTGAAAGGTATTGGAAAAGATGAAATATCCAATCTTGAGGTTGTTCTACTTGTATATTTAAACTTTCTTCTTCTTTATTCTAATTGATTTGAATAAATGAGCACTCTTGCACATGAATCCAAGGGTAGGACTCGGAATAGGCTATGGTTGCCAATGAGTCTGCTAATGTATTTTCTATTCGGGGTATATGCTCATAGGCGATATTTTTGAAATTAAGTGCCACTTCTTTAAGAACAAATAAGTATTTAACCAGCTGTTCTTTTTTTTCCTCGGATTAACCTTGTGCATGATGGATAAGAAGCTGATAATCGCTCATTAACCTAACCCTTTTGGCTCCACAAATAAGGGACAATTTCAAGCCAGCTATAACAGCTTCATATTCAGACTCATTATTGGAAGCCCTGAAAGCAAAACATATAGCCTGGTACATTTTGTCGTCGTATGGAGAGGTTAAACATATCCCAGCACCACAACCCATGGTACTTGATCCACCATCAGTTCGGACAACCCTTACTTTTTTAGTTTTTTCACCTGCTGCTTGCTTAGTATCTCTATCCGAATGAAATTCAACTAGGAAGTCAGCAATAGTCTGGGCCTTGACTGCTGTTCAAGGGGCAAAATCAATATCAAAGTCTCCTAGCTCTACTGACCATTTGTTCATTATACTTGAAATATCTGCCTTTTGAAGAACATTTTTCAAGGGAAAAGATGTCCGCACAACAATAGAATGAGACTGAAAGTGGGGCCTCATTTTCCTAGCAGCAATCACTAGGGCCAGTGCTAATTTTTCAAGTTTTAAATACCTTTTTTCGACATCTATCAAGCTCTTGCTGATATAGTACACCGGACGAGGATAATTGTCCACCTCCCTTACTAACACTGCACTTATGGCACAATCAGAAACTGCTAAGTATATGTAGAGAGTCTCTCCATTAATAGTTTTAAACAAAGTTTTAGAGGAAGACAAGTGCTTCTTAATTTCATCGAAAGCCCGGTCGCACTGTGGAGACCAATTAAATTCTTTTGCTTCTTTCAAAGTTTGAAGAAATGGGGCACACCTATCCGAAGATCATGAAATAAAACGGTTTAGAGCAGCTAACCTCCCAGTTAATCTTTGTACTTCTTTAATATTCCGGGGAGGCTCCATTGGCAACAATCACTAAGCTAGTCTGGATCAGGCTGTATCCCTTTCTCACTTATCACATACCCCAAGAATTTTCCGGACTGTACTCCGAAAACACACTTCTCTGGATTCAACTTTAAGTTTACTTTCACCAAGCTGGCAAAGGTTTCTTAGAGATCTGCTAAGTGTAGTTCTTCTTCCACACTCTTTACCATCATGTCATCGATATAGACTTCCATGTTTCTTCCAATCTGATTAGCAAAAGCCTTGTTTACTAATCTTTGATAAGTTTCTCCAGCATTCTTTAACCCAAACGGCATCACATTGTAACAATGGAGGCCTCTATCAGTAACAAATGTAGTATGCATTTTGATCCTTCGGATCTACTTGAATCTGATTATACCCAGAGAAGGCATCCATAAAGGACAATAGCCTGTTCCCAGATGTAGAGTCTACCAATTGATCAATTCGGGGGACCGGATATAGGTCTTTTGGGCAAGATCTGTTGAGATCCGTAAAACCGATGCACATACGCCACTTTCCATTTTTCTTTTTTACCAACACCGGATTGGCTGTCCATAAAGGGTACTGAGATTCATTTATGTGCCCTATCTTAGTAAGTCGGTCAACCTCTTGAACTATGACATCAGCTTTCTCCTTAGAAAAGCTCTCCTTTTTTGCACAACAAGTGCTATATCCCTTCAGATCAATAGTTGGTGTGATATAATGTCTGCTGGCACTCCGGACACATCAACATTTAACCAAGCGAAAACATGCTGATGGTTTTTCAAAAAAGCTAACACTTTACTCTTTAATTCCGATGTCATCTTGGACCTAATCTTGACACTTCTTCCTTCATCCAGAGATTGAGTTTCAACTTTTTCAATTAGTATTAAAACACCAGGGGTCTCTCTGGGGTCATCAATTTCACCCTCTCCCCCAGAGGGGCCCTCAAACTGCTAATCCTCACTGCTTCGAACTGCCCCCAAAGTTCGAGGGGCCAGTGCTGTTGCATAACACTCCCTTGTAACCTTTTGACTGCTTCGGACAACTCCCACATGTCCTTGTACGGCGTATCTCAAACATTGGTGGACTGTTGAGGCTATAACATGCATCCTAGAGAGCCAAGATCTCCCCAAAATGGCATTATAACACGTGGGACAATCTACCACAATAAAAAGTATTCTGACCATCTTTTTAAAAGTTCCCTTGCCCAACAAAACCTCCTCCTCAAATTCCCTAATCACATCTGCTGAGCTTCTAGTGAAACCCACAATAGACCTATTCGAACGTTGTATTATTGCTGGATTCTTCATTTGTTTGTAGGAATTCAAGAAGAGGATATTGGCTGAACTACTGGTGTCCACCAAAATTCGTCTAATGTCATTCCCCCAATGGATGCCCCTATCACAACAGCATCATCATGGGGACCAGCTATGTCTCTTAAGTCATCATCATCAAAAACAATGAAGGGAAAAGGAATTTGTGATTGATAGGAAGTCATGCCTCCTTCGAGTTGGGTAGCTAAAGTATGAACATGCCTCTTTCTCGAAGAAGCAGTTGGTGCAGTCATGGTGTCTCCCCCAAATATTATAAGTGACTCAAAAAAACTGATGAGTCCGAACACCGTTTTGCAGTGTTCTGTGATAACTCCCACCTTATTCCGGGTTGGATCAGGATCCAGATATTCTGACTCTACATCAAACCTTTCAATTATCATCATAGCCCCATCTGGAGCCGATGTCCCTGCATTGTTTGGGCCAGTCCGATGAGCATTATCAGGCTTATTTCCATTCATTCTTTTAACAAAAGCCCCCAACTTCCCTCTATCAATAAAATTATGTACTTCTTGTTTCAATGCGATGCAATCTTTAGTGTTATGGCATGTATCATGGTGATACTGACAGAAACAATTGTTACGACTTTCTCTAGGAGATTGTAATGCAGCCGGCTTTCTAAAATATACTTCATCTTTCGTTTTGTCATAAATGGTGGCTACATTTTCTTTCAGCTCAGCAAATCACTCCGGTTGAACCCAAGGTCCTCGCTTATTTCTGGATTGCTGGCTTCTGAGCTAGTACAGCTGGGTGGGATTGAGCTTTGGTCCTATTATAACCCTGTCTGGCTTCCTTGGCTTTGTACCCGGACTGATTTTGGTTTTGATTTGGTGCAGCTGGGGCAGCCTTACTTGCCGGTGCACCCTGGTTTTCTTTGTTTCATCCACATTAATCTGTTTGCCGACCTGATTCAGTAAGCCACCCCACGTCATGGCCTTCTTTCTTGTTACCGAATCAGCCAAGTTGCCAGGGTTCAAACCCTGTCTTAGAAAAGCTATTGCCACTTGTTCAAAGCAATCAGCTAATCCATTTTCGATATTCAAAAAATGACTTATATATTCCTTCAAAGATTCATTTGGTTCCTGGGCACAATGGATGATAGTGTCTCCATTTCCTTTTACTTCCTTACTTCCAACGAACTGTCGTTGGAAGGCCACCCAAAAAGTATCAAAATTTCTGATGCAGCCTTGTGGCAGACTATTGTACCACTTCAGAGCACTCCTCGTAAAAGACTGGGAGAATGCTCAACAAAGTAACTTATCATCATCGTCAAAATTCATCATAATTTTTTTGAATTGCTCCAGGTGGTTATCCGGATCTTTACTGCCATCATATTTTTCCGTCTTTGTGCTGTCAAACCTCTTAGGAAGGTTTCCGGGCAGTATCTTGGAGGACAATGGAGATTGTCTCAAATTCCGGCCACGACTAAACACAGTATCTTCATTTAGAGTTGCAAAGATTCCTGGTTCATCATGAAAAGTGAAATGATCCATTAACACCCGATCTACATGTCTTCGGCCATGGTTGTGGCTATGAGACGACTCTTTACCCAGGTGCCTCTTCAACCTTCCATGTTTGTCCCTCTTTCTTGAATATTTTTTACCAACTTCTGTTTCTTCTTAGAACGGCCTTCATCACTGTTGGATGATAGGGATTCTTCAACTCCATCTTCGTTCGAGGAGCTACTTGAAGACTCTGAGTCTGAATCTGAGCTCTCCACTGGTTTAGAGTGGTGACACTTCTTTGAGCTAGCATGAGTCTTTTTAGTACTCACATGAGTCTTTGATGGCTCATGCTCTCTTGGATTGTCAGTGTGGTGAAGTGCTGACACCTTTCATTTTTCTTTCAAGCCCAACTCCGCAAGGCTCCTATCTCAACTTTTAACCTGTCTTGCTCCTCGATTGTATATTCATCGTTTTCCCCCACCACTTCTGCCAAAGTTGGTGGAACTTCCTGCTCGTCCGGATTCATCCGAACTGATTTTTCTTGATGGTTTCGAATGCTAGATTTAGGCACCTTCTCCTCCCCCTGTGGTCGCCAATTTGGTGAGGATTATTTTCAAGTAAGGGTAATTTGGTCAGGTGTTTTTCGGTTGAACGTATTTAATGTTTAAGTAGTTTGTAGTGAGGGATTTGAGCTGCCTGGTTGTATTAAATGTTCATTACCCTCATTAATGAAAGTGGTTGTGTATTTATACCCTTAATTATGGGCCACATGGGCTTTCGGGTCATACTTATAGAATTGGGTCGAGTTCAAAAACCCATTAGTTTATTAAGCAGATTGGCAATTAGCTTAGTCATAAAGTGATTAACTTTTAATACTTTAGTCCAATTCGGATGGTTCAGTGGGTGGTTTTTGTCTGAATTGCCCCTGTCCGGTTTCTTCAGTGAGAGGTGAGAATTTCCGGACTCATCAGGTCAAATACTAATATGGATAATCCATAATGAACTTCATGTTACCTCAACTGCTACCTCTTACTGTCGAAAGACTCATTGACGAGCAAAACTTCAGCTTCAAATGATTTCTCTCTCTTTACTATAACTTTATTCTTCTTCCTCCAGACTGGATGACAAATTAGGTAAGCGACTTTATAAAAAATACTTGATCAAAAGAATTAAAACCAAACGAGCCAATATTCTAGTTATTTTGGCTATCGAAAACTCACCATCTTCACTAGTTCTACCCATTTATAATAAAAATTGAAAGTCTATTGTAAAAAAATAACAATTTAGCAATTGTTTCGAACAAAAATCAAGATTTGAAGAAAAAAGATGAAGTGGGCGTAAAGTGAGAAATTGAAGAAAGAAATGAAAGTGATAACAAAAATAGATATTTATACCCAAATGTATGAATAAATTTCAAATGTTGGTTTTTTATTCTACGGCTTGGATTAACTCACAAGTTGAGCGGCTTGGATTGGAAGAAATGTGAAGAGCCATTATTAAAAAAGTTGAAAAGGGAGCACACGTCTTCTTAAAGAAGCAACTTTCTTACATGTATAACCCTCTTTCAACTTCTTGCACTTTTACCATATCATACAAACAACCCCTTCAATTTGACCACTTTAAATCATAAAATAAATTCAAATATCATACCAATGCATAATCAATCTCTATAAGAAATCCACCACTACATACCTTCAACCAATTAAATGAAGTAAACCTCGGTATATGAAAAATCCATGAATATTTCATATGATGATCAACCCTTAGTTTTCATTAAGGACTAAAGAGGATATTTGAGGAATTTTAAAATGTAAATCGAAGAAAAAAACATACACAAATATCCTCAGCGGTAAAGAATTGAACGAGTAAATAAATTGTTACAACCATTTCTTCACCATTCACAAAAGGCTAAAAGAGCTACTTAAATACTTTTATAACAAGTTTGAATAAAGCACATTTTAACTACTAGAAGTCATTACAGATATACTATCACTTCCAATAGTCAGTAGTCATTGCTTTATTCTTCATTTAGGATTAGAGAGGCTACTCAACCATAATTAACAAAGAATTGAAGTATTCTAGAGTTAGTAGTAATAAAAATAATTTAGTAAATAAGAGAATATATAATACCTTAGTAGCATACTAACTATTAGTTGTACTATTTTTTATTTCGACAAAATAATTTTTTTTATACTTAAACAAGATTTTGACTGTTGGTTTAAATGAGGCATGAAAAGTTTAGTACAAACCTAATCTGAAGATGTCTTTGGTAACAGGTAAGTTAGAGTAAATAGGCCTTAAGACTCTTAAGATTCTAGCTGAAGAAAACTAACATAAATATTTAAATATGTAACAATGTAAAATGAAATAGCTTCTTTGACAGTAGTAAGTTCAAACGAGAAATCTTCAGCTAGTACCAAGAGATGCGTTGGGAGAAGTCAACAAATGCTTTTGCCAATGTAAAAAAGCTTCAGATAGTCAAAGTTAGTCCTTTCTTGTTACTCGCGCAAGCACTAGGCTACTCATAATAGATTAAACAATTTGGTTCGTCTACATTGATCTATCGACAATTCAAGTACTTAAAATCAGAAAACTTAGTTAAAATATGTTAAAATAATATATATATATATATATATATAGTTAAAATAAGATAATATCGACTCTTTATAATAACCATAATATATTTTCTATAACTACAAACTCTTTAAATAATAACCATTAATAAAATATTCTTACATTTATTTTTAATATCTTTAAACAATATTGTGCATCTAACTTTTCTTATTTCTCTAAATTATGATATAATACTTTACGATTGAGATCAAATCAAATCATTCTATATTTTTTACATAAACACTAAAGGGTACGTTTATATATACCAAAATCTCATAAAAGTTAACCCAAAACGTAGTTGACTTTAGTTTGACTTTTTAGGACCAAAATACCCCTGAACTTCCATTTAATTACAGTAGTGTCATTAAGTAAAAAAACTAAGTATATCCTACATAGCCCAAATTCACAAAACATCTGATTTGGCTAAGTAGATCCCAAAAAACAATACTCTTTAGGAGATCAAGCTCTATAATAGTTAAATTTTTTGACGATCTTCAAAACCATATTTAATATTGAAGAAAAACAAAAAATCCATCATGATCGATCCGGATCTGGGGATTAACATGGAGGAGTTATTATCGTCGATGATGAGAGATGAGAAAATATCATCAGAGAAGGAGATGAAGTCGCCGGAAGAGGAAACATCACCGGAAAAGATAACGGAATACTTGAAGGTGCCCGACTATGAAAGCATCATCGGGTTTGGGCCTAGGAACTGATGGTATGTAGCATTTTCAGACTGTTTCTAGGTCAACGTACCGGCGTACCGGAGGCCTCAACACCACCGGTTCTCGGGCCTTGAACCGATGGTTTTGGTGGTGCATGACCACCAGTTTTGTGGCCATGCACCACCAGTTCAGAGCCTCTGCACCATGGTGCATGACCACAAAAAAGTTACATTTTTTGCCCTTTTTTCTCTTTTTTCTTCCTCTAACTATGAGTTGTGTTTTGATGTTTTTAATCGGGGAGCGAATGTTGCGCATAGATTCAATGAACTTTTCGCTACCGAGTACACTCGTTTGTTTTTCCACAACCGTATACACAAGAAGCATTGATTAAGTGGGTCAATAATACCGGAAAACACAATGGTTTGGTTATCAACCTAAGGTGTCGCGATAAAGTCAAGAGTAGAAAAAATCCCATGATACACTTTTAATGCAAGAGATTGGGAAAGTATACTCCAAAAGTTGCCGGAAAAGACCGTAGACATGAAGCAAAAAACCTGGTTGTCCATTTGAGCTAAATGGATCAATGGTGGAACCGGATCGATGGAAATTAGATGTTTTATGTGGGATTTACAACCATGAAAGTTTGAAACAGTTTGACGGTCATTCTTACACAGGCCGTTTAAACGAAGGGAAGATTGAATTTGTTGTACGGATGACCTATATGGGAATAAACCCTAGACAAATATTGAACGGTGTTAAGAAGATCAATGAAGATAAGATTTTATCTATACATACTATCTACAATGCTAGGCCGAAAAATCAGGTGTTGAAGAAGGTGAGCAGGTCACAGTTGTAGTTCCTATTAGGAGAGCTTAAGACGCACAATTATAAGGAATGGCATAAATTTGGTGAAGACGATGGGCAAGTCATTACTGATATATTTTTTGCGCATCATGTTAGTATTGATCTTTTGCAGATATTTCCAATAGTGTTGATCATGGATAGCACGTACAAGATCATAAGATATGATATGCCGCTGTTTGAGATAGTAAGTGTGACGTCTACTTGTTTGACTAACTGTGCTACTTTTGCATTCATGTATGGTGAGAAATTAATCAACTTCAAATGCGTGTTAGAATGTTAAAGTCGTTGATTGTCGTTCACGGAATTAAAGAACAACCTGTGATTTTGACTGACAAAGATCTATCATTGATGAACGCCATAGAAATTGTCTTCCCAAAACGTTCAAGGGAATACGATGAGGTATATCCCTGTGAAAAGCGAATATGCAAAGTTTGTTTCGGCATGGAAAAAGATAGCATACGCGACATCAAAAATTGAATTCGATCACGCTAGGCTTGAGTTGCAACATGAATACAAAGAATACCCTCTTACAATCAAATACACATAAAAGTCGTGGATTGATAAATACACCAATACATTCGTTGTTTGGAAAACGAACAAGTTCATGCATTTATAATATTGCACGACTAACCGTGTTTAGAGCGCTCATTCTAACTTGAAGTGTTACTTACATACGAGCATACTAAACTTCGAGTTATTTTGATCTCAGGTGCATTCACTTGTTGAAATCCAACATGCTCTAATTAGATATTCATTTGAAAAGAGTCGTTACATGGCACAACATAATTTTTCCGCCAAAATTTTGAACGAAATTTGAGACAAGGTTTCTGAGACGGCATTGGAGATATTTTTTTCTAAATTAGAAATGGGGGAAGACTGTGAGAAAATCACTATCGAAGATGGGTCGAATGTTAAAAACGATACAATCGATGACGTTTGTGTATGCGCGATAAGATCTACACATGGTATACCGTGCTTCCACCAGATTCACGAGTGGTGTAATAATGGAAAAGTTGCATCTTTAGCGGTATTTCACAACCACTGGACGAGGTTAGAAATACAACGTCGTACGAACTGGACAACGATAGAGATTCTAAAAGATTATTTGGAAAAAATTGTGATCGATGTTATGGAGATAAAAGATGAAAGTCGTATAAAACACATTTACAAGAAATGGTTTGAAATCATTTATCTAGAGACATCATCCATACTATAGCCATTGGAGAAGCAGAAAAACCGCGGTTGTCCATGTGAAATGAAAACTTGTTGTTAATTAATCATCCACTAAACAAGATAAATGTCATTAGGAACATGTGGATGATTGTTGACGCGGTGGAAATAGAAGAAAAACGATAGATAAACCCTAATTCAAGAGTAACATGATGAAACCCTAATCTATGGATAACAAAGATTGAAATTTTCAGAGATAAAAATCTATTATTCCAAAAGCTTATAATAACTTAAGGTATATGAGGCTTTATATAATAGCTTCTCAAAATCCAAAATTAGAATACAAGGAAATAAAATAAATATTCTACAATAAAATAAAATCAAATCTTAATACAATTAGATTTGATTTGAATAATATAACATATTTGAATAAAATAAAATAAAAACTGTTTATGTTTAGACTTTCTGGGCTTCATCATCCTCCACCGGTTGACAAGAATTCGTCATCGAATTCACAACACCATCACCATCAACAACCAAAATTATTTTATTTTATTTTTCAATTGTTAAATTGGGAATTATAATTTTGACCTTATCGAAATAAGATAAATTCTTCTCGAGTGTTCCTTATTCGAAGTCATATTGAATTCATCCGGTTAATGAAACAAAATTGGTTTCGAAAACCTTTTCATAGCCTAAAGATAACATCCCCATGTCCAGTTGATGAAAAAAATGGGTTTGAAAACTTCTTCATAACCTGAGACAGCATCTCGATAAGAAAGTTTACCTTGATCCGATGATTGGTAGCCAATCTAAACTCCTTCGTTAACTGGTCAATAAGATCGACATCGAAACACCTAGTGTGTCCCCCCGCATACCAAACGATCTTCGAGATCTTCATGAACATAAATGTTGTTCTATTCTTTAGACCTTGAATCAGATGAAATCAGGATTCAGAAACATGCTTGCCCCGTAGCAGGAACTAAAGCTCTGATACCAAACTGATGACGCGGCGAAAATAGAAGAAGAAACAACGATAGATGAAACCCTAATTCAAGAGTAACTTGATGAAACCCTAATCTAAGGGTAACAAAGATTGAAATTTTCAGAGATAAAAATATATTATTCCAAGAACTTAAAATAACTTAAGGTATATGAGGCTTTATATAATAGATTCTCAAAACCTAAAATTAGAATACAAGGAAATAAAATAAATATTCTAAAATAAAATAAAATCAAATATTAATAACATTAAATTTGAATTGAATAATATAATATATTTGAATAAAATAAAATAAAATAAAAACTGTTTATGTTTAGACTTTCTGGGCTTCATCAATGATACTGATAAGGCTAGCGAAGCTTCAGTGCCGAACCCTTTTAAAACACAAAAAATGACCACTCGTAAAGTAATTCCTAGTGTGAATACGATTCGTACATATATCTATAGAGTATCTTGTACTTCTTCCATTGTCTCGCTTACTAGCAATAACCTAACATGCCATGTAGTTGGTGGGCTAGAACTGATAGAAGATCGGAAAGGTTTTTTGTGCTGGTTTCCGATACACTTCCGTATATATCTGGTATAAACGATGTTATGGTAGATGACTATTGTGGGTATCGAGCAGTTTCATTTGGGTTGTATGGTCGTAAACAAAGTTGGAAAACTGTTAGGTGGAAAATTTTCGATGAACTAATGGACAACTACACGATTTATAGCAACATATACAACGGTAAATATGAATAATTTGAGGTGGTTAAAAGTATTAATTACTACGACACACCAGCATCCACCACATATTGGATGACAATGCCAGAGATGGGTATAGCGATTGCAACTAAGTTCCAATGCATTGTTCATTTTGGGTCACTTGTGGGATCTCACAATTGCAGCCAAACTTTTCTACCTCTACAAGGCACACCCCCTATAATGTCCAAAAGACGTGAAATTGGGTTTAGTTTGTTGATACTAATCATTTAGTCAATGTAAGTCATTTCTCATATTTATGTTATTTAGTACCACTGTCTTGTGAATAATCTTAGTCTAACTCTAAATTAATTTTATAGCTAGATTTCAAGGCTATATGTCCTTGCGCACGTATACATCATACGTGGAATTCACTGCACGACATGGACGTTGCAACTTAAGAGTTACCAATAATTAGTCACTACAAGACATACATGCAGCTCGAAGGTCGGAAGCCAATTAGTTCCTACCCAGAAGTAACAATCTGGACGAATTTATTTAGTTGGTATCTAATACTTTGCATTGTTGTTATTATTTAGTGCTTTATTTGTCTGTTGTTTCAAACATGTCGCACTTTAGTTTTAAGAGTTATGTTGTGTTCTTAATTAGTATGTTTGCTTCATTGTAAAAAAAAATTATTTTGTTTTTTATATTGATGATAAAACAATAAACTGCATAAATAACAAAGCAAAACTTATAATTTAAATATCATAAAATTTTATTAAAGGAACAAAGACAACTTGTGATCGAAGATAAAGCAACAATACATAACTTAAGATAAAATACACAGTTAATAAAAATCATAGTCTCCATTGTCGGTAAGACTACGTATTGTTTCCTCATTTAAGACGATAAGCGATAGTGCGGATCTCCTGCACGGGGAACTGAACCCGAATGCCCTCATATGGCTTGAAACAGATCTGTAAAAATTATAATAACATATAAAATATAATAACAAATAAAATAGATAAGTTGCTAAAAGAATATGGTTACTTACATATGCCTCATTCTGATCTGAAAGTACCGAACGCATAATCAATTTTGGACGGACGTTTGCTCCGATTATCCTCTTTGGTAGCCACCTCACAATCCTTGGCTGCCTCGTTATGTGATCCGCATTTTCTGGGCTTTAAATGCAAGGAAATAATCGTAAATCTAACAGTCTAGCATGGCAACAAATTCGTAAAGGTTGTGCTTTGATGCTTTTGAAGCATCACCTAAAGCATAGAACAGATATACTAATGCACCGGTACCCTATACGATGTTCCATAAACCTGTGTGCACTTTCTCCAACCCATAAAGGTAATCAATCTTGATACTCGTTTGACTAGTATCCGCAAAGATAGTGCAACCAAATAAGAACATCATGTATGCTCGTGATACCTGGCTGATAGTGTCTGGGTTAGTCTGCTCGATATAGTAGCCCTTTGAAAAACATCTCCCGCAGTAACTTGATCTTGAACCCAACGTCTCACGTGGAATCTAACGTCGTGCAGATCTACGCAACGCTCAACCCCAACATAGTAGTGTAATAAGTATAAGCCTCATCCCATGGAACCGTTACCACGTTAAAAGTCCTACCCACTACATGGAGACTTGTAATGCAGCTAACATCGTCGAGAATGATGGTCATCTCCCTGAAGCTGAAATGGAACGTGTTGGTATCGTGATGTCAAAGCTCGACAAATACCTCATTCAGTATAAAATACGTGAAGTACTGAGGCAAGTGAGAAATCAGCGGTCTAAAGAGAGTGTGCGCTAAATGCTGATGCACCTCTAACTGAGCGCTGAGGTCCCACAAACGTAGCACGTTATAATGTGCATATATGGCTAACTATGAACGAGCCTATAAATAAATAGTAAGTCAGAAAAAATACAATATGAAACTTAACTACCAAAAGCGTACAATAAGTTAATATTAACATGTCCGACAAAGATGTGGAACATCTCGTGCTCCTTAAAGCCATGAAAGAGGGGTATCTTGTTACATTTAAAAAATGCAAACATCTACCTCTGCTCTTTGGTGTGTATAACATCATCCACTTCTGCATCCAATACACCATGCCCGAGATCTCAAGTAGCGTCCACCCTATCGCTAACTATGGTGGTCGTGAAAAACTAGTATGCACCGGTGGTGGTGAACGAGTAGCGAACGGTGGATGTGACACACCTAGTGATCGGTGGGCTATAGGTAATCGAACTAGTGGTGCATATCGTCGTGATGAGCCCCCATGAGTATCTTCAACTGTTTTTTCAACAACTTTCTATTTTCTCTTCCCATGGTTGATGTGACACAATGATCGATCGCTGCAAATCATCTCCGCCTCTTCCTCCCTCAATCGGTCATTCTCTATCTCCCCCGTCGTCAATGATCGTTCACATTTTTTTTCACGGTTTTTTTCATCTTCCACGGCCCTAAAAATCTTCAAATTCTTCCACGGATGAATCATCCTTGATCTCGCATGAACCACCCTTGATCGAGGAAGGCCACTAGGTCATGGATCGACAAACTTGGTATTGAAATAAAGAAATAAAAAACGAGGTTATTATTTACATAAACATATAAAACATTAAAAAAAGTAAACAAAAAAAATACTAATTTAACATAATTTTTTTTTAAAAAAGTGTATCGGATGGTACAAGGCAAGCATACCGGTGGGTATAGGCCTTACGCATTGATGGGGTGCCTGGCCCACCCCACTAGTGTGTCGGTGCCGACCATTTTCCAACCGACTCCGAGCTGAAAAATAGCCTCCAAATACCTCTAAAATCCCTAATTTCTACTCTAATTCAACTCTAGTACTAATTTTGATTTTAAACCTTAACTTAAATTTATGATTTTAACTAAAAATTCTAACTAAAATTAAAAATTTCTATTATAAACAACCTAGAAATTAAAATTGTAAAACTTACTTTATTGAGGGTGGAATTTTCTTCTTCACCATGACGGAGGAGGAGAAGTAAATGAGGATGATGAAGAGTTGTAGTTCGCCGAAAAGTTAGAGAGAGGTTGAAGGTTTTAGAGAGAAGAGAGATAACTGAGGGAAGTGAGAGAGAGTTGGAAAGAAAATGAGGTGGAAGAGAGTTCGTAAAAAAAGAGAGGCTTGTACACCTCCCAAAGGGTATTTTCGTCTAACATTTGGTCAAGGGCAAACTCAAAATTTGGTAACTTATACCAATTTGGGGTATACATAATTCAACGCAAATACTTTTTAATTTTAATAAAATATACTTTTAAAATTTTAGTGTAATTTTGTAGTAGAGTTTTTTTTGTTATTTTAATTATTTTATTTTATTTGTTAATGTTTAATTTGATAAATATATAATTATGTTACTTAAAACCATCTTATATTTTAATATCATTTAAAAAATTATCACAAACCTTGAATAATAATTTTTTTAACAAGTTGATGCTTGACAATATTTAAAATAGGTAATTTTAAGATATATTTAGTTTTTGTCGGTGTGATCGACCATGACACGACACGACACATGTTAGTTTTAGTATTTCTAATAATTAAGATCATTTTTGAGATTATGAAATTTGAAAAGGCTATGACTAAATATGGTCCCAACAAATGTTAATCAATTCAAAATATAAAAATTTAGGTTATTTTGTCGTTACATCCCGTTTGTTCATCCGTCAGGTGAGATCTTCTCAACTGTGGAATTACGTCTCATTTGGTTGCGGAAAAATGAATGTGTTCGGGTGTCGAAATTACGTGTTATTGGGTTATGGAAAATAATAGTGTTCCAGTTGTGAAATTACGTACAAATACGTTGCGTAAATAAGATTAAAATAATTGGGTAAATAAGATTTTTTGGTTGCGAAAAAGTAAATGTGCTCAATTGCAAAATTACATGCAATGAATTATGTAAATAATAAGAAAAATAATTTCTTAAATATAAAGTTGGTTGCGAAATAAGTCGGTAAAAAACAACTACGTTCGAGTTGCGGAATTACTTGTAATTTGGTTGCTAAAATTCAGTTGTCTTCTCGTTGCGTAATTTTATGTAATTTGATTGCGAAAATTAGTTAAAAAAAATATTACTCATGAATTTTGTTTTGTTTGGTTTTAAAATTTAACATATATTTGTTTTAATTTTATTCTTAGTTAAAATTTGAAAAGTATAAATTTTTGAAAATTTGTATTACAAGTGGTTTTCGGCAAATTTTAAAATCCAAATAGTTATGGGCTATGCCAGATCTTAGAATTTTTTTGTTGGATCTTACACCACCGGATATTAAATTTTTTTGTAAGATTTCTCACCAAATCTTTCACATTTCTCTCATTTCTCTCAAAACCTCTATAGAAACCCAAATTTCAAACAACTAGTTTTTTGAATAGGTTAATGATATACAAAAATATAGTATGTCATACAAGCTTAATGATATAGTTTTTATTTGATTTTGTTCTTTAGTTTGGTAGATAATTAGATTTGAAATTCTATTTTTTATAATTGGATTTTCAAAGGGTTTAAGTTGATGTTTTGTTGATTTGATAGGTTATTGTTGATTCTAAGTAGAAGATCTACATTTAAGGTATATTTATCTTGAATTGTACAAGAGTTAGTAAGTTAGGATTTCTGGTTTTAGACTTTTGGGTTATGTGTTCATCGTACGACTTGTGCGACCATGATAATGTTATCACACATGTCGTGCGTCAAAGATGATAGTTTGTCGCAAATGTTCATGCGACAGAATAGCCTAAAAACGTAAAAAATGTGAAAACTTGCTATTATGCCATATTGTTTACGCGATTTACATATTGTTTTAGGTTTATTTCCTTACATGTTATATTTATTCGATTGGTACTCTTTACTATGATTATATAATGTGTATATAGTTTACACTTTATTTTGTATACTAATTCGAAAAATATGTGTTTCGTCTCTTTTATTTGTTTGTAAACCGAGTTTTTTTGCAGACATGGTGAGAACAAAGACCACATTGATGAGACAACAGAGTTAGGATTTGTCCCGTGTAGCACCGGAGGCACGACAGGTGGTCCCTATTGAGCGGGTTGATGTACTCAGCAACGTATGCGTCGTGAAACAACTATGATATGAGTCATCATACAATGTGGGTTGCGATTGGTATTTATGTTGCGTCGTCTTCGCTTCCAACACCCACGAATGAGGTTGATCGAGTGAATCCCCACCTTAGAGATGCGCTGTCTTCGCTTCCAGCTCCTGAGCATTTTTATCGACGATGTCCATATCATTACCGGCTTTTCTGTTCGAGGTAATTCTTTCGACGTTATTCTTTTTAATGATGAGGCTTAGAAGTTGATAGTCTATTATAGGATGCTTGGTATACTCCATCCTGACCTAGGTAGCCACCTTAGGGGTGCGGATAGTTTAATTTTGCATTGGTTGTGGGATATATTTTATGACAAATGATATAATGATACTATGGCCACTGATGCAATATATGATCATGTTACCCGACCTTAGATGTTTTACATGATATGAGTTATTATATGCGCTAACAAAACCAGAAGATGGATAGATTTAACTAGGGTCAGTTGGTTTTGGCACAACTTTACCACACGCTTAGCCAAAGTTCTATAGATGACACTATTGGTATATACGGGTTTACTGGGCTACGCGAGGCATGGATTTTGATCATTTTAGATCTTTTAATTCTCTTTTGTACAACGAATTTACTATATAATCACCGTATATCTATCGTATGTTACATAAAAAGTTAACACCTCTCAAATTGTTCGAGCGGATATGAAACATACCTTAGCTATGTATGGCGTACTTGATGTAAGTTTTATTAGTCAATCCAGCTTTCATTTACATATACTAACTTCAATATATACTAACTATTGAATACCTTTAAGGTCACGTTTCTTCCGTATATTTTATTACATAGTGTGAGGCCGTTTGAACCGGTCGGATGGATTGAACATACTTTGAAGTCGTTTAATATATTCATGTCATACAATCCGGATCACGCGACCCATCAGATGGGCCACATTCATATGATATCTCATTTGATACGTCCTACCACGACCAAGAAAGAAGTTAAAAAAAAATTAGCCAGAAGTTCCCATGAGATTTTAGGATTTGGAAAAATTGGCTGGACCATCTATTTACGACTTTAGGTGATCCATTCGAATGTGGGCTAGATGGTACATACCCGTGTACCCTTTTGGGTTATGATTAACCTATGATATATAGTTTCCAACATGGCCTCACTAGGTCCTGATACATATGTTGGAGGAAACCCTCCGGTAGAAACTCACGACACTCCAAAGGAGGAATTAAATTGGATATGCGTATTTCACCCATATATTGACACGATGAAGGTGGAAGAAGGACGTGATGCGTTGGAGCAGTATGTCTGTATCGCTGAAAGATATCTTTCTTAGTTTTTGGTTTGTGTTTTGTATTACTTGATTGAATTATCTATTTAGGAACATCATACGATTCATTTTTACGACTTGACAACTTTTTTTATTAGTCTTACGATGCTTGTTTATTATGATGTTTCATTATGAATACCATTACAAATTTATTGTTTTTTCTTACGATATGTGCTAGTAAAATATAATGGAACAAAATAACACAACATCAAATCATAATGGAACAAAATAACACAACAACAAATCATAATGGAACATCATACCTTCTCTTACTATTGTAGTTATTTCACATGCATAAGGTAACCATTGTGTTTTCCTTAGGGTGCATCCACCACATGCTACCCGATATATGCCTATAATTCTATAACGATATATGCATAGGATACGTGGCCGAATAGTTACGAGGTCAACAGATTTATATTACCAGATTCAGTACAAAACTTACTTCGCTCGAAAGATTCTAGAATCCCTGAATGCTGCTCCGTTAGGAGTTATGAACTCTTTCCTAAAAAAAGTTCAAAATAACATTAGTTAGTACTAAAGTACTTTTTAAAGGCCACGTGAGCATTCTCGTACATAATAATAAAATAAATAATTACGATACTGATTTTTTATGATAAAAAATGCAGGCTTACTTATTGGTTGTTCTATTGCAATACTGTTTGATCTTGTTGGTTTGATGTTTAAAAAACTTGTCGTCGTATTTTGTTATCCATACCGACTTAACATATTCTATATATTTAGGGTAAGCGACAAACATTTCGCGCAATGATGCTAGATTTTTATCGTAAGCTTTTATTGTGTCCACCTCGATAATAAAACGATAAAAATCTATAAATTGCTTCGAAACTGCATCGAACATCAACTTTCTAACCGTTTTAAAAAAGTTCTTGTTTATATGAAAATTGCATAACAAGTTAGTTGCGGCAAAAAATTATCTTTGATGGCTCGCTTGGAAGCTAACTCACGATCAGTCAAAATGACATTCGAAAATAGACACATATTATCTATCATCAACCCATGCAAAACACTTAAAGCTCGTGTTATAATCGTAAAAGTAGTTTGTCTCCATCTTCCTTGAGTCTACAAGCATGATAATTGCCGTCTAAGCAAATAAAAGGTTCATCATTGTATTTTTTATTTTTAACAAACGAACGTCATTGCATAGCTTGTACATCAATAATATGTCATTTTTTGTACACTTTTGCTTTTTCAAAGTTTCCGGCTTAGCTTTTGTTTGTAAACATTGTACCTCTCGCATTGGTAAATTACTTTAAGAGTTTTTCCTTATTTTCCATCGTTATATAGGGTAATAATGTTGGAAAATTTTGTCTTCCTCTCTTTTTCTCTTACAAATTCATCCGTTTCTAACTTAGTAAAAAGCCTATAAATTGTAAATATTTTTGTGTAACCAGCCATCATAAATGGTGGGTGACCAAATTCCTCTTACAACAATTAACTATATGCTAAGTAAACATAATAATGGATAATTCACACTATGTATATGTAGATATCACAAGGAGGTGCATAAAACTTGTGATGAACACACCACATATCGCTTGAAGCTTTGCGATTGAATTGTACGTAAATTGCACAAACGATGCGACAATTAAAATCATCATCGCAAGGATCGCGCAACAAAAAAATATTCATTGTGCCTGTCGCCCGACCAAACTAAAACAATAACTAAATGTATAAAAGTTATCTCTATCATATAAAATTTCTCTCCATTCATTAAATCTTCTAAGGAGCAACCCAATACCTCGTCTTCCATATTATTTTGATGTTTGGTTGGTTTGTGATAGAAATTAAATTTAAAGTTCAGAGTTTGTTATGTTTTTAGAACTGTGGTAGAAAAACATTAAGGTTTAAAGTTAGAATAGTGATAGAACAGAAGGTTAGAGTTAATTGTTTGTGAAATAATTTCATAAGTATTTAGAACAAGAAGAAAATTGTTAAGTTTTCGAAATTCAATAAAAAACGGTAAAACGAGAAATCTAGATCCAAGATCTAGCCTTTTTTAAGCAAAAGAAACCTTTATTGATAAAGAATAACTAAGAATTAATAAGTTTGAGACCAAAATTTAAAGGCCAACAAAATTTGGTCAAAATTAAAAATCAAACATAAAAGAAGGCGCCAAAAGGAACCCGCCTTCCAAATCAAAATCTTTCTCTCTCCCTTGCTTCTTCCATTCCTTTAGCTTCATAACCAAATACCTAAAAAAGCGACTCGAGCCAAAATTTCCAATACAACACCTAGACTTGAAATCAAAAGCAACTCAAAGAAATATTCACAAAACTAGGATCAATCAAGGTTTATATAACCCAACCCTAAGCTCTCCAGAAGAACAATGGACAGAAGAGCGCTTGGAGCAGACAAATGGTTGAACTTCTGATTTTTATTTCGAGAAAATATCCATTTTGCAATCCAATCGGAAGCTTGATTTTTAATGCGAGAAATGTGTCTTAGAGTCATATTGGGATGAAGAAGCTTTCTGCAGATGTTTATTAGAGAATCAGTATACCAGTCAACTTGACCTTTCGCCAGATATTGATAAGAAGAAGGCTGTCAGTCTTAATATCAACATTAATCCAGGAATACTGCCTACAAATGATGAGGCCCTCTATCAAAGCTATGGTTTTAGAAAGCAGAGGGTTGAGCTTTCCAAAAATAACACCGAAACCCACAATAATATATCTTTCTCAATTTCTAAACAAAATGTCTCCACACGATTCTCTTGAGTGAGAGCAAGCGCCGTCAACATTCAGCTTGATTAATTATTTCTCTGCATACAACAATTTAAGGTAAATCGAGATCTTGCTTCTGCTTTCAACCGAGTTGCAACCTAATGGTAGTTCCAAATCTGCCAGGCGAAGCTACAACTTACCAAAAGATGATTTTTCACTTCAAGGCTGCTGTAAAACTGGCATTTTGATACAATACTTAAATGTCTTTTCTTTAAGATATCATCAGAAGGAATGAAGTTATTAACAAGTATTTTCATGAAAATACTGGACTTGTTATGTCTGATTCTGATGCTATCCCATGTAAGGTTGGTGTTAAAGTTTTGAGAGGTAGAAAGCTTCCATATCATTTTGTCATCCTCTTTAGGATTGATCTTGAATCTCTTGATCTGGGTAATTCTATCACGGGAAATGAAGCTTTGAAAGCAGTTGATGTCCCATGCATTATCCTCCCAGAAGGAATTAACCTTCGCTTCAAGGAACCAACTATTTTAATCAGAGAACGGATTTGATAAAGCAGGAAGATTATGCCAGTATTCAAGCCAGAAATCCATTTCGCCCTTTCCCAGAATCCATTTAATGTTTTGCTCAGCTTGATCTTTAACTCCTATGAGTCTCTTCGAAAATAAGGAACCTGACTTATTACAGATAGTTCTAAGAGGATGATTAGTAGGACAATAAATACTGTGAAGAATTTTTTAACAAAGACAACTCTTCTTCTTGAAAAGGAACGCGAGCTTTTGAGAAAAGGTGAGCTGAATATCACTCAAAGATTTGATATTCAGTCCATCTTCCTCAAAATACTTGTAAATAAAACTCCATTTAGACCAGTTGATGGTTTTATCACTGAAGTTTGATCTCTATAGAAATCTGTTAAAGGTAGATTCCAATCTTTTTAAAATGGTTTTTGGGATCAGAGTGTTTTGCATCCAATAGTATGTTATTGGAAGCAACACAGAGGAGATCAAAGTCATTATACCACTATAGGACAGATGATTAGAATCCCACTCACTAATATTTTCATTAAATTTGTCTATGATGGTATTACAGTTCTTTCCTTTGTTGTTTCTACAGAGGGTGATTCCCAGATAACTTGAAGGTAGATTGTCCACTGAGTAGCCAGTCATAAACTTCAAACTGTTAATCCTAGATTGATTCATTTTGGAATAGGTGATCAACTTAGTCGTGTGTCTTATTGATGGCTTGCCCTGAGACTACTTGATACTTATCCAGCAGCTTGCTTAAATTGACAATGGATAAACTCAAATAATTTGTGAACAATAAAATATCGTCAACAAAAACAAGACAGGGAACTAACATGTTAGTTCTGGAAGCATAATGCATACCTTATTGGTTTTTAAAAAAAATGTAAAGCCCTCTGACTAACACTTCCTGAGCAAGGATGAAGAGGCTAGAAGATAAAGGATCTCATTGCCTCAATCCTTTCTTTTGATGGAAGTAACCAACCACAAACCCATTGATGAGGATAAAGTATAAACATTTGTTATCATGTTCTCAATTAGACTAGTGAAGTTATTAAAAAATCCAAACTTAAATAAAACTTTTAGCACAAAGGAGTGAGCCATTCTGTCAAATGCTTTTGACATATCAAATTGAATCATGATGTTACCTATTTTAGGTTTTCTATTAATGTCATGAATCAACTCTTTTGCAATTAAAATATTTTTGTGGATAAGTTTTCCTTTAACAAAAGCACCCTGGCAACTAGAGATAATGTTAGGCAAAACATTAGCAAGTCTAGAGTTAATCAAGTTAGAAAAAATTATATTGAACATCGAACACAAACTTATAGGCCTATAATGTTTCCAGTTATAAGGGTTTGCAAGAACCACACAGATTCTAGTGGCAAAAACACCAGAGAGAATACTACTGCAAAAAAGATAGGAATTAAATGCATTGCGGAGATCTATATTGATAACATTCCAACAGGTTTTGAAAAATGGATATAAAATCCATCAATGCCAGCTGCGCTGTCATTACTCATGGAGTTAATGATGCTTCAAACTTCATGCTTATTAGTGGGTTTAAGCAAAACATCGTTATCCTCATTAGTAATAAGCTTGAGAATATTATCTATGATAGGATCTTGCAGCATTTTGTTCTCATCATCCTGGTCACTGTAAGGATTAGATGTTAGATGGTTTTTTAAAACAAATTCAGCAGATTTGCCAATGTCATCATGATTATGAATCCAGGTACCACCCTCTTTGATGCATTTTATAAGGTTCTTTCTTCTTTTCTTATTAACGTAAGCATGATAGATTTTAGTGTTACCATCACAATCATTAAGCTAACTATTATAACATTTTTGCCTCCAGAAGTCTTCCTTATTTCGAAGAGTTTTAATGTGAAGACTATTAGCTTTAGATAAGGCATCTCTAGAAGACTGGGTATTAGATATTTACTGAATGATTTCCAGGTTTTTAACTTCCTCAGCAGCAGCTTTAACGTTATTGAATATATTTCTAAAATTCTTGATGTTCCACTCCTTTAGGCAGACTTTAAGTCTTTTGATCTTATACCAAAAAATCTGATTGGTGTCACCATTAATCTGTAATCTTCAATTCTGTTCAACAATTCTTATGAAATTTTTATCATTAGTCCATGCATTAATGAATTTAAAGCTTTTCTTAAACTGATTTCGAGAGTTTATAGAAGAATTAATAAGGAAGGGAGCATGGTCAGAACAAGTTCTGACCATGTGTTGAACCAGAATCCCATTAGAGGTAGAGAAACCATTATCATTCGATATAGCTCTGTCGAGCCTTTTCCAACGAGGGCCTCTATTCCATGAATATCTTGATCCCACAAAACCAGCATCCTCAAGGCTGTAAACTCTAATGACATCATTGAAATTATCCACACTGTTTGATCCTTATTAGTACAACCAATCTGGTCTTTAGAGGAGGTGATAACATTATAATCACCAACTGTAAGCCAAGCTCTATCATTAGTAGCCACAAATTTCATCCTTTCCCAAAGACCCATTCTTTGTAGCTTCTGACTTTTAGCATAAATATTAGTGAACAGAAAGCTAGTCTCCAGACCAAGATAGTGCACATCCATGTGAATGAATTGGTCATGATCCTCAATAATATCAATAGTAACATCATCGTACCAGAAAACCTAGATTTTATTAGAACTATTAAAGGTGAAATTCTGAACCCCCAAAACATTAGCAATACTATCAATCTTCTCAGCATTTGACATAGGCTCTTGAATAGCTAAAATCTTTATTTTTTCAGAATGGATCATTGAATATAGCATTCTCAAAGTGGGCTTGTTGTTAACTCCTTTAGCATTCCAACTAATTATCCTTATTATTATCAGATAAGGATCTTAGTTGCTGCTTGTTCCCATTATTCTTTAGGGAATTAGTAACTAGTTTGTTGCTCTTTCTGTCTTTCATTTTAGATTTCAATTTCTTGCTGATGCTGGTGTTTAAGTCTTGTTCATTATTGCTTTTAGATGGAGAGATATTGCTGCTGCCTATGTTGTCACAATCAGGGTATCTAGTGTTATCATCATCCTTTGGGTTGATTTGAGTGTAAACGTTGTCCAACCTTTGCAAAGCTTCAATTATTTCCAGGTTATCCTTTTCAGTACTAGAATCTATTTCTTAATTTTCAGTGAAGTTCTGGCCATTTTGACTAAGGCTTTGAGATTTTTGAATCTAATAGGATTGAGTATGACTAATATCTTTGTCTTTTTAAGTGACAACAGATTTGATTTTCCTTCTATAAACTTTGCTGAAACTTTGAGTATGTTGACTAGAGATTTTCCTTTCCTTCTGGTTCAAAATCATATTCTGGTTTTCCATGTTTTGATTGTCAGTTCTAGTTTATTCTGTCAAATCTTTGGGTTTGTCTTTATTCTTCTCTTTTATAGAATCATTCGTCCTCAATTTTTGCAATTAGTTTATGAGTGACCAATATGGAAGCATGAGTTACAATAAGCAGTCACATTTTTGTAACTTATTGTGATCCAACATCAATTATTAGGACCAAACCCAATCCACATTTTACGTTTTAAGTTTCTTGAAATGTCTATTTCAACATGAGCGTAACATGCATTACTGTAGGCTCTATTATATTTCAGGAACTATGATTTTGAAAGGGGTTCCTATAGAAGATGCAAGATCACTTATGGCAGAATGATTATGGAGGAACTCAGAGATTCTTTCAAATCTGACCCAGATCATCGTTCTTGGACTTTCATATTTTTTATTAAAACCAGGGCTCCATCTGAGCAATCTCATCGTCGATCCATCAACATTCCACACATTCTTGGACCAGAGGTGACTGACATCCTCTTTCATACAGAATTCTAGCAATATATGGTGAGCATCCAAAATCTCGAAACTGTAAGACCCTTTAAACTTTAACGAATTCAAGAATCCTTTCATTATTGATCTTTTAGGAATTCCATTGCTAAAGTTGCCCACAAGAGTAATTTTTGATTGGAGAAACAATAGATCTTTAACTTCTTTAGTATACTGAATCGAAAAGTGATCATTTTCTTCTTTTGTGAATTGTGGCTCCATCTATGTAACAGAGGCTCTGTTTTTTGATTTTACATTATCGGCAAAGGTTTTGCGATGGGATTACATGATTTCAACTGGGTTTTTGTGATTATGGGAAAAGCAGAGAATTATTCCATAACATAGACGAATTTGTTGTTAGATTCCATAAAAAATAATCACATACGCAAGAAGATACATGAGCAGAGAAAGAAAACTAGATTAGAGTCCAGAACTCTTGAGTGAGCTAATATAATAACACCAATGGGATCCGAGATCTAGCCTAGTCCATTAGTAATTTTTATTTTATATTTTTCACATAATTATCGATAATTTAAAATATCATAAACAAATTTAAAAAAATTGATACAAAAACAATGAATTTTCAGTTAAAATGCACCGTGAGTCAATAAACTCCATTGTAATTGGAAAGTGTATAGTAGAGGCGCACGAGTGGGGTCCGATATCAAAGATAGAAGAACAGTTTGAAGGCTCACATTGCACTTCGTAGCTTGTGCCAGCAGCATCACTTCCCTTCGATATACTAATATATAATTATTATTATAATAATTTAGAGTGCCAGGTTGTGTACAACATCAAGGTATCGCATCTTTTTCCAAAAGTAGATTCCAGGGGCCTCTCTTCCTTCCTTTCCTTCAAATCTCTCTCCGATGACCATCTTCATCCTCGTCGCCTCCTTAAATCATTTACTCTTTATACTCTAATACTAACAAAGAGGGCATCAGAAGACAAAATCCGAGACAACTTCTGGTTCACACCATATCAGGTAAGGTCACTTCTCCTCCTTCTTCTTCTTCTTTTTTGATGTCTGTCCCAAATTTTATTAGATGGGTTTTAGTCGTGTACCGTACTTGGATTTAGAAATCAAGAGATCCGCGAGTTCTTTATTGTGCTACATAT
Source organism: Limnanthes douglasii subsp. nivea (assembly GCA_036936605.1). Lineage (NCBI taxonomy): Eukaryota > Viridiplantae > Streptophyta > Magnoliopsida > Brassicales > Limnanthaceae > Limnanthes > Limnanthes douglasii. The sequence goes on from JAUPFV010000002.1 coordinate 313,344,347, forward strand.
TGTAGATTTTTGTGTCTCCATCCATACTTGCTGAATGGAGAAAGCTCATATTTTTAAACTTTAGGAACACCACCTTAGCTTTGTACGAGCTTTTCGCTCTTATTAGTTTTTAGTAGTCGTTGTTTGACTCTCTTTTTACTGTTGCAATTGATGTTGATGGTACCTCAAGACCTCGTGTATAATAGGATACGCCCTGCATATGGAACCTATTTGCTTCTTGTTGTTTTTAGGTGTTCTATCTAGTGTTGATGTTAGTTACGTCTTTAGGATCATTCCTTGATAAGGCTTCACAAAACCCAAATCATTCAACTGAATGCTATATTTGGATGAGGTGAAATGATGCCACAGTAGTTGTAGTCTTATTGTGAATATAGTACTATATAACAAGATTAGTTATATGCACTATTGGCAACCTAAATTGTGGTTTCTTTCATCATCAAGTATTTTGTAGTATTGTGGTCAACAGTCTCTAAAGTATCTTACTTCCTTCAGATAATTCTCTCATGTGTAATAAAGAAATTAATGATCAGCAACAGCAGGATTCACCCGTGAGTATGATGGACTCGGGATCCCCAATCCCTAACTCGGTGCTTGTTTCTGATGATGAAATACCCCGTGCAAAGTTCTTGTGTAGTTTTTTGGGAAGTATATTGCCACGACCGCAAGATGGGAAACTGCGTTACGTAGGTGGAGAGACGCGAATTTTGAGCGTGCCAAGAGATATTAAGTATGAGGATTTGATGAATAAGATGAGGGAGTTATACGACGGTGCAGCTGTTTTGAAATACCAGCAGCCAGACGAGGATCTTGATGCTTTAGTTTCGGTTTTGAATGATGATGATGTGACTAACATGATGGAAGAGTATGATAAGTTAGGCTCTGCTGATGGGTTCACGAGGCTTAGGATTTTCCTGTATTCCCATCCAGACCTGGATGGGTCCTCGCTTTATGGGGACGGGGATGAGAAAGAGACTGAGTGGAGGTACCTAGATGCACTGAATAATTTAAATGATACTTCTGACTTCGGAAATCCGCAGCAACCTGAGTCGTTCTGCATTAGTCCTGGTGAAGATATTCAAACGGCAGAGCCTTTCTGGAATCCACCGAGTTTTGAGGGTGCTCTTCATGGTCATAGAGGAAGTGAGATCCCTATGACACATTACAACTTGCATCATCTCAACGTTCCTCAGTTGGGATCAGGGCAACACCATAAGCATAGGTATACTGAAATGGATGGTACCTGGAGCCCTTCTTATTGTTCTCCAAAGCATCATGGGCACCATGATCCAAGACCATTAGCCAACTTTCCGACATCACCTTCGTCTGCTAGGTATTTTATGCCTTTCACGGAAGTACACAACAAAGGTTTTGATAGGATGCCCGAAGAATATGCTCGGCAACCTGGTAGTCGTCATCCAACTCATGAACAACAATCGCATATTCATGAAAATGTTGTTTGGGTGCCTACTGGACCCGTTTTTGCTGATAAAGGTGGATTTCCAGGAAATTTTCTTCAGGGCCAAGGTGCTTATGAAGGTAATACTATATGTGGCAACTGTCGGATGCCATTCCATCAACAGCAGCATCTGGAGCACAGTAGCATTGGGAATGGACATCTGCAAGGTCCAACTCCATGTCCTGAGTGCACTCTGGACAAGGAGGCTTTAATGGGAATGGCAGACCCAAAGGTTCAGCATGGGATTTACGTTAAAGATCAAACCGAACCCAGGTCTGTTTTTGATGTTTACAATCATGAAGGAGGAAGGCTTCTGCAACATCCTCTGAATCCTCGGGCTGAGGAAGTCAGGACACATAATGATCCTTACAGTTCTGGAAGACTGAACAATCACTACTTAGTAGATTCCCCTGGCATGAATTATTCTCTTGGACATCGTGATTCACTGGAGGGTCATCATATGCCATCTGGGTATGTTCATCGCCGACCTGCACATGAGCTACTCAATGACGGATTCCGTGACCATCATGTCTTGGCTACTCTTACAAACCCACCTGTACCTCAGGCTGAAGAACGTGGGGTACGCTATGGGAATTCTTCCGGTGTTCAAGGAGATAATCTTCATCCATTGCCGCATGGACATTCACCTCTGCAAATTTCCGGGAGACATGTTTCAGGCCATGTTCCCATTGCTCCATCCTACGAAGCATCGGGCTTATCTTTAAAAGGAAACAGTGCCGTTCATCCTGCTTTAATCAGAGTTGAAGTGAGATATGACGAGGCATCACCCCATGAAAATGTGTATGGTTCCAATCCTCATTTTGAGGAAAACCTGCATCCATCGACCCCAGACCTGGGTCGGGCCCTACCTGAGAATCTTTTTACTCATAAAAAGCCTTGGCAACTACAGGTTGCTCCCACAGGTTTAGTTGACAATGATTTGAAGTCAGAGTCAGTACCTATTACCCTTATCGATGAAGCAGCAAGTGCAGACGAGGCTCTGATTCATGGAGAAAATAAGGAAGCTAATCCCTTGGAAGATAACGAAGCTAATCGAACCTTACCTGAGTATCTTTTCAAAAAGCCTTGGCAACTACAGGTTGCTCCTTCAGGTTTAGTTGACCATGAATCGAAGTCAGAGTCAGTACCTATTACCCTTGTCGATGAAGAAGCAGCAAGGGAAGGCAAGGCTCTGATTCATGGAGAAATAAAGGAAGCTAATCCGTTGGAAAAGATCCAAAAATCTGATCAGCAAGATTCAACTTGTAAAGAGAATTTTAAAGTAGCATCTATAGAGCCTTCCATCACAGATCGCCCGGGTAGTGCCAAAAAGGTTGATGATGATGCTAAACCAGGACAAAGTGATTTTTCTGCTTCTCTTAAGAGTTCAAATCCATCTGCTGACCCTCTGAGTTTCTTGCCTGAGTTGATTGAATCTGTTAAGAAGGTAGCTCTAGAAGGTATCGAGGAGGTCAAAGCTCAAGTTGAAGAAAATGATAATTTGGTGATACATGAAGTAAATGAAGTGGCATTAAACAAGGCTGATCCGGTGGTGAGAGTTAGAAGTTTTTTTTCGGAAGATAATTGTTCTTGTTTTATCTTAATTTTTAATGATTTTTACATCTCCCTGTAGAAAGCACAACGGGCAAAGGAGTTGGACTCCGATGATGACAACCCTAACATATTTAAAATTGAGCCAACTAAGGCTGAGGCAGAAGCTATTGCCAGGGGTTTACAGGTTCCTCCTTCGTAACTCGGCTTGCTTCGGCCAAAATATTGTTCTCTTGTTTCTTTTTATACATGCTTGCCAAAATAGAATTTCTTTGGATCAGTCTCCATGATTACTTGCTTCTTTTTTTGCTTTGGTTTTGAGTGCAGTGCTTGTTTTTATTTCAGACCATAAAAAATGATGATTTGGAGGAGATTCGAGAATTAGGTTCCGGAACTTATGGGGCTGTTTATCATGGCAAATGGAAAGGTTCTGATGTCGCAATCAAGAGAATAAAAGCTAGTTGCTTTTCTGGGAAACCTTCTGAAAGAGAGCGCTTGGTATTATCTTGGTTGTCTGATATCGTTTTCTTTACTGTGTATGTTTCTTCAGTTTCATGGATATTTTTGATCTTATACATCATGAAATTTTTAAGCTCAAAATGTTCTAAATTGTTTGCTTGCTTGTACGCCAGAGTAGTTAAAACCAACTCTTATATTTATGTTTGGCAGCATGTTATGTGAACTACTATAACAGAAAAGGAACCATATCTTTTCCCGAGTCATTTTCTTCTCTTGAATTCTGTATGATCTGATTTCATGAACTTTTTTTCTTTGGTAAAATTATAGGACACTGAACTTTACTTTCTATATTATTTATAAAAATATGTTACAGAGCTAGGCATTTGATAATGGCTCTACTCCCAACTTGATGCATGACCACTTACCGTTTTATTCATGATCAAAATGTAAAGTGGGATTAGGATGCGTGTAAAGTTATGATATTCTCTATGGTCGTAAGAAATAGCTTCTCGACAAGGCTTCCTTTTAATTTTTAGTGATTTGTACATTTAAATAAGGTCTTTGAAAACAAGACTATAGTAACCTGAATAAGTCGATGAGAGAACTTCAATCGTTGTAAAATGTGAATCCTTTCAGTCAAGTGCATATATGTACACTATATCTATGATATATGTATAAATATAGTGTTGCACGTTGTCTATCTCATGGAGTTCATTGATTGTAATAGTGTGTTTTTTGGGGCTGCAGATCGCAGACTTTTGGAAGGAAGCCTTGTTATTAAGTTCACTGCATCATCCAAATGTTGTTTCTTTCTATGGTATAGTTCGTGATGGTCCTGATGGATCTTTAGCGACTTTGACAGAATTTATGGTTAATGGATCACTAAAACAGTTCCTGCACAAGAAGGACAGGTAACCATCTTGGCTGTCGGAAGCATGATCAGATCAAAATAATGGACATTATATTGAAATGATGTGTGTGTGCGTTCATTTAATTTAACAGAACCATTGATCGGCGGAAGCGACTCTTAATAGCAATGGATGCCGCATTCGGAATGGAATATTTGCATGAGAAAAACATTGTGCATTTTGATTTGAAGTGTGAAAACCTTTTAGTAAACATGAGGGATCCCCAGCGTCCAGTGTGTAAGGTATGCAGCGTTTTGATATGTTTTAGATAACCATCATTAGGTTTTTGTTTAGTGATATTTAGAAACTAAAACGTACAATCTATGTTGCCATCACTCCTGTCTAGAGATGTAGCCTCTCTACTGTTTATTCTTGAAAATTCTGAATTTCTTTTGTAGCTTGCTAGAATTGGTCAAAATATAAGTAACTATTTTACTCTGTTTGTGTCTTTGTTGTTTATCGCACATGCCTTGTTAAGCTTGTTTCAGTTTGCTCCCAGTGATTTTCATATAGTGCTATTTGGTTTGTTTCAGTAACATATTTTATGTGTGCATGTTCTTCTAGATTGGTGATCTAGGCTTATCCAAGGTGAAACAGCATACTCTAGTATCAGGAGGTGTGCGAGGAACTTTGCCTTGGATGGCACCTGAGCTTCTCAGTGGAAAAAGTAACATGGTTACTGAAAAGGTATTATACTTATCATTCCTGATATAAATTTTGCAACCGATTCGGATACATGATAATGGGACATATCACATATGTGGTTACTATTTTAAACACTTCCTTATTATCCGTGGTGTAGATTGATGTTTACTCATTTGGAATTGTCATGTGGGAGGTGCTCACTGGTGAAGAACCATATGCAGGCCTGCATTGTGCTTCCATAATCGGTAATTATTAAAAGTTTTGGTGGACTGCATATTTTGTTTAGTATATTGCTCATATTCCTAAATTCGATTTAAAGTATTTCTTGAATATTTCCATATCTGGTACATAAAAGAAAAATCATATTTTAGACTAATTATAGTTGACGAATTAAGAAGAGAATAATCTACCTGGGACTAATTTTTAGCATTCATAACCCTTCATTTGAGATCTGTCTGAGTGAACAAACAGTTGTGAGGTCTCTGCAACAAATATTACTTTTATCTCATTCAGAAATGTCTGGCTAAACCGAGAAAAACAAAAAAAACAGAACTGGAACAAATGAACGTGTAGTGTAAATGTGTAATGTAGGTTAATCTGATCTTCATCTGTTTCTTGATGTCAGGAGGGATTGTGAACGATTCATTGCGTCCGACAATCCCACAATGGTGCGATCCTGAATGGAGGGGTTTGATGGAAAGTTGTTGGGCGTCAGATCCCTCTGCGAGGCCGTCATTTACAGAAATTTCTCAGAAACTGAGGAACATGGCTGCTGCGATGAATCTCAAATAATCAAGCCTGCCACAACAATGCTTCTTGCCGAGGACCTACTAGTCTATCAAGCCAAACAAAAATAAACAGAAAACCTACCCGTTTGTGCGTACAAGTAAACCTTTCAAGTTAAAGATAATAAAGTATTCCGGTTGAAATGCGCATGGGCACAAATGATTGTACTGCCTAGCTATCAAGTATTGTTATAGGATTATAAATTAGTTGTGTATAATTACGGTAATTATATTGTCTTAAGTTATATGTAAGTGGTGTTTCGATATATAGTGAAAGACCTCTCAAAATAAGTTGTACTGATTTAGGTATTGGGTTTAATTCACTCTCAATATAGTTTCAATAGATGTTGCAGTAGTTTTCTTTTATTAGGTTCGTTTATTTTATTATTTGTAGCAAAATGTAATTTTTTGTTATTTACATAATTATCATGGTATAGAAAAGTTTAATTTCTTTTGTCTTTTTCGTTATTTACGATCCGTATCACTAATTATTTAATATAGTTCCAAATTAAAAAATCTATAATTTTTTTAAATTTTATAGTTTACTAACTGAATCTAACAAATCAGTGAGGAATCATAAAACTCCATAATCTTTCAAAACTCAAAAAGTCTTTTTTTACACAAACCATCTCATCTCATTAATGCTTTCTTGATTTATCAAATCTAAATCTAACATTAAAAACTTTTTCACTTTTTTTAACGTATAAAGAATTTTTTTTAAAAATAACTTCCGTCCGTATTTATTTTGGATATATTTTAGAATTAATGTTGTTTTGTCACATATGAGTTTTAAGTACTATATGCGAGCAATTTTGAATATCGAATTAGGTGGATATATGGTTTCGCGTTCGTTGTTAATTTTTTTTGTTCATATATAGAATCTAAAATCCATTTTGCCATCTTCTTCCTCGTACCCTTAGACCTTAGAAAACGAACATGAGTCAAACATTCATTTGATTCAATGAGCAAAATTGTTCATATATAGAATCTAAAATCCATTTCCGACACCAATCAATATTAACCTACCTTGAAATTTACCAAAAAACTAATGTAAATTCGATCTACGATTTTTTTATGTGTTTAAAATATAGAACAAGAAGAAAATTTGTATAAGTTATATTAAAATTGAGCGAGGTAGATTTCTTACAAAATAATGTTTTTAATGTTATATAAAGTTTGTTAAAAAAAGAAGGAAGATCATTTCTATTTCTTTTAAATATGTCGAAGAGTATCATTGTCTAAAATTCTAACTACATAACCTAAAAATATGCAATTTTTTTACTTTTGGTTCAAGTTTTCCATCTTTGACGCGAGTGTACGTAGAAAAATCGAACATCCTCAAGTATTTATAATAAGACGACAATCCATACAAAATCTCAAAAGGGGTCTTATAATTAATAACAGTTGATGGAGACTGATTCACCAAGTAACACGTTGTATTGATAACTCAAACCCAAAAATACTTTCCTGCACCGACAGTGGCGGAAACAGGAATCAAAACAAGCGGGGGTTTATAATATTTATGATAACTCATTAATATAAAATTATCCACATGCCTATAAAACAGTTCAAGAACATGCACATATGCGTAAACTTTCTAGACTGTGTATAACAGACCAAATACAACTAAAAACCCAATAGATAATAATTTGTGTTCCCTTACATCATCAACACTACAAACTTTAGAAGGTGCAAACTTTGTGTAATATGATCTTCCAATTGAAAGATGGATCAAACGAACATGAATACTTTTCTACAATATCCCATCATCAATTGCGAAGTTAAGGACTTTATCAATTTGAACTCTTTGTTTCCTGAACCTCTTATCAAGTTGACAATAGCAAAGACAGACAACCCATTCATTCTTGGAATAAAAGTTCTTAATTGTGTTTTTTTAGTCTTCTAATCATCGCTTTAACCCATTATATATTCGAAGGGATGAAGGATGGTATTATGGACAAACAGAGTAGGTTCTTTTTAAATTTATTCCTCCCATAGACAAAAAAGATGCATGAGATGTTGCAAAAACACAAAAACACGAGGCACCAATGAATGAGCAGTTTCATGTTTTTGTATTACATATGAGCTCTACAAAAATAGACCAAGAAAATCAAATATTCGCGAAGGCACCCTTATAATGTCATCACTAAAAAAATGTACTCATATAGATAAGAAGATCTTTCCTTTAAACTAAATAGACCATGAAAACTTGTCGACATAATAAAATGTAGACAATAAGAAACAAGAGACCAATAGACAATGGACATCCTTATGTGCTAAACAATAGGCTTATATATAGAATTACTACCAGATCAGTTAGCCTAACACGAAAGACAAATATGGAAAACATAAAAAGACGTCCATAAAAAAAATACAATCTTGTAATTATATATACACATTCACTAAAATTACAAAAAAATTATGAAATAATAAGCTAATAATACATAATAGGAGAACTATTTGTCCATAAATTTCATCACGAGGCTTGATTTTCCTCACCTATATCGATATAAAAACATTTACTAATCGAGCTAATAACACCATTATCACCTCAATCATAAAAAACATAAAATAATAATATTAATAACTAACTAGAGAATATACATACCCAGTGGAAAATAAAGCTAAAATTTCTTGAAAAACAAAAATTGAATCAATATGTAATATCGAGTTCGGGTAAAGATGGATTAGAATTAGTAAACAAAGAAAAATCCAACATTTTCATAAATTAAACATAAAAAACTATTAACATACTCAACCAAGAAAAATCAACATATATATTAATCGAGCTACCATACAAATGAAAAATTGAAAAAATAGATTAGAATAATCACAAAACTATATTGAATTGGTTAGATCAATTTTACAATTTCATATGAGATATAAATTAGAGTAATGTGATTTCTGATTAGAAACAAGGTTGAAGAAAAACATTAATCCTATAAATTCAAAACTAAAACAATGAGGGAAATAAAGTCTGATTTAGAAGGCAATGAGAGAAAAAAATTCATTATTGAATAAATCTTATTTAAAAAAACCCTAACATTATATCCGAATCTGATTTATAGCTTCGAACAAGTTAACCACATTACCAATCTGTCAATAATCCTAAACTTAGAGATCATATCAGTCAACGACACGATATTTCTCTAAGATATTTTGTCGAACACTTTACGTGCGATACTAACATTAGAGCTTGACATCAAAAAAATTAACACGAAGGATTTGAAGAACTGAGTATTGTCAAAAAACATTTTTTTCAATATTCGGGCATGGAACAATTTGTTCTGTTAAAAACTGAAACGCAGGATTGAGAAGAAGGGGTTTGGAGGCGGAGTTGAGGTAAACGGGGGCGGCGACCCCTTCTTAAACCTAGGTAGATCCACCAATACAAACCTGAATGCGAGAGCATGCTTCTTGGTTTGTCACAAATTGTTGTATTCATTCTTTCATGACATCATTCTGTTGTGGTATTCTACAACATGTGTCACGACACACTATTCCCTCAACATCGCAAAAATCATTGAACTCACGACTATAAAATTATAAAATATTATATATCCTAAGACGCTTGGTTTTATTCTTTGTCTGCTTCTCGATCATCTTCTTCCATTTAACAAAAACATTAAATATACATAATCTTTGGTATTACAAAATAAACCCACACCATCCTTGAATAATCGTTGATAGAGTTTTGTTTGGCCCCTAAAGTTACGAGTAACTATAATCCAATGTCCTTTTCGTCTTTTTTACAACCGAATTACTAATTTTCACTTTTGTTTGTTTGCCAAACACATGGTGTTCATAACATCACAATGTTAATGCTTTATAGTCTTTCAATAAATCTCTACTTCCCAAAATAACCTATCATCTATCACTTATATGAGTGAGGTGTTAATGTTCTAGCTGATTATGATCCTGTCAAGTTTAGTTGTCACTCCCTGGTGATGCTATTGTAGCTACACCCACAACAACACTCCTCTAGCGAATGTAAACCCTCGTTTGCAAACTTCCTTTCATACACATCATCGAGGTTTTTGTCATGTTGATTACATCATATTTTGTACGGTACTTGTAATCCCGAGATCCTACTGGCCCAAAAAATATCAGGTTCCTCTTTAACACAGAATCATGCCAACACGTTATTATTCTGATTACACAATCCACTTTTATAATCTTGACGTTACCAATCTGACCAACAAAATACAAATAATTGTTCCCCAAATAAATAGTTGATTGCATTGGTTTGTACGTATCAAACTAATGTTCGAACTGACACATATGGTATGTAGTGTTGGTATCGAGTAACCAAGAGTTTTCTCAATAGTTTGAACTCACAGACAACACCTCTCATGCACCATTATTTTCACTATCATCAACATCATTCACACATTTTACTAGGCTTGTAACTTCTCGTTTTAATTTCTCATTTTAGCTTTCAGCTTCAACGAATTTCTAAAATAATGACGGTTGTGAATACTTCATTGTATTCATAATAATTTGAACTCTTAACTCTTGACTTGGATCTTATCCAATTCTTCTTCTCTGGGACTCACATTATTGCTAGATATTTCTCTGGTATTAAGATCTCCCCCTTCCGCCAGATTGTCTGTTTGCACGTGTCTGAACGTTTTTGAATTCAACACCTTTTTGACATCCGTTAGAGATACCATGTCTTTACCATACATGATGGTATCCACAAAATGCTCATAGGAAGTTGGTAACGATATCAAAACAACAAAAGTTTGATCATCAGTATCAATTATGATATCGATATTATCGAGATCTATGATATTCGACTTAAAATTATCAAGATATTCAGTTATATATATACGTTCTTTTAACCTGAAATCACACAAGCGTTTCTTCAAGTAAAAACAATTTACAACCGATCTCTCTGAATAAAGTTCTCCTAACTCCATCCATGCGCATACAATAATCTTCTGACTTCTAATCTTGTGAAAAACGTCGTCATTTATACTAATTAGAATCCAATATAAAGCCCTTCATTGAGGGTCTTAATTTCTTAATTTCTTAATTTCTTTCATTTATGTCGGTTACCTGTTCTCCACAACCTTCCTCAACCCTTGTAGTACCAAAGAATATTTCAGCTTAATTTTTTACAATGCAAAGCTAGATCCTAAAAAAATATTTCGATTTTGTATTTTGTTGATATATACGCCATTGTTAACCTTAATTTTCAGTAACCTATGCTCTAATAACAATTTGTTAGAAATTAAAATGAAACATCTATCACAAATGACTCATAGACAAAACAAAATAAAGAAATTAAAACACACACACATGATTTAACATGGTTCGACAGTAATGTCTACGTCCACAGATGCTTCCGTACTAAAGTGTTTCACTATAAAATAAAAAGGTTACAGATTTCAGTATTTATTTTTTTATTATCCTAAGAATCTATTTATAGAAAAATAAATAATCAACATAATCACTTTCAAATAATGGAACTAATGAGTCCAATCATCATTAACAACTGATAAAGACATGAAATATTAGGGACATAATATAATAATACTGAGGTAATTTATGATGAATTGTATAATTATGAGAATATATTTTGATTGTTTATAAAGATAAGGGGCTGCAATACAATTTACCCATTTATATAACTGATTCAGTTATAAAAGTCTGACAGACCTATAAATAGGGTGTGAGGCGATGCATAAAGGACATTTTTTTTCTAAGTCTTACTTGAATACTCGGAATCATTTTCTCTCTCTAAAAACAGATTAGACTTACAAATTTGCGACCAGAGTGAGAGAGATTCAATTGGTACCTTGATTACACATAAAAAACTGAAAATTATTGAACAGTTAGTCAATATACCATTCTTGATCAGTATGGAATTGGAGCATGAAGTTGATCCAACAATTCATAAAGCTATTGAAACATTAAAATCAGATTTATATAAAGAATTAAGTAGGGAATACAGTCAAAATCCAGCGTAACATGATCATTCCGATTGCTGGATAAGATAGCTTCTTTGAATAATAAATACGTCCAAACAGAGAAACATATTCAGTCATGTAGGTTAAGATCTAAAGTACGACAGGTTGAGAAGAAAAATGTATTGGAAAATAAATCTGATCAACCATTCACAACTCATTAGATTCGAAGAAATCCAAATAAAACACATTTTAAGTTTGATAAAGAACACCAAACTTCAAAACAAGAAAATAAAGATAAAAATAGACATATCATATGATGATGAATATGATTGTTTAGAAAACAAGGGAGGATCATTTAAGCAAAAGAGGTATCAGGAATCTTCAAAATGAGAAAGAAGCCGACATCGAAAATTATGCAAGGAGTGTAAGTCGAAAAGAGACAACGGACCTTGTTATATGAGGGATGCGGTATAGTGTAAAGGAAATATGTCCAAGCAATACACAGGTGTAGTTGATCAGAATTTATATGCTATTATGGGAACGAAAAGACATGACCAATATGTACAAGGTGTAGATGGGAGAAATTCTCATTTAACTACTGATATTAGGTCCATTACTCTTTCGAAGCGTTTTGATATCTCCAAAGTCGAAAATTTTGATGGGATGCAAGAATCTGATGATCACATTGAACAATTCAAAAACTATATGATGAAGTTTGAAGATGATGACAGGCTGGTATGCAGAGCTTTTTCTGAGACCTTCAAAGGCACTGTATTGAAGTCGTATAATAGGATTATGAGGGTATCTATTACCAACTTTAGGGACTTTAATACAACTTTCCGATGACAGTTTGTAAGAAGCAAAGAGATGTGTACAAATGAAGATACAATAATACAGTGTAAGCAAGCTGTGAGGGAAAAGTTGAAGGATTATACGAAGCATTTTGTGTTAACAAAAGAGGGGTTGGATAATTTTGAAGAGCTGTTTGTTATGGCTACATCTAGATAAGGGTTGTTACCGGAAGAATTGGCAAACAAAACGATAAAAAAAAGCATTAACTTTTGGGACCTTAACGGCTCAAGTGGAATATCGGATTAAAATAGAGGAGCCTACAAGGGTATGAGGTGGACCTGACTATATACATAAAAATTCGGGCAATGACCCATTAATCAAAGCTATCACACAACTTCTCGTCCGAGGATAAATAACAATCTACCTCCTCGAACAAGAGGGGCTCCTTTTCAAGTAACAAAAACAATTAACATTATATGCCAAGGCCAAATCAATGGATAAGGTCATAGTATTACGTTGACTTGACTGGAAATGTTTCTGCTATTTACGAAAAGTCTAAAGATCATGTAAGCTTTGAAAATCCAGCTCCAATAAATAGACCAAGAGAATAGCACAAGAACAGATTTTACAAGTATCACAATGATATTGGGCACGACAATGCCGATTGTATAACTTTAAAGAATGAGATACAGGTTTTAATAGAGAATAGAAAATTAACAGCTTTTGTTAAAGAGCAAAGTAGTGGACCGAAAGCTCCAAGATCATTGACACAACAAGCTGCTAACCCAAATTCAAAGCACGAAAGTGCACTGGTGATTCCAGATACTAAATGTGATTTGTTTGATGAAGCTTCAAAATATCTAAACACAGATCCAGATTGATTAATCTTACTAACTGTGGATGAACTAGTAGAGCAGGGATGCGTTCGAAGCTTATGCGAGTATTTTGAATATTTAGAAATATTTGCGGGAGACTATATGTCTGACAATACTAATAGTTTTAGGAAAAGGCACGTGGTCAGTTTGACTACTCAAGTAAAAAGAAGAATTTCTACTCACTTATATGGAAATAATGATACTTCTTTATTTTGTTCGATGAGGATGATCTGAGGAGAATAGCTGGTCCTCATGAGGATGTAGTGGTTATAGGAACAAATATATCTGGAACTGAAACTTGACGTATTTTGATGGAAACGGGGAGTTCTGCGAATGTGTTGTTCAAGTCTACATATAACAGGTTGCGTAATCCACCTCGACTTTGTCGATTTCATTGTATTATATTCGGTTTTACAAGGGTGACAACTCAAGTGATTGGCGAATTTGAAGGTGAAGTGTGTTTTGTAATATGTTCTTTTAGAAAGGAAAGTTAAAGTCTTGTTCATGGTGGTTGAATGACCAACTAGTTACAATGCTATTTTTGGTAGTTCTTGGGTTTCAAGAATGTATGATATTATATTTACTGTTCATCAGTGCTTGAAATATGTAATTTGTGATCGTGTAAGAGTGGTTCGAAGTGACCAAAAGGTAGCTAGAGACTGTTATGCAACAGCTCTTCGAGTTCGAGGTCCTAATTCTGAGGATCGGATGTCTGAATAATAACCAAGGGGGTTAAACTCAGATGAAGAGGAAATAGATGATCCAAGGGAGACCCCGAGTTCTTTAATAGTGAGTGAGTATATTGAGGAATATACTTTTTGTAATGGCAAGACTTTACAAATATGAACGTTGTTGTCTCCTACTTTGTGTTATCAGTTATTACAATTTTTGTTTGATAATTTAGATATTTTTGCTTGGAAAATAGAGGATGTGGTAGGAGTCCATCTGAAGTAATATGTCATAACCTAGCTATAAATCCGAGGACTAAGCCTGTTATTCAGAAGAAACAAGCTTTTTTTGTAGAAAAGTCTGAGGCTATTGTTGAAGAAGTGGATCGTCTCTCTAGGGTCAAACATATTCGTGAGGTGCAATATCCTTTGTGGACTGCAAATCCAGTATTGGTTAAAAAAAATAGAAAATGGCGACTGTGTGTTGACTTCATAGATTTAAATCATACATGCCCTAAAGCCTCATTTCCCGTTCCTCGAATAGATCAATTAGTTGATTCTACTTCAACAAATAAGATATTTTTTTTCATGAATGCCTTTGCAAGTTACAACCAGATTCAAATGGACCCAATAGATCAGGAAAGCACTAGTACATCATTGGTCGATGGTTACATAGTTTAGAGTCATTCCAGATAGGAAAGAATATGGAGGTTTACATTGATGATATGTTGGTTAAAAGACCGTCATATGATGAACACCTGGAAGATTTGGAGGAGACTTTTCTAAATTTAAAGGACATTCGTTTGAAGCTAAATCCTGAAAATTGTACTTTTGGCGTCTGATCAGGAAATGTTTTGAGATATATCATTAGTGAAAAAAGGATAGTGGCTGATCCTGACTAGTATCGATGACATGACCTCGAACTAAAAAGGAGGTGCAAATCTTGACAGGAAGGTTAGCTGCTCTGAATCGATTTATTTCAAGATTTTCTGACAAGTGTTTTCATTTTTTCTAAGTTTTACGAAGACCTAAAGAGTTCGCGTGGACACCAGATTGTGAAGCAGTTTTTTCGAAGATTAAGGAACTTTTGTTATCACCAGAGATCTTGTCTAAGCCTAAAATTCGAGAGCAATTGTTTTTATATATAGTAGTGTCCGATTTTGTTGTAAGTGCTGTTTTGATATGTGAAGACAATGGAGTTTCAAAGCCAGTCTATTATGTTAGCAAAATTTTGTTAGAATCAGAGAAAAGTTATTTGAAGCTTGAAAAATTGGCTTTGGCTTTAGTGGTGGCTGTTAGAAAGACATGTCCTTATTTTCAAGCTCACACCATTGTGGTTCAGACTTATTTCCCCTTAAAGAATGTGTTTTAGCGTCCACATAATTCTGGTAGAAGACCAAATGGTCAGTAGAATCGGGAGATTTTGATATCATTTTTTCTCTTTTGACGGAGATTAAAGCTCAAGCTCTAACTGATATTCTGGTCAAATTTCATTCAAGCCGATCAGAAGAAGGGATAAATAATGAATTAGTTCCAAAAGCTTCAACATGGGTGGTTCGAAATAATGGTGGTTCTAGCATATTGGTATCTAGTGCAGGGGTTCAGTTAGTTGCTCATTATGGGGAGGCAATGTACCAGGATATTCGTTTTAGGTTTCATGGGTGGAATAATAAGGCTGAATATGAGTCTGTATTAGCTGGTTTAAGGCTTGTAAATATTTGTGGAGCAACAACAGTTTGTTTGGAAATAGATTCACAGTTAGTGGCAAATCAGATGACAGACGTATTCGAGACTAAGAAAGATCATTTAATTTTGTATCTACGCGAGCTTCAAAATTTTAATCTTTTGTTTGACAAAGTGATTATCGAGCATATTAGCCGAAGATATAATGTATTTGTTGATTCCTTGGAAACAATTTCTTATACAGAGGGATATCCGTGGATATTAGTGCAGGAAAATCATTCAATTTTAACACGATCAGAATAATGTAAATATTCTGAGGAAGTATGTCGTTATCCCAGATATAATTCAAAGTGATTGGAGGTATGATGTACTCAATATTTTACTAAAATGTATGTTACCTCAAGATACACAACTCGCTAAAAGGTTACAGTACAAGGCCCATGGTTATGTTTTAATATATGGGGTCTTATATAAAAATTCGTTAAGTAGATCGTTGTTGCATTATTTGGGTAAACAAGAATCTTAGGAGATTTTATCTGAGTTGCATGATGGTGAAAGTTCAGCTCACTATGGGTTCAAGTCTATGACGCACGAGGTTTGTTGGCATGTTGGCCTTCAATTATGAATGATGCTAAAGTTTTAATTCGAGGCTATTATACTTGTCAACGCTTTTCCAATTCTATTCACAAACCAGCAGTACCACTTACTTCTATTTTCAAAGATATTCCTTTTGATAGATGGGGAATAAACATAGTAGGACCATTGCCTATGGACTCTAGAGGGCGTCACATGATTATTGTAGTGGTGAATTATTTTTTGAAGTGGGATGAAGCTGAGACATTATGTGGTACAAAAGCCAAGGATGTTATTAAAATCATTATGAATAATATTTTTTCCATTTTGGAGTTCCTCGAAATATTACCACAGATAATGGTCCTCAATTTAACAATAAGGAAATTACCTATTTTTAAAATTCGAGGGGTATCACATAACTTTCATCTACATCTTTTCATCCCCAAGAAAATAGTCAAGTGGAGATAACTAATAGGTCTATTCTGGAGGGTTTGAAGAAACATTTAACAAGTGTTGCAAGGAAATGGACTAACTATTTGTACGAGGTGTTGTGGGCTTATCGTATGCCTCCTAGAGAGGCTACTCAAGAAAATTATTTTGCATTGGTATATGGTATTGATGTTGTTAGCCCTGCAGAATCTACTTTACCTTCTTATAGAGTACTTCATTATTTCGAAGAGTTAAATGAAGAAGAAAAAAGAACACGCACAGACTTGATCAAAGATAAAAGAGTTAGAGCACATTTGAATATCACTCATTATCAAACTTTGACGAGGAGTCGCTATAATTTGAAGGTGAAAATGAGAGATTTTAAAGTAGGTGACAGAGTCTTGAGGAAAATATTCCTTCACACAAAGGAGAAACGACTTGGAAAAATAACCTCGAAATGTGAGGGTCCTTATGTGGTAATGGAGCGAATAAATTCGGGTACATATCGCCTTTGTGATGAGCAGGGTAAGTTACTTCAAAATCCTTAGTATATAGAACATTCGGAACTATATTGGAAGTGATTTTTCCTTTTAATATTTTTTGATAATTGACACACTCTTTCCTATCATTTTGGCTCATTAAGGTTTTAATGAGGTGCTATGTATATATTCGAGGATATTAATAAAATTATTTTTTGGCCAATAGTTGTTTTAAATACAAACATTTAAATTATATTGGTAACTAGTTAAAGACTGGTCATCTTTGAAATAGTTTGCCAAGAGTAACTGATTTTATTCGAGGTGCTATACGTGTTTTAAACACACTAGTTTTATTCGAGATACTATATGTTCTTTATACGTACCAGTTTTATTCGAGTTGCTATACATTCTTTAAACACACCAATTTTATTCAAGGTGTTATACGTTCTTTAAACGCACCAATTTTATTCGAGGTGCTAACGTTCTTTAAAACACCAGTTTTATTCAAGGTAGTGACACTCTTTAAATGCATTGGTTATATTTGAGGTGTTATATGTTCTTTAAATATACTATTTGTATTTGAAGTATTAAAATACACTGAAATTCGAAGTGTTAATGAGCTGGCAAAAAGTTAAGAAATGTGAAAGATGTTTTGTCATTGAAGTGCGTGTTCCGATCTTAAAAAATATAAATTTAAATGCTGAGTGGTCAAGAATTTATAAAATATGAGTCATCGACTACAAATGATGATTTTATAGAACAAAAAAAACAACAACTACTCATCTTCTTCGGAGTTGTCTTCAGATGAATTTCCTTCTTCTTCAGAGCCACTTTCATCTTCTTCAGAATCTATTTCTTCAGAGTAGTCAGGTTGTGTAGCTTCAAAGGCCTCACTGAGACAATTTTCTATGGGGACTAATTCCCAAAATCTTGATAAATTTGCTTTTGGAAATGCTGCATGAAATTTGCAGAGCAGTGTGATTGTTTTTTGCTCATCGACATTTTTAATTGCAAGAAGGGTATCCAGTCCACATTGAGTTTGGGAAGCTTTCATGGAAACGTTTTTTCTCCTTCGAATACCATCTTGATTTCTTCCATTTCGTTAGTCATTTTCTTCTTTTGTTCTTTATATTTGTTCAGAGATTCTTGAAGAGAAAAATACTTATTTTTTCCTCAGATATTTTCTTCACATGTTTAGCCTTAAGCTCATCTATCTTTACTTGGTAGGAATTTTTCAGTTTGATTTTTTTATCTTGAACGGCTCTCAAATGATGTTTGAAGTGTATGGCTCCTTTAATGAATTTCGACCTATCAACCGAAAACACCTAAACTGGTCAGTGATGTGTCTGCCAAATATTTCTCTCATCTTCTTTTCTGCTTCAACTTATTTTTTCCATCGAACCATATCCTTAGCAATAATTTCCAAATGGGTTTAAGCAGAGTCCAGTTATATGCACAATATTTTCACTGTTGATTCAAGGTTAGAAAAATGTTGCAATGCAAATAAAACTTATTCGGATGACTCTTTAATAGGGATGAATCTCTGATTATTATAAGGCATGAGATCAGAAGATGAGATACCTGGTGGAAGGTTTGAGTCCAAAATTTAAGACAAAAAAGGAGCGGTAAGTTGATGTCCAATATGTTAAATTTGTTTTTGGATCTTCGAACTGAAGGATCCATATCCTGGTAAAGATCTTCAAGTATTTTACACCAATAGGTTCTTCAGAGTTGAAGTTGTCATCTCCTTGGCGATCTTCAAGAACAGTTTCTTCAGCTTCTGAGGAAGTTGTCATCTTTTTCTTTTTAGGGGGAGCGGTCTTTTTTATTTTTTGAGAAGGCTCAACCTTGATCCCTTCCTTGATGGTTGGAAGACTAGCTTCGTTTTCTTTTATCTTAGTTTTTTTCTCTCATTTTGTTGGCTTCAAATTTGTGAATGAGTTAGAAATTACCTTTTTCATTTTACCCTTCTTTTTCGAGGGCATATGACTTTCAAATATATTTTGAACTGGCCGAATGATCTTGCCATCAGGTGTTATTAGTCTCTTCACAATATCGTTTGGGTTTGGGGGGTCCATCAAATTTTCGGGGAGAACAGTATCCGAGGAGATCCTCCATAGATGATTGTTGATGAATTTTATGGGCATTAAGGTGAGTAGAACCTGTTGCCCCATTATTTTTCTGCCCAAGTGGCTAGCTTGGCAAAGATTTCTTTCACATCCTTCTTGCGAGCTTTGTACCTCATCAGAATTTCCCCATACAACAGTATACATGTGCAAAATGTATAAGTTGTTAAGAGTAGAGGAAAACATAAGAGAACTTACTGTTACTTCGCCAAACAAGGTTGAGTCTTGAAGGGTTCTCCTCTGATATTTCTTTGCGATTATCCCATGCTACAGAAATGAAGAGAACCCTTTTCTTCCAAAACTTGTCAGCCTCGAGAAGATCATTAATTATTTTAAAATCATCTACAAGCGTAAGATAATAGAAGGGAAATACTTGACATTTGGAAAGATCAGTCATAAAAATAAAGTCTTTGATGGAGAGAGGGGTATGGTTTAGTCTAGAAGCCATAATCAATGACAGGAGAGTGAACCATAAATTCGATGTTGCTTGTCTAGGGGCAGAGATCCAGGAATTCAAAGTAGTGCACTATCATTGGGTCCAATGGAACTGAAATCCCCAGTTGATGATCTCATGATAGACCACTAATTCATCTAGTTTACAGTCAAGTGAAGTTTCTCTCTACTATGGTAGCCAAAACACTATATTGTCTGGCATCCCCCATTGTTTCTTTTACGTCCAACAAGAGCTTGACTGTAATAGTTATATGGCACATTCTTCAGCGCCATGATCTATTCGGGGAGGAGTGGTTTTAAATTTACACTGACTGAGGCAACAACATCCTCGGGAAGCTCGATTGACACTTTCTTTTTCTTTAATTTTTTCTCTGGTACACATTTTTTCGAAGCGTTATCTTCGGTTTCGGAAGTAACACCACTTTCTGTAGCTTTAACATTTGAGTTTGTTTTTGTCCTATCCTATGAATCAACTTCTTCTTTAGAAAATTCATCTATTATTCGAGTAGGATTTGAGCATGAGGTAAGATTTTGATGTTGGGTATCCGAAGGAGTTTGTTGTGACTCCAGGTTGGTCTCAACAATCTCCCTCGGGGGAGGAGACGGTGGTATAGGATTATTTGTGGTATTTTGGACAGGATTTTGTGGAGTATTATTAGCTTCGAGGTCTCCCATTGCTATAAACTATTTATTTTTTATAGGAAGGTTTTGGGAGAGATGAATGAGCCTTTGACTGAACTCAAGGAGTCTCTTTACGAGAAATTAGAGGTGGATCGTTGCTGATGGATGACGAAGTTTTTTCTGATTTTTTGAGAATGGATACGTTTTGGGTTTGTTTGCGATTATTTTGAGGAGAAACAGGTTTGAAACTAGAAAGTTTTGGGAAGGATTTTGAGGTGATGGCTGAGAGGAATTTGTTGGTAAGAGGATTTGAAGTTGTGATGGTGGTGATGATTGTCGAGGGGATTTTGGTAAATGGCTGTTAAGATTTGGGTTGGATGAACTCTGAAACTCAGAAGAACTTTGACTAGGGTTAAAATTACCGTATATTGTGGTTTGAGTTGAGAAATTCGGAGAACTATCTATTACCCCTGCTGCTTTATATTCACAGCCCTATCACTGATACATAAGTAATCGTAGAGGCCAAAAATGGGTTTTCGGTAGTTGGGGATTTTCTGATAAACTAAGATGAAGATAAATCTTCAAATTACTTCATAAATTTTAAAGGTTAACTCAGAAAGATGAGTTTTTTCTGGCAAAGGTAGCCAAGAAATTAGATTTTCAAATAAAGGTAGCCAATAAATTGGATTTCAGACGAACTTTCTCTCACTAGAATTTATACATGAAATAAAAATAATGAATGAATGAGTATTTATAAAAGAATCATGTAAGAGAAAGTGGTCAGAGAAGTTGGAGAGGTAATAATAGTTATGGGATGGAAAAATGAATGCCAAACGGTTACTTGTAGATTGGGTAGTGTGACACCTGTATTTTGTCAGACCTAGTGGCAGGCCTAGTGGATTTTTGCACGTGTACTAATATATTCCAAACGTTTCTAACCATTACAAACAAGTTATCGAAAGACTCTAAGTGTAAATATCCAAAACAGACATAAAGGGTTTTGTGAAACGTTTGAATCATATTCGAAGTAAATCTGAGTACTCTTTTTTTCGAGGATGACAAATGTGTAACCTGACAGTTTAGTTATTGATGAATATTTATATTCAAGGCGAAAATTAGATATGCTTTTATTCGAAGATGAAAGATGTTGAAACAAACCATATTGATGAGGAGATGGAATGCTTAAATCCGAAGTGATTTAGATTTTGGGATATCTACTGTGATTTTCGATGATTCTTCGTTCATATTCGTTGTCCATTATAAGAACTAGGGGGCTACTGATAAAGACATGAAATATTAGAGATATAATGTAATAATATTAAAGTTATTTATGATGAATTGTATAGTTATAAAAAGATATTTGGATTATTTGTAAAGATAAAAGATTGCAATGTAATTTATCCATTAATATATATATATATATATATATAGGGTGTGAGACGATAAATACAGCGACTACTCTTTTCAAAACTCTTATTTGAACATTTTAGATCGTTTTCTCTTTCTATAATTTTACTTTGCTCTCTTTCTTTTTAAAAATAAATTAGACTCGACAATAATTAACCACCATAACATTGTCATTTTAGCACAAAAATGTACACTGGAAACACAAAATGGGATCTTAATGTATACATTTTTAACTAAATTCACTAGTGAAAAACAAAAGGGTGAGACTTTTATCTACGTTACCTGCTACGTTCCTGTGATTTTATAAGTTAGGAAAAATTTAGAGTGCAAACAAATACGGAAATAAGTGTAGAGAGAATCAAGTAAAGTCATAGGAAAATCAAGTTTAGGTGACGACGAATACGAACAGAAGATAAATTATGGCGCTACTGTACATTTTCAGCTACTGACTTAATTGACTTTATTCCGTTGGCGAAAAATATATTAGTTTATGTGGTTCGTTCCGTGTAATTTTCTTCAATGATTGAAAAAGAGTAGTGAAGTAGGAGCGAGATGCTTTATTCATATGTATAGTATTCCAAGGTCAAGTTTATGACACCATCACTTCTTTGCTTTCTATAAACAAATTTGAAATTGTTTTGTCTTGGTATGTGCTACGCGTCCGAACTTAGTAACTCTATAAAACATCCAATTTTGCACGGGAGAAATGGAGAGACTAGAAATTAACTACAATATATTTATGAAGTGTGAATAACTAGGACGTTACTGTAAGTTCTATATCATGTCTATGTGTCGATATAAAAAAGTAAAAACATTTTTTAACTATAAATTTATCAACCGTGAATAACTTTGACGGTTTTGAACAATACATCATCCCTTCATCGACTATCGCGTTTGGTGGCAAATAGTTTATTAATTTTCAATGCCTTTTGACAGTTTCTAGATTATCGTGTTTGGATAAAGTTAGTCCACTAAATCTTCCGATTTATAAGAGGCTGTCACCTGTCACGATAGTCCCCAGATTTTTGTATCACTGCTAGTCCTTTGAGTTTAGTTATCCGTAATATTTTACATTTTGGGTTTGACCTAAACTCAAAGGACTAGTAGTGATACAAAAATCTATGAACTAGTGGTGATACAAAAATCTAGGGACTATGGTGACAAGTGGCAGCCTCTCATGGATCAAAGGATCTGGTGGACTAACTTTATCCAAACGTGATAGTCCACGAACTGTCAACGGACATTTGAAAGTCAAAGGACTATCTGCCACCAAATGCGATAGTCGAATGACGATGTACTGTCCAATGCCTAATTTTGACATTAGTGTCAGTTTTTATCTCATATTTATGCATCAATACAAAAAACACAAATATTTCTTATGCCAAATACGAATCCGGTAGATCGGATACCGGATTGGACATAAACAAAAATTTTAAAAAAAAGTTTAATAAAATAAACAGTTCGTTTATAAAAAATTTGAATTCATATTTGGATCACAAGCTTTCCTTACTCCACCGATTCAACTATCCATTTTATCAGCCAAATAAACGTTTGTATACTATTCTATTTGAGTCAAGTAAGGTTTTATTTATTTATTTATAGTAATGCTAGCGTGTGTTTAAATTTAATATTTTTAAATAATTTTAATACCATTAAAAGTATGTGATTAATTTTTTTTAAAATAAATTAACGTTATCTTTACACCCGCTAACATTTTCCCTTTATTTATAAGAAGTATTTCGATTGTTTTTATATGGAAGAAACCTAATACGCGGGTATGACTTTTAGGGTTGGGTCAAAGTTAGACGTACTGTTGACATTCTAGACATGTCTCTCATACTCTTGATTTGTAGTAGTACGTGGTAATTGACTCTATCATCTCATGTCAAATTGTCCCGTACAGGTTTGTTAGGAAGAAAGGAAACTTAATTGAGAAAATAAGATATGTTAATATAAAATCATTAACAGCGAATTAATATTAATCAAATATCTTTTAGGCTATACACAGCAGCGCATATTTCAAAGGAAATATGCGCTGCATCTCTAGCAGCAGCGTGTTATTGATACAGGCTGGCAGCTAGAGATGAATTGGGGTTCAAAAGATAAACCCCAATTCATCTTTTCAACAACCAACTGCAGCATGCCATTTGGCATGCTGCAGTCTCCTATTTTTTTTTTTATTTTTTTTTAAAAAAAACGTATTTTTGAAACAAATGGTTCGTCAAAAAATTAAAAAAAAGTATACCATTATTTATGATTTTTCGATATCTACGCGTAGAGACTTGGTTTGTTACATTCCGACACCGAATTTTTTTGAGTTTTTATTTATTTAGTATTTTTAAAATGATTTTTGGAATATTTTTGTAAGTTAAAAAAATAAATAAATTATATCATGATTTATAATTTTTTGAGATCTATAAATAGAGACTTGGTTTGAAAGATTCGGACAACGAAATTTTTTATGGTTTTTTTATTAAGTATTTCCGAAACAATTTTCGGAACATTTTTGTAAGTTAAAAAATTAAAAAAAGTATACCATTATTTATGATTTTTCGATATCTACGCGTAGAGACTTGGTTCGTTTCATTCCGACACCGAATTTTTTTGAGTTTTTTATTTATTTAGTATTTCCGAAACAATTTTCGGAACATTTTTGTAAGTTAAAAAATAAAAAGAATTATACCATGAATTATAGTAATTTGAAAGGATTAAAAATAGATAATAACATAATAAGCTATAAATTTGGATTTAAAAGTTTTAAATTCATTACAAAACTTAAAAAAATAAAATTCATAATGTTATGATATAGTTACATTTAAAAAAATTAAATGATCGATAATTTAAGTAATAATTTGGTAAATAAAAATTAAACTAATAAATTTAGGTGATCAATAATATATTTTATTAAATTTGTAAAGAAAATAATAAATTTAGGTGACCAATTTTATTTTTAACTTTGATTTTTAAATATACTATATATTATGTATTATATTTTTAACTATTGAAATTTTATAGTTTTTATTTGTAAAGAAAATATATTATGTTAATTTAAAAAAATTATTAATTTTAATATACATATAATTTTAAATAAATATATAGTAAATAATAAGAAAGATAAATAAAAATATATGGTAGGATATTGTATGATGGAATGATGTGGAAGAGAGAGAAATATGGTGGGGTATGCTGAAAGATGAAATATGCACTGCTGTGGGGAGTGAGAATTTTTGCAGAATTATTTGGAGAGTATGCTGATGTGGCGCTGATGTGACGCACTTTTTGGAGATGAAATATCCCCACTGCTGTGGATAGTCTAAGCCAACGTAAGCAGACAGTGACTTGTTATGACAAAGTAAAGCTGTATGATTTCATTTTCAATATTGAAATATTGAGAAGAAATTTTGTCAACGTAAACTTCTTTTTTATTGTTTCCTATTCTCCGAATCAAATGCAAAGGTAAACGGTAAAGCACGGACCCAATATATCAAAATTATTATAAAAAAGTATCTAACAATAGATAAATGTTTGAATATTATATGATAAAGTTTTATATTTCGATTCCAATTTCAAGTGAAAATTCACATGCAGTTTAAGTATGGATAATAATTGGATCTATAATTTTTTTCATAAATATAAATAAGCAATCATTAGACTATCTATATATATATATATATATATATATATATATTATTTTTGATTTGTTAACCCATTATTCTATATTAGAGTAATTTTTAAATAATTTTCACTAAACAATTTTAAAGTTATGGTAACAAAACAATGCATATAAAATCTTTTCGATTTTTTTGTCCGCAAAATAACATTATAATACATTATTTTTTTTTTAATTTTTTTTTCTAAATATTTAAACAAATTCAAAGAAATTCAAACAAATCTATATAAATTTAATTTTGAAATTATGTTTACAGTGGTGCGTATATATATATATTTTGTGTTTACATTGGTTATATATATATGAGTTTTAATCTTTAATAGTTATTACCTATAATCATGTAATAATTTCAGGATCATATAATAATTACATATTATTTTATTTCGTTTCCTGTAATAATATAAAATTTTATTCAATCTATTGTAATAATATGAAATTATATTCAGTCTCATAATATATCATGTAGCATACTATTCCATTGCCCCATCAAGTTGGTCCATGTAGGAGAGAAATGCCAAACTTGTGAAGTAATTCATCGAACTGATTCTTGTCAACTGAGCATGAGTGGAAATATGAGGAGGTGTAATCAGACCACAAATGTACTTATCCCGCATAAAATGACAATCAACCACAATATGCTTGGTACGTTCATGAAAAACAGGGTTGACGACAATATATAATGTTGTAGTGTTGTCGCAATAAGCTTGTATATGACATGTATTCATTTAACTTCACATAAGGTAATTTTTATCTAACTTTCATTTTTTAATTTTGGCTTTCTTGTGTAATTGAGTTAGGTTAATGTGATAATTTTATTATTTCATTTTAACAATTCACGTTTTATATATATAGTGATAACTAATATTTATTTTATGTTAGGAATCAGGTTGCGTAAATATTTAATTAAGAAACTAAGAAATATTGAATCAACTAATCCACAAATTTGTCAAATGTAGTTTGAATTTTAGTCGAAGCTCCAATTTGAGTAAAAAATTGATTTCAATTAAATCTACAAATAATTGGCCATATTTGAAGTTTGATTTTGGTAAAATAATTCAAATTTCATAGTTACAGCTAAATGAACAAGATGAGATTAGACGAGCTTACTTTTGAAAGGCCTAACTAAGATTTTAATAGAAAAATATCATCATGGTTATGAGTGAGGGATTGGGCATAATTTTAGTAAAAGTTGATATAACTAGGAATTTTAATATAAAAGTTTATTTTTTTTTCTTGCCTAAATATTTGTTCTACAATGGTCCTATTAGTACTCAAACTACGTTTGTGAGGATTTTATAGATATTGACATATGAAGAAAACTTTAACTAGGACTGTTGGTCTAAGTCCTACTAGTTATCATATTAATTTTGTGAGAAATTATGCTTCACTTATGAATCAGTCCTAAGTATTCAAGTTGCTTATGTTAAACATACTAACAAAGATAATATTGAATATGTTATTCGTTTGAAGGCATCTCTTGAAACAATGAGATATATTGTTAGAGGAGGGTTGACATATAGAACATGTGATGAAAGAATTGATTATATGTACAAGGGTAATTTGCTTGAGTTTGTATGTGCATTGGGAAGAAATTGTGAAAAAATAGGTGAAAAAATAGATAATCTTGGAGCTAATCTTAAAATGACTTCAGCTAAGATCCAAAAAGATCTTACTCATTCATGCATGATCAAAACTGTTAAGAAAATTATATAAAAAATGGAGATGGTACTTTTAGTGTACTTGTTGATGAATCTGGATATTTTTCTAGAAAAGAATAAATGGTTATCGTTTTGCGTTTTGTTGATGATAAATGATCAGTTGTTGGAAGATTGATAAAGATTGTTCATGTTGAAGAGACAATTTCATTAACACTTAAAAATAAGCTTAAGGCTTTGTTGTGTGGATTTGAAGTATGCGTTTCAAATATTTATAGGACAATGTTATGACAGGGAAAGTAATATGAATGGTTGTTTTGGTGGTTTGAATTATTAATTCATAAGGAATTTCTACAAGAATACTGTGTGCAAAATATTTCTCATCAGTTACAATTGACTCTTGTAACTGATGGGGAGTATGTAATGTAGAATGGATATAGAAATAGAAAATGTTTTTATAACTACGTTAAAAGAAGAAGCAAAATGAAAAAAGTACATGACATCTTGAATGAATTTCAATGGTTAAGAGAATACTCTGATTTAGGAAAATTAGTTGTTGAACAGTTTAAAAACTTGCTAATTAAGAAACGTGATCAAAATGTATTTGAATATCTTCACAATATAATTCCTAGATTGGTAACATATATTTGATGAGGGCGGAATTCACCGATTTAAGTCATAGGGGTTAAAATGCAATAAACGACATTTGATGTAGTTGATAAAGTGTTCAGAGTCCTTCAAGGACCAATGTGTAAAGATAAAAATAGTTGAGGGGCCTTGTAAATGTGTAATAAACGGCCCACTAAGAGCTTAGGTGGGTCCGCCTTATTCTAGTATAAAAGGCGACCCACTTGCCTGGAAAAGGGGATTGAATATTATTTTTTACGACACCTCCCTTTATCTCTCTACACTTTCTCTCTCTAGTCACATCTGGCTCAAGTTCCTAAATATATTCCCCAAACAATTATTGACTCATCATTGGCGCCGTCTGTGGGAAACGAGTGATACCGAAAAGGAATCTTTTGCTCTTTGAAAATCACATTTTACGGGATGAACAGCGAAGCGACGTTAGAGAGGGTCGGTAGAGAAGTCGTCCGAGCTGTCTCTGGTTCGGAAGGCGCGGGAGCCCCTGGTCGGGAATGGCATGATCTGGGTCGGGACAAGCGGTCAACTTTAATAATGACCCGAAAGCAACTCTTCGAGGACATTTCCTGGTTAAAAGAAGAAAGAGAGCGGGCACTGGACGAGAAAAGGGCCCGGGAAGGAAAGGGCAAAGAGCCCATCCTGGAGGATCGGAAGGCTACCGGCCATGACAACAATCCGCGAATAGAAGCCCGACCCGTTAGATATTACAGGGATTCTCTCCCTGATAACGAGCGAGCTGCTAGGACTCGTCGGAGCCCCGAGAACCATCGGGCCATGACATCAGACTACCCCTCAGACGACTCGTCGGGCGAAGAGTACCTGCGGCGGGAAAGAGTTCAACGGGCACAAAAGAATCGATCCCGACGCCTTCAAGGAACCAGGGCAGACCCTCTACAATATAAGAAGGGTGGTACCAATAAACAGACCCCGGTATCCTTTGAGAAAGAGGAAATTCATACCGCCAGTCGCGGAGAGCGGGAAATATTGCCGCCAGTTCCGTGGCAACCATCGAATAGTCAGAACCATGGTTACAGAACCAGTAGCCAGTTTGTCAGCCCGGGAGTTGAAGAGCTCTATGGAGTTCGGACCGAAGGCCTTGGGGGAGGAGCATATGAGCTAGGAGTCAACTGGAGGGCCTCCTCACTGTCCGATGAGATATTATCGGGACAACTCCCGAGGAGATTTGACATTTCTAAACTAGAAAAATACGACGGGAAAAAGGACCCGGATAACCATTTAGAGGCCTTCAAAAATTTCATGTTAAGTTTTGACAACGATGATAAACTCCTGTGTAGAGCTTTTTCTATGACTTTCAAGGACAGGGCTTCTAAGTGGTACAACCGTTTGCCGCAGGGTTGCATTCGGAACTTCGGGACTTTCTGGACGATGTTCAGGCAGCACTTTGTGGGAAGTAAGAGCTTCCGGGCCAACGGAGATACTATCATGAATTGCAGGCAGAAGCTGGGGGAGAGCCTCAGAGAATACACTAGGCGATTCATCGACGCGAAAACCGACCTGGATCATTGCGAAGAGAATGTGGCTCTAACGGCGTTTCGCTTGGGTCTACTTCCTGGGCCGATGAAGCAAGCCGTGACGAAGAAGCAAGTATTCACGTTTTCTGCGCTTCTAGCACAAATAGAGAAGCAGATATTAATCAAGGAGACAAAAGCGTCTGAGTTGGAAGCGCAGATCCAGCAAAGTGCCCAAGCGTCGGTCGTAATAAGGCAGTGCTCCCGGTCAGATTATGCCAGGACGGCCCAACCGGTTAGCACGATACACTCAAATCCTCCTGTGTCGTCCAAATCTTCGGCCCAAACCGGTCTGAAACCAAAACAACCTGGATAGACGGTTTCGCGGCCCATGTCCAACAAATGGACACGACCTGCTTACTTCGCGGACCTCACGGAGTGTGTATCATCGATCTACGAAAAGACCAAGAAGAGCGGGATATACCGAAGGTCATTCCCAATCCCAACGCCCCGGGAGCAAAGGAATAATCGCTATTGCCGCTACCATGAGGACGTCGGGCATGATACGAAGGACTGCATAGCCTTGAAGAAAGAAATACAGATGCTCATAGAGCACGGGAACTTGTTGGAATATGTAAAGAAGACGCAGCAGGGCACGACCTCGAAAGAAGTTGTAATCGTACCAAAACCAGAGACCACCATGGCCATATCGGAGGTGACCGACCACTTCGACGTCTCCATTGAATACCTCGATCCCGAAGCAAATCGCAACATCATCGGGATCATTGAGGAGGAAGCAGAGGAGAGCGTCGGTAGCATGCGTGGCCTTTGTAAATTTTTTGAGTCATTAACCATCTTCGGGGGAGACTCTATGGCAGGAGTTACGCACTCATCCAGGAAAAGGCACATAGTCAACCTAACCACTCAGCTGGAGACCAGAACTTGCTTCCAAACCAGAAGCGTCCCTTCTCCGATCTTGCACTTCGACGATGACGACATGAGGGATATAGCCGGTCCACATGAGGATGCCATTGTAATCGGGGCAGCAATTGCGGGAGAGGAGGTTCGGCGCATCTTGGTCGATACCGGGAGTTCAACCAATATTATCTTCGCGTCTACTTTTGCCAAATTCAGAACACGACCAGTGATTGCGCGGTCCGACCGAACCATTGTCGGGTTTACGGGGTCAGCAGCCGACGTTATAGGAGAATTCGAGGGCGTGGTCCAGTTAGGTCGCGGTCCGTTTAAGAAAGAGATCACGGTTTTGTTTGTGGTAGTGGACGCGCCGACCTCTCACAACGCCATACTTGGCCGGTCTTGGATATCGCGCATGCATGCTGTAACGTCTACAATTCACCAATGTGTAAAGTACGTGGTCGGAAACAACGTAGGCGTAGTCCGGAGCAGCCAGAAAGCAGCACGGGAATGTTACCGAGCTGCGTTGGCACCAAAGAAAGACCAAGAGATGTTTCCAGCTCAAGAATAGCAATTAAGGGGGATACCCCCGGGTTCACTACCAGTGGATGACCCCCGGGAGGCCCCAAGCCTTTTGACAACAGACGAAGAATGTGAACTGCATCATTTCGCAGCGGGAAAATATCTGCGGGTCGGGGTGAGCCTCCTGCCGACCCTAAGGGAGCAGCTATTGGTCCTCCTACAGGAAAACCTAGACTTGTTTGCGTGGTGCTCGGGGGATGTTACGGGGGTACCAGATTCTTTTGCGATTCATAAGCTGACCATCAACAGGAATGTCACACCAATCATTCAAAAGCGTTGGGCTTTTCCCCCAAAAAAAACGGACGTAATCCTGCGGGAAGTTGAAAGGATGACCAGCGTCGGCCATATCGAGGAAGCGAAATACCCGTTATGGATTTCTAATCCAGTTCTGGTAAAAAAGAAAAGCGGAAAATGGAGAATGTGTGTGGACTTTACCGATCTTAACCGGGCATGCCCGAAGGACCCCTTCCCGATGCCGAGGATCGACCAGCTGGTGGATTCGACGTCGGGTAATAAACTACTGTCATTTATGGACGCCTACGCCGGTTACAATCAAATCAAACTACACCCCGCGAACCAGGAAAATACCACGTTCATCACAGGCCGGGGACTATACTGCTACAAAGTAATGCCCTTCGGGCTAAAAAATGCCGGCGCGACATACCAAAGACTAGTCAACAGAACATTCGAAGGTCAGATCGGGAGGAATATGGAGGTATATATCGACGACATGTTGGTCAAAAGCGGGACCGATGTGGCCCACCTTGCCGATCTCAGGGAAACCTTTGATAACTTACGAAGGATAAATCTTAAGCTAAACCCGGAAAAATGCTCTTTCGGGGTCCGATCAGGGAAGTTCTTGGGATTCTTCGTCAGTGAGAATGGGATCGAGGCAGACCCTATCCAGCTCCGAGCTCTAGCCGACATGACTCCACCCCAAAGTATCAAAGAAGTCCAGATCCTGACTGGGCGTCAGGCCGCCCTAAATGGATTCATTTCTCGCTCGTCTGATAAGTGCGCTCCGTTTTTTTCAGGTATTACGGCAAGCGAAATTTTTTGCTTGGACTCCCGAATGTAACGAGGCGTTCTTAGGGATCAAACAATACCTATCGTCACCAAACCGCCTAACAAAGCCTGCCGTGGGCGAGACGCTCTTCCTTTATATCGCGGTGACAGATTATGCGGTCAGTGCAGCTCTGATCAGCGAATCAGGGCCGGCTCCAACAGCGGTTTACTTTGTGAGCAAAAGCTTGCTGGATGCCGAAACCCGGTATCTAAAATTAGAAAAAATGGCGCTGGAATTAGTAACGGCAGCGCGGAAAATGCGCCCATACTTTCAGGCTCACCCTATCGTCGTCCGCACGTCATTTCCACTTAAATATGTTTTCCAGCGACCATATATGTTCGGGAGAATATCCAAATGGTCGGTAGAGCTGGGGGATTTCGACATCGATTTTGAACCACGAACAGCTATCAAGGGCCAGGTCTTTGCTGATTTTTTAGTCGAGTTCCACTCAGAACGACCCGAGCAGGAGGTACCTCCACAAGAAACAGCGAAGGGCGAATGGATCGTCCGAACCGATGGGGGAGCGAACGTTAGTGGATGTGGAGCGGGGATACAAATCGTTACCCCGTCGGGCGTGAGCATGCTCCAAGCCATTCGATTTGGTTTTCATACTTCAAATAACGAAGCAGAATATGAGGCCGCTCTGGCAGGATTACGGTTAGCACAGGTGTGCGGGGCAAGACAAGTACGCCTCGTGAGCGACTCCCAACTTTTAATCAACCAAGCTTCGGGGAGTGCGGAAGCTCGGAAGGAACATCTGGTGCAATACCTAGCAGCACTAAGAGTTTTGGTTGCTTCGTTTGACAAAATCACTTATGAACATGTCCCGAGAAATGAAAACGCGACAGCGGATTCCTTGGCAACGATTTCCTGCTCTAACAGTTATCCGTGGGTGACAGAGCAAGAAAGCCCGTCTATTATCAAACACCATGAGTTGGGCAACCGACCTGAAATCGCGTGCCAGATCTCTTCTGTCGCGACCTCCGATTGGCGGCGGGATATCATCTCTTTTCTGGCTGAGGGTCGGCTCCCCGACGACACATCTTCGGCACGGAAATTACGCAACAAAGCACGGGGCTACGTCCTTTTAGGGGATGTGCTATACAAGAAATCTTTTAGCCGACCCTTGCTTCGATGTTTAGGGTTCCATGAATCTCAAGTAATTGTATCCGAGCTACATGATGGTGAGGGCGCGGCACACTGTGGGTACAAGGCTCTAATTAGGAGAATTCTCCTCGCAGGATTTTATTGGCCGACAATAACAGCAGATGCGCGACTCATAGTTAAAACCTGCGATGCATGTCAACGGTTCGGGAACGCCATCAACATACCTGCATCTCCCCTAGAATCTATATCAGAAAGACTGCCCTTTAACCGATGGGGAATCGATCTCGTCGGACCATTACCAATGGCATCGGGAGGAAGAGAGACGATTGTCGTGGCGGTGGATTACTTCTCCAAGTGGGTCGAAGCCGAACCTTTATCTGCCACGAAGACCAAAGATATTTTCAGATTCATCTGGGCTAACATATGTTGCCGTTTCGGAGTGCCGCAGAGGCTGACTATGGATAATGGGCCTCAGTTTGATAGTGTAGAAATGAAAGCGTTCTGCGCCACTCATAAGATCCGACAGTGCTTCTCTGCTCCTTTCCATCCCCAAGCGAATGGGCAGGTTTAAGTAACCAACCGAACCATTCTGGATGGCCTCAGAAAAAACCTTGAGGGAAAGGCCGGAAAATGGCCCGACTATTTGCAAGAAGTGTTATGGGCTTACCGAACCACACCCCGAACGGCTACCCAAGAGTCACCTTATGCTCTGGTGTATGGTATGGACGCGGTCATACCCGCGGAATCTATCTTCCCTTCTTTCAGGGTCGGAACTTATCAGGAGGAGACGAATGACGACAGCCGACGACTCGAGCTCGATCTCATAGAAGAGAAGCGCAATCGCGCCCGTTTAAACTCTTTGCATTATCAGACCCTAATGAGAAGTCGTTACGCATCCAAAGTCCGTCGTCGAGAGTTTAAGGTCAGAGACAAGGTCCTGCGACGCGTCTTCCTTCACACAAAAGACAAGAGCCTCGGGAAGCTCGCCCCGAATTGGGAAGGACCTTACGAAATTGTCGAAAAAATCAAGAGCGGGACGTACCGCCTGCAAAATAGGCTCGGACATCTCTTAAGGCTACCATGGAATATTGAACACTTGAAGTTGTATCTAGAATAGTGGAGGACTTGTATTTCACATTGTATTTCACATTGTATTTCACGTTGTTAAAATTGTAACGGTCGGGGATGCACTCTTTCCTACCTCGGTGGCGCGAGGAGGTTTTAACGAGGCATCGGCAAAGCCCGACCACCGATTATATTAATCAAAAAATTCTTTTGCCTTCCAAATATTAAATCGTTGCGACTTTGGACAGCTGACGAGATGGACGTCGTCCGTTTCTATTAATATCAATGGATTTACATATATAATTTTCCCGATCCTCTGGAAAAATTTAGATGACATATCGATCTACAGAACCTTAATGGGTTTTTTGGTTTTTACCGATCTACATATATAGTTTTCCCTATCCTCTGGAAAACTTTCGATGACATATCGATCTACAGAACCTTAATGGGTTTTTCGGTTTTTACCGATCTACATATATAGTTTTCCCGATCCTCTGGAAAAATTTCGATGACATATCGATCTACAGAACCTTAATGGGTTTTTCGGCTTTTACCGACCTACATATATAGTTTTCCCGATCCTCTGGAAAAATTTCGATGATATCGATCTGCAGAACCTTAACGGGTTTTTCGGTTTTTACCGATCTACACATACACTTTAACTGACCCGCAAGGAAGTTTTTCAATATTATGTTAACTCGCAGGGTTTCCGATGTGCGAAAGAATATAGCCAGAAAACTTGATATATTAACAGGGGGCCCCATGGCCCCCAAAAAACGAAAGTTAAAAAGGTTCAACAAAAATAACAACAGAGGGGCCCACGGCCCCCGAAGAGTTACAAAAAAAAAAAAAGGGTATAACAAAAACAAGAAAACACAAGTCCGGGATCACTCGTCCCCATCCTTGTCCTCGTTCTCTTCGTCCTCTTCTGCATCGTCGGATTCTCCACACTCGACCCCCTCGGGCCGGTCTTTCTCTGGAACGTCTAACCACATCGACCCGAGGCGGAGGTCTGGGAAGCGGTTGTGGAATGAAAGCACATACGCGGTCTTCCGCGGCTTTCTTTGACGCCTCCGAAGCCTTCATCGCATCCTCCGCGGTTTTCTTTGCCTCCTCTGTAGCCTTCGCTGCCTCCTCCGCGGCTGTCCTTGCTTCGGTAGCGATACGCTCGGCTTCAACAACCCTACCCTCCGCCAACGCCTGGGCCCCCTTGGCAGTTTCCACCTCCGCAGCCAGACTAGCGATCTTTGCCTCCGCTGAGGTTAACTATTGACTTAGCTCCTTTGCCCCACGCTCTTTCATGGCCGCCGGCACAAGCAAGTTATATAGCGATAAAGCTAGACCGTCCGAGCTCCGAAGAGGAAAGGAGTGCGGGCTACCGAGCATTGACATCACCGGGTATTTTGGGCCACTCGATGAAGATGCGTCTGGGTTTGAAGCCTCGGGGGGCTCAATATCATCTGGAATTATCACAACGTCAGCCGCTGGAAGACCTTGGACATTACCGACTTGATCAAAAGTTTAGGCCCTACAGTACCCGCCCCCGTGCTAACAACTGCCCGACCATCCTTCGAAGGCTTGGGTTTCTTCACCGTGGATCCCCCCGCGTCAGCACGACTTTTCCTTTTTTGCACCAAAGCCGGGCTCTGACTTACATCCGTTCGTTCAGCCGCGGGCACCTCCACCTGGGTCGGTTCACCAACCGCCTCGGCTCTGGCCGCCTGTTCCTCCCCCTCGTCCTCTGACTTTGGGCGCTTGCTAGGCGCCTTGTTGCGTTTGGGTAGATACAGTATGAACCCAGGAATCCCGGTTCGAGCGACCACGTCGTCCAAGTTCGGAGGCTCCCGCAGCTGTTCGATGGTAAGAACCTCGGAAGAGCAACGCCAGAGGTTGCTCATGAATAAGTTCTTATCCATGAAGGTGCGATGCATAGCCCGACCCCAGTGCCTCCGGGAGTAGCTTTTCAGCACCTCGAAAGTGGCCTCGGCAGCCTTCGAATAATCCTTCTTCAGCCCCTGCAGCCAGTCCTTCGACACTACGCGAAGGATCGGTAAATAAGTAAAAAAACAAAAAAAAATAAAAAAAATAAAAGGGGGGGGGGTAGTACCATCATGGACCCAGGTCCGCAGCAGCTGCCTTTTATTCTCCGAGGTATAGGGGAGACCATTCTCCCAGCACCCGCTCAGAAATACGAACCGATGCTTCCACCCTTTGTCCCCCTCCAAGAAATCATTTACAATCTTCCACTTATTCCCAAGGGAAGAGTAGAAGAACGGGGATTTTGGGGATTTGGACAGACCCGACATAGCAATGTACTCCTCCATCGGCATGACCCGACCTGAAAGGCGGGAAGCCATGATACAAGACATTAGGGTATACCAGGCGTTCAGCGTTAGCTGCGACGGGCAGATTTGGAGGGTGCGGAAGTAAAGCGCAATCTCATGGTCTAAGGGGAAGCGCAACCCCGAGTTGAACAGCTCGGTAAACACTACAATCTCCCTGGGTCGGACGTGAACAGGGGTCTCCCCGGGAATTCCCCAGCGGATCAGCAGCTCTTTATGATCAGACTCGGGGAAGTACTGGTACTTCCCTTCAAAAAGGGAAACCACATCTCTTGTCCGAAGCCAGCTAAAATACTTGGTGGTAATGGCGGCCTCAACAGCTTCGGGCAAGGGGTCATCTGGGGGGTTAGCCGCGTGGCCAGCGGCAGCAACGCAGACTTCCGCGGGTGCGACGTCAACTTCCGACTCTCCCACTTCTTGGTCCGGAACCTGATCGGAGCTTCGGGCGGTAGCGGCATCTGGTTCAGATGGTCGGACCCGAGAAGTAGAAGCATCGGCAATGTCGCTCGAGAAAGCCCGATGAGCCGCTTCCACTTCCTCGGGCGTAAGCTGGCATTTGGGCAAACCTAAAAAAGTGACCGCAGTATTAATACCGGTCCGATACCCTCGAATCGAGGGCGTAAGTTGAACCATTTCGGGATCATTACCTCCTACGGGGGACGTAGAGGGACCGTCTTCTCCCATTATCAAGAACTTGGATTTGCGAGCGCGTCGGGGAGCATTTGAGTTGACAGGCAACAAGGTCGGATCGTTCGACCCAACCACAGGGGTATGAGAAGAGCTACCACTAGAGGAAAGGATAACCGTTTCTGGGGAAAGACTAGCCTCGGGGTATGGAGAAACCGGCGGGTCGGTTAAAAGGAAAGATTCTGCAGGGATCGGGGTGGCGAGAACGGGATCGTGAGGAAGCGGAGCGGGAATAAAAGGTTTGGAGTTAGACCCCCAGATCAGACCAGCGCGTCGGTATTCTTCTGCTCGATATCCAATGCTAGACCACTCTTCAAAACTCCACTCGGGTTTTTTCTTTTTCTTGGTTGGTTTTTTCGTCGGATATCTGGGTTTCATACAACAAACATTCCAGGATAAAGAAGGGTCTGATGAACTCTCTCTCTCTCTAGAAATGGTCTGGCAGCACTTCCTCTCTCTAAGATGCCTCTGAGAGAAACCAAGGATTCTGGAGTATTTATAGGCAAGATTGAAAGATCGAGGGATACCAATCGACAAAAACACAGCGGGAAGATGGAGAGTCTCCCTAGGAGCCTAGTCTGGAAGAGGTGTGACCCATTAGCTGATGACACGTGTTGATCACCGACTGACAAGGGCTGACCTAAGCCATCCATCACGAACCTACCGTCGATATGGGCCGTCACGACCGCGACCGGTAAGAAAGACCAGCCCATCACAAGAGACCCGGGTTGAAAACCCAAGTATAACAAAAAGAAGAGGCGCGGGAACCGACTTATGAGGGAGCCTCGAACATCGGGAGAGCAAAACTAGCAGAACCCGGAAATAGAATAAATGTCGGACCATATGAACGATGGTGGTAGGCCACCGGTGCGAAAGGAAAAAGAACAGACCCGCCTAGGGTAGTTAGACCGAAGAGCATGAAAGATCGGACGACAGATGCAGGCTCGGAAACAAGTCTCCGCTCATGACACTCCCGAAGACTGGGGGGCTACTGATGAGGGCGGAATTCACCGATTTAAGTCATAGGGGTTAAAATGCAATAAACGACATTTGATGTAGTTGATAAAGTGTTCAGAGTCCTTCAAGGACCAATGTGTAAAGATAAAAATAGTTGAGGGACCTTGTAAATATGTAATAAACGGCCCACTAAGAGCTTAGGTGGGTCCGCCTTATTCTAGTATAAAAGGCGACCCACTTGCCTGGAAAAGGGGATTGAATATTATTTTTTACGACACCTCCCTTTATCTCTCTACACTTTCTCTCTCTAGTCACATCTGGCTCAAGTTCCTAAATATATTCCCCAAACAATTATTGACTCATCAATATTGACATGATTTCTTAATGACATTACCTTCTTTATGAGGAGATACATGATTCAGTCAAATCTCCGAGTCTTAACAGTGCACAAATGTTGATGGATTTAACTCTAAATGTTTCATTTCTATTGGCCTATCATATCTCAAGATCTATGTGTATCTATCAAAGCTTTCTTCCAACGTCATCATGCTCCCCATGGGATCTTATTAATCGCTATTTTCTCATAGTCTAAGGTTGATTCTCTTAAAACATGAAGTTAATACATACAACTTAGCTTATGTATGCTATAAATAGAACTATGTCCAAAATGTTTATGAAAGACTCTAAAATATTATTCTAAAGATCATTTCAGAGGAGTAAGGGGGTTTTATCAAAGGTATAAATATACATGAGAATATATTATTGACTTAAAAATTAGCCAATGATCTTAATAAGAAAATCAGAGATGGATACATTTTGCTCAAGATAGACATGTCTAAAGCTTTTGATAGACTATCTTTCGGCTTTATTATGAACATTTTGAAGGCTTTCAGATTTGATCAGAGATGGCTTGACTGTTTAGGTATTGCATAAATTCATCTTGGTTTTCTATAATTGTCAAGAAATGTTAAAATGTTATTTTAAAATCAACTAAAAGTGTGAGACAATGAGATCTCCTATCTCCGAGCTTATTTATCCTAACTGAAGAGTTTAATTAGAGGTTTACAAAAATCTTTATAAAGAAAACAGTGGGATGAGATTCAAAAATGGTTGTGAAATGGTTATTCCATATCTAGTCTTTTCTAGATCATTTTATCATTTTTCCAATGTTTATCTTCTAACCTTAAAAAAATAAGTAAGTTTATTAAACACTACAAAGACTATTCTGGCCAAATGGTTAACAAAGAAAAAACAACATTTTTTTATTATTCAAAATTAACTCAAACAAGAGTCAAAGTTATTGAGAATCTAACTGGCTTTAAGCATAGAAGTTTACCTTTCAAATATCTTAGTATTCCTATACATACTAATAGCAAAGTAAGAATTTTTGATGAAGTTGTGATAACAATCAGATGGCGAATCTAAGAATGTGATGTGAAATTCTTATCTTTCGGTGGAATACTTATACTAAGTCAACCCATATTAATATCTACACCTTTATACCATTTACAAATTAGCCAACTGCCTAAGACTATGATTACTAGGATTTAGAAGATGTGCAATCTTTTTCTTTGAGGATCTACAGATGCTAAAAATGCTATAAACTGGACCCGTTGGCATACTCTATGTAAACCATATACAGAGGAAGGTCTGAACATAAGAAGGCTTAAAGATATGCAAGCTACTTTCTCTCGTAAAATATGGTTTAAGTTTAGAGAACATTCTTCTCTACGGTTGAAATATATGTTTTCTTCAACTGTAAATATTATCACTCTTTACAAGTACCTTTAATTCATCAAACCTCTAAACTACAAAAAAATATTGATTAGAATTAGAGATATAACTGAGTGTGTTTCCTTCTGAAAATTGGTAGAGGTGAGATTCCCTTCTGGCTAAAACAATGATGTAATAAACAACTATTTTTTTCAAAGTTCTGATTTGGTTTTAGTAGAAAAGATAATTAGTTTTTTATGCTGGGAGATTGGGATATCCATAAACTAAGACCATTTGTCATACCATCATATATAGTTAACACAATAAGATTAAGGCTTAGTCCAAATGAAGGAGAAACTATCAATTTGACTCTTTATCTAATGGTGAATTCAATTCTAAAACAACTTGGAATGAAATTAGAAATGAGAGAAGTCTTACCTATTTAAGAGACTGTGGAACAATAAAATTCCAAAAAAATTCTCCTTTATTCTTTGGATAATATTAAAATATTGGATTCTAATTGATTTTATACTACACAAAATACACCTCTTCATGACTTCTAAATGCCAGTTCCATAATGAAATTGAATCTGTTAATCATCTTTTTGTGGACTATATATAGTTTGGGACATTTGGAAATATTTTTTGGGATATTTGGTATTTATTTATTTAGACATATGGCTTTGGTCCATGTGATTAGAACTTTGTTTTGATCTACTCAAAAGGAAATACAAATTAGAACTATCCTCTCTTATATTATTTGTTTGGTGATATGGAATGCTTGAAATAATTATAAGCATCAATGTTCAATCATTATTTTAAGACCAGTTTTAGAGAATGTTTATAACATATTATCAAGGCTTGATAAAGTTAATTTACTAAAAAAATCTTACTGGAAAGTAGATGTTAATTCTAGCTCAGAGTTGGGATGGTGTCACCATACTATCATGACAAGAAGACCTAATTTGTTAAATAACATCTCCTTTAGAAAATAGATAAAAGAAAAATATCGATGGTGCTAGTTGTGATTCTGGGAAATCTAGTAAAGGTGGATTATTGAGGGATAACAAATGCGAGATTATCTTAGCTTATGATAGAATCTATGACAAATAATCAACACTTTTAGTAGAAAGTAGAGTTTTTTAGATGGTTTACTAATATGTAGAGAAATAAACTTTGTTCAGATAGACATTGAATTAGACTCCATGATTCTACTTGACATGACTACTAAAAAAACCCTCCATGGTTCATGATGTATTTGATAGATTGCTGCAAAAAATGTCTAACAATTCGCATGACAATCATACATTAAATCTAGAGAGAAAACACAAGCAGCGGATTGGATGACAAATGAGGCCCTAAAGAGAATGTGGAGATTAGATTTTGATGAACATTTGTGTCACGATCAGCTTCAAGCTATCACTTTTTAGAAAGTTTAGAGCTGGTTTATTTAAGGCTAGATGATTAACATTACTCCTCTATTGCTGAGAAATTAACATCAACCAAGACATCATTGATTATTATACCTTACCGGGTGGTGTAAACTGTGCTGAAAAATACATAAAATTTTAATAACTAGAGGCAGATAGTCTTCATTCTGTTCTGTAGAAAACAAAAGTCTAGTTAGAAATATAGATTAATGAGATTGGATCAATGAAATCTTTTGTCTATTCTGAAATTGATATATGTTGGGAAAATATTTCATAGTGATTCGGATTTTCAGTTTCTTCTGAAATCAAATCAATCTTCAGAGTTCTAATATAAAAATGAGAAGTTGAAGAATTCATTTTTCCATTTAAAAGTCTTAAAACTGTTCATGTCATTCTCTTAAGCTGTTGCCTGGAATTTCATAGTAAACCTATATCTATAATACATAGATCTCGATTCTATAGATGATGATTTTTTTAGAGAGAATGATAAAAAACCGCACATTATGTTGAACTGTTATCTCTGTTGTTCTGTTATTGGATACTTTTGCACCTAAATATTGTGATGAAAGAAGATTTTGGAGCATATGTGACTGATATATATTTGACTATCCTATAAAATAAAAGGTATATAAAATGAAGTATAAGGAATTCAATCCCTATAAAGCTAAATTTGGACTTCATAATTCAAAGTTTGAGATGAAGTCTGATATTGGAACGAAGACTTGAGTCAGTTGATTATAGAAGTTCCAGTGGATCTTTGTTATGGTGCTGAATTTTCTTCTTCACTCACTCTCGGATTTTCACAAATTAGTGGAGTTCTAATGTTGAAGTTTGTTAGTTCAAAATATAGATTAATTCGGTCTTCATCTTTTCTTTTGTTGTTGTTTATCAGTGGAATACAATAGTCATTTGATGTTTCTATGAGCTTAGATTTAGAACTATACTCACCTAAACTATTATATGAAAGCAAAATTGTATTGGTTCTAGTTGATTTGTCAATAGAAAATTAATAACAATACTTTAAGATTTGTGGCTATGAGACAAAAACTTCATGGAATCTAATGGGTTTGGCTAGAAATTGTATGGTTCTTGAATATTTTATTATTATTTTTACTTTAATAACTCATTATTAGTTAAGAACTTGCTTTCCATGATTATTCTAGTAGGAAATGCCAAACTCAAATGTTTTTTATTGACGTATGACTCTATCATATCATTTTTTTCATTGAATGACTATTCATCTATTGTATTTTCATGGAAATAGAGGCCAAAAAGCTCTACGGAAAAATTGTGGTTCAATTCGATATTGTCTAACAGAGACTTAGAATACGGATGTGCGTTAATTAAATCAATGGAACATTTTGATTTAGGTCTTGGAACAAATTAAAAATAAAATAAAATAAAATATTGTTTTAGAAAGAGAAAAAGAAAGATAAGAAGATTATCATCTCATTGGTTGATTAATCCTAACCATATAATTGAAGAGACTCTTTTAAGTCGATAAATAAAAATTTAAAATTATGATGCATAATTTTTTTAATTTTTAATTTCAATTTATATTTAGTTTAATTTTTAATCTTTATTTCAAATGATTTAAAATTTTATTATTGGAATTACAGTACTATTTAATTAATATAATAATTATACTATTATATATTTTTATAAAAAAACTAGATATTCCAAAATTTTATTTTCTAACGAGTATTCCAAATACAAAATATATAAAGATGCCATCACTTGATTAAATAATTAAAAAAATAATTTTGATTTGAAACTGATCACTAATTCATTTCATATTTTCAGATTTTTTTAAAGATTGATTCGAATATTATGTTATCTGTATGAGATGGATTAATATAGGGAAATTGCACCTATAATACCCACTCAACTATTCAATTATCATCTAGTACCCAATGTGTGATCAATTGTCACTTAATACCTAACTCAACTACCTAATTGTCACTTAATACCTAATATTATTTTAATACCATAACTACCATTAACCCACTATATAAGCAGAATTCTCTGTTTTCTTTCTATTTTGCTAGCTTTTGAAGATTTGAATTTGTTAGCCGCTCTAACCACCTAACCCTACGAACCACCATGAAGCACGAACGAAAGCACAATTCTGGTGATCAGAGCGTTCAAAGGTTAGTTTATTTTTGTAAGTTCTGGCGTGAAACCTATCTAACCATTGTTTTCTACGTACGGAACTGATCGTCATTGTTGGAATCAGTTGTTTTTGTGCAATCGTGCTGCTGCTTTCAGGTAATCGTAATTAACTACCGATTTCGAAGTTATTTGTTGGATTTCTGAGCTAGAATAGATGTTATTCTACTATTTTAGACGCCATAACCTGATTTTGAGCTTTTCTCTATTTTTTTGTTTTTGTTCCAGTGATCTGTCCTTATTTTATTAATATTTGTCGTTATATACTCACAACCTTTTTTATGAAGTTATATACTAATTTTTAGTGTATTAGATTTTGATTTCGAACGTGAAACATTTGTAGACTATGAGTTTTAGTTGTCCAGGTTTTCGACACAAGATGCGAATTATTTTATGTTTTTCCAATGTAGAAGATGCGAATTATGTGATGTATCCAATGAGGGAGATGCTAATTGTGTTACAAATTCGCATGGTTTCATATGAATTGCATAAAAAATCCATTTTTTTTCAAACAACTATCAGTATATGTTGCGAATTGTATGGAACTCCAACCCAATGCATGTTCAAACATATATTAGGACTTTTAGTTTCTTACAAAACTCAGGATGGGTTGCGAATTGTGTGGAACTCCAAAGTATTGCATTTTCAAACAAATATCAGGAATTTTAGTTACTTTACGAATCACATGATACACTACAAATCATGTGGAACTCTTAAGTATTACATTTCCAAACAAATATCAGGACTTTTTTAGTTGCTTTACAAATCACATGATATGCTACGAATTGTGTGA
This sequence comes from Limnanthes douglasii subsp. nivea, assembly GCA_036936605.1. Classification (NCBI taxonomy): domain Eukaryota; kingdom Viridiplantae; phylum Streptophyta; class Magnoliopsida; order Brassicales; family Limnanthaceae; genus Limnanthes; species Limnanthes douglasii. The sequence continues at coordinate 313,388,436 of JAUPFV010000002.1, forward strand.
TATATCATATATTATCATCTTTCAGACAAATCTCAGAGAATTAAATAGTTGAGAGCAAATCTCAGGTACAATTGCGAATTGTTTTACATTTTTGGTTAGTGTGAGTGTACCACTTGATTTACAAACAACTCTCAAGATAAGATGCGAATTGGTCAATTATAGACTAAAATTATACATTGTTTGCAACTTATAGTTATACATAAATCTCATGATAATATGCGAGTTCCTTGGTGCAGTAATTAATAACTTGCACTTTAGTTTTAGGATTAATAACTAATAGCTTGTTCGGTGCAGGATAAGGTATGTCTAAATCATGAGTTTGTATTTTTAAACATGGTCACCAAACTGCAATTGTGCCTTTCACGGAGTTTGAAAGCTTTCAAAGTATCTAAGATTATGTGGAGAACACATGGGAGGAGCTTGTCACAGGTGACTACCTACTTACCTACTCTTGTGGGGATCACAATAATTGTTTCATTAATAACCAGAAGGATTTTGTTGGGTTGGTGTTATATCTTGATTTGGAGCCTTTAAAACGGGTTAGTTTTCTCATATAACAACATGTCTTCGATAAGGATTCTGGTGAAAAACGTTCTGGTCATAAGAGCTCTGGTGGTAAGGATTGTGGTGTAAAACGTAAAGAGCGTAACATAAGTTTAGGAGAACTAGTTAGCGGGGGAGTGGTAACGGTTTTATTAATTCTGATCAGAGAAAAAAACAACTTGCTACTGCTGGTTGGCTGATGCTATTACAGGAGTGAGTCAAGCTTTAGAAGAAGGTGCTGCAGGTCTCAGGTTATCTTTGTGCAAGTTTGCTTTAGAGCATGGTTTTGCTTTCAAATACCTGCACAATACATCAACGAAGATCACTGCTTATTGTGAAAATAAGTTTACAAGCGGATGCAAATGGAGGCTTTATGCATCTATTTCCTGTTTTTCTATCTTCCTCTCGTATTTGATCTTATCGGTGTATGTCTTCAAACGCTTTGATTCCCCTACAGTTGCAGACTTCTTTGGAGTAGCCGCTATGCGTTTGAGGATAAAATTATCGATTGTGTCACTCATACTAGTGGTGCCCTCATTGTCGGGCTCCTGTTGGGATGTGCCGATCGGTGGTGGTGGAATCGTTGGCTGGGGGAGTCTTTGTGGTTGGGGTCTGAGTGATATTACCTGATTTGATTCTTTCCGTTTCTGTGATGCTCGTCTTCTTGGTTTTGGGGTTGTGCTTTTCTTCCTTTTCTTTGGTCTTTCTTCTGGTGAAAGAGATTCAACATCTGCATCTCCACTGTCTACTGCTCCCCCGAAAGCTTCGCTTTCAGCCGCAGTCAGACATAGTGGACCTTCCAAAACCTACAAACAGAGGAACATGAAAGTAAATAGCTGCAAGCGGTTTGTTTAGAAAATAACAGGATGTAGACATATTTTTTTTACAAACAGGTTCGCATTATATGTTGCGAATTGTGTGGAACTTTATCAGTTTAGAGTTGCAAACAACTCGCATGATACCATACGAATTATTTAATACCTTAATTATATAAAGTACGAAACAGAACACATGGTAGACTGCAAATTGTTTGATACCTTATTCTAATATAATACCAAACAAAAATCAGGATGGGTTGCGAACTGTTTGCAACCCCAATTCAATACCTATATAAAGCTCATACCTGATCATCTTTCATATTGGGTATTCTAACAAGCAGCAACACAGTGGATGCTTGATACTCTAATCCTAACCATTTGAAATACCTTGGGATCAAGGTCGGCTTCGCTACCTCTAGCCTGATTGTTGAATGCTCTATGATGGAGGGCTGTATGAGGACAAGTATTATCATCAATATGCTCTGTACAAACTAACTTTTATACTGAATAAATCAATCTTACAATTAGAAGGGCGACGCAGCTGACGACTCTATCGGTTTTTTCGATAGCTAAGCAACTCATGATAGACTGTCAAAGCTTGAACAATATTGATCCGGACCAGTCGTAATTGTTTATTTTGCTGAGGTCTTCAACAAAATAAAGCGTACCTTGCTGTAAAGCCCATGTCAACGTGATATGTTAGTAAAGTACAACATCCTGCTTTATAAGATGAAATCTATTTTTCAAAGTACCTTTAAAATGACGTTCGTTATTGTTTTAGTATTTTTCGGTCCTATATTCCTGGACGTTTTACCCATGAATTATTTCTTCATGATCCTCGATTCGTCCTCCTTTCCATTTACGTATTTTTTGTGAAATGCTTCGGATTTCGTTAACAACGTTTCCTCTGTGCCATGCTTCATCCCGAATATGACCTTCACATTGTCTGCAGTTAGCTTCACAAACTTTGAGCCAATAAGGAAGGCGTCTTCATCGACGGAGAACCTCTCGACAAAATACTTAATGATCGAATAGAAATTCTTCTTCGGCAGCTCTGCCACATTACGGATGTCGAAATCCGTTTTTCAAAAGCGTGTAGAAGGGTGTTTTTCTTGCAGCTTTGATGTGGGCACGGGTAATATGGTTCTCTTTGAACAGCTTCAGAAGGCTCACCAACCCTGACCTGTAATAGCTTGGTTTTGTTGTCATACTTCCTGCACAAACACAAATCAGTTAGAGTCTCACACACCTCGCATGACAAGCTGCGAACGACCTATCTATCAGTTGGAGTGTCACACGACTCACATGACAAGCTGCGAACTGCCTATATATCAGCCCGTATTTACAAACAATTCGCAGGCTCGACTGCGAATTGTTTGTAAATATAAGCTGCGTATGACATACACATTCAATCAAGCTGTGAATTGCTATGAACTATAAACATAGATGAAGCTGTGAATTGTTTGCCTCCTAGGTGATGAAGATGCGAACTGTACTACAACACACACGTACAGGTTGCGAACTGTTCTATTTTTTACATGCACGTACCAGAGATCTGGGAAATATGGAAACAACACCAAAATCAACAATCAACTACCTAATGCACATCTAACATGCATCACAATTCTCAGAAAAGTATTAACATCACAGAGAGGCTCGAAGGGTTTCGGGATGGAGAGAGAAAGAGTCGAACAGTTTCTTTTTCTAGTGGTTTTTAAAAAATTAGAAGTGTTTGGATTGGTTTAGGGTGATGGAAAGGAGAAAAAATGTGTTTGAAGTGGAAAATAATTTTGTCCAATTTTTAACTCGAGATACTAAATAACACTATCCAAATTTGGATACTAACCGATAATTACATACTTGAGCGGGTATTTACCAATACTTTTCTCATTAATATATCTTACTATAATTTATAACTAAGTCGGTAAGTACAATTAAAAGTTGAAGATATTAAGATTATAATTTATGACTAAGTTCAATTAAAGGTTGAAGCTAATCGCTTTGTTTAATCAGTTGAATTAATTACATCATTTTTCAATGGAACTATTAAGATATTAAATGCATTTGTCTCAAATCTTAAGGGGGATTCGGTAGTTTCGGAGTTATTATGTTTCCGTTCTTTGACTAAAGTTAATCTTATCTTGTTCCTCAACTTATAATAATAGAGAACTGGAAGTCAATAATGTGATTGGAAATAGACCACTTGCTGTTCCATAATAAAAACTGAAACATATAAAAACATATACATTATTTCCCTCAAAAGTTTTTATTTATAGTAAGATTTCTACGTCGATGGGTCTTTGGTTCCCTTTACCAAAAATATAATCAATCAAATATAAACTTCAATATTGAATATTAAGCAAGGTGGTCAATGATTTTGGAGAATTGAGAGTCGAACCGGCACCGGACTAATACGCACCGGACCGAAAATTGAATCAAACAGTCTGATTTGATTTGCAATTCAATCTTAACAATCAAAATCGAAATAATAAAATCGGTTTATAACAAAAATCGACCGATGAGAAACGAACCGATAGAAATCTGTAAGTCGATAGAATTGAGCCGATAAAATCTATAAATCGGTGGAATCAATAAAAAATAGAATAATACAATTAGAACGATTATTTTATTATTAATATTTATTATATTGTTAAAATTAATAGTTAATTACTAATTTTTAATAAAAATTAAAAATTAACTTCTAAATTTTATTTTTTATGGTTTTTATTAAAATAAAAAAATAAAAAAATTATAATTAAATTAATTTTTTTTTTTAAATAAACCGAACCCGACCGAATCAAAACCGAACTGAACATAAATCAAACTAAATTCGAACAGAACCAAAATCAATACCGACCAAAATCGAATTGAACCGTACCGAACAAAACCGAACCACCAAAAAAACTTAAAAATCCAATGCGATTCGAAAAGTTTATCCGAAAATTTAAGTGTCCGCTTTTGTCAAAACTGGACCCATAACACCCTAGTATTATCAAGGCATAAACGAGAACAATTTTGAGTTTCCTCGTTAGTAAAGTGGTTCAGGCTATTGTAACTGCTGGGGGTCCCGATAGTTTTTGGTTTAAAATTACTACGGATAGTCAACAAATGCAAAGTAAAGTAGCCCCTTCCACATGCAATTGGAATTTCTAGGGTGGGAATAAAGGGTCAGTCTAGTTAACGCAACCTACTATTCTATTGTGAGTCTAGAAATGAGATTGTCAAATTACCATTTTCTATATATAAATAAACTAAAGGGTTAGGCTAAATTAGGGCCCTCAATGATAACCAGCCCCAAAATTTCAGCGCCGTTTTTTACTCCGCCGGTTGAGACCTTTTCCACCGGCGGGGAACCTTACCCCGGCGGGTGAAACAACTTTTCCGCCGGGTGGGAGGGTCTCAACCGGCGGTTGAGAAAGGTTCAACCGCCGGGGTAAGGGTAAAATTGTAAAACTTCAAAAACGCTTGTTTTTTGGGGCTGGTTAACATATTTTGGGCCCGAATTTAGCCGAATCCTAGGCTAAATTAGGGCCAAAAAATGTTAAGCATTCCCAAAATTTAGAGAATCTTTTTAATTCAATAGTCAAAGACGATTTTACCCTTTGACCAAGAATCTTCATTTTTGTCTTGTAGTGGAATGTGGGTATGGTTAGCCAATTGTGGAAGAACACAAAATTTCTCCTCCAAACAACCCTCTTATACTCTAGTCTTAACAAAATCTCAAAATCTCAAAAACTCCAAAAAATTCAAAAACTCCTAAAATTTTAAAAACTTCAAAAACTCACAAATAAACACTTGAAGCTCCAAAAAAGCATCACTTTTTTTTATAAATTCGGAATAATCGAAGGATGGACTCTGGATGTGAGAAGCTTGCTGAGGAGCATGGGACTCCAAATATGGTAGTTTTTCTAACCAACTTTTTTATAAAAGTTTCTATTTTGGTAGACCTTCTATATTTAGAAGTTAGAACCCGAACTCCCCCGCCGGTTTCAACCCTCCAAACCGCCGGGGATGAAGAACAAATATATGTAGAAGATGAAGATTCCCCGCCGGGGGGGACCGTGCCCAACCGCCGGGGGACGCCATGTCCACCCGCCGGGTGAGACAGCCATACCCGGTGGGGTTGTGCCCCTGCATACCGGCGGGGCAACTCCAATTTTTTTCCCATAATCGAATACTGAAGTTCAGGACTGTCCCCGCCGGGGTCTGAAACTTCATCCGGCGGGGATGGCAACCTCCACCGGCGGGTTTGGCAACCTCAACTGCCGGGGCCAACACCTTTTTTTAAACTCCAATGGAGTTTGTTTTAGACCATGAGCCCCGGCGGGTGGGGGATTTTCAACCGCCTATTGACTACATCCCCGCCGGTGGGGACATTTTCAACCGCCGGTTGACAATGTCCCCGGCGGATCAGACCATGTACAACCGGCTGGGACCGAATCTTCATTTTGTGTGACTTGTCTAACCGTTGGGTTGGGGTTTGGGCTTTTTTTATCCATGCTCGTATTTGATGCTTCTTTTTTAACATGCATAGGGTGATGAGTCAAAGGATTATTTGACTAGTTCGTGCATGGCGAAGGGGGAGGAGGAGGAAATACCGGTGCCTTGCTCCGTCGATTATAGCGAGCTGTTCAACACCAAAGGACAGTACTACTCCCGGGCAGACCTTATTGAATGGGTTAAGGAAACCGCATCGGATAACGGGTTTGTGATTATTTTACGCCGATGCGATAGACACGATCGTAAAACTCCGAGAGTAGAGTTTGTGTGCGAAAGATCTGGTATTTACACAAAACTAGTAGACCCCAAGGATCTAAAGAGGAAGTCTACCGGAACGAAAAAATGCGGATGCCCGTTCGCCCTTAAAGGAAAGAAGATGGGTGATGATTTGTGGGGAATAAAGGTTGTGTGCGGCGTTCACAATCACGATACTACATCCTACAAAGAAGGTCATTCCTACGTGGGACGGTTTAAAAAAAGAGAGATGGATTTTGTGGTTAGTTTGAATAAAATGGGATCCCGTCCTCGTGATATTCTTGGTGGAGTGAAGAAATTGAACCCTAAGAATTCTTCTACAATCCGCACCGTGTACAACGCAATACTAAAACACCGGAAGCTCGAGAAAGGTGGTCGGTCGCAATTCCAATACTTGTTGGGTGAACTAAAGCGACTAAACTACTACGAATTCCATAGAAAGTCCGAAGACGGAAGCGATATCATAAGCGAGCTTTTTTTTGCGCACCCGGTTAGTTTGGATTTGTTACAGACATTTCCGAACGTCATTATAATGGATAACACGTACAAGGTGATCAAATACGGGATGTCGTTGTACGAGGTCGTGGGTGCGACTTGTACGGGGAAAACATTCTACATTGGATTTGCTTTTATGTCGAGTGAAAAAATCGAGGCCTACAAGTGGGTGTTAGGATGCTTACATTCGTTGATGGTAACTCACTCCATCGAATTACCATCCATTGTTTTGACGGATAGAGATTTGGTGCTTGTGAATGCGGTGGAGGAAGTGTTCCCCAATGCGACGCACATGTTGTGTCGATGGCACATCAACATGAACGTCCTAGGAAAAACAAAAACGATCATAAAGGAGAAGGTAGTGTCCAATGCCTTTTTGAAAGTGTGGAACAGAATGATGTTGGCGGAAACGGAGTTAGCGTACGAGAACTACCGGTCGGAATTGCACCGCGATTTCAAAGACTATCCGAAAGCGATTGAGTATACCGAAAGTTGGGTAGGGCCGTACGGTGAAAAGTTTGTCACGTGGAGAATTAACAAGTGGATGCATTTTGGTAACCAAACCACAAACCGCCTGGAGAGCGCTCATTCGAGTCTCAAGCGTTTCATCGGTACGAGCAAAGGTAACTTTGAATCTTTTTGGTTGAAGTTGCATACTTTGATTGAATTGCAACACGGGGACATCAAGGCTTCCTTCGAAAAGAGCCGGTTGTTGGCCCTACATAAATTCACAAACATTGTGTATGGTCAACTAAAAAACAACATCTCCCACCATGCAATGGGAATTTTGGCCGACGAAGTCGAATGTGCCCGGAACATGACAATCGCACCGGATATGCCTTGCGGTTGTGCCATACGAACTACGCACGGCATGCCTTGCGCCCACGAAATCTATGAGTTTGTTGCGAAAGGGATAGAGGTGCCGCTTGAGTTGTTTCATGAACATTGGAAGAGGTTAGACATCCTAGTTCGTACCAACCTCTCGACGAATGAGCAACTTACAGCAAAGCTTGACAAACTAGTATCCGATGTCATGGCGTCCAATGACGAAGCACGGATAGAGCACATTTATAAACAATGGTTTTCCGTCGTCCATCCCGAAACAACTAACATTTTGGAGCCGTTGGTTAAGCAAAAAGCACGCGGTCGTCCACCTAACAAACGTAAGTTATCTATTGCCGCCGATGATACATCCACTAAACGCGACAAAAGTTGGCACGAACATGTACTTAAGGAAGAAAATAATAGTACGCCATCCTTGCTTGGAGACTTCAAACTTCCAACCGAAACCTCGAGGAAAGGGAAAAAAAAGAAGGAGCCTAAACGTGGTTCGGGGACCACCCCCGCTCGTACGAAAGGTAGCGTTATTCCAACGCAAGCAAGTGGTACAATGCTTAGTAGTGGAACGGTGGGTTGTAGGTCAAGCTCTACGATGCCGGTGAAGGCAAGTTTTGTGGACCCCAAAGGATACATGAACCAATTCCCGAGCTATTTTACGCCTTTCGTAGAGTCCATTACCGATGTTAAATCCGATGGGCATTGCGGGTACCGCTCGATAGCGTACGCCTTGAACGGGCAACAAGATGGGTGGAGGTTGATAAGGGATGCCCTTTACAACGAGCTTATGGATTACGCATCGGTCTACGTAAAGATTTTTACTAGCATGGAGGATTTGATTGATGTTGCGGAGCGTGTGAAATGTTCTAGCGATGTGGGAACTAAGGACCATTGGATGTCCATGCCCGAGATGGGAGTGGCAATCGCATCTGCGTTTAACTGCATACTCCATTTTGTTGGGGTATTCCGAAATATGGATGTCGGCTTCACTTTTCTTCCGCTAAGAGGTGCACCTCCTCCGATGCCAAACCGGTTGGAAATCGGATTGGGTTGGGTCAACACCAACCATTTCGTGAACGTAAGTATTCATACAAGAGGTACGTTAATGGTAATTTTAATTTCAAGAAATATATTTTATCGTGTTTTTGTTTTGTAGCTTGGGATTAAGGCGGAGGCCCCATGTGCTAGGATACATCCTTGTTGCTTAAAGTTGCGTTCACCAGAAGCTGAAGGTTGGGCATTGCCGATTGCATCTCGATGCAAGAAATACGAAGAGCTTAAAAATAATTACCCTGAAGTAACCAATTTATCATCTTTTGCTTGATGACTAGACGATTGTAACGAATGTAAACCCTGGATGGTTTTTATGCTTTTATGGTTTTTATGTTTGGATGTTTTTTATGTTGAAAACAATAACACTTTTCCATTCATAATATGATGATTGCATTACAACATTGAAAACATTGCATTAAAACATTACACTTTAATTTAAAGCATTGCATAATTATAAATACATAAGCACATAACGTAAACCAAATGATAGATAAGCTAACTCCGGGTTAGCATTGCACGTTCAGTTCTACGGGGTCGGATAGTTCATCCCGAATCCATCAGAGTCACTACTTTCCTCGGGAGTTGAGTACGTTTCAACGGCGCTGGCTATTGCATCGGCTATTTCATTCTCCACCTGCTCTATCGCTTCCGACACCATCTCCTGCGTAATTGTAGTCTGCAATCCCATGTCGAATACCCTTCGGACTTTGGTTCGGTCTTCCCAAGGAAGTGACTCGATATTGAAAGTCACTGTTTTAAGATAAGCTAACCTATCGGCGACTTCTTCGCGGGCACGTGGTCGGGGCATTAAACATCCTGCACACGATGCCTCCCTACCGTGGTTGAAGAACATTCTGCACAAAACTGCGTCGACGAAACCAGGAAGCTCATCTTGTATCGTAGCTTTGACGAAGTCGAATGCGCATAGTAGGCTTGCATCTTCGTACACATTCCAGCCTTGCTCATCCATTGTTTGAACTTAAGTGTTTAGTTTCATAGTCGGGTTACAGTATTTATAGAGTTCATGCATGTGGCTCAATCATAAAAATAGGGAGCGGGAAATGGTGTTGTTTTCCCCGCTTATTATTTGCTTATTGGCGGGAGTATCTTTAGGTAGGTGTTTGAATTTGGCGGGAAATTAAATTTTGCGGGGCTTATTTTGGCGGGAGTTTATGTGGCAAAGTATTTGGCGAGAGTTTAATATCTATTTAATAAATGTCCTGCCCACACAAGAAGATAAACCCTAAAATAATGTGTCTCTGGAACGAGTTAGAAGATCAATATCTGATTAAAGCATCAATCGAACTAGGTAGCACTCACATAGAAGAGGGGCGTAAAGCGTATTGGGAGGCATTGCTATGCCAAATGTACTTATTATACGGGAGAGATGGTGTCCAACCGCCAAAAATTTCAAGGCGTGTTGATGAGGTGAAGGCCAGGTGGTCAGTCCTACTCACACACCGCCGCCATCCGGTTTCTGGCCTCACCGAATTAGAACGTCGTGTTGCGAGTAACTTGTTCAATTGTCAAGACGCGGATTCGATAACGGAGGATCAACTGGATAGGGTTCGTTCTGACATTATAGACATCCGCGTACAAGAAATGAGTGATTAACTTGATAGTGCCTGTTTGTATCGGTTTGTATTTAGGTTTGATTTTCTTTAGCTGAATGTATGTTCAATTGTATGAGGTTGAGGTTTAATGAATGAATATCCTTACAAGAATGTATGCTCATCTCTAATACGGTGCTATGTAAAATACAGTAACATTGAACAACAACTAGAAACCCAAACATAACAACTTAACATTACATAAACAACTTAACATTACATAAACAACTTAACATTACATAAACAACTTAACACATATAATAAAAACATAACAAGTTACAACAACATTACGCAACATAACCATTAGTAGTCGTAACGCAAGCTGTTTAAAACATCGTCGCCATCCTCCCTTGCCATAACCATATCCTTCACATATGCTACCATATCCCTAGTGATATAGTCGCAGACGGTCATGTCCCAGACCTTTACCGCCTCCTCTTTAATTCTTCGTGGCATGAACAACAACTTCGTGAGGGGCTGCACAAAGAGGTACCGTGCCTTGATTTCGTCACGGCTGCGCACAACGACACCTCCAGTTTCTAAATAGCCGTAGTTGTAATACATATGACACAAAACCCTTTCAAAAAATGCATCACTCCTATCTTCACCCAACTCGGCCCGGGAATCCTTGACTGCTACAAGCATGTAGTAGTCTTCATTAGCGGTAAACTCCATTTGTTTCTAAGTGTTTGATGGATGTCATGTTGCTCGTTAACACTTGTATATTTATAATGGAAGTATATCGTTGGCGGGAGTTTCATTTGGCGGGAGAGTCATATGGCGCGAATTATTTTTTGGCGGGGGCAACAATTGTATTAGGTCCCCGCCGGTCCATGACTTGTCACCAGCCGGTTCACCAAATAAAATACTATTAAATTTTTTTTAAAAAAAAATACACTTACCCCGCCGGTTGGGAACTTTCACCCCGCCGGGTGACAACATCCCCGTCGGGGAGGAAATGTCCCCGCCGGTGCCGATTTTTCACACCAGCGGGTGGGTGACCCATCCTCAAAAAACATTGAGGATGAGAAGGGGTTCCCTTCCCCGCCGGGTGAACAATATTCACCCGCCGGGTGAACCGGCGGGGAAACGAGTGAAAATTTCAGAATTTCCACACGTTGTCAACCGGCGAGGTTTGGGTTTAGCCCCGCCGGTTGACAATTCATCCCCGCCGGCGGAATAATTTTCACCCGCCGGGGAAGTATTCGCCCGGCTGGTGAAAATGGTTGAACCGGCGGGGAGGGTTTGTTTTTAAAAAAAATACCAAGTTATAACATGTGTTTTTTTAAACTTAAAGTGGTTGAAACTATACCATGTTTTGTTTGTTTAAGACTAGAAAATGAATGAATATATTGATTGAATTAGATAACTTAAAGTAAACGGCAAGAACGAACTATAATTAAACAAACACAATGTATTCTTAACTTCGAACTAAAATACAACAACAAAGTTTTTAAAGAAAAAAACTAACCCAAATGTCAACAAGTTTAACGTAACGTAATGTTCAAAACTAGAACAACAAGCATAATAAAAATCCAAGCATAATAATAAGAAGCCACAGTGCGGTAAGCTCCATAACCTTCCTCCCAAAAGCCACTATCTCGTCATTCGAGTCGTCTAACGGCCGAATACGATTAATCGTATTCACCACATCGACCGCCGACGTCTCCGTAAGAACCCGAGGTGTGATATTAAACCACCCATACTTCTTCACGTACGCCTTGTACTGGGGGGACGAGGTGTGAGTACTCTCTTCCAAAGGCCTCGAATACCTATCGATCACGTATAGGTGCTCCCTCCACTGCGTCCAATGCCTAACCTGAACCGGATACCGAAGATGGTCTCCTCTACCAAGACCGGTTCTAGCAACGAGGGGGTCGAGCGGCTTTTATTGGATCCAACCGAACTGGCGCATCACTCGGTCGGGGTGATATGCCTCGCTCACCATCATTAAGCGAATAGGGTTTCGGTACAACCCTATTGCCTGCTCCGGCCATACCTCACAGACATCCTCGTAAGGTCGGAAAATAACCTACAAAAACAATTATTTCAACGTCCAACATTTTATATAAAGTAGATGTATTTAAATAAACGTAAAATAGAAAACTTACATCCTTTTCTCCTTGAGCCGCAAGGATCTCACGGTAGTACGGCTTCCCCCGAGCTAATGATACCGGGATCTTTTTCGGCAACCACGCCAGCATCTTTGGATCTGTCGGACTATAACCACTGTTCACTGGCGCGCGGAAGACGAAGAAGTGGTCATAGACCCAACACTCGAACAAGGCCGAGAAGCCGACCAAGGTCTTCAAGGAGTGCTTCGAGATGCCTCCCAAACTCTTGTACAACCACACCAACGCACAAGTCCCCCATACGTACTCACCAACCTTCTCTAAGTCCTCGAGGTGGTGGAGGAAATCGCACTGGATGTTCTTCTGGCTCGTGTTGGTGAAGATCGTACACCCGAGGAAGAACAGGATATATGCCCGAGCTGCTGCCTGCTTCATCTCCGGAGTGCAGGCGGTGTTGGAATCTAAGTACGCTTCCCCCGAGAATGTGGTCCTAAGCCATCGGAGGCCGAATCCGCTCCCGTCATGCGCCTCCATTTCCTGCTGCACATCAGCAGCCGGAACTCCCAACAACTCCCCATACCGTGCATACGTCGCCTCTATCGGATCAGGCCGGAAGAGGTCAATAATTCTCCCCTCAACCGGGAGGCCCGTAATGACATACACGTCGTCCAGTGTCATCGTCATCTCCCCAAAGGAGAACTGGAACGTGTTCGTCTCTTGGTGCCACCTCTCACCGAAGACCTCCGCCAACTGGACGTGGTTGTTGAACCTCGGTAAATGCCGCATCAAGGGCCAAAATGGTGTCGCCTCCAGGTAGGCCCTAACCCCAGTTGTTTGCTAAGGTCCCACTGACCAAGCAAACCATACTTCGACTGCACCGTAATGCCCGAGTGCGCCTGTAAAAAAATTCAAAAATAACTACAATGTTAAAAAATGAATTTAAGTAAACAAAAAAAATAATAAATTAATTAACTTACATCGTTTTTGAAGGCGTAGTACGCCTCGTGCTGCGCATACTCGGGGAAGAGAAGCACACTATTTTGGGATAGGAAAAGATTTTTCCATTCCTCCGCATCGGTTGGAGGCCCTTCGGCACGGACCTCTCTTCGAGGTGGTGGCAACGGGACCTCCGCTTCCCCCTCCTCCTCCTCGTCCACTAGGGCACGCTGTCGGATGGGGAGCACCTCTCGTGGAGGAGAAGATCGTCGACTAGGGGCATCCCTGGTGGCATCGAATTTCCGATGCCGCAACGATCGCTCGGTCGGATCCTCGCGCTCCTGGCGCACCTCACGGTGGGGGCGAACACGCTCTGTCCGATCCCCATGTTCCGGCCTAGCGGCGACCACCAGCCGTCGGCTACTACCTTCACCTTTTCTTGCCGCCTTGGCCGCCTTCTCCTTGGTTAGGCGAGGTGCTTCGTGTTGGCTGCAAAAACATTAGAGAAAAAAGTTAGAAAATTTTATAAAATATACATAAAAATATAGGCAAAAAGAGGTAACAATAGGTCTTCCCCGCCGGGTAAGGTATTTTCACCCGGCGGGTGAAAACTAAATTATTTAGTTTTTAGTTTTCACCCGACGGGTGACAATTATTCACTCGGCGGGTGAAAACTAAAAAATAAATAATTTAGTTTTCACCCGCCGGGTATTAGGTCATTCACCCGGCGGGGGAACCCCGATACAGCCATTGAAGACAACCCAATACCTCGAAAAACTACCTAAATCAGCCACAAACAACCTAACCTAGCATACCCTAGCATTACTAGACAACTATAAACAACATGTAACACCAAATCATCCACAAACAAACCTAACCTAGCATCAAAATCAAAAAACCTAACCTAAACCAAATATAGAAAGAAAGTACATTTAAGAGTAAAAACTTACTCTTTTCCTTTGCCCATTGTAGTTCTTGAGTTGTTGTTGATGTGTAGAGATCTTCGGATTTGAATTTGGGGCTGATTGTGCAAGATTGGAGAAGTTTGGAGTTTGGAGAGGTTTTAGGGTTTTGGGGCTGATTTTGGGTTGGGGCTGATTTTGAAGTGGGAATGGTTAGTGTTTAGGGTTTTGGCTTAGTAAAAAAACGAAGGGTTTTTTGGGTATTAGTTTGGGGCTACTTATATTTTTGATGGGTATGGTTAAAATTGGGGCTGGTTAGCCAATTGGGCCCCAATTTAGCCATACCCTAAACTAAATGGTACTCAATTCTGATATGTTCATTTGTGACAAAATCTAAATTATTGGTAATGTAAAAAACGGGACGGCTGTTATTCTAAATTATCGGTGTGGATGGAAACACATTGCTTCACTATGAACATGTCTTGTTTTGGAAAAACATTGACAATGATCACAATATTCAACCATAAAAAGGCCACAAAATAAAATCTTACTAAGAAAAAGCGTCGTATTATTCGTCAAAATCCATAATGCGCCGATGCTTCTTCTTTCTGTGAATCTTTTATAATAAATAGAGCTTTATTTTTTCCCAAAGATGTTAAAAACGGCTATAAATTTTCCAATATACAATTTCATCAAGGGCAACGTGATTTGCAACACGTCTCGAGCTTACGACTTATCTGAAGGAAAAACATCATCATTAAAGAAAATCAGGTGCTCATTTTGCCAATTAATGTCATCATCAACATACAAAACCTCTCAATTTTTGATATTTTCCAAAACTGATGGTATTTCCTGTACAATTATTAAAATACTATACTTTACGGAACCAAACTTTGCTAAACATCACCCTCTTTTTTTTCTATTCTCAGAACTTGCTTATTTGTAACATTATTTCGAAATTATTTTCCATTTATTTGAATATTTTCAAATACTTTACATACTGTAACATGTAGTTGAAATATTTGATTGAGTTAAGTTTTGATGTATGAGAGACATGATATAGCAGGACCTGAGATATATGTACTGATATATACAAGTAATGATAGATGCAAGATATGATAAATGTGAGACATTATAAAATATTTTTTAATAAATGCGGGACCAATGATAAGTACCACAAGCTAAGAAAATCTGTCCGAATGAATCTGGACAATCCAGAAGTACCACCAGCTCTGCTCGAAGTGGTGGGAGAGAACGATGAGTACACTATCGAAGAGCGTGATAGGCTAAAGGGTGAAATAGAAGCTCTCAGGGTCGAAAAAGCTAAGATGGGCATGAAAGAAAAGTCTAAAGCGTCAATTGCCCATCACACCGACAACCCCAGAGAGCATGAGTCTTCAAAAACTCATGTGAGCACCAAAAAGACTCATGCCAGCTCCAAAAAGTCTCATGCCAGCTCCAAAAAGTCTCACCGGTCTAAGCCAGTGGAGAGCTCTGACTCAAGCCCGGAATCCTCTAATAGCTCTTCGGACAGTGAGGGAGTTGAAAAATCCTTATCCTCTAGCAGCGATGAGGGTCGAACGAGAAAGAAGCAAAAACAGATAAAAAAATATTCAAGAAAAAAGGATAGACATGGAAAGATGTGGAGGCATATTGGTAAAGGATCATCTCATAGCCGGAGGCATGTGGACCGGATGCTGATGAATCCCTTCACTTTTTACGATGAACCAGGTATCTTTGCAACTCCCAATGAGGGTACTGTGTTCAGTCGTGGAAGAAATTGGAGGCAATCTCCATTGTCTTCTAAAATTCTGTCCGGAAACCTCCCTAAAATGTTTGACAGTACCAAAATAGAAAAATACGATGGCAGTACTGATCCGGACAACCATTTGGAACAATTTAAAAACTTCATGATGAACTTTGACGACGATGATAAGCTACTTTGTAGGGCATTTTCCCAATCATTTACGGGGAGTGCTCTAAAATGGTACAACAGCCTGCCTCAGGGTTGTATCAAAGATTTCGATACTTTTTGGGTAGCCTTTCGAAGGCAGTTTGTAGGGAGTAAAGAGCTAAAGGGCAATGGAGACACAATAATCCATTGTGCCCAGGAACCAAATGAGTCCTTGAAAGAATATATAAGCCGTTTTGTGAATACCAAGAATGGGTTGGCTGATTGCTTCGAACAGGTAGCAATAACATCCCTAAGACAAGGTTTGAACCCAGGCAATCTAGCTGATTCAGTGACCAGAAAGAAGGCCATGACATGGGGAGGGTTGCTAAATTAGGTTGGAAAACAAATAAATGTTGATGAAACGAAGAAAACCATGGTGCACAGGCAAGTGAGGTCTACCCCGGTGGCGCCAAATCCCAATCAGAATCAATCCGGGAACAAAGCAAGAGAGACCGGACAAGGGCATGGTAGGGCAAAAGCTCAGTCTCAGCCAGCTGCTCTTGCTCAGAGTCAGCAATCCAGAAACAAGAGAGGGCCATGGGTCCAACCGGAGTGGTTCACAGAATTAAAAGAAAGTGTGGCCACCATTTTTGATAAAACAAAGGACGAGGTGCATTATCGGAGACCAGCCACATTGCAGTCTCCTAGAGAACATCGCAATAACTCTTTTTTCCAATATCACAATGATATTGGTCATACCACTGATGACTGCATAACATTGAAACAAGAAGTTCAGAACTTGATTGAGAGGGGAAAGCTGGGGGCTTACGTCAAAAGAAGAGGAGGCAACAGGCCTGACAACACTCACCGGGTTGGTCCAACTAATGCTGCTCCGGAGGGAGCCATGGTTATAATTGAGAGGTTTGATGTGGAATCTGAGTACTTGGATCCTGATCCAACTCGAAATAGAGTGGGTACAATTGAGGAATGTTCTAGGTAGGTCTCCGGACTCATTAAGTTTTTTGAGTCACTTACAATTTTTGGAGGGGACAATATGACAGCTCCTACTACTTCTTCGAGGAAGAGGCACGTTCATACTTTAGCCTCCCAGCTAGAAGGAGGCTTGACTTCCTATCAGTCACAAAATTCATTCCCCTTTATTGTTTTTGATGAAGATGATTTAAGAGATATTGCTGGCCCTCATGAGGATGCTGTTGTCATAGGAGCACCTATTGGGGGAAACGACATAAGACGAATTTTGGTGGATACTGGAAGCTCAGCCAATATCCTTTTCCTAGCCACATACAAGAGAATGAAAAATCCAGCTGTAATTCAGAGTTCGGACATATCGATTGTGGGCTTTACAGGCAGCTCAGCAGATGTGAACGGAGAGTTCGAAGATGAAGTTTTATTGGGCAAGGGCCCTTTCAAGAAAATGGTTAGAATACTCTTTATTGTGGTGGATTGTCCCACTTGCTATAATGCTATTCTAGGGAGGTCTTGGCTCTCTAGGATGCATGTAGTAGCTTCAATAGTCCACCAGTGCTTGAAGTATGCTGTTCAGGGACAGGTTGGATTCGTCCGGAGCAATCAAAAGATTGTAAGAGAGTGTTATGCTACTGCTCTAGCACCCCGGACGCTGGGGGCAGTATGCATCAACGAGCCATAGCAGTTTGAGGGGCTTTCTAGGGGTGAGGGTGAGATTGATGACCCCAGAGAGACCCCTGGAGTGTTGATACCGGTCGAAGAAGTAGAGACACACTGTTTGGAAGAAGGAAGAAGTGTTAAGATAGGCTCCAAAATGCCACCCAATCTGAAAAATAAAATGTTAAAGTTTTTGAAGAATCATCAGCACGTTTTTGCTTGGTGCAATGCTGATGTTACTGGAGTCCCAGCAGAAGTGATATCACATCACCTATCTGTCCGGAGACACGTAGCACCAGTGGTTCAAAAGAGAAGAGCTTTTTCTAAAGAAAAGGCTGATGTCATTCTGCAAGAGGTTGACAGGCTCACAAAGATGGGGAACATCAAGGAGTCTCAGTATCCTTTGTGGACTGCCAATCCGGTTCTGGTAAAGAAGAAAAATTGCAAGTGGCGCATGTGCATTGACTTCACAGATCTCAATAGGGCTTGTCCAAAAGATTTGTATCCGGTCCCCCGGATTGATCAGTTAGTAGATTCCACCTCTGGGAACAAGCTGCTGTCCTTTATGGACGCCTTCTCCGGATACAATCAGATTCAAGTGGATCCGAAGGATCAAGAGCATACAACGTTTGTCACTGACAGAGGTCTCCATTGCTATAAGGTAATGCCTTTTGGGTTGAAAAATGCTGGGGCTACTTATCAGAGATTAGTAAACAAAGCTTTCGCTGATCAGATTGGAAGAAATATGGAAGTGTACATTGATGACATGATGGTGAAGAGTGTGGATGAGCAGTTGCACTTGTCCGATCTCCAAGAAACTTTTGCCAACTTGGTAAAAGTGAATTTGAAATTAAACCCAGAAAAATGTGTGTTCGGAGTGCAGTACGAGAAGTTTCTAGGCTATATTATAAGTGAGCATGGAATACAGCCTGATCCGGACCAGCTCAATGCTCTATTCCAAATGGAGCCTCCTCGAAATATTAAAGAAGTACATCGGTTAACGGGGAGATTAGCTGCCTTAAACAGATTCATCTCAAGGTCTTCGGACAGGTGTGCCCCTTTCTTTCAAACCTTGAAGGGTGCAAAGGGATTCGATTGGACCCCACAGTGTGATGAGGCTTTCAATGAGATAAAAAATCACATGTCCTCCCCCAAAACTTTGTTTAATCCAGTTGATGGGGAGACACTCTTCGTATATTTGGCAGTATCAAGTTGTGCCATCAGTGCTGTATTAGTAAGGGAGGTAGATGGTCATCCCCATCCAGTGTACTACATCAGCAAAAGTTTGATAGATGCAGAAAGACGTTACTTGAAACTCGAGAAGTTAGCATTAGCCTTGGTGATAGCTGCCAGGAAGATGAGGCCTTATTTCCAGGCTCATCCCATCATTGTCCGGACTTCTTTTCCCCTAAAGAATGTCCTCCAAAAGGCAGACATTTCAAGCAGGATGACTAAGTGGTCAGTAGAGTTGGGAGACTTTGACATAGACTTTGCTCCTCGAACAACAATCAAGGCCCAAGCTGTGGCTGACTTCTTGGTTGAATTCCACTCCGACAGGGATTCAGAGCAAACTACTGATATAAAAGATAAAAAGGTATGGGTTGTCCGAACGGATGGTGGGTCTAGCACTATGGGATGTGGTGCAGGGGTGTGCTTAACTTCTCCATATGGAGACAGAATGTACCAGGCTATTTGTTTTGCTTTTAGGGCATCCAATAATGAGTCCGAATACGAAGCAACTATAGCTGGTTTAAAGTTAGCCTACATTTGTGTGGCTAAGAGGGTCAAGCTACTAAGTGATTCCCAGCTTCTAGTCCACCATGCCCAAGGCCAATATGAGGCTAAAAAGGAGCAGCTTGTGAAATATTTACTCCTCCTTAAGAATGAAGCACTCAAGTTTAAAAGTGTTGTTTATGAGCATATTCCCCAGGCAGAAAATGAGCTAGCAGACTCACTAGCAACCATAGCATATACGGAGTCGTATCCATGGATCCATGTGCTGGAAAGCCCCTCCATTCAACTTAGTAAGGGAAAAGAAGAGGAGATTTTTGAAGTGCAAGTGAAACAACCTCAAGACTGGAGGTTTCCTCTCCTGCAATATCTCTCCGATGGTGTCGTGCCTCCAGATAAGTCACTAGCCAGAACATTAAAACACAAGGCTCGTTGTTTCATCATATTAAGAGAAGTGTTGTATAAAAAATCTTACAGTAAACCTCTCCTGCGAGGTTTGGGGGATGAGGAATCTCAAGTAGTCCTCTCTGAATTGCATGATGGTGAGGGATCAGCCCATTGTGGATTCAGAGCTTTAACAAGAAGAGTTTTACTGTCCGGTTACTATTTGCCATCTATCATGAAAGATGCGAAGGAATTGGTAAGAAGGTGTGACCCATGCCAGAGGTACAGCAATGAAATTCATGTCCCAGCCATTCCTTTAGAGTCAATTTTCGAGCCTATTCCTTTTGCTCGATGGGGGTTGGATCTAGTAGGGCCTCTCCCTGTGGCGTCCGGAGGACGCAAAACCATAATTGTGGCCATAGACTACTTCTCAAAGTGGATCGGAGCAGCCCCTCTAGCAGGGACAACATCAAAAGCTGTTATAAAATTCATTATATCCAACATCTATTGCAGATTTGGTGTCCCACAAAAGATAATAACAGACAATGGGCCACAGTTCGACAATAGGGAAATGGAGAGCTTCTGTGCCTCAAGGGGTATACAACATTGCTTCTCTTCGCCTTTCCACCCACAAACAAATGGGCAAGTTGAAGTGGCTAATAGAACTATACTGTCCGGTTTAAAGAAGAATTTGGAAGGGGCTGCTGGGAAGTGGCCTAGTTATTTACAAGAAGTCTTGTGGGCCTACCGGACAACACCTGGGGCTGCAACACAAGAGTCACCCTTTGCTTTGGTCTATGCGATGGATGCAGTAGCTCCCATAGAAGCTACTCTTTCGTCATTTCGTGTTCACAACTTCTCCGAACATGCTAATGAAGTAGCAATCAGAGGTCAACTTGATTTGATAGAAGAAAGACGAGTTAAAGCTCACCTTAGAATTGCACACTATCAGGGCTTGATGAGAAGCAGGTTTGCTTCCAAAGTTAAAAGAAGAGATTTCCAACCGGGGGACAAGGTATTAAGGAAAATCTTCTTACACACTAAAGAAAAGCTGTTCGGAAAGCTGGCCCCAACTTGGGAAGGTCCGTACATGGTGGTTGAAAGAATTAAACCTGGAACATATTGGTTGGAAGACAAAGATGGAAGAGTTTTGACTCATCCTTGGAATATCGAGCATCTCCGGATGTACTTGGAGTAACATTTGTAAAATATTTACTTGTTTAAACATCCATGTAAATATTTGGAGGCATACTCTTTCCTCCCTGGTGGCACGGGGAGGTTTTAATGAGGTGTCCGGGCTTTTGAATAAAATTTGATGCCTTCTTAAAACTTTTCTAAGTGTTTTAAGTTTTGTCCTTTGTCACACTATCCAGACTGAAATAACTAAGGGCTATTTAAACTCTAGCCGGAGAACTTAAACACTCTCACTATGAAATAACTAAAGGCTATTTAAACTCTAGCCAACAAAATTGGAACAGACTATGAAAGAAGATGAGAATTGCATGAAACAAAGATATTCATTAAAATAACTTAAAGTGCCTTGGCCTTCCAAGGACTTTTCAAATTGTCAAAAAACAGAACAGAAAACCTATCCGGTCAGTTGCCGGACGCGATTACAAAAAATAATGCCTTGGCCTTCCAAGGACTTTAGTTTGGGTAACTAAGTAAAAACTGAATCATGAATTAAGGCTGAGCCTTAGAAGATGGCTCACCTTCATCTGTCTTTTCCTTCCCTTTGAGATCACTCTTCTCTTCACGAATTTTCTCCCCGGTGTGTTCTTCGTCATCTGAGGAATCACTAGAGTAGCCATACCTGTCGCCTTCGACCATCGTATGATACGGGAGGTCTTCAGGCTCAACATGAAGCCATAAATCCCCCAAGTTCTTCTTTGGAAACTTCTCATGGAAGAGTATGACCATATCAGACTTCACCTGGGCATACATCTCCTCCTGAGTGTCGATCACATTATTGACATAAGCATCAATCTTGGCTTGAATCTTGGCCTCCTGCTCCTTTAGCAAAGTCGTTTTCTCCTCGGCAGCCTTAGACACTGTATTCTCAAGAGCGATTTTGTCATTGGTCAGGTTGGTGATGATTTGATCCTTAGCTTTGGATTCTCCCTTTGAGGTGGTAAGGTCTTTCACTAGAAACGCTAAAAGTCTTACCATTAAAAGTGACCGTGTTGAAGGTGCTTAGAGGAAGGTAAGGCCCGACAAAGTCATCTCTGGGAAGATTGAGGAAGTATTCACCAAGCTCACCAAGACCGGTGATGTCTACTCCATCGATGTTGATATCTCCCCCCTCAACCTCATCGGTATGAAAGTCACCCGGAATCTCCTCGGCATGTGTTGGGTCAGCAGGATCAGCTTGGAAAGAAGGCTCCGGAGCCCGGAGAGAAAGCTCGTCTCCCTTAGAAGTTTTCTTCTTCTTGGCCTCCCGGTCTGTGCCTTCGCTTCCCTGTTTACGATTCCTCTTGGAAGCCCTTGGAGGTTTTGAGAGGTTTGCTTCTTGTTTCTCAGTCTCTTGCTCCACCACTTCCAGGAGAGCAGTATCAATTTGGCTCTGGGCTGGCCCCTCAGGATCTGTTGGAGCATCCTTCTCTGCATCAGCAGGGTTAGCACCACCCACCATATTTTTGCCCTTCTTCTTGCCTTTAATCTTGCTCGGGGCTTTGGCCCGGCCTGGCAGGAAGAGTGTCCCATCTGGTTCATGGGTCCTCTTAAGCACAACGTCCGGAGGAGGCTGAGTGGTGAGCTCCTCCCAAGTCAAGTCTTTCCTAACTGTGGTGTTCCACAAGTGAGACCTTGCCAAGTTGCCACTGGTAAAAGCAGCGTGGAATCGGTTCCCCCATTTCTCAGCAGTCCAAGCGTTGATCTTGGAGCAAGTAGCCTACCCGGCTTTCTGATAGTCACTGAACTCCTTGGGCAGTCCTGCCAAGGAAAAAGTGAGACCCATTAGTTCGAACTACGTTAGAAAAGAAAAAAAGAAACAAAAGTATAAAGTGGAAGACTTATGGTCACTCCTCCACCTGCTTTTGAGGAGGCTTGGGTTCACTTCGGATTTGATCTTCTGACCGTTCTCCCAAGCACCACTGACAAATAGGAACTGGGTCCTCCAATTCCTCTCCGCCTCCAGCAAATCATCAACAACCTTGAAGTCATCCCCCATATTGAAATGGTAAAAGGGGATGTTGGGATTTCTGTACAGGCTGGCCACAGCAGCAAACTCCACCATTGGCAGTGGAATCCCGGAGAGCCTCGAGGCCATGATGCAGGCCATGAGGGTATACCAGGCGTTGGGGCTCAGCTGGCTCGGACAGAGTTTTATCAGATGGAAGTATCTGACAATCTTTGGGTCTAAAGGGAATCTGAGTCCCCAGTTGAATAGCTCCGTGAACATGACCACTTCGCTAAGTTTGCAGTCCATATGAGTCTCCGGGTGTATAGGGATCCTGATCTTCACATTCTCCGGTATTCCCCATTTTGTACGCATCCGGCCCAGCTCAGCTGTGTGGATGAACGCGTAGTTGATTTTCTGCAGTGTGAGGAGATAATTAACGCTGACCTTGTGAAAACAAGGCCCCACTCTTCCCTCGAGGCTCTCCGGCAGATCCGGATGCCTCAAATACAGTTTTTCTTTGCCTTTGTCCTTCTTGGCAACTATTGCACTACTAGTCTGACCGGAGGGCTCAGACTCAAATGGAGCCTCTTCAACAGAGTCCTCCATAACTTCCTCCATAATTGTTGAAGGGATTTCAGCAGCAGTAGTGGGGGGAGGGTTCAAACTCGACTCAGCCTTGTCTCCGGACTGCTGAGCTTATGTGTTCTGTTGGTTTCTGGCCTCCGGTAGAGTATCCGGAGCGGGTGCTTCTCTTGGGAGACTTGAACTGGTGCCCTCCGGATCGGACAGCCTTTCCCTGGGGGCTCTAATAGGCACCTCTGGTCCGGTGCTGCTATCTTTTGCCCCCGACTTTGAGGGAGTGTTTTTAGACCCTTGGCCTCTAACTAACCGACCTTTTCTCCTATCGACTAGCTTTTCAGGGGAGTACTCCGTATCTGACCCCATAGCTATGAAGGGTGAGGGTTTTTTTAGGCTAGTAGCTGTTACTCCTGGCTCGACAGTAGGCTCCGATTCCTGAACTGAGGAACCAGAGATGATGGGGGAAAGGTTGGTTTGGAATAGTTTTCTAGGCTTAGTGCCTTTAGAAGAAGAAGATCCTCGATCTGACTCTGTGGCATAGGTGATCGGTCTATCGACAGGCGAAGTAGGTAACCCAGCCGCAATTCGTCTTTCTCTTTCGAATTTTTGAGCCTTCTCTAACTCAGAAAGGTTGAGCCACCCGCCTTTGACCAAAGCGTTCCTCGCTGTAAACATAAACTATCGAACAAAGTGTTTGCTTTAGAGAGAGAGAGCTTTGGGAAAGAGATGGTAAAACAATAGAAAGTGAGTTTGTATTTATAGTAAATCTGAAAAAAGAAGTTGATTCCTAGGAGAATTCGAAAAGATTGGTAATGATTAAAGACGACGCTGATGTCATCACCTTTAATTAAGAGGTTGCTTTTCGAAGAAGGTGGGTCCGAAATTCAAGGTGAAAAAAACGGCTGAAGCAACCAATCAGAGAGCGACACGTGTCCCACGAACTCTGGCAAAAACCGTTTTGAATTCATGAAGCTTTATCAGTCCGGATAAACCCATAGCCCAAATTGACAGACCTGTCCGGATTAAAACTACCCCGATGTCGGACTGTTTTTTAGGTCTTTGACAAGAGTATTTGCACAAACACCTAAAAAAGGGGCTCTTGATGAGTCTAAATCCTGCGTGCTCCCCGGACAAGGACAAATCAGTCCAAGCTCTCCGGACCGGACAAATCACTTCGAACACTTAGCCCAAAGAACTATTCGAACTATGACAAAAGTACTAAAAAACCTAAACACTACTTGACTAAGCTACTTGCTATCCTACTTAAGAGCTCATGGGTCTTTGAACATGACCCGAGTCCATTTAACATGACCCGAAAGCCCATAAAGGCCCAAACATGAGGGTATAAATACCCAACCACCTGCATTAAGTGTGGGTAATGGGAATTAACTGCTACCAACCAGCTTAATCATCTCTCTAACTCTCTACATTAAATACATAACACCCATATACTACTATAAAACACCAACCAAATTACAAACCTACCCTCAGGCAATAATTATACTCACAACATATAATGTCCAAACATATTACGCGGTCACAAATCCGAAAAAGAAAAACCCATCTAAATATCACCATATGTGTGCGGTTGCAACAATAAATTTTTCACTATACTTACCGTTGTATTTGTAAAATTTCACCTTGGCAAAACTGTCTATCACCACAGCAACCATAGGGATTGCCGCAACGAACAACCGCTCAATAGTCCTTCATAGAAGTAATATCAACAGTAAGGAAAAGAAAGATGTAAATAGGAGGCAATATTAATAATAAAAACAATATTTTATATGCCAAAGCATGTTTATAATAAATAATATGAAAAAACTTATAATTTTAAAAATAAAAAATAAAATAAAAAGTAAACATATTAGTATTAAGTGTATGCTAGAAGAATCTTCTATTTAAATCGAAGCCCAATATTAATTATATTTTTATATTAGTTAAATCTTATATATTAACTAAATATTCTACATTAATTAGATTTCATATTAATTTTATCTTATATATTAATTAGATTTCCTATTAATTGAGTCTTCAATATTAATTAATTTTTTTATCTATTTATATTTCTATATTAATTAGATATTCTAAATTAATTAGATTTTCTATTGGTTTGATCTTCTATATTAATTCAATTTCTATATAATTAGATTTATATATTAATTAGATCTTTTATAATAATTAGATGTCCTATTGATTTGGTCTTCAATATTAATTAAATTTATTTAATTAGTGAATTACGAGTTATCATAATTGTCCTATAAATAGAAGAAGATATTCTTATGCAATGTGTGAGAAAGTTCGTGAGCAAAATATTTACAAAGAAAGAAAAATAGCTCTTGTTCTTTTGTTAGATAAGTGAGGTGAAAGATAAACAGTCAAGAGAGAGTTTTTTGAATCACGTCATCTTTTGTTACAAATATTGATTAAGTCCTTTGTATTTGAGAGTCTTTCGACAACCTACTTAATAATAATAAAATGTATGTTTCCCATCGATATAGGATTATTTTCATAATCAAACCATGTTAAATCTGTCTTGTGTTATTAGTTTTATTTATTCTTTCTTTTATTTATTACTCATCTTCAACATGGTTAATTATTTTCTCCAAAGGTTTGTTAATCGAGATATCAATTTTTGTCTCGGCCAAACAATAGTTTTAACCTAACAAGTGATGTGGTGAGCGTAGATAAACAATATAAGAAGTAGATCGATTAGAGATCTAAAGTTCAGAGATGTATATATCGCTTAGAAACTAGAAAATCACGAAAGATGCGTTCCATGGAGCTTAGTCTAAATAATTTGACATATCGAATAATTTCAACCTATGGAGAATTAAACTTAAGGCTAACCTATTATAGAAGATATTGATTACTAACATTGATTATAAATTTACACCGCTTGATTCCCGTGGTATTTTCTAAAGTTTGTAGTATCCTCATATTGAGCTTGGAAGATAAAGTGTTACGAGAAATATTTGAATAACCTACAACATTGGGGATATATAAACGATTGAAGACGATTTACATGAATAATTAATTGACAAACAGATTTTATTTGAAGAAATAGTTTTGCACATTGTCAATGGATGGTATCATAGAGATCTGAAAGCACCTACATGATTACAACCGAATCATACTAAACTTGAATGTAGTTGGTGTAAAGATTGAGGAGGAAGACCAATAAATCATCATTCTAACTTATATATCAAAGGATTACGAATACTTCATGGACACCGTTCTCTACAAGAAAGACTCCATGACGATGGATGAAGTTAAGAGCATCTTGAACTCCAACTATTTTTTAAAAATAGTATTTTAAAATGTGTTTTCAAAGTGCACAAGCTTAGTATGTGGGGTCGATCATTGAAGAGAGATTCAAACAAAAAGAGATGAAAATATTAGTTCAAATAGACTGGTACAAGTTCAAAATTATTCTGTTGAATATGCAAGAAAAAAAAGCATATTAGTTAGAACTTCCCAGAGAAGAGCTTTCAGAAAACTGAAGCTGAATATGATGCAACAGTCTCTAATAATTATAGGTACAATGATGGCTTAATGATTTCTTATTATTACATGTATAACGGTAAATAAGTGCTTGATTTGAGTGTGTCCTTTCATATGACTTCCAATAACAATTGGTTTGAATACATATGAATATTTGATTATGGAAGAGCCATAATCGAGAATAATAAATTATACAGTGTCAAAAGGATGGGAACAGTTTGGCTTAATTTTTCTACAGGACTTGAGAGAGTAATAAACAATGTAAGATATGCAGCTGGAGTTATATATGTCATTATTTCTAATGATGTATTAGTTTCCGAGGACTCTGTAGTAGTAGTAGTGGGTGTGTCTAATATGGTGAAGGATTTTACCAGGTTGTGACATCGTCGACTATGGTATTTAAGTAAGAAATGACTCAATGAACTAAGTAAATATGAATTGTTATATAATACAACATTGTAGAAGTTGAGATTTTGTGAATGATGTGTGGTGAGAGCAAGAAGGTGAAGTTTCTACCTAACAACCATGCATCCAATGAAGTACTTGATTATATTTGTTCAAACCTTTGGGGCCCCGTATGGAAATCTAGCATAGATGGTGCAATGTACTTTATATCGTTGATTGATAACTATTCCATGAAAGTATGAGTTCTAGTTTGAAGACCAAAGATGAAGCGTTTACTGCCTTTATGAACTAAAAAACTTTGTTAGAGAATCAACCCGAAAACATGCTGAAAAAGCTTTAGAGTGATAATGTCTTAAAATATGCCAATAAGAAGTTTACCGGCTATTATGTAAAGATTTACTTTGCTAGAAACCAAACCGTAAGTGCGACTCTCGAACAAGAAATAGGATTACCGAGAGAATGATTTGAACCCTGGTAGAACGGGTTAGATATATGCTTTATACAACTTGCATGGATCAAAGGTTATGGGAAGAAACCGTGACAATGACTGCATATATCATCAATATGAGTCCATCCACGACGCTTATGTTTCATTTTTCTTAAGTATCCTGAACGATATTGAAACATGAGGTGTAACATTTAGAGTGGTCGGATGTGCTTCGTACACACAAGAGAAGCATGATAAACTTTGGCCAAGAGCACTAAAATGTTTGTTCCTCGACTATTTGGAAAGAGTAAAAGGGTATAAATTGTAGCACCTTAAGCTTGGACGTGAGAAGGCTTTGATAAGTAGGGACATAATTTTCAATAAACATGATATATTATTGAAGAAGGTGGTGGAGACTCAACCTAGTACTTTCGGGAAAATATTTGAAGTTGATGATGGATCTGATATACAAAGTGAAGATGAATACGTTTCTAGTGAA
Organism: Limnanthes douglasii subsp. nivea; assembly: GCA_036936605.1. NCBI lineage: Eukaryota > Viridiplantae > Streptophyta > Magnoliopsida > Brassicales > Limnanthaceae > Limnanthes > Limnanthes douglasii. The sequence goes on from JAUPFV010000002.1 coordinate 313,416,645, forward strand.
GAATATTTTTGGCTTGATTTCGCGTTAGGTCGTACATAGGAAGTTCAACCATTGAATTAATATGTATTTGACCAAGGTCTAGTGTTCTAGTGCCTTCAGATGATTATATGAGAGAGTAACATGATTTTGACACTTACCAGCTGGTAAAAGAGAAAGCACATGCAGGGGGATGTTCTTAAACTTGAAACATATCATGATGCTATCGAAAGTAATGACATCAAAATGGCTCACGATCATGAAACAAGAACTGAGATTTGTCAAGTACATAAACACATGGATTCTTGTGAAGCAGCCGAATGGTCAAAAACTGGTAGGGATTAGATAGATATTCAACATAAAGTCAGGTATTCTTGGTAATGACTTATCCAGATACAAGGCTAGGGTCATAACGAAGTGGTTACACAAAAAAGGTTTCGATTTCAATGAGATATTTTCACCACTTGTGGAACAAACCTCCATCAGGGTTTTGATGTTAATTGTTTCTAGATTAGGTCTTGAACTAGATCAAATGGATGTCATTACCGCCTTTTGGCATGATGAATTGAATGAGACAATTTACATGTGTCAATTGAAGGAGTTTTAAGAAAGGAATGAAGGTTATGCATGTTTGAAGATACCTCTCTATGGGACAAAACAACCACCAAAGTAGCGCAATAGTATTCTATTCTTTAATGAGATCCATTAAATACACCCATAATTACTATGATAACCGCGTCTACTGGAATGAGAAGACACACATAAATAGACAAGTTCTGTTGTTGTTGTATGTTGATAAATTGAAGTGGTAAAACATATGAAAGTGATATGTATTCTTATATCAACAAAAGCGGTTGGAATTCCCATTGGTTCCTAATTCAAACTTAGTGCCACTTTAGCACCAACAAAACATGAGATAAGAAGTATATGTTGAGGATACCTTATGCCAATGTTATTGGTAACATTATGTATGCTATAATTTTGCACGAGACCTAATCTTGCCTACACTATAACTGTTTTAAGTAGATTCATGTCAAATCCAGGAAAGCTGCATTGGCATGCACTCAAGTGGCTCATAAGATACTTGAAGGTTTTGGCTGATGTAGGCCTGCATTATAATTAGAAGGATACACGCTATGTATTGTTAAAAGAATATGTGGACTCCGATTATGCAGGCTACCTCAACACAAGGAAGTCTACTTCGAGTTATGTGTTTATTCTTCTTGGAGGGGTGGTTAGTTGGAAGTCTTGTATATAGAAGATGGTAGATATCATCCTGCGGAAGTCTAGTATATTTCTTCTACGAAAGCCATGGATGATGCTATATGGCTAAAGAGATTCTTGAGGGAATGCACCAGTTTGGAGATAGATGTGGTTCTGTTCAGTGATAACACTAGTGTCCTTAATTGGATGAAAAATAAAAAATTCTAAAAGCGAGCTAAACATGTAGATATTAAGATGCACTTTATATGAGACGTGGTGGAGATGAAGCAAGTGAATGTGGATAATATTTCCACTGAAGAAAATCCTTAAGATGCTCTAACCAAAGTATTGCTGATTTCAAAGCTCGAGCTGTATGAGACTAGTGCAAGTCTGGGATGCAAATGAGTTGGTCTCTAAAGAGTAGAACAGTGGGTGCAATAGATACTGGAGTTACTATAAGCCTAGGTGGAAATTTACTAAATCTAGACTAGAAGTAACTCGAGACAAAATCTTCTTTCTAAATATGCCTTTAAAGAGTAGAATTATGGGCGCAATAGATACTAGAGTTGCTATAAGCCTCTGTAGAAAGTTACTAAATCTAGGGAGTAACTCGAGACAAGATCTTCTTTCTAAATAGGTCTCTATACTAATTCGTTTTTTTTATATTAATTAGATTTTCAATTAATTTGTTTTATTTTATTTTAATTAGATTTCTTATTAATTGAGTTTTCTATATTAATTAGATGTCTATATTAATCAAATCTTCTATATTAATTAGATTTATTTTTAAATAGTAATTAGATCTTTTATATTAATTAGATTTCTTAATTGGTTTTCCTATTGATTTGGTATTCTATATTAGTTAGATTCATTAACTAATAGAATATGAGTTATCACAAAATAGAAGAATATATTGATATGTACAATGTGAAAAAATTCGTTAGCAATATATTTTCGAAGAAAAAGATTATAATTTTTGTGAAATAAGTGATGTGATAGATAAACGGAAGATAGTGTTTTGAGAATCACATCATCTCTTATTACCAAAAATAATTAAACCTTTAAACAACATACCTAGTAATAAAAATAGTCTCTTTAAATGCAACCCCTATTATAATTGTTTTGGGTTTGGTTTTTATTTATATTTTATTTTATTTGTTTTTTATTTTGAACCTGATCAATTGTCTTCCCAGAAATTCGTTAATGGATACATCAATTTTATTTAAACCAAGCGGATAACTTTATCCAACAATTATAATTTAATATTTTTACAAACTAATCATCTAATATACTAAGTTTCCGATACGCTTTGGGCTACTACTAAACAATATATCCTGCGCGAACTATATCTCATATTCATCCCTTGTGTAATAAAACTCAGTGAACAACACATTTAACTACGAATGCGATGAAATAAATTATGTTCTGCTTGGTTTCTTCGTGTTATTCAAAAGACAAAATGTGCCAACAAACTAAAGCCTAAAGCATAAAACCTTTATCTTTTCAACAAATTATGTGACAACAAGTCATGTACCAACATAAATGACGCGAAACAAGAAAAAAAGATTCAGCTTCAAATTTAATAAAACTAAAAGTAACACCGATACAGAAAATCAACTCAAAACTAGCATAATAATAACACCAATTATTAGTTTATATGATTATTGTATAAAGCTAGTGGTTATCCGATTAAGCTTATCTTCTCATCAAAGCCGAACTTTATAATTACCAGCTCTTACTCACCTAAACAAAATAGAGTCTTATTGATGATGAAATGAATTTTTGTCAATGCATTGATTCTAGGGTTTAGAGAAGGACAAACAGATACATGTTTTCTCTCTTTTTAAATATCTCAGTTTATCTTTACTATTCTTTATAATATTCTTATTTTTTGGATGCTTTAGAACTTTCTTCTTGTTATTTATCTCCCCAGTTGCTGTTCCTGGTTTGCTTCTTTTTCTTCTTGATTAAATTATGCTATAAAATATATTAAAATGCAAGAACACTAAGGTCAATGAGTGATGCTTGTTCTAAAAGGTTTGGATTCTGAATACTCTTTCCTCTTGGATTTTTCTATGATAATAATTAAAAATATTTTATATTTTTCACTTTAGAAAAAAAATAAAGCAGTATGCAGTAGTGTCCAAGCTGCAACAGTTTAGGGTTTTGATTTAATATTACAGTGCTTTCTACGGTAAGTAAGATCATAACTATCGATGATCTGTACTAATATTGAATAATCCTGCAATAATTTTCAAATCGCACGTAGTAATTTTCTAATTGGCACGTACCGGCACTGGATATTATATACTAATACTTTTTTAGGCCAACATAGTGGCGTGTCCAAATTCAGTATAACCTATTTTGTATGTTACCCTGCATATGTGGTAAAATAAGAAGAAGAATATCTAGATAAGTGATTTGGTGTTTAAAATAATGTAATTCATTTCAAAGTGAATACACAGTAAATGTATTATTTTTTTATGTGTGAATACACGGGAGTCGTATACCGTTAATGGATACCGACTTTATTTGTATCATAGTATCCGTTTATCTGTCTTGGAAATAAACTATTCATTTATTATATAATAAATATAGTATTAATAATTTTAAAATGATGGATGTAGAATGCGTAGGATAAACCATACAAGGTGATTTATTCAAATAAAAAATATATTACGACTAACATGCTCAAACAAAAAATGTATTAGTTTTTTATTTTTGTCCAAATCAGATAATTGACACATTTAACTGTTAGGTTCACGATAAAGTCCCACATCCCACATCGGTTAAACATGTGTATATAAATTTAACAAGTTTACCATCTTTCACATGAGCATAGGCAGAACAACCGAACACCCTCTAATGTTCATAATCAAGCGACGATCCAAAAGGATTCACCAAGTAACACGTTGTATTGATAGCTTCAGCCCAAATTTTTTTTCCCACACCAGAATGCGAGAGCATACTTCGTGCCTTATCACAAAGCGTTTCCATTCTGTTGTGGTGTTCTAGAACAAGTGCGATGGTGCACTATTCTCTCAGCTTCGCAGAACTCGTTGAACTCCCGATTGAAATATTCTAACCCATTATTTGTCCTAAGACGTTTGATTTTTCTTTCTAATTACTTCTCCATCATCGTCTTTCATTTGACAAAGGTTGAATATGCCTCATATTTTGTTTTCAGGAAGTAAACCCACATCATCCTTGAATAATCATCAATCAAACTCATGTAGTATCTGGCTATGCTCTTGGATGGAATTCTGTTTGGACCCCAAAGATCTGAGTGAATGTAGTCCACTGTCCCTTTAATCTTTCTTACAACCGTTCTGCTGAATTTGACTCTAGTTTTTACCAAACATATAGTGCTCACAAAATCCAAATGATTCTGCTTTATACCCTTTCAACAAATCTCTCTTTCCCAAAACAGCTAATCCTCTGTCACTCATGTGACCAAGACGCCAATGCCACCACTTATTTTGATCCTGACTACTTTGGCTATTACTCCCTTATGATGCTACTACAACATCGCCCATAACAACACTCCTTTGGAGAATGTAAAGACCCTTCTGCAAACTACCTTTCATGCCTACCACTGAGCCTTTTGTCACTTTGATTACACCGTCTTCAGCACGGTACATGTAACCCCGAGAGTCTAGAGTCCCAAGAGAAATCAGGTTTTTCTTTAACCCAGGAACATGCCATCACGTCAAGATTCCAACAACCCCGTCAAACATTTGATTCTGACGTCACCAATACCAGCAACGGTCAATGAATGATTGTTCGATAAATAGACAGTTCCCTACATTAGCTTGTAAGTATCGAACCACTGACACATGTGATATGTAGCGCCAGTATCGAGTACCCAAGAGTTTTGCCCAAAGTCTGAACTCACGGACAATACATCTCCTCTACCACTTTTTTCACTATCGTCGGAATCATTCACACCTTCAACAATGTTTGCTTCATTTTCCTTTTGATTTCCCTCCTTACCATTCAGTTTCGGACAATCTCTCCTATAATGACCCTGCTTACCGCATTCATAACAGTTTGAGTGCTTTACCTTTGACTTGGACCTCAAATTACTCTTTTTTAAAGAACTCGCTTTGCTTCTAGATCTTCCCATAGTCATAAGACCTTGCCCTTCAGCTTGATTGTCTGGCTGCAACTGTCTCATCTCCTTTTATTTCAGTGCTCTTTTGATATCTGCTAGCGATAACTTATCCTTACTACACATAATGATATCTATGAAGTTTTTATAAGGAGTTGGTAACGATTTCAATACAAACAAAGCTTGATCCTCATCCTCAATATTGATATTTATGTTCTCCAAGTCCATTATAATTGATTTAAAATTATCTAAGTGCTCTGTTATGGACATACCTTTTTTCAATCTGAAATCATACAAACGCTTTTTCAAGTATAATCGGTTTACTACTGATTTCTTTGAGTAAAGATCTCCTGGTTTCTTCCATGCGTATGCAACAGTCTTCTCACCACTAATCTCGCGAATCACTTTGTCTTTCACACTCATTAAAATCTAGCACAAAGCCCTTTCTTGAAGATCTTGTTTCTCATATTCTTTCATCTCTTCTAGTAACTTATTCTCCACAGTCTTCAACAGCCCTTGCAGTACCAATGAAGGTTTCAGTTTAATTTTTCACAACACAAACCTGGATCCTCCATAAAGTTTTTCAATCATGTATTTTGTTGATGTAGACACCATTGTGAAAACCTAATTGCAAAAGCCCTAATTTAACCACGTGGCTCTGATACCAATTTTGTTATTAAATTTATATGCAATTATCACAAAATGGCTCAATCACAGAACATATGTGAAGGAAAAACTTGAATGAACACATGATTTAACGTGGTTTGATAATTGTCTACGTCCACGGGCGCCGCCTGAGAAAAGAGTTTCACTATGATAGAAAATGTTACAGATTTCAGATTGGGGTTTTGTGTCGTCCTAGTAGTCTATTTATGGGGAATTAATAGACTTACTAGACAGTGGGCCTATTTTTGTGACGTACAGCTTGTTAATGACACAAAACTGTACCGCCGAACACTGTACACTGTCAATGCACTATTCGACTCATTCACAACATTAAGAAATTACAAATAGAAAAATGATATTGTTATTGATGGAATTCTATGGCACAAAGATTATATAATGACTAGTAATATTACTTAAGTGTTTCCAATATTGAGTTTTGTTTTTAAATTTCAAAGAATGGTTTATTGATTTTTAGTAGTAAATTTCATTTTTACCAACGTTTCTTGTTGATGAAATTTGAAGATTAAGAGATGATTGGTAACAAATATTAATAGTTTTTAAATTTTAAGTGGTTAATGTTGTATAATGAGTGGATTGTACGAGAACCATCTTGAATGGAATGTTATATCAGTCTTGGTTAATCGATGTTTATTTGATAGTTATTAATTTCCAAACGAAATTTATATATATTTTGAAAAATAGCAACATATATATTATTAGCCGATGATCAATAATATGGCAAACATGTTTTTTGACACATATTTTTTACTTTGAAAATTTATATAAGTCAAATGATATCAAATAAAAAATTAATTCTAAGTAATAACCGAATATGGTGGTAATCTAAACCCAACTAAGAAGTGCAAGATTTTATGCATCCAATCAAAACGAATATGACTATAAGCTAAGTTTAGATGAAAAACATAAGAGACAGTAAGCTAAGCCCATTTAAGAAGCGTAAGAGGTGACACAAACAATCAAAGCAAATATTAAGAGGTCATATTACTTTTCTAATGCTTTGAATGATACTAAAAGTGATGGTCTCGAATGTTATTAAAGTGATTAAATAAGTTTTTTTATTCAAATGACATATATAAAACGGAAAAAAATTAAATTATTAAATTGAAATCATTGGTTATAGGGAGATTAAGAGTGGGAGATCGAAAGATAACATCATCAAAACAAATCATAATAAATTCAATACCATCACTAAATTTGATCATATTTTTTAAGAATGTTAAAATAAAAAGGTAATATTTGAAAGACATGTATGAGTTCATGAGTATACAGGAGTAATAGAAATGAAATTATAGATTTAATAATAAAGTTTAAAATTAATGACTGAAATTAGAATTTTAAATAGAACACACATAAATATTTAAAGACATATAATTAAAAGATTAATACGAAATAAAAAATAACTCACTGATAATTAGTAGATAGTTCAAATAAAAGATATAAACCATATGTTTTCGGGTAAAATTTCTAAACAATTAAAATATCACACAAACAAAGCCATGCAATTCGAAGATATTCGTCAATATGAGAAAAACTTGGTGATTAATCAATTTTTTTTGGTGATATTGTCAACAGTCTTTGATGAACTATTGTTTTTTAGAGTTAATGTTATCTTGATTGCCAATATTATTATACGATATACGAATTTTAATATTAAAAGAAGGTTCGAGAGAAATATTGGAAAAAATAAGTATATTTGCAACACATATTTTGATATTTCTCGGGAAATTGGTTCCAGAAATTTTGTATAAAATTTGTGAGAGGTTTGTTGTGATCAACTATTTCCTAGCATTGTTTGAAATATTTTCGGTCAACGTATACTTCATCTTTTCAACGCTGGTTTCTTTTTTTCTTTTTGGGATTTTTCACCTCATCTTTAAGCTTATTGGTTTCTTTTTCAAGTTGCTTCTTCATTTTTTTGATGACAACTCGTTCCAAATATGTTTTACATTTTTTCTATTTCTTTTCCTTTATTTCACATTTGTCCGAAATATTGTCTCAATTAGTAATTTTTTGTTGAGGCTTTGATGATCATTCTCTAAAATGAAGAAATTGTATTATTTGTTCATTCAAAAGTTTTAAGTTGTAAGGTGAAAATTGTTTGCTGGCATATAGAATGGAATTGAGTGAGCTCCATAAGAGTATTTTTGAAAATAATTGTAATTTATTATTATTAAAAGAAATATACAAAAGATAAATTAGTAAAATTGTGTACATTTATTTGAAGTTTTGTATGACGTTGGAGAAGTTGCATTTTGGAAAGCCCCAAAGAATATTTTTTTAGGGTTGTTAAAATCAAAATTGATCAACAAATGACCATGAATTTAATATTATCGAATCATATTCAAAAGTAATTAATAATAAAAAGCATGGTATATACTAAATGAAATAAGATGATAAGAGATAGAGTTAATAGATTGAATACCTATAAGGATTATTTAAATCAATGGAAAGTGGAGTTTTGGATAATTGTTTAGTTATTTTTTTGAATGAGATGAGTAATGTTTGTAAAAGAAAATATGTGGGTAACCTTATTTTTCAATAAAATTGTTGTTTTTTGAGGAATCGATAGTGATGACACTATGTTTTTTAAAACTTCATCTGAAGATTGTTATGATACTTTTTCTTTTGGAAGATCGTTTATTTCATCTTTGAATTGGCCAGTTCCTTCTTGATCGAGAATATTAATTTATTGATCCCATTTGGATTTTTCTTCAATAAAATTGTTTAATATGTAGGTATGATATTCTTCAATGTCGGGAACTTTAGAATCTGGATTACAAAATTTTAAAATTTCATCGTAGTATGATTAACGACTTTAATAGTGCTTTTACCAATGTGATGTGTTTTATTTTTTATCAAATTAATATTCAATTTTTTTGGTATTTTGATTAAATATTTCAAAAAATAAATGCAACAAGTATAGTGATTCACAAGAATATAATATTAATTTATGATTTGAGATCGAAAAATAATAATAATTATATTATCATATATATATACTAATTGATCTAATGGTTATTCTAATGTATTTGATCGATGTTATCATGAGTTATTTATAGTTATTAACATTTCATCTATTTGAAGGACAATAAAAGTGATATAAATAAATGATGATGGTAAATTTAAATTTAGATATAATTTATTAAAAATTTAATATGATATTAAATTTAAAGTAAAGTAAAAAATATAATTATTTACCTTGCAATTTGTTATCCGATGATTGTGAAAATGCATTAGAGAAAGAAATTAGAGAGAGAAATCGCGGGAATTAGAAATGGATAAAGAAACATTGAACAATTTGGAATATTTTCATAGAAAAAAGAATAGAATGATAATAGTTGACGTAAAATAAGATGAGAGGTTCAAATTTTATGACAAAAGAAATACAAATAAAGGACAAAATTTTATCATAGAGACTTACATGTTGATATGATTTATTCATCTATTTTAAATATTAATTAAAAGTTGCTTAGAGTTTATGAAAAATAAAACCGAGGATAAATTTGTTTTTTATAATAAAAATAGCAAATGATTTACATTCTGAAGTTTATTTGTATATCTAAAACTAATAAGGTGGTAGATTCGAAAATAGTTTAGTATTTTAAAATAAAATAATATAAAAATTATAATAAATATATATTTATATTTTACGATATTTTTCATTCTAATAAATCAATATATTTGTACATATTATTTTGAAAAATATAGGATTATATAAGGATATACTGCTAAAATATCATTGGTAAAATACATCAAACGTAATTTTGAAATACATCTTGTAAGGTTATTGGACAATTTATATTAAAAACTAATATAATATGAACAATATATGAATATATTTTATGGATCTGGAGGAGTCTTGATAGTGTTAGATGTCCTTTAGGCGTTATTCCTTTATTATGGAAAAGATGAAAATTCATACTAGCAATTTAAATATTCAAGATTAATGTTGACAAATTTGATCATTCTAGGTACATATGATATTCGTAAAGGACACAAGTCACCTGAAAACTAAGAAATTGACTTGGTGACGAATACATCTACAAAAGAATTAGTGAGAGGTGTCAACAAGATAATATAGCAATATATCAATGAGAAAATTTGAGCAAGACATATGTTAATGGATGCTCGACGCTATAAGTGGCTCAGCTGAAGATATAAAGAACTAAAAAGTAATAAACATATTCACAAAATATGTAATATATTACTAGAATTCTCCTAATAGTTAAAGGATAAAATAGTAATATTTTGTAATAGATGGACGACATGTGTCATAAGATACATGTGCCATCAATCTCTATAATTTAGGAATAAAATGGTTATAAATAGACAGTCTAATCATTGTAAAAAGAGTTGATTTGTCTCTTAATAATGTTAATATTAATCATTTATAGTCCTATCTTTTTGGCAATATCTCAAGGAAAAAAGTTTTATCATCAGGTAGAAGTAGAGATTCTAGCAAGAATAAGAGCAATATATATGATCAACTTTAATAAAACTAACATTTACTACAAGTTCTGAAAGCCCAAGACAATTACTATTGGTTGTTACGGGAAAAGATGACAAAGGTAAATATCAAATAAGAAAACTCTTTTAATCAGAGAAGAGGAATTGCCTTATGTTTAACTTATCTACTTATTTATACGCCATTTGGCAGTGTCCAAATAATCACTAGATCATTCCTCCACTAACAATACACGTAATTTTACATTTATGGTGTGGAGCTTAATTTAATGTCCATGATTGTAGTGGATTGACTAATTAATTAATGTTGCTTAACCATTTTCTATATGTACACATTGGTCGGTTTCATCTCTGCTATAAGCGGAGCGTCACTTCACGCTCTACCTCTCCGCTCGGTTATGCGCTGTGGTCGGTCAACTTTCCTATTCGTCTCGTTAAAGATCTGGTCGCTCCTTCTTGTCCTCGTCCTTGTTGTTCGATGCTCTTGACCCCTCAAATAGACCTTGGGGGTGCCAAAATCGCCATCGTGTTCATTCGCCAACTCAGTCTGCCTTATGATTAGTACGGTTTTGTGTCGATCATGTCTTCCCATTAATTTCATATGCTCGGATATCCTCTAACTTAGGACCTGGTTGATACCTCCTCATCAAGGCAACACATAGTTCGTGGATTATATGTTAATAACATAAAATAAAAGACATAAATAGTATAGACGATGGTTCTAACACCAAAGTCGTTTTTATATATCTGACGCTTGGGTTTTGGGGGAAACGCGGTTGGTTTTAGTGACAAATAACAAAAGCAATCAGATCACACATGTGAGGGGAGTGGAATGGAATCTCGATGCTCACATAAAACTAGTGAAATACTTGTAAATGTTCCTATATACCAAATGAAATAAAAAAAACCCTTCTCACTGTTAGTGGCACTGCTGTGTGAGTTATCCGTCAATATAATTTCTCATATGTGATGTTGGCTCATTGTAGTCATTCGAATAAACGTGATGGCTCCAAAAAAGATTAGGAAGAAGGTGAAAGCCGTAGAATCATAATTTGAAGATCCAACAGACTTATAAAGTTATTTTTCCCAGTTGGCCCCCAAATATGGATACCTTGATGACAATAGGTTACTAAGTTTTAAGGCTTGATATGGGATACCCAACGGTATAATAGTGAGGGTACCTTGATCGACGAGTACCCGTATCAGACACAAGAAAACGAGACCTGTTTATTTACCACTATATTCGATTGGGGTATGCGGCTGCCCTTACCATCGCTTATACAAGACTTCTTTAATGTGATAGGCATATATCCCATTCAGCTAGTTACAAATGACTAGAGAATTCTGCTTAATGTTATACTGAGCTCGCATTTTAAATATTAAAGTATGCCTTGCTGATTTTCTCATTTTCATAGATGTAGCAAAACTAGCCAAGTTTCATTTTTATACTCAATTGACTGGAGTGAGAAAAGTAATCGAACTTTCTAGCTCTGATTTTTTTGCAAACACTCTTCGTATTTATGTGGGTAATTAGGATCATGAGAATGCGATTAGGAATCTCTAATTAAAACAGAGGTGGAAAGTGAAATGTAAGAAACAAATTGAACATTTTTGTAGTTCTAGCTGATGAATGCGAGCGTTAATGTTACTGTTCATTTGTGCATGTGAGGGAAAATACTAGGACTGGTGCAGAGAAATATTTTCGAAGGATTATAGGAGTCCCTTGATTTGAGTAGACAACTTAGCTAGCTCTAATTGGTTGCAGGAGCCCGCTCCATTGTTCACTCGGGTAAACTACCTAAGTGTTGGGTTGTAGCTGGTACCAGAGTTAGTGATTGCTAAACACAGGAAGGTCACCATGGCGTGAAATGGAGATGAAGCAACAACAGAGAGCGTACGGGCGTTGGTGGAACAGAGATATCGAGATCAAAATAGTATAGGGGTATGGTTGGTGGTGCCTCAAAATCGGAATGCAACGGAATCATAAAGATCCTCGTGTCTGAAGGGTCAAAATGATAAGGAGGATGAGGTGTTAGCCATTCAGGGGGCTGGGGAAGTAAACAAACAGATAGATGAGGCTGCCCTCATGGGGGGTAAGGTGAGACAAGAGCACGCTCAATGGGCTCGGGAATAAGATGATGATAATGAGGAAGAGGAAATTCCTCTTGAAAAGAAATTGCGAGTGATTGTTGACGCAGTGCCGCTTGCGACGAGGATGCTAGAATTGGTGGATGAAGAAAATGACGATGAGGTGTCGGTGCCAGAGAAGCATAGTGTGCATGAGTTTGGCCTTGATGCAGAGTAGAACCAAGGAAATGCCCCTGAAGTGATAGTATTGGATAATGCTCGAATGGATGGTCAATTGAGCCGAGCAGTGGAAAGTGACAAGGGGGACGAGCAGTGGAAGTTAATTCCTGAAGGGATAACTTGGAGGATGAAATAGTTCTTAAATACGGCAGGTATCCAGCTTGTATTCCCTTTTGTGCAAGGTGTAGGGATGCGATTGTCGTTCGTGAATATAGTAAGGCCACGACTATCGATGCTAATGTTCGAGCAGATTAAATGGTGCCCGAAGTTGTCTTTTTATGATGACATTCGTATGAGCGAGATATTGCAACGACAGGTGGATCGCACAATCGAGGTATGCCAAAGTTCTGTTTATTTTGACCAAAAACGAAAACCATAAACGAATCCGAGCATTGATCTAGATGCATCAGAAATCGATTGTGGTATCCTACCAGTGCATGTCGAATGCCGACTATTAAGTAATGGAAAAATGGAAACCCAAACCAATGTTTTTTGGATTCGTGAAGGTCTTGACCACCGAGCTCGCTTGGTTTAAAAATACATATGGGTCAGCCAAAACACAGAAGGATAAGGAAACTCAAGTGAACGATACGTTTTGGGTGGAGATGACGGGGCTTAAAGGTGCTAGCAATGTGTGCGAGAAAAAATGTATGGAGTTGAATGCAGGTGATACAAAACTCCTATCACAAAACAACGTGCTTATCAAGAGAAATGACGACTTGATGTCACAAATGACGGATGTATGAGCAACCTGAGAGTGTTGCTAGTCTCATGGTTTGATAATGGGGAGGTTAATGCTACGATAGATGATTTGAAAAAAGAGTTGGATCAACAACACAGGCAGCAGAAGAAGAAAATTGAGGACACCATGAAGGATGATGGCTAAAAATGAAGGGGAAGTGTTGGCAGAGCTGTTGGTGCTTAACCCTGCAATGAAACTGGGATCTTTAATGCAATTTGTAGCTGCTAGACATAGACCACAGGTGAGTGGTGCACCCTCATCTGGGTTGGCACCAGCGGCCAAGAATGTGGGGGAGGTCTCTTCCCGGATAACTGAGGGTGTAGACTGCGAGATCGAGATGGATCTTCTGACACATAAAAGCAGTGATCCTAATCTTGCCTTGTTAAATAAGTTCATTTTGATATGCGTTGGCGTCTGTTTAAAATGTACTATGCTATTTTTGTGATATAAATGAACACCATGATGCACTTGGTATGTTATGTTATGATACACCGGATTACTTCTTTCTTCGCATGTTAAGTCCTCTTAGCCTGATTTATAACGAAGTGTGAGTATGAATGGATTCGTAGGAGATGGGCTCCACATATTAATGTCAACTTCATGCCGCAGATCATTACTTCGTATTCCGCGACGTTATTAGTCACCGGGAAGTTGACTCGGATCGTATGTCTGACCACTTCTCATGTAGATTGTCAGAGGATGAACTTTGCGCCACCTCCAGATGTGCTCGATGCCCCCATTGGTCTCGACGACCCATTCAATCTGCTCAGTTATGGATGAAGTATTGCTTAGACCAAGTAGCTCCTTGGAAAAATAAAACTTTGTCAAGAAGTCAACCACGACCTGCTTCTTAATTGCATTACGTGGTGCGAACTGATTATTGTATTCCCTGAGCTCGATGCTCCAATTATTTAGCCTGCCTGAATTATCAGGTTTTTGCGGCATATTTTTAAAGAGGAAAGACGTTCAGACAGTCATGGTGGGTCCTTGGAGATACGGGCACATTTTCTAAGAAGCCGTTACTAGACCCAATGCAAGCTTATCGGGGTTTAAGTATCTTGTTTCGGCATCGGCTAGGGTTTTACTGGTGTAGTAGATCGATCGCTGAACCCCAGCTGGTTCCCTGACTAAAACTACACTAAGAGAAAACAGTGAAATAAACATGTATAAGAAAGTGGCTCACCGACGATGGAGGCGGATAAGATTTCTGATGATGTGAGATATTTGTTCAAGTTTGTGAAGGGCTTGTTGCATTTCTCTGTCCAAGTGAATTTCTTAGCGCCTCGGAGAATCTGGAAGAAATGATAGATTTTATCGGAAGACTGGGATATGAAGCGGGAAATTCCCGCTAGGCGTCGTGTAAAATTGGAACTCCTTGATATTCCTTGGTTGTGATATTTATATAACTGCTTGTAGTTGGGTGGGGTCGGCTTCGATGCCCCTTTGACCGGCTATGTAGCCCAAAAATTTACGCTACTTATTCTGAAAGAACACTTGATCAGATTAAGCTTCAAGTTAAATTGGCGCAAGAGGCTGAATACGGTTTAAAGCTTAATCTGATCAAGTGTTCGATATAGGCTTCTATATGCCTGCTCAATAGTATTAGAAAATATGGTTCACTAGGCATTGGTAGGTTGAACCTGTATTCTTTAATCCAAATGGCATCATTGTGTAAGAGTACATGCCTCGCTCAGTTCGGAATGTTGTTTGCTCTTCGTCCAACGGGTTGAGGCAGATCTGATTATAACCCGAGTATGCGTTTAGAAAAGGGAGGAACTCACAACCAGAGGCCGAATCCACCAGCTGATCAATGCAAAGAAAGGGGAATGCATCTTTGGGGCATGCTTGATTCAGGTCAATGAAATCAATGCACATGTGCTATTGGGCACAATTCTTTTTAGCTAAGTCTGGGTTGGCTACCTAGACGGGCTTGGTGTACGCATCGATAACTAGCTCATGGCAGATCACTAGCGGATCGAACCTAAAACATCACTAGCATCCCATGTGTTCACATCCAAATTCATGGTTAAAAGGTCAATTACGATTTCTTAAAAGAAAAATTCAAATAGTTACCCAACCGTAAAGAGCGGTTCTCTAATACTACCTCATCGATCGAGTCTAGAGGGTCGTCATCTGGATGCTCTGTCTCTCTAGGGTCGTCAACCGGTTTAGGAGAATATAGTGCATTGCTTTTTCCCTTCGGCACTCCCTCACATGTTAATTTCTATTGGAGAGGTTTGGCTGGGTTGACTGTGACTGCATAGCGATTCCGCGCAGTTCATTGACTTCCTCAGATTATACAGACCACGTTTCCCACTCGATATTTGGTGGATTTTCAGGAACGTACATGGGTGGCTTCCATCCTATGCATCCAAGGTCAGTTGGTTATCGCATGATAAGAACTATGGGTGTTGGAGATCATGAACAATATTTTAAGCTCTCGCTTAGTTGCCCCGTAATCTACATATTGAGATGCATTGCCTTTATATCCGACCAAGGTCTGGTGGGTGGGCTTCTAGGGTGGAACTTTTTGCATGCGATCGTAGCTGAATTTGAAGATTATGTTGGCCGAGCTGCTTCCATCAACCAAGGATCGAGTTATCATTACTCCCCCAATGTCCAAATTTCCCGCCAATGCATCCTCATGAGGCGTGTTGACCCCTGCCCCCTCATGTCGTCATCATTAAATGTAAGGTCTGCCACATGGTCTCGGTAGTTATGATAGAAAGAAGCCTCGACCGCCTATACATCATGATCGATTCGTGCCCGTTTTGTTGGGCTATGATCCTTGGGTCTCCTCAGAGTTTCCACCAGCAATAATAAAGAAAGAGGGAGATTTACACTGGACATCGGAGACTGTGTTATTGGCCACCTTGGACCAAGTGTGAGCTGAGGGGAATGCGCAACTTCCCAAGTTGTCGGTTACATTAGAATGTCACCCTGCAATAGTAAATAATCAATATTCGTTTCCCACATATGCTCGCTCATCATCGTCATGCTTATCCTCGTTAACCAAACGCGTGTCTTTCTTTTTCTCGGGTTGATGACGACGGTCTTTCTGTTTGATGAATTAGATGAGTACCCCATTGTGTAACAATCTCTGAATTTCCTCCCACAACTTCCATCACTCATCCGTTGGGTGGCCGTGATCATTGTGGTAGGAGTATAAATACTTATTCGATCATTTTTGAAGTCGGGCATGCTCATCACTCGCGGTATTTTATAGTTTGTTCTTCCCTTCGTTTGATCGTATATAACCGGTATAGATTCGGTCAACAAGGTAAATCAATGAGATGGATTTTCAAAAAGCAATGGTCGTCGGCTAGTGTCTTGGCGATGTGCTTCGTCTATCTTTTTTGGTCAAACGGTCCTCTCTTTGGATCAGAGACATCCATGTTTGGCGAGTCTCCCTTCCGGGCATGATTTACACGGATGAATGTATCAACTCGAGCGAGAAAGTCTCTCATTCTCTCTGTTGAGAATCTGATTAGGTCAGCGTACAGCTCTCCCATCGGTCAAGGGCCTCTCTTGAGGGAGGTGACAACCATATTTTCTTTCAGATTTGTCAAAACATTCATGGCCTAAACAAAATTCTCGGATACCCTCTAACTTACTAGCTAATTGACACCCCTTCATCATTGATAATGACCAGAAATTTCAAACTGCAGAAATAGGTTTCATTTTCCAAACAAGATGTATTGAACAACACTTCTCAACACTTTTCATCCTCAAGCTAACAACCACGTAGAAGTACGACAACGATGTTTTCTAGATTTTTTGAATAAGAACTTAATAAAAGCAACATATAAATGGCCTAACTTTTTTATGAAGTCTTATGGGCATATTAGAAAACACCTCAATATACTACAAGTGAAAGTCTTTTTGTTCGAGTGTATAATATGGATGTGTTTATTACCGCTGAGACCTTCTTACCCAATTCGATTAGCTAACTACTCTAAATGAAGGAAAAAATGTAGGGAGAAAATCGAAATTATGGATGATCATCGATTACCTTATATTGGTTTGATAAAGTGACGTAATAAAATGCAGGTTATGACTAGAAGATATAGTACGTAGAGATGAGTTTATTTATCTTTGAGAAGCCTAAAGCGATGATGCAAGATATTACTATTCTTCAAATACTAGGACTTGGCTGGCTCTGACACAAGTCCAACAGTACAAAAAACCTAAGGAGCTTCGTATGAAACAGAAGCCGAAACCCCGAGTAAACTATAATGAGTATAAAACACCACTGTACTAACCCATGCCCAAGCAAGATTCTCCTTTGGGACTGGTAGCCGAACTATGATGTTGTTAGAGATATCCCACACATGAAGCGTGTCCAAATCATTTGGGTCAAATCATACGTTCCTAATTAATTTGAAAGAAATAAGGTGATGCTTCTCCAATTATAGAGTAATGAGAGAGGTTTCAGAAACTGGGACTTCCCTCATTAGATTTACTGTTTTGGTCTCAACCTGCCCCACAACACTTTTAGAGTTCTCAGACCCTTCATCAACCTCTTTTTGCTTCGGTTGGATCTCAATATTTTTTTTACAACTCTTACACTTTTTATTCTTTTGCTTCAAAGGGGATGGCTCCCCATAAGATAAGGTTTCCAGGGTTGGAGCTACTAAGAGGCTTAAAATGAGCCAAATGGACTATAAAAACAACTGTTTTAGGGCTTACCAAAGGGATCCCTTGAAGTTTCCCCTAAAGAGTCTAGCTTCAATTAAATATTTTGATACGAGTTGGACCAGTCTTACTATATTTTTCAGCTGAATCTCTCTACCTCTTGAACCTCATGTCATTCTTCATCTTATTCCATTAAAATGAGAGGATTGGAAATTACTGGAAGAAGAGATCCCACTATTTTTACCTTCAAACTTAATAGGTACATTTAACCCCATAAATTTATTTAGTTAATTTATGTCTTTGTCTTGGTCCATTAGCGATTTAAACTGAAAAATAAAGTAAATAAAATTACCTTGATTGTTGGGGGGTTAGCTAGATTGTGCAGAGGACAATGAGAGGTACCTACGAAAAATAAAGTGAGTTGTCTCATGAAAGGCTGCTACGATACTTAGCAAACTGATGGAGGAAATTTATGTACTGTATGCCTAAGGATTCAAGAAAGATTCATTGTGGACTTTGGACATCTCGCGAGTTTTTGGTGATGTCTTAAGATTTCCGGATAGAAAATAGCTAGCTTGGAAAATAACGAGCTTGGTATTATGAATTAAAAAATTGAAACATTTAATGCACGCGTAAGAAGACAAAAATCCTTTTATAATGAATGTTATTCATAGATTTAACTAAAAGACGGCACGTGGTTGGAAAATAGCGAGGTTGGGAAAACAGAAAGTTACTTATAGTGTGAAACTTTGGAGTTTCTATAATATCTCTGGCATCCCAATCACGTCTTTAACTCAAGCTTCAGTGTGACTCAAGCATAACCTCTTATTTGAAGTGTCTCATGAGCTCAAGCTATAGCTTTTGTTGCAAACGCTTCCTGAACTCAAGCTCAATGTTATGCCGCAAATACGTTCTGAGCTCAAGCTGAAGCTTTTATTTGAATCACCTCTTGAGGTTAAGGTTCCATCCAAAACGCATCTTAAGCTAAAGTTTAAGCTTCCGTCTAAATCACCTCATGAGCTAAAACTCAAGCTTCTATCTCAAGGGCCTTCTAAGCCACACAGCTTCCAACCGAAGTTTCTCTTGAACTTAAGCTCAATCTTCCATCCAAAATGTCTCATGGGTTCCAACTCCAAATTTCATCAAAAGTGTCTCTTGATTTTAAGATCTAGCTTCCAGCTGAGGCTCACCAGATTTCATGTTTTGGACACATTTCGCTTTGTTGTTTACAATCTGCCACTAGGTATTTAATAAAATCGTTTTTTCACTTGGTAAAAATGATTATTTTTCGTCAAGAGAGATTTTGACCGATGATATTTTTGAATTAGGCAGTTATCAAGTGGGATGTAACACACCTACTTCGCAAGGTTCTCGATAACTTGATCCAGATTCGTAAAGCTTTTCATACCTCTCTCTTTAAACTCGAAGAGGCTAAAAGTTACTGACAAGAGAATTATTGGTTGGATCAATATTTGGTTTTGAACGAAATACTTAAATCATCCGGCTAAGACGTAGAATAAATTCAATATTTGAACGAAATACTTAAATCATCCGGCTAAGAGATAGAATAAATTCAATATAAACAACGTTATATATTTATGGATTTTAGAAACCCAAAATCCATAAAATCACAATAATTATAACATACCGTATACCGTATTTGAACAACAATTATAGAATTACCATAACTATATCACGTCCTCATATATATTAACCTTTGTACAATTTTTAATTTAAATTTCAATAATTAGATCTGAAGAAATCCAAAATCCGTACCTCGCCCTACCAAATTCGAAATGAATATGATCAAATTTCATTATAAAATTATAACGACATTTCAATTCAACGAACTCGTGTTAATATTTTTTCCTACGATTTTCTCATCAGAGTAGATCAGTGTGGATCAAACACTTAAATGGAAAATTTACCATCACCAATATCCGTACTAAAAACCAAAGTAGTAAGAAATAACTTCCTTAGTTTTAACCTATTCATTGACAGTACCTGTATATGAGTACTGATGACCATTCATTTTGGTATTATATTAGATACACAACCGATTTATATGGTTGTTGATGGATATTGCTGGTAGTTAAGCCAAAAATTCAAAATAAGATGACCGAAGAGTCTCTGCAGATATTTCCAGTACTAACAAAAAATGTTTAATTAATTTATTTTCCTAGTTTTCTTTTCTCTGCATCTCATTATATTTTATAAATTATTGGTGTTAGATGAATGCAAAATGACGTAATATAAAATTTGGAACAGAAAAAATCAAAATTGACTACGAGCATCAGAAATCTAATTTAAATACGTAATGCTACTAGAAGCATAAATGAAAATATGGCACTAGTCAACTTTAATTCTCTGTTACTAATAATGAACTGGTCAAACCAAAATGACCTATAAACTTTTTAATTATTGAGAGGGCATATACATCAGGGAGAGCGACATATATGTCAACGTTGTTTAAATTTTTATGTCGACCTAATATTTTTAGAAGCATTATATTGTTGAGAATGATATGATAATTCATATTAAAATCATTAAATGTATAATAATGCTCAAAAGATATTAAAATTATTTAATATTTAATATTTCAATTTTTGAATATATAGAAAAATACAAAATTTAAATGATTTTTTATTTTTTTCAATCATTTAAAAATACATAAAAATTTAGAAATCAAAATTTTAAAAAACTATTTTTACTAATATTTTTCAGTTTCAAAACCAACCAATGATTTAAACAAACTAAACTTCAATGTCTATTCTAATCATGATGTTTTAGGAGAGACAATTACTTTCAATTTTTTTCTCAAACACAATTTAGATCGAATTTGTTGGTGTTCTTTGCCAAAGTCATGACGAAGAAGATAATGTTTTCGTTAGAACCTAGCGAATTATTTCATTAAATATTTTTTGTTAAACATAGTTTATACAAGTTGTGAAATGTGATATAAATAAATTGTGAAACATAATACATACAAGTTCTGAAATATAGTATAATTAAGTCAGCAAAACAATGTATTATAGTTGCAAAACAAGAAAATCTAAATTGCACAATTTTGAAGTCCGAAACAAGGCATGTTAAAACTTGTAAAATCATGTTGTTTTACAAAACACCAAAGTATTAACTAGAATTTCGCCAGGATCAGACAAATAAAATTCACAAAATGTCATGTGGATGATAAATTTCATTTAGTATTTCGCTAAAACTTTGTCAAATTCTGCATGGCCTATTACATTGTTGATCAATTTGTTTTTTCTCTGATCTATATGTTGTTTCGTGTTGTAGCAGGTAAATTCTAGTGAAATATTAATGTTAGAGAATTACCCTCATCATTTTGTGACATTCGACTATCAAAGTCTAGATACAATGCATGGATGATTCAAAGAGGTCAATAATCAATTCAGCTTTGTAATTATAGTAGAAAAACATAATCTAGGTTGAATGGTAGAACTCATAGAGTTGTCTATCAATATGAGAGATCCATCCATTTTAAGAAATTCTTTAACAAGATATATCAAAAACATATATCAATTGATATTAAAAAATAACATGCCTTTTTAAATTGGTATATCGGAATGTATAAGATGATAATATTTGGTCGTTAAGTATACTTTTCGATGCACATAGTCACGCACCATCCAGACAAGTATATGTAGCCATGAAGAAGTTAAGAATGAATAAAAACTATTGATAGAAACTCAAACCAAAGCGGGAGTATGTGTTTGTTGTCTAAATTACAAACACATGATTACAAGCAATGTCATAAGATTATTAACAAAGAATTGCACACTCGGATGGGAATAAATTTACTACAAACATCTCTCGATTAATTATCATAGACGGTACACACAAGATGTCTATATGCAAGATGCCATTGTTCAGATAGCTCCACTAAAATTACATTTTACCTTAGGTTTCTATCAACCTCGAATGAGAAACATAATAACTATGATTGGGAGTTTGGATATATAAGAGTGATTAGTGAAGAAAATAATTATGAATTGTCATGTATTATACTAGCCAATCACGAGCTTGCTTTGATGGATATTATAGAGAATGTTTTATCCGCTTGTAACTTACATGTTATGCAAATGACATATCAAGAAGAATATACTTGACAAAAAAATTATTCAATGATTATAAGAAGTTTTATAGGTTAATGGCTAATTGGAATGATGTGCTTGGCTCTAGGACCATTTTTTACATAAACAAAAACAGCATAATGAAGATGTATAGATCATTTATAAAAATAGAAAAACTATTAACTACATACTAGAGTTGTGGATTGCACCTTATGAAAACTCG
The DNA here is from genome assembly GCA_036936605.1 of Limnanthes douglasii subsp. nivea. NCBI lineage: Eukaryota > Viridiplantae > Streptophyta > Magnoliopsida > Brassicales > Limnanthaceae > Limnanthes > Limnanthes douglasii. The sequence goes on from JAUPFV010000002.1 coordinate 313,439,087, forward strand.
TTCGTTCATTCATATAGAAATCACTTTATGTTATTCGGTAAAACAACAATCAATAGATAATATTTACTATTTATGGGTTGAATGTCGTGCATTACTTTTGGGGTTGCAAATTGTTTACTCTTTATATTTGGTTGTTGAGACGGATTCTAAACATGCGATTACTGTTGCAGAATCTCATCCAAAGTCTTGAGTTTTAAGTAATGAATTCTTTGATATTCACGATCTTAGTTTTAGGGCTCGATTTCGACATGTTGGTAGAAAGGCCAATAAAGTTGCTGATGGGGACATAGAGTTCGTTAGGATATAGTTTTTTTATTGGTGATGTTGAGTTAAAAAGTCGTATATGGAATGACTCATGGGGTTTGGGATCTTTTCGAAATGGCTAACATCCCTTCTCATTGTATTCGATTTGATTTGCAGGCTATATTTCTTATTATGTATTTCGGTTCATGCGATGTCGATATTCAGATTTACTTTCATTCATGCAATCGTTTGTGGAGTATCAGATCTTAGATTCTCCTTCTTTTACTTTATTTTCGCTTTTAGGATTGTTATGTTCCTATTTTACATATCTTTCACTCTGCCCATCTTTCACTCTGCCCATTTATTTTTATATTTTATGGAGTCTATACGAATGTGTCTCCAAGTAATTATATTGTCTTTTACTGGTGATATGTTGAAAATATAGAAAGATCATGTCCATTTTTAGGATCCTTTTGAGAAGATCCGCTCTGTAAATTTTTATTTTTTATTAATAAAATTATACCCGAATTGACGAGCTTTATCAAATAAATAAATAAATAATATTTACCCTAAATTTATTTAATAAATAAATTATTTAAATTATCTATAACCGTACGTTACTTTGAGAATACTATTCTATTAAAATAAAAAATAAAATATATTTAATTTTCAAAATATAGTATATGAAATTATGAAACATATTATTATCGTTATGTAAAATAAAAAAAATATAGCTTATTAAAGTTGCAAAATATGGTATATTAAGTTCGCAAAGCGTATTTCAAACTTTTGCAAAATGCGTATTTCAAAGATATAATATATTAAAAATTTCAAATCATGATATATTAAAATTTGTAAAACATAGTGAAATGCACAGTATGCAATATGATATATAAAAGTTTTGAATTTAGTTGATTCGATTTGTGAAATATAGTATAATTTTATTTTGAAATTTTTAATTACAAATCACGATATATTAACGATGTAAAATATGGTATATTTAAAGTGCGAAACACATCTTTCAAGGTGGAAAACACACATTTTAGCTTGAAGGTTTCATTAGGTCAAGCTAACCAAATTTTATAATTTGTTTGTGAAATATTCGACGATTTTGTTGCGACACAAAATTTTACTATAAAAGAATTTTTGAAAATAAGTAAGTACGATGTTATGGGTATTAATTGAAAGTTTTTCATGAGTGGTGTGGATTGTTCTTGGAAGTCGTTTTAGATATATAATTGGATAATTATAAGTTTTACGAAATGGTTGGAGTTGAACCATCCATATGCCATTTTGTAAGTCGAACAATACACGAGTTACCATGTTTAATAATTGAAAATTGGAAAATTTTATTCAGCATGTATCACGCTAAACTTGCCAAAAATTAATAGGTCACCGCAGACTATGCGTTTTTATAAAGAAGAATTTTCATTGGTTTAAAGTATTAGCGTTGATATTAGATCATTAGAATATTCTTGTGTGTTAGCCTAAAAATATAGTTAAAACATAAAGTTATACTCCATGTTAGGGATGTAGTAAATGCAAGAAAAATTACATCGATAATTATAAAAAATTTATCACTCCTATTTAGAACATGGTTATTGAAATTGAGATGAATCTCATGAATAATGTGACCACTCCAGAGGTTTGGACACAAGTTGGTACATTTGGAACTTCCATAGGTATATTTGGCAGCACTGTTTGAATACCGGCTGAAAAAGTCCTTTCTTACTACAACAGGTTACTACTGGAAATAAACGTATATATTGATATTTCTAATGATAAAACAGAAACGATGATTGTGAATATCAATTGCATCAAAATTACATATTGTACAAGTTACACATATCACCGTATATGTATCCTTATATTACTAAGGAATCTAGATTAAAACCAACCGAAATTGTAAATTTAAAACTGTAGTTATAAGTGTGTTTCAAAATTAGAGTGGAAAATCATTGTTAGAGAGAAACTAAGCTCCGAACTTGAAAGTAAAGAGTTCTATTTACAAATTTACAGTAACGACGTTGAAATTAACAAAAAATTAATACATATGCAACATTATCAATATGTTGTTGGATTGGAAGTTTAGATGAGTTTTCCATTTGCAGATTACTTATTGCAACCACTTTCATGCGCAAATTCTATCTCACACAAGCCATGTGTACTATGTATTCTATTATCTCACACAATCTAGTGTTTTTAAGTTGTAAAATATGGTTTTATTTTCAACTTTTGATGCGTAACTTGCGACCTAATGCTCTTATATTATTTTGAGAAACTTGACATATTCATCATTTTGAAAACATAGTGTACTTCCTGCTAATTCGTAAAATATGATGTCTTCAAAATGTTCAAAATTTAGTCTTTTTTAAAATTTTAAAAATACGGCGTATTCAAAATTTGCAACACATAAAGTACATATAACCAGTTGCGGACAATGATATATATTTAAAAATTTGACACCGCTTATACTAAAAGATTGCAAAACTTGTTGTATGTAATTTTTAAATCCATGATGCCTCTCAATCGCAAATATCTTATTTTTTATGTTATGAAACCATAATTTAAGTGTAAAGCCTAATTTGACATTTTATATCACAATGAATCTTTAAGTGTAAGCACTGATATCACCGCAATATGTTGAAATCATTCTTTAAATGTCAAGCCTAAATTAGCTAGACACCCAACATATTTTTAGTTTTTAAAACTATAACATATTTGCTTTTATATTAGGTTTTTCCCTTAGAATTTTATGTATTGATTATGGTTCTCTTTCTTGAACAACCAAACCATCCCCCACATATGCAAATTTTCTCTTATGGATATAAATGTAGTGTCAATCATCATTTTTTAGCCTTTTCTATAGGTTGTTATTTTCAATCATCATTTTTTACCATTTAACTACAGTTATTTCAGATATAGTTATTTGGAAAATTCCATCCCATTAATAACGGAAAAAAAAATCAATGTTGAAAGAGTAATGAGATATCCTTTTTCATGTCGTTGATACAACTTCTCGCTAATCTAGAATATCTATCTTTAGATGAGGTTAAAATCCTATAACTTATAAATCCTAAATCTTTTTTCACCATATTTAGCACTTCTTGTTTTAATGTATCACAATTTATTCATATAATGCAATTTTCATGAAATGTCTTACATGTATTGATGCAATATATATTTTTCGATTCTTGAAACCTTAATGTACTACACTTCTTGTGAAACTTCACATTTCACAAGTTAGATTAACATCATATTTTATAAGTCAAATTAACCCCATATTTTACAAATATAATTTATAATATGTTGCAAGTGTTTTTAATTGCATGTTTCGTAACTAAAGAAACAATATGTTTCATGGGTTAAGTTTTGAAAGTTTGATTAATATAAAATTTAAAATATTGTACATAGTATGATTACATATGTACACGAAACAATTGCAACGTGGTAGTGCACAAGTACACATGTGATTGTATACAAAATGACGCATTCAAAGTTATGTCAACAAACAAAACAAGGACCTAATAGAATCTGATGTTTATATTATATAGAGTTTAAATGACTTATTTTATGTATATAGAAAAATATTATTGTACCTTCAAATCTACCCATGTTGTCTCTCAATTGCAGAATATATTATTGTTTTGTTGCATTAAACTTGCAAAAAAATTAAGTATTTCATGTTATTTTGTAAAATATGGTGTACGTACCGTTTGTAAAATCGAGTGTACCCAAATAGAATTGTGAAACACGTCGTACTCAAACTTTATAAAATCTAGTGGTTTTTATTTGCAAATATAGTCATTTACTAATTTTTGAAACACATATTGATATTTAATATGATATATAGTTCATTTTACATATTATTTACGAAAAATGATTTATTGCATGTTAATTTATAAAATATGATGTGCTCAAAATTTGTAAAACCTATGATTCCGAAAAAAACTCTGCGAAACATGTTGTACTCAAATTTGCAGAATTTATTATATTTTGTTACATTTATGAAACATGATTTATTTGAATTATGAAACTTAGTACACCATGTTGGAAAAATGAATTTTTTTATCTCGAAATTTACTTGTTCGAAAAATATTATGCATGTCGTTTGTAAAACCATGACTTACAATATATAATATTATTTTAAGTTGTAAAATCACGTTTTAAATGTAAAATATGATTTTTCTGTAGCATCGCGAATCCAGCTTTTAAATATAAAATCTAAAGTGGCTAAATGTTGGGAAATAAAAGTTTCAATGCAAAACCTAAATTCGTCAGGAGATAACAAATTTATAGTTATAAAAAAATATAAATTCGTCATAAACACAGACAAGCATATCACATGTAACATATACGTATATGCTCACATGCGCATGGGCCCACACACATGCAAGTGTCTGTACACGAATGCACACACTGATGTGCATATACGCGAATGCATACATTCACACACATATACTCACAGACGCATTTATGTACACACTTACGTGCGTACACACATACACACACATATGCACGGATAGGCACACATGTGTACGCATACACACATCCACATATACATATACATATATACACACAAACATATGCACATACATACTCACACACATATACATGCATACACAAGTATATGCACACGCAGACGCGCATACAAGCACACACACTCACACTCATAAATACAAACGCACAAACAAATACATACATATATAAACACACAAACATATATATACATATGAATACACACAAATACACATACACACGTGTACATACATGCACACATACATATACAACACACGTATACATACATACACAAAAATTCAAATACACATACACAAACATACATACATACACACACACAAACACATATAAATGTCTTCTTTGTTATTTATTAACATACTTTCTCTGAATTAACACACATACATACGCATATGAGAGTTTTCCCTGTTAATACTCTCTCTCGATCAGAAAATCACATTAAATGTTAACTTCGTCTATTCAATTGTACTCACGTTTCCTTTGGTATCATCATCAATTTTTTTTATAAAGGTTCATCATCTCGAGTTCTAGAAAAATTATATTTTTTAGTTCTATGTATGCTAACTTTGAAAATCTCATATATTTAACATACGGTCAGTAAATAGAGCTACTAAATCTAGGTTTTAACCAACTATATTAGCCAAACCAAAATTTATATTTTTTTGTCTAGCTTTGATGCATCCGAGTTGTTAATTTGCAAATAATAGTTCTTGTATCCTCGTTTCATAGTTAGATATCAGTATTTAATCATTTTAATTCTTTAAAGATTCATTTTATAAACATATTGTATTTTTAGTAATTTAGGTATCTAAATATTGATGTTTACCATTTTTGAAATTTGGATCAATAACTTTAAAAGCTTATGCTAATCAAACTATCACAGGTTTGATGTTCCGTAAGTTAATATTGATTAATAATTTACAAATTTGATGTTTTGTAACTTTAAACATCCAATTTCACAAGTTAAAGTTGTTTAATATTTTTTACAAGTTTTATAATATTAGATTTTACAAATAATAAGAACTTTGTTTGAAAACTTTTTATATTTTAATTCGCAGTTGATTGTTTCATAGTATGTAGGAATATCTAAAATTTTATAATAATCTACATTTTTATTCTATAAATAATAAGATATTATTTGCTTTTATAAAACTATATATAATTTTGAATTCTTTTCCGATATAGATTTTTTTTTCTGTAAGATAAAATAATCAAGTTAAAAAATAATAATAAACAATATGCCTTTTTACACTCATTTCAAATCAATGTTTGATTTTGGAACATGAAAAAGCACCTGTATGATTTAATATATGAATTGATTAAAACTTACCACATGGACCAAACAACTTTTAACTTCGTTAAAGCAGATGTTTAAGTCACAAAAAACGATATCAAATGTATTTTTTTGGTATCAAATGTGACATAAAATATATGAAATTTATTAAAAAAAAAGAATTTGAACTCTTAATGACGGACGTGGAAAAGAAAATTCAACTATATGATTATTTTATATAGAGACGAAATAAGAGAATGAAATAACCTCTCCATTTAAATAAGAAACAATAAAATGTATGTAAGAATTCGAAGTACATATAGGTTTCACAACCTACTATCTGCTTATGTCTCACACTTGTTTGCAAACCTACATTTCGTAAGTTTGTTAAAATTTATGTTTTGAAAGTTTATGTGTTTATGTTTTGAAATAACTTGAATCTCAACTACTTAAATTTATAATCATTGTTTTTTTGAATTCAACCATTACAACAATAACATCAACAATAAAACAAAGTATACATGATGTACATTGTTCTCATAGTACAATATACATGTTGGACCTTAGTCATCTCTACTTCCGGTAACGTAAGGGACACAAAAAATATTCACCACACCGAAGACTTAAAAAAATCAAAATTTATGATTTGACCAGAAGGATATAAAAGAATCTAGTAAATGATATAAAGATTTGTCTACCCCACAAAAGTAAAAAAAACATAAAATGTGTTACAGCGGTAGTGGTTATTAACTCACGTTTTAGAGTTTATCAAAATTACCATAAACATCTTGACGAGTCATGAAAACTATTTAGTTTGCAGCTTTTAACTATTGTATTATTGTATTTTTCACGATTATTGTAGATATACAAATTTATGTCTACGAGTGAGGGTGGAAAACATCGATCAAATCCATTTTTTTATCTTGACATAATATGGAGTGAAACGATTAGCCCTTTTACAAACTAGATACCCATATGCTTCTATGGTATAAAAATAAGCGAGGCACCTTCCTAATTTGGTCATTTCATACAAAGGTATCCTCGATTTTCGTCTGATTTTTAGGATTTTTTTGGACAAATAAGGTTATGAAATACAAAGCACCTATCCAAAATTTCAAGCTAATGGTTTTATATAATATGTTTGCGTATGAACCAATTTTACTACATTACTATGATACCATGTTATTTTCCAAAACAAATCATAAATAAATAAATAAATATTTTTGGAACACAATAAAAAAATACTATTAAACTCAATTAATTAATAACAAATTAAATTAGTACATTTAACAAAACAAATAAAACAATAAATGTATATTCACAACTTATGTTCGTTTATTTCTACAATTTTTGTTACAATTGGATTTTAGTTTTGCTAATTAATTTATTTTAATTTGCGTTCTGATTATATCAAAATATCCTACCAAATTTTGTTTCATAAATATCTTGCTTTAATTTTACAAGTTTTTTTAATCAATTCTTTAAAATCTAAAAATTATACTTTTATGTACAAGTATCTTTTAATTTTTCACGTTATGTCTTCCAGTTTTGAAAACTATGTTTCTTAATGCTGCATATACTTTCGAGCCTTCTTGCGTAGTTATTTTCCTATAATTTATTAAATTTATTTTTCTAATATACATATGTATTAATTTTGCTTTGTAATATCTTTAACAACCTAGTGTTGCAAAAATAAATTTATTCTTCTAATCTTGTAACTTAATTATCAATCTTTATCTCGTCCATATGTCTAAACATAATGTAATTAGTTTTTCACATACTAATAAAATTAACGCGGTGCACATTCCACGTCACAATGGATAGTATACGAAACTTGAAATATGTGCGTGTATATCATGACTAAATATATGGATTTGAACGATGATTCATGTATCTAGTATGGGGTTAAAACCATATATAGTGTTCACGGGTATTCTGAAACTTCGTCGAAATGATTGGTACAAAAAATAATAACATGCAAATATCTCATATATATGATCTGAAAGAATCAATATCTTCGAAAAGGAGCACATACTTAGGTATGATTTACATGATTATCTTGTTAAAAAATATAATGCATCCAAACCACTATAATAAATACACACACATTGCATCAGTTAGATCCTCATACGCAAGGTTGGGGTTGACGTTGATACCTAGGACTACTAAACATTGTGCGAGGATAATTCAAAAATTCTTTCAATAAATTTTTATTTTCCAACCTCTTCACACGATTCTTCATACTCTATACCAAACATATTGCTAGCCCGACTATGAATCTTAATTTCGGGAATACTATCCAAAATATTCACAATACTACTGATTATCTTAACACCAATAATAACGTGTAAATCATCTAATTCGATAGCCATTTCATGAAATAATAAATAAGATATGTTGGTCTTCAGATTCAATATCTTTATAAACACCTCTGTAATGAGCGCGTTTGCACTAAAATTGCTAAGAAGACTGTTAAACCTCCTAAATAAAGTCATATCCAAATAGGTGTGTACTCCCTTATGATGTCTGAGACTTTACGAAATCAAACTGGTATTACGAGCTTATAAACTTATGCATATCTCCTACAACATAAAAGAATTCCATATGTTAAAATAATTTTGCAACTCAAAATATTCCATGTTTTATAAGTTTATATACCATGCTTTACAACTTAACATTTTGCTAGCATAAATATTATTTTGTTTTGTAATTTAAAAAATCGTGTTTGTAACTTAGAATTTAGAATAAATTATATGTTTTCATATATTTTTTTTTGCAAATTAGTATTTTGAAAATATAAATATTGCTAGGTTTTGTAAGTTTAATATAATGTATTTCAAAACTTAACATAATAAAATAAAAAATGTTGCTACATTTAAATTTTTTAACATACCATTTTTCACAACTTCACATTTCTCAGGATATATAATAATATGTTTTGAAATTTTATATACTATATTTTAAATTTTATCATTTAAAAAAATAAGCACTGTAATATTTTTCAAGTTTAATATACTATGCTTCACAACTCTAACTTTTATATACATATATCTACCGAACTAACAAATTTGATATTCATAATTATTAAATAAAAAATATACATATTTAGTATTACCTCACATATTCATATTTGGTGTCTCATGTATTTTTGAAACTAAAAAATAATGTAGGTATCAAGAGAGGGTTTTTGTTTCCTGACGTACCATCCAAGATGTTCACATGACCGGATTAAGAAATGTGTACTCGCCCGATTTATGAGCTACATAAAACCCACGTTCTTTAGCTTGCATCCAGATCAAGTTTTTTCTTTTTGTTTTATTCGTCTAGCTACGTAATCTCTCGACCCGATCTATAATATGAAAAAAAAATATCAAAAAAATTAATTAGCTCCTCAACACACAAATATATCCAAATCCCCTAATCAAATGTCTGTTGTTACCATTTTCAACAAATTTTTACGTAATTAATTTTGTAAGTTTAGTTGGTTTAAGATTTGAAAAATTTAATAATTTGTAAATATAAATGCATTATATTCCAGCAAGTTACCTAGTTGTTGTACCTTTGAGATGTTTCAAATTATAGTATATCGTGTTGCACAAATTAAAAATTTAAACTTAATTATACCTTCTTTTGCTATTCAAAATTTTATATTTTGATTATTATACTCGCAAATCTATTATGTCATGTTTGACGGTGTGATTATAAAAGGTTTCAACTCGAATATATATTGTTTTACAACTTAACTATACCGTGTTTTACAACTTAACTATACCTTGTTTTAGCGTATTTTTAATAATATAATTAATGAAATTTTTTATTAGACTATAGAATGTCTTTCATATTTTTCGTCAATGTCCATCGAATTTTATAATATGATTTTCCAAACTCTGGAAAAGTTGCTTAGGTTCTTCGCCTACTCTTGAAGAATCTCATGATGAAATTTTAAGTGTCTAACAAATTTCATCATTTTTTTTGTTAAGACAAAAATCTAATATTTTGGTTCCATCCCAACCGATTTCATTATCAGAATCATCCATATTGAACTTAAACTCATTTACAACACCGAAGAACGAAGTAATCTATCTTGAAAGATACATATAAAAACAAATCCAAATTTGAATTAATTTTTTAAAAAGAATAAAATAAATTTCAGAGGTGCATTTCTTGAGAAAAGGCTTCATGAGTGTTGAATGTAGTGTCTTTCTGGTTCAAATGAAGAGTTTTTGTCCTAAGGAAGAGAATTTGTTTTTAAAAAGAAATGGTTGACTATATTTACTAATTTAATTTATACCATGATTTTATCTAATATGGCATTCCTATTTTTACTGATACGTTTTAGTACTTAGGATTCTTTTGTAGCCAACCCGTTTAGAAAATTGTAACTCAGTATTGATGCCATTATTCTATAGTAAACTGTAATTAGGTTCGAGATACGCCTGAGTGATCTTTAATTAACCTTAATTTACCAATAAATCTAAAGACAAGAGTTAATGATATAATTATTGAGAGGAGCTTCAAAATGGAACATTTCAACTACAATGCAGACAAACTAAGAGGATGGAGTCTTTATTTGATTAAACAGCTAAACAAATAAAGTAGAACAATATAATATGTTATACATCAAGAAAATGGTGCTGCAATTTGTCAAATTGCAACAATAATTAACATTAAACTATCAAACTAATCCCATAAAGCAAGAGAGAGAGAATGACTTTGCACAAACCCTAGAGAGAGAATGAGAGATTAAAGAAAGAGTTGAATAGTGAAGAGGAGTACTAATCTTCTTACCTATATATATTGTCTCTTCCCTTCACCAATATTTTTATAAACAAGAAGTGTAATCCAATCTTCCTTTCTTATAAACCAAGGAAAGTAGAAAAAACAAGAAGTCATAGAGAGAGAAAGATGGGTCGAGCTCCGTGTTGCGATAAGGCTAATGTGAAGAAAGGACCATGGTCACCTGAAGAAGATGTCAAGCTCAAGGATTATATTCACAAGTTTGGGACTGGAAACAATTGGATTGCTCTTCCTCAAAAAATTGGTACTTTTTAGCTATAAATTTGTTGTTTTGGTAATATAAGATATCATTCTTGAAAAAGTTGTAACTAGGGTTTATGTAGGCATGTTCTTGTTCTTAGGTTTTGTTATTTTTCTCTTTTTGTGTATTTATATATATTGATCTTATATATGATTAATTGAATTTTCTTTTTGGTTTGAATTTATGTTTAACCAGGGCTTAAGAGATGTGGAAAGAGCTGTAGACTGAGATGGTTGAATTACTTGAGGCCTAATATCAAGCATGGTGGATTCTCTGAGGAAGAAGACAACATTATTTGTAGCCTTTATATTAGTATTGGCAGCAGGTATAATCTCAGTCTCTATCTAGCTTTCAGTGTTTTGTATGAAATGTTTGTCCTTTATCATTGTCCATAATGTTTTTTTATAAAACATATTGAATACCATGCATCTTGATGGGTTCAACTGATCTTGTAGGGTTTCTTTTATCTTTTTCCTTTTGTTTTGGGCATCTTCCTTCTTTCTTTACCTACAATTAAGCTAATTGTCATTCGCATCCTATATTGTTCAGATCCACATTACTATGATTACTAGGCCTAAAGGCTCATGTTACTAATCAAAATAAGTTTAAATCATTCCATAAATACATTCGGACATCATGCTGCGACTAGAACCCGAACCCGTAATCTTAATATTACTTAATAAACGTTTCATAGAATTAAGAAATTGTGTAGGTTTATAAATTTGATGCATATATGTATTGTCAGGTGGTCGGTAATTGCGGCACAACTTCCGGGCCGTACGGACAATGACATCAAGAACTACTGGAACACAAGGCTGAAGAAGAAACTACTAGGAAGACAAAAACAAATCAACCATCAAAACCCTAATGAAGTAGATGATGGTAAAAGTACGGCAATGCTGAGTAACTCAGCTCTTGAAAGACTTCAGCTACATTTACAGCTTCAATCCCTAAACAACTCCTTCTCTTTCTATAACAATCCTCTCTTGTGCCCTAAGCTTCATCCCTCTCAAGAAAAAATGATGCAGGCATTGTTGGAAAGACCAGATTATCCTCAACCTACCTTGTCCGTTACTCAACCCCAGCAAAATGCTCCTACACTTGATTCCAATTACAATCAGCAAGCTGTTGCAGCGGATTATACCCCGAGAATGGTTGATGCTAGGGTTCTTGAGCTGAATAATTTACTAAATGGAATCTCCACATCATATGGAAATAGTTCAGTCCAATATGATACGGAGATGAATGTGGCTAAATCGAGTGGACTTGATGAACAATCTACCGATACCGGTGTTAACCCTGATCCAAGTTTCCGAGGTGAGTTTGAGAATTTATTGATGAATAGGAAAAGCTTCTCTTTTCCGGCTAGGGAAGAACAAGTTGACGAGTTTGATTGCTTCAAGGATATGAATGGTGCCAAGAACAGCTTAGGTTGGTGGACTAATGAATTTGATGCAAATTCAGCCGGATCATCTTGGGACTCTAATAACGTTCTTGGGAGTGAGAAGGTGTTTCAAGAGTTCGAGCTAGCTTATAATTAATGTGTAACTTGTGTGACTTTATTATATATCATATCTGTGGCAAACATAAGACTGGGTAAGTATAAAACAAACTTTTTTGTAAATTGTGTGAATAAGAATGCTTTTATTTTAAGTTTATTATGTTATTTGGAAATTATTATTTACTACGTGACAAATTTTTAAATTACGGGCAGATGTTGTATTTCTATTATTAATAGATATATTTTCATTTTTTTTACTTAGATGAGAGTATTTGATGCATCGACTGAAATTATACTTTTGATTTTCTATTAAATCCTTAAATCTATATATCTCAACAACAACAAATTTATAGCTATTGAAATTATATGTCTTGACCACAACAATTTAAAAAAAGAGAGAAAGAATAATCATATTAATTTATTGATGGAAAACGGTATTTTGCATACACGAAAGTATTTGGTAACTATGTATAATAAAAAAGGTTTTTGTTATAGTTGATTTTTTATGGTTTAAATATTAGTTTTTATATTGATTATTATATACTATTTTTTGGAATTTGTTTTGATTTTTTTTTTATATATAATTTAGTTAATAAAATATTTATTTGTTATAATTTGCTTGAAAATATTCTTTTGCAAATAAAAACTGTTTTTGAAAAATATTTTATTTTTACTAAGATAACTTTGACTATTTAAAGAAATAATTAAATTATTTTTTCCAAATAAAAATAAAGTATAGTGCATAAATATATTTTTTTAACAAGGAGCTATTGTTCACAAATATATTTTTAACTATTTTATAATATCCAGAGAGTAAATGGTTTCAATAATAAATTGAATTATTTTATAAGATAAAAGGTACATATATATTTCACAAATAAAAATGAACTATTCATAATTAAATGGAAATATTTTTTATAAAATAAAAATTAAATATTGCTATACATAATATATATATATATATATAATATTTTATATATGGAGGCTCATTGTTATAAAAGTGATAGTTTACAATTTTATCTTAAATATATAAACTTTTTATTTGTTTATATTATATTTATACTTTTTATTTAGAGCTGCAATTACCAAATAGTAATTTTATTTTGAGTTTAAAAATAATTCTTTTAATAATATATCAATATTTAAAACATTTATTTAGATAAAAGAAATTGAAAATTTAAACCAAACTTCAAAATTTTATAACAAATCAATTTATTTTCAAAACACAGGCATAGATAATTGAACCATCGAAAAATCCATATAACAATCCATATAACAAGTATAATTCTTTTTAAACATAACTATTTTATATAAGTTTCTCATAAAGCATACTAAATTTTTATCAATGTTTCTGTAAAACTGTTAATTCCTCTAATATTTTGAAGTTTTTATTGATCGTGTGTGGCAATATAGCATATCACAACCGATGGAAACTTAGCAGTTTTTATGAATTGGAACACGTTTGGCAGTATTTATGCGATGCATTGTTAGTAAAAATAACACAACTTTTAATGTTCATGTTGTTCAATGTTTGGTAAGCATAATATAACTAACATGATTCATTATGTTTTACATTTTATTGAGAAAAGTTGAGCAAATTTATATATATATATATATATATATAAAATAAATTAGTGTATTTTGTCTTATTCGTTACGTTACTTTAATTTATGTAATATTGTATTATAAGTAGAAAATGATATGGATCTAATTGAACTTAAGACTGTACATAGTTTCAGTTATTTATTTCACAATATCTTATTATACGAAAGATGAATTTTTTATGGGATAAAGACAATATTTAAAGAAAAATATATTATTATTATAGTAAGACATAATGAGGATAGACATTAAAGAGGAACTCATCAACTAACTTTCAAATGCGAGAGATTCAGAGTTTATAAAAGATTAGTTGTTGAAAATGATCTTAAAAGAGAATCAACCGAAACAAAAGAACGTGGATGTTCATTCAAACTAATAACAAATATGACCGGATCTGATCAATGTTCTTTAGATATTATATGCGATACGTATAACCATCAAATAGTAAAATGCTTCAAATGAATATGCCAACTTACAGTGACACGAGTTCGATTATAGCTATTTTGGATATGTTGATTTAACCTAGAAAATATATTACATATACACACACTCATAGAAACACCAGTTTATCGAGAAAGTTAATCCGCTACAATTAAAGTTATTGTGCACTTGCATGAGAAGGTTATATTATTTTGAATGATATAAATTCACCAAATAAAAACTGACTATGTTAAGAATATTCATTTATCACACCAGGTTCGTGTGAATTTGTTACTAACATTTTTAGAAGTGCTAATAATGGATTAACCCTTATAAAATAATAAATTACAAAAATATTTGTTTAAAATCATCTGAGTAAGCTCAAGTAGATTAGTTTTTTTATGTCGGATTCATTCTTGTGTTCGATGAGAAATTCGATAATTTTAAGTGGGTATTAGAATATTTTCACTCATTAATGGAAAAGAACTTGTTTGCAGAGCTGGTCGTGAATCTAATATATATATATATATTCAATGCTAATCAATTATATTAAAATAGTTTTTAATAAGATAACATATATGATATGTGAACGAAAGATCATCATGTACGTTCTCAAGCATACGAAGTACATGAAAGAGAAAAAAAATATAAGATCAGTTTGTTGGGTTATGAAGAGAATAATTTATTCAAAGATAAAATATGAGTTCAAAAATAGTTGGATACAAACACATATTGAGTTAAAATATTATCCTCAAACAATCGTATAAATCGAAAACTTTTGGTTATTTATAATGATAAGTTTGTTTTTTGGAATACTAACAAATGTATGCATTTGAGAAACACACACATTATGAGATATGTTATTATTTATCTTAAACAATTCTCTCAATAAATGCATACTAAAAATATATTTACTAACTCATATTTAACATATAACGTCCAATTTATTATTATACAAGTTAGACAACATTCAACCGTGCTACAAACATCTTATTTGTACGAGTAGTTTAACTTTGACTTAGTGTGTGACAATGTGCTTTGATTAGTCAAAATACATCATAAGAATTAAATGGTAGTTCAAAAATACTAAATTTTTTACACAACATAAATATGAGCACATATTATTCTATGAAAATAAGTATAACTTGTCAAACATAGTTTTAGAAATCATTTTGGATTCTTTCAAAAATATTGAAAGTATTAAACTGATAACACAAATTTTACTTGCGCAATATGACTTACATACAGTTTATCATGTTTGCGCGAGTTTTATGAATTATTAAAAAGAAACATTTCGTTATCTTTTGATTGTTATAAATATTTAGATATAATGAACCGTGTGAATTTAACAAATACCGAGTTGTTGAAATAAAAATTGGATAAATCTATTCAATTTAAGACGGATAGCAATGTTATCTATTATGCATATTTTATGAAAAATAATATTAAATAATTATCGAGAAATAAATGCCATTATGGAACCTTAAGGAAAAATATAAAAACCAAGGGCATCAACTCTTCAAATGTAAATTGTTAATTTTATCATTTACAAAATGAGAGAAGTCGTATATCTAGGACGTGATGGGATAAAAAAAGTAAAAGAAAAAACCTTTAGTAGGTGCAACTTTTACAAAAAAAAATCAAAATCTAAAGATAAATTAGGAATCGACCGACTCGTTTTGAAATACCGACACAAACTAGTAGAATTGTGTGCCATAGTGTACTTTCACTTGGTGAAACTTCTATAAAACTGCTCAAAGTTAAGAGAAGAACTGGTACTCCCCGGTTCCTTTTTAAATGACAACACACGCTAGTAAAATTGAATGTAGATGTATGAAAGCTAGTTAGGCGATATATTTATAATGAGACTGTCTATAATACATAAATTTATTCAAGTATATGTGATGGTCATGTTGAGTTTAAACAAGTCATTACTGATAGTTCTAGAAATATCTAGAGCTTAGATTCGTTGATTTCACCACTAGAAAATATACAACGTTAACTAAGAGAGAGAAATATGAGATTGTAGAGAAAGAAAAGTGTGAGAGTAATATTATATATTAAAACCGTACTTGCCCCTGAAAAGGGTTACTTTCCTTATATATTGATAGTAGTGGGGTCTATTTTACATAATGGTCCCTCTAAACAACCTTTTTCCCTTTTTACACCCATAATTCTCTTATTATCAATTAATTCCTTATTAATTCTAGAGATATCGTTATGGATACATATATAATTACAAACATATAGTAGCGTGATCTAATTATGTTGGCCCAAAATGACCTAGGTATTTTTTGCCCTTATCGGTAGCCCCCAGTCTTTATGAAAGAATGAGTTAAGACTATCCAACCAGCTTATACCGATGATAGGGTCGGGAGATACTTGTCTTTGGCCAACCCTTCGCTGTCGGTAGGGGCAGTCTGTCAGGAGTTTGTCGCTATAGTTTGTTCGCGTAAATCATGGTCGGTTGTAGCGGGTTACTTAGAGACAAGGTGCGTTTCTGAACCCTAGTCCTGATGGGCTTTGCGCTCAACCCATTTACTATTTTGGGCCCGTTTACCATGTGTGAGAAAAGTGATATGTTCAACGTACACGTGCTTCCTTTCTATTAAACACTTGTCGTTCAAGTTTTTGCCTCTTGGACTATACGAGGCTTACATTATGACGTTAGCCTCCTAACCCTGCCAAAATGTCAAAACTTGACACATGTCTTTTAGTTATTTGGAGAAAGTGTAATCGTGACTTTAATCAAAACGACTCTTGGACTTTCCGACTCCCCTTTTCAATTACACTCCTCCATAAAGAAACCCGTTGAAGGGGTCATCTTCCTATAAATACTTTCATTTTTCCAGTTTTTCCCTTCACCATAATTTTAGAGAGAGAAATATTTCCTCAGCTTCGGTGCAATCGAATATCTCAATATTTCTGAAAGAGGTACTGAATACAAAGCAGCAGGCCTAATTGATAACACATCGGCCGTTCTTGTAAGCTCGACCCCTCTTGATTTCCCAAAACAAAAAACCGAGGTAAGCCCTTCATTTGTCCAAGTTCAGTCTCCTAAGAGAGTTGTTCCCAGAATTCCTATTATCCGACCCTTTCCTCGGGGAAACCAAGTTTATTCTGTTAAAAAACCTATAGCTCAATTTCTAGTTATGAGAGGTTCTGGTGCTTCTTCATCCTCTCCCAAGATGGTCCAGCTAACCCCCACCATCGTAGGTTATAGAACCAATCATAATACCGCGTCTACTTTTAGGGGTGTGGTAGAGAGGGATGTTGAGCGACAAAGTATTGAGGAGGTTGCTTCCAAGAAGCAACGTAAGACGAATTCTGGCAATGTGCGCGTTCATAGCAGCTCCAGCTTTTCTACCCCGGTCCCAGAAGAGTTGTCTGTTCATGATACAATTTTACCAGAAGTATAAGAGAGAAAAGAACCGCGCCACACTGCTCCCCCTATGAAGGATCCTACTAAGGAGGTCGCTCCCAGAAAACGCAAAGAGTCGGCCCCCAATACTCCTCATGCGAAGGTTCCTTCTAAAGATGTCACTCATAAGAACAAAGTTACAAAAGATGGACATCATCTCAAAGGATTTCGGTAAAAGACTGATAGTGCAGTTAGAAGAGAGACTGACTATGGTCTGCCGGCCAAGAGACCGACCGTGAAGAGTCGTGAATCTGCAACAAACCGACCCAACTTTAGTCAATCTGGCCCATGCTCAAATTCATTCCACCAATATTATAGAACAGACTGCAGCCGTAGAAGAAGATGTAGCCCACCGAGATGGTAAATGGGTCATTATCAGGGATGATTGTACTGCTACTCTTGCAATAAATGAGGAACCCCTTCCAGCTGAAATTGACAAAGTACTTATAGGTTATCATAATAGTTTACCTCAGGATCATATTATCTCCCTTTTAGCGGTAAGTATCTATATTACAGTCCAGAAGAGTAACCAGAGCATAAAACTATGTGTGTGATTCTCGACCGCGTAAAGATCCACTTCCCGACCCCCGAACAGACACCACTATTAGTACATTAGTGAGAAGTAGTATTCTTTACCAATTATTTTAATTGGGGTCTCCAAATTGAGGCAGTCTTTTTTACCAATTTGTCTAAGGCTTCCGCTCGACCCCGATATCGTGAGATATTTCGAAATACTAGGGATATTCCCGACCCAACTCACTCATAATGCTTGGTATACGCTGATGTCATGTATAATGGATTTTTCGCTTAGATGAAGTGTCGTTATCTATGGAAGAGTATATAGTAATGACCGGGCTTTCAAAATCACCAAAGTTACCATTTTTCTACTCTTCTTTAACCAATAACAAGAAGATAGTAAATGATATGTTAAAGGCTAACAAGGTATGAAAGCACCGATTCGTCTTTATAAGTGGATCATTAGAGAATGATCGATCCCACAACACAAATAACGCGAGACGTCTAACCTGTAAATGGATTGTAAGTGTTGCGTGGGAAAACGGTCTGACCTTACTATTTTTTTTACTTAACGTGTTTCTTCTTTAGCTTTCAAGTTGGAGTTGTAAGCAATAAAGAAAGCTCATCAGAAGTCATCCACGACCATCTTTATAAATTTCAAGGCCTATCCCATAAAGAATTAGGGACAAGCATTTCACCGATGTTTTAAGAATACCAACTTGGTCAACAGCAACCTCTGGTGTTGCCTTAGCAAAATCGGTCCCCTACTAAATGTGTTAAATCAGAAGAGCAATCTGACCAGGAAAACGAGAAAGAAATAAAGGAAGCAGTTGTTGATGGTGAGCCTCAGGAACTTGTTGTTGCCGAACCTAAAAATACGATTGTTCTTAGTGACCCAACGGCTAGTGAAATAAAATCTCCCCAAAACGCAGAAAACCAGAACATAAATTGCTTCGAAAATCAAAAGAAAGTTGTTGTAATTGAGGAAGGGAACAAAAATCCCTGAGCGATTAGGAAGAAAAAAGAGTAGGTTGTGGTGGAGGTATTTGACAAACTTTCGATAATAGAGCAAACAACTATTCCGGTAATATTAGAACAATATGGAGGTGTCAAGATAGATGTTGTCGATTAATAATCTCAAAAAATAAAGAACGTCAAGGATGGGAATCCTGCTAGTGCAGCGATGGTGTTGGACCATCTGGAAGATCCCATCAACAAAGGTTATGATAATATCGACGTGTTTGCAAGTGAGTCACTTCTTCTCAATACCAAATCGTCCCCATAACGAGTTTGCCAAAACCCTTCAAGGGATATGACCCCTATACCCGGGAATACATCTTGCCATGAGCAACTACCTGTAGTTTTCCTTCCGCAAAGCTCAGGTAACTTCCCTTTTCGAGAGTCATATACCATGGCTGCATTAGTTGAAACTGGCCTTCAAATGTTTCGGGAAAAAGAATCAGAATGGTAAGTGACTCAATCCCAACAAAACTAACTTAATCGTTCTCTTCGTGACTCTTTATTAAAAGATGAAGGAGATCGAGATAAAGCAGTGCGGGTTTCAGCCGCTCGCGCAATTCAGAATCAATTGTTTTGTCAAAAAATAGCTACTTCGGCTAAATATTTCTCATAAATTTGGTCTGCTATAGAAAGGAAGAATAAAGAAAAGAAAACTTTATTCGCCGTTAAAAGCAAAAAACTTGTGAAGGAAGAGCTTGCCAACTGAAAAGGTTTCTCATGTTCTGTTTTTCATAGTCAGTACCCCTAATTTCCATTAGGATTGATGTAAAAATATTTTCTAGAGGAAGACCGCCCCGACGGGGTCGTTAGTGAAGATAAGATCATTGGCGAGGATTTGTCTGAAGACCCATCAAGCTGTTAAAATCATGTTATTTGTTATCAATCTTGAAGAATGTGCATATATGTTCCTCAAGAATCTTATAATGTTTTATTTTTGTTGTACCCCGATCCTTATCATTGCAGTCCTTAAGTAAAGTACCTAGCATCCGTTCCACTCTTAAAAATCGGAAGTGATCAATTTCTGATACTAAGAAATTGAACTATCAATTATCACTATGAGTAAAAACTAAAATAACGTCCGTTGACTAACGAAGTTAGATAAATCTTTGAAATTTAGTTCGAATCCGCAGATCAACTTAATAGAGGAAAAAATCTTTTGTGTTCGAATATGTAGATCAACTTACTAGTTGAAAACATTTTAGGTTCGAATATGTAGATCAACTTAATAGTTAAAAAACCTTTTAAGTTAGATCAACTTAATAGTTGAAAAATATTTTAGGTTCGATATGTAGGGAAACTTAATAGTTGAAAAACCTTTTAGGTTTGTATATGTAGATTAACTTAATATTTGAAAAACCCTTTACGTTCAAATACGTAGATCAACTTAATAGTTGAAAAACCTTTTAGGTTCGAATATGTATTGCCAATATATCAATTAAAGGCTTCAAATTTAATAAACAGATCAGTTTCCGTAGACACCTCATTAAAACCTCCCCGCGCCATCAGGGTTGGAAAGAGTGTGCCCCCGACTAAAATTGTTTTACAAAATAACAAAGATAAATATAAATGTTCAAAGCTATTCCAAGTACAACTTTAGATGATCGATGTTCCACGGTAATTGTAAAGGTCAGACGAACTTGTCTTTCAGTCTGTATGTCCCCGATTTCATTTTTTTAACCACTTGGTAGGGTCCTTCCCAATTGAGAGCCAATTTTTCAAGAAAAACTTTCGCGGAACGTTCTCACCGATCTTAAATTCTCTGCTTCGTACTTTCGAAGCTTACTTGCTTCTCATCAGGGTTTGATAGTGTAATGAGTTTAAATGAGCATGATTTCGTTTCTCTAAAATCAAATCGAGGGCTAAAAACTGATCCTCCACATTGATTCTTTCCTCGTAATGGCTGATTTTGAAGGATGGGAACATTGTTTCTGCGGGGGTTACTGCGTCCATACCGTACACCAAAGCATAAGGCGACTCTTACGCAATAGTTTAGGGTGTAGTCAAGTATGCCCTTGACACTTCTTGTAAATAATCCAGTCATTTCCCGACCTTTCCTTCTAAAGTTTTCTTAAGGCCATCAATAATTATCCTATTCGTAACCTCAACCAGACCATTATCATGTGGGTGAAAACGGGTTGAGAAACACTGTTGAATTCTGTGAGACGAGCAAAACTCTCTTATTTAACTTCTATTCAACTGGGTCCATTATCCATGGTTAGCCTTTGTGGGACCCGTACCGGCAACAAATATTTGACCAAATGAATTTAACTACATCTTTCGCATTTGTTCCATACAATGGCTCGCCCTCGACCCACTTAGAAATATAATCCACTGGGACGACTATTGTTTGCCTTATTCCGGCTGTCATTGGTAGTGGACCTACTAGGTCTATTCTCCACCTATCAAATGGTAATCCTTCATAAATGGATTCTAATGGAGTGGCTTGGATGTGAAATGAATTCGCAAATATTTGACAAGTATCGCATTTCTTTACTAATTCTTTGGCATCGACTACTATCGTAGGCCAGTAAAAACCTGACAATAATACTCTTCTCATTAATGCCTTAAAACCACAGTGAGTCGACCTTTCGCCATCTTGAAGTTCCGATAAAATAATCTATGACTCAACATGTCCCAAACATCTTAATAATGGCCTACTCAAATATTGCTTGTAAATTAAGTCCCCTTTTAACGCGAATCCTCGAGCCTTATTTTTATACTTTCTTTGCTAACTCTTTATCCTCAGGCACCGCAGAATTTTCTAAAAAACTCTGAATGTTACTCCTCCGATCTGTACTAGTGACTGTCGAAATTTGGCAAGACATTTATGGTCGATTTTCTAGCTCTGTTCGTTTGATGATCCATGGGCATTCTTGCGTTAAAACCCATGGGTACTCCCCGATATATCTGGTTTCCAACGAATCGCAGACTTCATTTTCCACTCTGTGTACATGATCATAGGTGATGTTTTCAAAAACAGACGCCAAAACTCTTAGCGCAACTAAGTATCAGATCAATTGTTATTTTCTTGCTTCGGATTTTCTAGATGCATGATTAATGAATTACTGGGAGTCACTTATTAACCAAATATTCTTCGCTCCACATACTTAGGCTAGTCTTAATCTTTTCAATGTTTCCTCGTATTCAGCTTTGTTATTTGATTCCCCAAAACCAAAACGTATTGCTCGATGCATCGCAATTCCTGAGGGTGTAGTGATTTGGACACCTACTCCACATCCATCAATACTCAACCCCCATCAGTTCAGACCGTCCACTCATCTGGATCTTTCTCTTGTTCGATCTTCGTTTCTTCCGATCGCTTGTAGTTGAATTGTACAAGAAAATATGCTAAGGTATGGCCCTTAATAGTTGTCCTTGGCGCAAAATCGATGTCGAAATCATCCAATTTAACCGACCATTTGGACATACAACCTCAGATATCTGGCGGTTGTAACAGATTCTTCAAGGCGAAAACAGTTCTAACTATAATTGAATGTCCCTCGAAGTAAGGTCTCATTTTTCTGGCCGCCATCACCAGTTCTAGAGCTAACTTTTCCAGTCTCAAATCCCTTTTTTCAGCATCCAACAAGCTTTTGCTTGACTGGTTTTGGAATTTGATCCGCCTTTTGTACTAACACTAAACTAACCGCATAATCGGACACTTCAATATATAGAAATAAATTTTCTCGAGGCAAAGGTTTTGTTAACAATGTTGGAGACAAAAGATAATGATTTATACCGAGGAAAGCCTCGGTACAAGCGGGTGTCCAAATAAATACTTGAGCATTCCCCAGAACCTAAAAAAATGGTGTGCATTTATTAGAAGATCTAGATATAAACCTGTTCCGAGTTTCGATACACCATGTCAAAAAATTTATTTCTTTAACATTCCTCGGTGGTGTCATGCTGCTCTAAGCGTTTAATTGCATTGTATATTCTTCTATTCCAATTTCACTAACTATAAAACCCTAAAACTTTCCTGATCGGACCCAAATGAACATTTTTCTGGGTTTAACTTAAGATTTATTCTCTTTAGGTTATCAACTGTCTCGTCAAGGTCGACGAAATGTTCTTCCTCTGAGACACTCTACACCAGCATATCATCTATATAAACCTGGACGTTTTGTCTTATCGGACCCTTGGAAGTCTTGTTCACCAACCTTTGATAGGTGGCTCCGAAATTTTTCAAACTGAAAGGCATAACCTTGTAATGATAAAGACCTCATCCAGTTATGAAAGTTTTGCTTTCTTGATCTCTTGGATCTAAATTTATCTGATTATACCCTGTATACGCATCTATGAAAGACATTAGTTTATTTCCCGACGTTGAATCTACTTATTTTTTGATTCGTGACATTGAGAAAATGTCTTTGAGACACGCTCTGTTAAGATCCATATAATCCACAAACATTATCCATTTACCATTTTTCTTTGTAACTAAGATAAGGTTGGCTGTCCACTTCCGGTATTAATATTCCCTAATATGGCCCACCTTTCTCAACCTTTCTACCTTTGTAATAATAGCCTCTCCCTTTTCTTGGGAAAAAGCTCGTCGCCTTTAAGTTATAGGTCGGAAGTTTTGGCGCACATACAGAATATGGTAGATTACGCTATCAGGGACTCCTGTTATATCTTCCCTATACCATGCAAACAAATGCAACTTATCCTTGAGGAAATAAATTAATCTCTCCCGAGAACTAGAAGACAAATTCGTCCCAATCTTTAAAAACTTTCCCACAACAAACTCGTAATTTTTGCAATTTTCATCAGTCAATAGCAACCTGATGGTCTCCTAAGGATCGTCTACTGGTTCCAATTCCGAGGTCGACCCCGGTAACTGCTAATCATTTACTTGAAAGGCCCTCGACCTAATTGTACCAACCCTTCGAATTCTCTGACCACCTCAGTTGTAGATCCTGTGAAATCCACTATAGTCTGCTCTGATTTCAAAATAACTGGTGGCATTTTAAACTTCGCATAAGTTGACAAGAAAATACTATTTTCTGAACTTCTAGTGTCATTCAGCACTCTTCGTACTTCTTCGCCATCAATTGCAGTTACGATCATACTGCATCCTCACGGGGTTTGGCAAAATTTCTGATATCGTCATCATCAAAATACAATATGGGGGATGGGCTCCGGTATAAATAATATGGCTCTCTCCCCTATAACGGAGTAGCTAGACTTACCACATTCCTTTTTAAAAAGAATTAGTGATCCGTGCCATTAAATCAAAAATAGTTAATAATTCAAAAACTTTACATAGGTTACTAACCTTTCCACTTCTTTTAGGCACTATTTCTTCAACAATCCCAGTTATGTTTCAATCCTCATCGGGATCTAAATATTCAATAGGTCAAACGGGTCAACAACCTCGGAAATAACCAACGCCGTCTCTTGCTTTGGCGGTGCCGTAATTTTTTTAAATTCTACATTTTGCTGAACTTGTTTTTTTACATATGCTATCAATTTCTCGTTATCGATTAAAGCTTGTGTCTCCTTTTTTAGTGCGATACAATCTTTCGTATCATGCCCCACGTCTTCATTATACTTATGATACTGGGTATTTCGTATTTCCCAAGGAGTTTGGATTGGGAAAGGTTTTCAAAAAGGGACACTCTTCTTCGATTTTTCAAAAATGGTCGACACGTATTCAGTTAAGTCTACAAAGTGTGCGGGTCGAATCTATTTATTTGAGAAAGTTCGGTTACTTATCTGACCGTTATACCTAGCTCGTTGTGGTTGCGAAACTGATGCCTTTCATTGTATCTTCTCCACTGCTGGTGGCAAAACACTTATTGGATGGGGCTACAAAATAGGGACATGTTTATGCAAACGTTGCTGGTATGTCATTACTTCCACTTGCGAACTTTGCTGAATTTGCGTTGCCAACTTAGACGATTCAGTTTCTTTAATCAGAATTTGTGTCTCCACTCGGTTTCTTTGTGACCACTTGTCTCATGGGACCGGGTAACAATCCCAACCTATACCCTCTCAAACCCACACTTTCCTCGCAATGGTCAAGGTCGGTTTTAGCATCCACGAAGCGTCAGGTTTAATCCCTTAAACTTCCGCCTACCTTTTGCCGACAATTAACGATTGTATCCCCATTGGCTCGAAACCTTTTGCTCCCTTCGAATTGTTGCATGAACATTACCCATAACATGTTGAAATTATTTATACATCCTTGGAATAATCGATGGCACCGTTTCGAAGCCCGATCTTTGAAATTCATCGAAAAAGCTAGGTAAATTATGTTATCATAGTTGTCGAAACTTAACATGAAACTCTTAAAAGCTTGTAAATGATTGTTTGGGTCTTTCTTCCCATCATACTTTTCCAATTTAGAAATGTCAAAATATTTTGGGAGGTGTCCCAATAGAATTCATCCGAAAGCGGGGATGATCTCTAATTATGGCCCAAGCCAAAGGCCCGGCTCCCTAAACCGTCTGTATGAGTTGCATATAATCCTTCTACGCCTGGGTTAACGAATTGACTCCCAACCCTATATCCATAAGTCTGGCTCCCCGATGGGAATTGCAACTGAGGAATATTAACTTGTTCTCTTTTGTTGATCGTGATAACCCTTTTTTTCTCGACATAAATTGGAGTTCTTTTGTCGATGCTATTTTCGTGATGCTTTGATACTTTAGCCTGACGATACTTTCGACGTCGGATCTCTCGCTCTCTCATGATCCCTTTGCCCTTCCAAAATGTCGAATTTCTCGCTCCGAAGATGATGACTCGTCTGAATCATAATAGGTAGAATCATTATACTATTGTCTGGACCGACGCTCAGTTTTTCTTTCCAAAAAATCATTTTATATCCGAGTACGAGAATCGGCTCATGTAGTTACCTTTTTCTTTATCTTCATCAAGAAATTGCTCTTTTTGGTCTACCGACCTATTCCTTTTTCAACTAAAGTTGTCTCATTTTCAGCATTAAGCTTTGCTATATCATCCAACAATTGTTGCCTTATCAAGATGAAGGTCGATCGTTTACTTCGCCCTTAGTCATTTTGGTCGCAAGCGTCATATCGCTCTTCAGAAGGTTGGTCCTCAGAGTCTGAAACAACTCTGTCAGCAGCTCTATTCAATGCATTTCCCTCAGCCGTTTCAGCATTCATCCCTCTTGGTGTTGTAATTTAGGAGAACTAGGTTCCTAGGTATCACTTCAGATTCGCATAGACGACGCGGGTGATAGTTTTAGAAATATCTAGAGCTTAGATTCGTTGATTTCACCACTAGAAAAGATAGAACATTAACTAAGAAAGAGAAATGTGATATTTTAGAGAGAGAAAAATGTCAGATTAATATTATATATTAAAAACTCACTTGCCCCCAAAAGGGATACTTTCCTTATATACTGATAATAGTGGGCCCCATTTTACATAAGTGGTCCCTCTAAACTATCTTTCTCCTTTTTTATACCTTTACTTCTCCTATTAGCAATTAAGTTCTTATTAATTATAGATCTATAACTATAGATACATATATAATTACAAACATATAGTAAAGTGTTCTAATTATGTTGGCCCAAAGTGACCTATGTATTTTTCGCCCTTATCAATTACAAGTCTCGATAATTATAATCAGAGTGCATACCAAAAGTATTAGATGGCAATCTCTTTTATTATAGTAACTACTGCATCAAAGTTCAATTGAATCGTTCATATTATATAAAAATCAAAGCCTCATTTTCAACCATAAAAGAAATGCACAACCTTTGATGTCTAATTGGAGAGAAATTATAGTTGGTTTTTGATTAAAATAATAATTATATCCACATAAAAAACCTCTACAAACACTATATATTCATTAATTATTATACGTTTTATTGTGAATGACACACCATATGCACCAATATATTCATATTGTTTGACATACATCAACCAAAAGTGGCTAGTATGAACTACCACTTAATCCTCCTTGTAGATAGTATCTTGAGATTATAACTAAAACATCTTCGAGCAACGACGATAAATCACTTTTTAGATGACTATATTCAGTCACTTTAGGAACTATTTATCCTAATTTATTATAATATTATATTTGTGGCTAAAAACATTTGGTTTTTATTTTACATAAGTTAACATGACTGAAAAAAAAAATTGCTAGAAATGTAAAACTTCAAATACATAAAATAGTACCCAAAAAAATGCTAACACAACAATGAAATGGAAACAACACAACTTAATTAAACAAAAGAACTAAATACGACTCAAACTAAGATTTATCCTCCCATTTATCAAACCTTAATGGTGCACTATAAAAATTTCCATCAATATAATGATTTAGTATTATATCGTATTAATGTTCAGACATTGTATTGATGAGTTTTATACAAAACGATTCTTTTATCGATGTTCTATTATCGTACATAAGATACGTTTTATATAAAATTCGTAAAATCTACCTTAATGACTTTTTGAAATATATAATGGTTTCAAATATTTTAAAAACAATCGATTTCAACATAAAAATAAGTTCGGATTTTCAATAAAAAAAATAACATCCAACAATTGTCACGTTCCGATATAAAATAATAACAACATAAAGAAAATTCCATCGTCGTAAAAAAACATAACAACATATACGTATATATTCGTTCGAAAAAAAAATAACAACATAAAAAATAATACCATGGTAGGAAAAAAGCAATAACAACGCAAAAACTACATCGTTGTCAAAAAATAATATTAACAACATAAAAAAACTAAATATCGTAAAAAAACATAAAAACAAATATCGTAAAAAACATAAAAAAAACATCAAAGTACTAACATAATAACAACATCATCGAATAAAGTACAAATCTAGCATTTACAAAAAAAAGTCTTAGATGAACTATGACAACCATAGAGACGTGATCTAAAATATTTCTCTCACCAACGTTTCCAAATTCACCATAATTGTTAGCCGACCTTCGATTATTGAACCAACGAATCACCTCAAGATCTTTTTCCATAATATATCACCTCATTATTATCATATACAATCTATATTGTTTAACTTAATCAATGAAATTTGACATGCTTTGCGCAGGTCTTTCAAGCTGATTCATTCTATTTACATCAGAATTTGATCGTTGATTTGCTTTGAGATTTATATCTTGCGGTTTAGATCTATATCTTTGTGTATAAAAAGTATTTTGATTTGGATTGATTTTTTTGTAGTCTGAATGTTATTGTTATAGTTTAATTGTAGTCTGGTTATTTTGATGTGTTCGACGACCTCCACATTTGAGCATGCCCACAATGGACTGTTATTTCCAAAAAAAAAAAATTCACAATAGAGGCTCTATGCAGTGTGATGTTCGTTACTGTCTGAAATTGTTTGGTTGTTGATTTTAATGGATGAGTTTTAATCACGCCTTATAACTTGATAATCTCAGCCTATATGGTATTTTAACGGTCGCAACTATTTCGATTTTTTTTCTGGTGGTACTCCTTACTCGAACTATCGTTAAAGAATCATCCTTTATATTTTATTTCTTTTTAATATATTGTGTTTTTACGTTGAACGACTTTTTTGTGTGTTAAAAGCATTAAAATTGAAAGTTAAAGGTTCATACAAGGATCTGGAGCATTCCCCTCCAATTACTTCTATAAATGACTTAAAGTAGTCTTTTGATATAATAGGAAATAACATAAACTAAGGCCATCTCTAATCGTAGGTCTCCCCGGAGACCTGGTCCAGCTCCGGAGACCTCCATTTATTTACAGATCTGCCACAGAGCTTCTAACCGTTGTTTTATTATTCCGAAGACTTTTAATATAAAAAATTCAATTCAAACAATTCCACTATCTTTTAACTATTCATCTCACTCTCTTTATTTCTCCTTCCATCTCACTCTCTCAATATATACATTATCATCCTACATTTACTAATTCTATAATAAATAATTAAACCTGTACTATTAATTAATAATTGATATTAATATTTTTTTAATTCAATGGTGTTAACATGTTTGCAATTTTGGATTTAAGAAATCTTACGTTTTTTATTCAAAGAATTTGAGAGATTTTAGGTTTAAAAAAATAGCAAAAAAATAGTTTATATATCAAAAATATTTCAGCAAAATGTTGGGATCTTATT
Source organism: Limnanthes douglasii subsp. nivea (assembly GCA_036936605.1). Lineage (NCBI taxonomy): Eukaryota > Viridiplantae > Streptophyta > Magnoliopsida > Brassicales > Limnanthaceae > Limnanthes > Limnanthes douglasii. The sequence goes on from JAUPFV010000002.1 coordinate 313,468,755, forward strand.
ATGACTAAATAACATCTCACGAGAATCTCGTTATAATAAAAACAGATCTGGATTTAACCTGCACAATGATGTTTATCAATATGTTATCAATCTAAAATAATCGTTATAGATAAGTAGTTCTGCTTCTATAGAGTTAATATTTACTTTTGCACTAAATCATATAAATGGACCAGTTTCGATAATTTTGAAAGAAAATGAGACAACGATAGAGTGGGTTCTATACCGGTTCCCTAGCGGTTCCATAGCTCAAGCCCGAATAGCAACCCGAATACCCGATTTCAAACTCGTCATCTGAAAATCGCCATCCCGATTCCGATTTTGATCGAGCATCAAGATGTCATCGATTTAACGAAAGGAAAATTGATAGTGAACACTTCTTACGGTCCGATCGACATCGAGCTATGGCCCAAGGAAGCACCAAAGGCCGTAAGGAATTTCGTGCAGCTATACCTCGAAAGTTACTTCGACAACATAGTCTTCCATCGTATTGTTCGCGGTTTCCTCGTTCAAGGCGGCGATGCAACCGGTACCAGCACATCCATACCACGGGCAAGGAGATCGGTTGTGATCAAAACACGAGAAGAACTGGAACGGAACTCCCGCATTTTCTCTCTCCTCTTTCTTCTTCCTTTTTTTTGCTTTCTCTCTCCTCTGCGACTCAGCCTTGTTTTCTCTCTCCTCTGTCTCCACCCATTTTCTCTTTCTTCGGGTCTCGAGACCGGGCTCGCCAGAGCTCGAGATCGAGCCCGAATAGTGGTTCGGTCTCCCGTTTTGGAGACCGACATCGGCGGTTAGAAACGGTTTTCTCCCCTCGGTCTCGACCAAGACCGAGGGTTAGAGATGGCCTAAACAGTCGAGACGTGAGAAAAGGGAGGTCTCGTCCGTGACAAGTAGACCAGTGAGTAGCTCAATCAGCTAGACATCCGCATCAGCATCCACAATCAGCATTCGTCAAAGGAGTGTCATGTCACAAGCTGTATGCTACAAAGGATCCCTGCAACAAAGGAGGATTATCAATAATAATATTAGTAAGTCCAACCAGTCTTGGTTCCTTGGAATCGAAACCGAAGATCTGAGAAAATTCGATGGGAGACCAAAGAGGCAGGGGCCGGAGGGGAACCAAAGGTTCTTTGGTTCCTCTCCTTCCATACGTGGTAGATTATCGCGACGAAGCATGAATGCCAAATGGAAAGGTTTCGAGATGGAGACCAATTTGACGCTTCACAAACCCAAGACTGCCAACAAGAAGCGAGAATGGAGAAACCTAATCTAGAACTTGCGTTTGCCCAAATGCTCTGAGTGAAAGTACAATCATAGAGTAGATGAGGGATAGTTTCATTATCAGAGCTGCAAAGCATACAGTGTGCTGGGATGTGGTAATCCCAACTGAGCAGCTTGTCTTTGGTGACAAGCTTGCCCGAAATAGCGAGCCAGAGAATGAAAGAATGTCGAGGAATATTGAATTTGTTCCAAACTAACCCTGCCCACCCTACTTTAGGATGGGGCACTCAGATAGCATGATACGTGTTATTGATAGAGAATTTAGGACACCCTTCTTTAGCATTCCAGAAGGGGATATCAACAGATGATATGTTGGGGGAGGGAGAGAGCAGATGAGGATTTGGATCTCCTGTAGACATGCCCGGCTTCGAGGGTTCGCAGTTTTGATATTGGACGGCCAGCTCCAGCTTCCATTGGTAATTATATTCGCAACCTTGAGATTTCTCCCAAGTCTGGAGTCCTTGATGATACTTTCGCCATAATGGGAGGCTATGGACGAAGGAATGAGCCAAGCATCGTACCAGAAAGAGGTACCCTCGCCATTTCCAATTGCTATCCTGCATAAATTACAAGCCAAGGGACGAAGGAGAAGAATTTTCCGCCAAATCCAAGAAGGAGAAAATCCCATCGGGAGGTTCCAAAAGATTTTATTTTTTATTTTTTCAACTTTTATCCAGCAACTCAAAATGGACTGAGAGTTGTTACTTACTATTGACCACAGGTGTTTGAGGACAGTCACCTGATTCCAGATTTTGAGGTCTAGAATCCCAAGGCCGCCTTCCAAAGTGGGCAAAGTTACTGTGTTCCAAGCTACTTTAGCACCATGGATTTTCATAGCTGATCCAGACCAAAGAAAACGGTGAAGGTATTGAGTCAGTTCATTTAAAATCCTCGAGGGGAGGATGAAAATGAACGACCAGTAGACTTGACCGGCGAAAAGAACAGACTTAATGAGTTGAAGCCTACCAGCATAAGAGAGATGCTTTGTAGTCCACGATTCAATTCTAGAAGTAATTTTATGGATGAGAGGACGACAATCTGAATGAGTAAGACGACTAGTGATTAGGGGAACCCCCAAATATTTAACAGGAAGGGATCCTTCCGGGAAATTCAGAATATTGCTGAGCTCTATACGAAGAGGTTCAACAATACCTAGAAAAATAAGATGTGGCTTTTGGAGGGGTTTACTTTTAGACCAGAGAGAGTATAAAACTCATCGAGTCCATCTTTAATGAGTTGAAGAGAGTTCACATCTCCATGGCAAAAAATCATAAGATCATGAGCAAAACATAGATTGATGATATTGAGTTTTTGACATTTCCAATGAAAACGAAAGTTATTATTTTTACTTTTCTCCTTAAGGATGCTGGAGAAAACCTGCATGACTAGGACAAAGAGAAAGAGGGAAATAGGGTCTCCTTTCCTGAGGCCTTTTCGACCTTTAAAGTTGCCATGAGGATCTCCATTAATATTTATGGAATAGGAAGGAGAAGAAATACAAGTGATGATCCAGGTGATCATTTTAACAGGGAAATGCATGGCGACAAGAATGTCAAGAATGAGATGCCATTTGACGTTGTCAAAAGCTTTCATTAAGTCAATTTTGAGCGCGACTTTTTTGTCCCTAGCATTGGATTGATAACCCTTCAAGAGTTCTTGGGAGAGAAGGATATTATCAGAAATATTTCTCCCCTTGACAAAAGCCGATTGGGAGTTATCAATCAGGTAAGGAAGAGAATCCTTAATACGGTTAGCTAAGATCTTGGATATGATCTTGTAGCTAACATTACAAAGCGCTATAGGACGGAAATCAGAAGGTTTTGAAGGAGTATCAATTTTAGGAATGAGGGCAATAGAGGTAGAGGTCCAGGAGGCTGCCAAAGATTTAGAATGAAAGAAATCAAGGATACCGTTACAGATGTCGTTTTCAACAATACTCCAATTTGACTTGAAGAAACAAGAATTGAAACCATCGGGGCCCGAAGCTTTGTTACTGTCAATACTGAATAAAGCCGATTTTATTTCCTCACGAGTGATCTCGTGAGTCATAGAATCTGAGTCCGAATTGGTAACTTTAGAGGTAAGAAGAGAAGATATAGTCTCAAGGCCAGGGTATCCATCAAGATGCCTGGCTCCTAATGAGTTCTCAAAGAATTTCACAAAGACTTTTGAGACACTAACAGGAGTAGAGACTGTTACTCAATTCTCATTACAGATAGAGATGATCTTATTTCGAAAGAGGCGATACTTAATGTTATTGTGGAAGAATTTTGTGTTTTGGTCTCCCAGCTTGATCCAATTCTCTCTGGATTTTTGTTTAAGAAACGATTCCTCAGCTCTGCTAAGAAAGATATATGAAGCGGAGGCTTCACATTCTTCAGAGACCAAAGAAGGATTGAGAGGATCTCTAGCAAGATTGGATTAAGCTTGAAAAAGTCTTTCCTGAGCTTTATTTACACGGGATCCAATATCACTAAATTCTTTATGATTAAGGCCGATAAGGTCAGTCTGAAGGCGACTCAGCTTTTTCGAGACCAGATTCATCCCGGTGGAAGTAGCTGGGCTATTCCAGCTGGATTTAACGATCTCTTTGAAAAGCGGGTGAGATTGCCACATGTTGAAAAATTTGAAAGGTTTTTTGCGTTTGGGGCGAGGGAAGCCAAGGTTAAGCAAGACAGTTGTGTGGTCAGAAGAGCGAAGAAAACCATAGTGCGCATAATACATATGGAAAATATCATCCCATACAGATTTTACAAGGACTCTATCAAGCTTTGATAAAATCGGGTTATTAGGTTGTTTATTAATCCAGGTAAATTGGAAACCAGTGGATCGAAGATCACTGAGGTCACAATTGAAACAACAGTTATTAAAGTCCTCAATAGCAGTAGTCCAGTTTTCAGAGGAACCCACACGCTCATTTGGGTGACGGATGGCGTTGAAATCCCCAAGTAAAACCCAAGGAATACTATTATTTACCATGAAAATGGTAGACAAGTCATTCCATAGGGGAGTTCTATCAACTGCGTCATTAAAAGCATAAATAGCCGTGAATCTAAAGGTAGTATTATAATTATGACACTTAGCTATACAGTGAATAAACTGCGGAGATTGGGATTATCTAGAAATGGTTATGACACTAGGGTTCCATATAATCCAAATTCTACCTAGGTGGTGAGAGTCGTGGTTTGTGAGGACATGCCAGAATGGTGCCATATTTCTAACTATAGCATCGACTTTATTCAAGGTCACTTTAGTTTCGACAAGAATTAAAAGGGAGATACTATTACTAATTATGAAATCAATAACATCTTTTTGTCTAACGGGATCGTTTAATCCCCTAACATTCCATGAAGCAATATTCATAAAAAAGGATTCTTACAGTGCTCTAGACGATGGTCCTGTCGGAGGACAACTCCATAATACCCTTGGTCGTAGCCTCTGCTAGGCGGTGATCTTTAGGAGGCGAATCTACCTCCTCCCTACTTTCCAGCTCCATTCCTTCTTCAAGAGTATCCAGCTTCTTCCCGCTCGATAGGGTCGGCTCGATCTCAGATGGATCAGACTCCTCTGAAGTGGAAACCTGAATAGGCACTCCTTTTTTGCAAAGGCGCAAGGGATGACCAAAAACAGCACAGACCGTACACTGCGAGAGGAGCCCTTGATACTCAAAATTCACCGTGATGAGTTTGCCACTTATCTTGAAAGAGAGGGATGAACGGATTTCTGCACCTGCAGAAATCATAATGCAGATGCGAGTAAACCGAAGTTTTTCCATTCTTTCGGTTTGAAGGTCCACATATAACGGGGTTCCCAAGACCGAACCAATTTTGCTAAAACCCTCCGCAGTCCAAAGCTCCAAAGGTAGATTAAAGACTTTGACCCAGATGGGGATCTCCTTGAGAGGGTCTTTGATGAGAGTGGAGAGAGGGGCCCAATTTTTTAGAATGATCAAATTTCCCCCAAAGTGCCACGGGGCATGATCCAAGACCCTCTTAGCCATTTCTTCCGATTCGAATTTAAACAGGTAATACCCTTCGGGGAGGGGCTTAAATTCCTTGAGACCAAATTTCCGCCAGAGGGATTCAACATTGGCTTTTAGGAGAGTTAAATTCTGGGGATGAGAGAGGAAGTATCCCGAAAGACATGCCTTCCATAATTCCGGAGGACCCATTGCCGACTCATTCAAAACATAATCCACTCCATCATGATCCATATGGTTAAGTCCAATTACCAAAGGGGATTGATTGTCTACATAACCCGCCACAACGCTAGCATAGGAAGGTAAAGTGGGAGCGATCGATTTGGGCTTTGAGATTAGGGAGTTGGAATTTGTGGATGGTGGGTTTGAGCTTTTTGATGGGGTTTTGTGGATTTGGGCCAATTTGTTCTTGAATTTTCTTCCTTTTGGGCACTTTCCAGCATTACCAAAGTTTCGAATTAGAGAATAGGGTTTATAGGTGGAACCATCTCCAAGCAAGCATTTTCCTTTATTTTCCAAAGGCCCAAAATAAGATATGATTTCAGTCGGCCCAATAAATTTTGAAACCCGACCCATAAAACCAGAACTATAAGCATCCGAATTCGATTTTAGACTTTGGCCCAATACAAGGGGGATACCCAATCCAAAAGACTGCTGGCCCAGATTGTTACTAACCATTTGCTGGCCCAGATTGATGGGGATGTGATGCTGGTCCAGTCTCTTTTGCTGGCCCATAACATGAAATGGACTTGAAAGAGGGAGGTCCACCATATAAGCTGGAGTTGGGCCGAGAAACGGAGTCGAACGACCCGGATGCCCTGACTGACCCGATCGAGCTGAATGAATTGATTTTATTGTTGAATCTGCTTTAAATCTCGAATTAGGGTTTCCACCATCACTCAGAGAGGGGAAAGGGATGCGGAGGTTATGGTTGGCTATGGAGGGTTCAGAGAGTCTTCTCTCACCTCCAGAGGAGATTCCCAAAGAAGATCCACCAATGGGAGTCAACAAATCAGAGGAGGCAGGCGATGCATGAGCAAATCGAAGGCTTGAGGCATTCCGTTCAGGGTTTCGACTTCTGGGATTGAGTGGATCGAGAAAGGGAAGAGGAGGAGGGCTCGTCGGATGCTTGAGTGATGGTGAAGGGCCTTCGATAGCTGCTACCAGGTTTCGATAAATATCGTGGGAAACTGGTAGCAGATCTTCGAAATGAAGAAGGGGTTTGGGGTTCGACAAAGAGTGTTTCGACTGAATGGGGACCTGAGCTGAGGAGAAGGCAAGCGAGGGTATCACTCCATCAAGCGAAGCCGGAGAGGAGAGGAAAGTCTTCACCACCGGAGTCTCCTCATTCTGAAACAGAATGAGGCCTTGGCCAGACTCCATATGGTGTCTGGCCAAAGCCAAGGTATTCCTGACGAAAGATTCATGCTGGCTGGTGATGTTGTGGAGGCTCATAGGGGGGCTTCAGAGGGTAAAGCGGTGATGGTTAAAGCAGCTGGGATAGGAGGCTGAACAGAGGGAGGGGCAGTGTCGGATTGCGATAGAGGAGAGGGGAATGAGACTAGGGAGGAGGAGAAGCCAGCTGGATGGATTGGAGAGAATGAGCCCATCCTCCCAGAGGGTTTAGCAGGTCGAAAGGAGGGAGTGAGGTCCATTTGGAGGAGGTGAATGAGGTAAGTACTGTGTTTTGTGTTTAGAAAGAATGCGTAAGGGTTTAAAGATTCAGGGTAGGATAAATAATGTTGAGGGGGTTGCTTGGGATGAGGTTGAAATCTGGGGATAGGGTAGGGATTGAGAGGTCTTGTCCAAGCAGAGAGATCAGAAAAGAGGCAGAGGATAAGTTTAGGATAAGGAAGCTGAATCAAGCTAGGGATGTAGCTGTTTTGCAGGTTGATGTTGGGTTCAGGGAGGGTGGTTTGGTTCGAGGGAGGTTTAAGCCAGAAATAGAAAAAGTAGAGGGAGGGTTTAAGTTTTAGAAAAGCAGGCCTGCAGGTTTCCCAAAGTAGAAGAGAGAGGTGTTTAGGGTTGAAACCAGATTGTCTAACAAGAATTTGGATTATGACTTTGTCTTTGGGGGCTAACCAGAAGATGGAATATCCATCCCAAATAGAGGATAAGTAGCTAGATTTCCAGCTACCATTAGATGAGACCTGGCCTTTGGATGAACTAGGGCTGCTTGGGAGAAATGGCATCAAAGATACAAACTGTACTTGGGCTACATGGGTGAATGTCAGGGTAAGGGAGACCTTGCACTCCACATTGAAGCATTTGCTGGGTTTCCATCCATCATGCAGAATGCTATCAATCAGATTTGACAAGAGGGAAAGAGGGTAGGAGAAGTGGAGACAAGTCCACTGGTCTCTAACAAGTACCAGCTGGATTGAAGAGAGGGTAGTGCTGTGGCTGTTCCATTGCCCGCAATACAATAGTTTCAGGCTTGGAGAGGGGGCGGTGCAGTGGTAAATCCACTGACCATAATCGAGCATCTCCAAAATTGAAGCATGACCCAGGAAGGACCAGAGCCTCCATTTAAGTAAGACATTAGGAGTTGCATCCTAGCATCCACAGGCTTGGGATCTTGCAAATTCTCCTTCAAACATGGAAGATTCATGGAAGAATGAAGATACAAAATGTTACCGTTGGATAATATTTTGAGGAGATAGGAGAGAGCAACATTGTTCTTAGATAAAAATGCTTTACGTTGAACGACTTGTTGATACTCTTTTGTTTGTATCATCAATTACTTTAAACCAAGCTTCCGAATATTTTCGTTATATTTGATTTCCAGATCTATTATTATTGTGTTTTATTAAACTTCGTTGCTTGCCGTAGACGGTCACGTCACGTAATCCTGTAAAATGTTATTATTTATTTATTTAATATATTAAAAACAAATTTACGAATACTTTTATAATTAAAAGGGTTACAGGAAACCACACGACCTCACTTTGGTTGGTCCAAGTAGCAATATAGCCTCATTTGATGAAAGTCCAATTCATTCAATCCAGTAGGCCCAAATTGTTTTGTTAAATACACGGATCGTATGTACCATCCGGCCCAGATTAGATAATGATTGAAAAAAATCGAGCTTTATATTAGACTAAAATGACCAATATGAATAGTATATGTTAGTAAACTTTCACGTATTAAAATTTCTTATTTTAATTTTTTTTTACATGTAACTATGATTGAGAACGTAATCTTATTAAAAAATACTATTTAGAAATAGTGAAAAAAATATGAAAGACTATTGGACGACATTGAACGAACATTATTGACTAAAATATAACAATATTAAAACATAAGAATGTGTTTTGTACAAAAACAACACCAGTGAATTGTAACATTATTAAAACATAACGGACTACTTGCTAAATTTTAGCCTTTGACGTTACCTATTTTGTTTTCTCTATTTTTTTCCTCCCAATTATAAGACAAATGTTTGGGTTGCTTTACTTTTGGCAATGAATCTAAAAGTCGAGATTCTTTAAAACTTTTTTAAAGAAATATTCCGTCATAGCTCTAAAACAAAGAAAAAATAAACACAGGACGGCACTACCAACATCTTGTTACAGATAGCATATTTATATATAAAAGCAGATCCCTCAAATCCCTCAAATCAACACTAGTACACTTAATATATCCCTATTCCAAATTTTCAAGTCAACACTCAGGTTATGGCTGTCTCCTTATGCAAAACTCAGGGTTGTCGATAGCCAAACAAAATTGATATAAATTAAACTTCTGTCAATATTCAATGTGGGTACCATAATCGAACATGGGTATCACTATATAGTTGACAACGACATACCATTTGCATAACCTTTTCATTTTTAGCCCATTTTTCTTATATCTTTTTTCTAACTATATATGATCAACCTCACTCAATTCGTTCATCACCCCTGGAAAACAAGACACAAACAAAAATGGGCTGTTGTGTCCTTGGCATTGTTTTCGCATTTCTCACGCTCCTATCAACCTCAAAGGCGTACGAAAGCTCCAACTTTCTCGCCCCACACAACGCTGCACGCAGCGAATTGCGAGTGGCACCCCTCATATGGGATGCCAAACTTGCCCATTATGCGCAATGGTGGGCTCACCAACGCAGTAACGACTGTGAATTGATTCATTCGAATGGACCATATGGCGAGAACATTTTTTGGGGGAGTGGCACGAACTGGACCCCACGACAAGCCGTGTCGGGATGGTTGTCCGAAGAACGATCCTATGATTATTCGAGAAACTGGTGTCGACAAGGAGAATGCGGTCATTATACGCAAATCGTTTGGAGGAATACGAAGAGAGTTGGGTGTGCGAGTGTCACTTGCGCAGACAATAGGGGTGTTTTTATAACTTGTAATTACGACCCTCCTGGTAATTTCGTTGGTGAGAGACCTTACTAAATAAATATTTTGGAATCTCTAGACCTGTGTATTCGAATTTTATGTAACATTATTTTGGTTCAATCCTTTGTAATTTTTCATTGTTTATATTTCAAATTAATTTTATACAATAACATGATTGTTTAGGATATGTCGTATTGCTATACAATTTCAGGATTATCTGCATTTAAATAAACTATCTTGCCATCAACCTAGTTTTACTACTCGGCCAAGCCAACTATAATTTTCATTTAGTAATTTGACCAAAAACTCTTATTTATATAATTTGTTTATGGAGTGCTCGAGGTAACTTAGATGGCCCGCTTCCGACAGGACTCTGGTATCATATAAAGTGAGTGCCACAATTATAATCTAATGTTTCGTCTCATATAATTTATACCTTTATAATTACTGAAAGTACTTTTGTGAAGTATAAATTATTCTAGTATTAACAATGTTTTTGTTGGATTTTATCCCTCATTGTATGGACACAGCCAAGCTTGTTAGACTTTTAAGCCATATTTTGGTTAACAAGAATAACTTTGTTGCGAATGAGCTGGACAGATTATTTCGTGATGTTGCTCTCTTCGAAACGAAAGCTTATCGCAAAGATCGTTACAAAGACCGAAGCCATTCAGATATTAACTGAGGTGAAGAACTTGAACACTGAGGTTAGCAATTTAAAAACCAAAGTGAAGAACTTACAAGACGAACTTGGCAAGGAAAATAAATAGTCTAACGGATGGAAGAAGGTTGAGAATGAGCATATTCAGGAGAAAAAGAGGCCGCTGAGCGTCTCACCAGAATCACTTTCAATGACGAAAGGGAGCGCTTCATTACTAAGTATATTAAAATGTTGAAAGGAACACCATCATCGATGGTCTATTTGACTCGTGTGAGACAACTTGAAATTATTTCGAGAACGTTGTTAAGGATATTGAAAGACTTTCTATAGAAAATGAGTCTTTAAAGAAAAACTTTGAGGCGGAAAATAAGAAATGCGTAGATAAATATGCTGCCGACTGCGGCTCTTGCGTCGAAAGAAGGGATACCTACCTAAAATCAACTTTGGTGTTAGAAATGCATGAACGGTTTTTGACTTGAAGCTAGGAAGTCTATGAAACCGGTTATAGAAAGACATCGCCCCATAGGTGTTGCTTTGGTGGATTTAGTGACTGATAGTGATCCAGAGAGTTTCTCTTCCAATTCGGGCTCCTTAGAAAATAATAAGGATGATGCTGCTTCGGAATGAAGACATTGTTTATTACCTTTTTGTGTAGTCCATTTTTATTCTCCATCTCAATCTCTTTGGATACCTAATCGATTTTTTTTTAAACTTTCGTATTGAATTTTAATGAAGGATTACTCTGGTTATGCTTGATTCTTTGTAACTTTTATAATCTTAGCTTCCCGCTCCAAAGTTTATCAGGTGAATATATTCATATTTTAAACCAAACTTTGAATGATGAATATTTTATAACTAAAAACAAAATTGATTTCAATTTCAAAACTTTTAGTATGAAAATGTCTTGCTCTAAACTTTATTTTAGAAAATAAATAATTAACAACCGCTTCCAAAGTTTTTCACACATCACAAAGTGGTTTGTTTACCAGCATTCGTTGGTGGCCTTCTAACTAAAAAAGATTGAGCATTATTGCTTACTATTTATTAGGGAAATATTATTACCTAGCTTTCATAGGGAATTTTTTTAAATTCAAAATGATGAATATTATTACAATTTATTAGATAGCCTCTTTAGTTAAAAAATATGAATATTATTATCTAAAAATATTTGGTAGATCTTTAGTTCAAAATGATGAACATTGCGCTCCAACCATTTTTGGATGTCCCCTTTAGTTCAAAATGATGAACATGGACTCCAACAATTTTTGGATGACCCTTTTAGTTTCCAGTGGTGAACATTGTCCTCCAACAATCGTTGGATGGTTTCTTTAGTTCAAAAAGATGAACATTGCACAAGTTATTTTAAGATGGCAAAGAAATACTATATATAAATCGGCTATTAGGACACCTCATTACAACCTTCCTTCGCCACTAGTGTAGGAAAAAGTATGCCACCGATACTTACATAAGTTTGCAAAAAGAAATATTTACAAATTTAGAAACTCATTCTAAATATAGCTTAAGTGGATACGTTCCCGATTGACTTTCTTCGTTACCGTATACACACCTTCCCAATTAGGAGCTAGCTTACTAAGGCGCTTTTGTTTCGTATAAAGGAATCCTTCCTCAACACTTGGTCCCCTACTTTATATTCATGTCTGCTAACCTTTAAAGATATCGACTTCTCATCAAAGTCTGATAGTGTGGAAAATTCACGTGTGCCCTTCTTCTTTTTTCTTCCACCAAATCTAACTCTGTGCGCTTTCATTTGTCATTTGTCCCTTCAGATTATTCACTAAGCCTATACGAGGGGAAGATTATTTTGGATGGTATTATCGCATCCATTCCATAAACTAGTGCAAACGATAATTCTTGTGTAGCAGTATGGGGAGTAGTTTTGTAGGCAATCATGCCAATTCTCTGCCTTACCTTCCAAATTATTCTGTAGACCATCCAGACCTCTCTGATTGGTGACCTTGACTTTGCCATTCACTTGGAGGTGGAAAGGTGCCGAGAAACACTAGTGTATCCCTTTTGAAGCACACTGCATTTCTTTATTATCGAACTGTGGTTTAGTTTTCATTGTTATTTTCAATGGAACCCAAAAGGACAAAAAATATTGGAAACAATAAACTTGATCACATCTTTGGCCTTTGTTTATGTTAACGGCTGAGTTTCCACTCATTTAGAAAAATAATCCACTTCAACGATTATTGACTACCAGCCTCATGATGCCATTGGTAACGGTCCAACCAAATTGATCCACCACCGGTCAAATGGTAACGACTCAAATATCGACTCAAGAGGAACACCTGGTGCATGAATTGTGTTGACAAATCTCTGGAAGGTGTTATATTCCTGAACTAGTTCCTTGGCATCCGAGAAAAGTGTAGGCCAATAATACCATGTAAGTAAAACTTTTCGTATCAGATCCTTTCCCATCGTGTAATTCCGACAGTATCATCTGTGACTCATTTTCTCCAAAGAATCAAAGTAGAGGCCAAATAAAAGATTTCTTATATAGGACATCTCTGAGGATAACATATCTGTAAGCCTTAAATCAAATTCTTTTAGCCATCACTTTATCAACTGGTAACACATCGTTCACCAAAAATTATTTAATCTCACTTCTCCAAAATTTTACTGTGCTTGTAGAAATTTAGAAATATTCTATAGACCCTTCGATTATTTCGGATCCCCTGATTATCGAAATGTGCTCTTCTGTAATTATCTAAGGGTATTCCTCGAAATATGAAGCGGTGGCTAGCGAATCAGCCACTAAGTTTCCAGCTATATGTACATGTTCGTATATGACGTTCTCAAATAACAAGGTTAAGGCCTTCAATTCCCTAAATACTTCACTAAATGATCTTTTCTCGCCTCTGATTGACCTCATGCGTGGTTTATGAGGAGTTATGAATCACTCACCAGCCTTACTATCTTAACCCTACAAATTTTAGCCAGTCTCAAACCTGCCAAAGCAGCTTCGTACCGAGCCTCATTATTTGATCCCTTAAACCAAAAACGGATAGCTTGATGCATGACAATTCATTCTAAAGAAACCAACTGTACCCCCGCTCCACAACCTGATGAACTAGAACCATCATCTGTTCGAATGGTCCATTATGATCCAAAGTTTTCTTCATCAATCTCCATATCCGACCGTTTGGAATGAAAATTTAATAGGAAGTCTGCCAGTTCTTGTGCCTTGATATCAGTCATTGGCTCAAACTTAATATCAAAGTCCCCAACTCAACTAACCACTTAGTCATTCTTCCTGATACATCGAGTCTTTGTAACATATTTTACAATAGAAAAGATGTTTATTGAATAGGCTTGGAAGTAAGGTCTCATTTTCCACGCAGCAAAAACTAACGCAAGGGCTAACTTCTATAACTTTAAATATATATTTTCAGCATCTATAAGACTTTCTTCTCGGATCACAACAACACTAACGACGTAATTTAGCACTACCAAATAAACATACAACTTCTCCCCCATATTTCCTTTTGTCAAGATTTACGGGACGCAATATATTCTTTGATCCGATAAAAAACATCTGAACACTGTTACGTCCAGTCAAAACATTTTTCTCTTCTTAGCACTTGGAAAGCACAGTTGTCCGATGATCGTGAAATGAATCTGTTCAGATCTGCCAATATTCTAGGCGGGGCCAAGTACTTAAAGCCCTCAACTGCACAGGATCGACTTCTATCCTACGCTTACTGATTATATATCCTAAAATAATTTCTGGTTATTACCCCAAACATACACCTTTTTGGGTTCAACTTCAAATTTATCTTTGCCAAGTTAGTAAAACTTTCTTCTATGTCTGCTAAATGGTATTCATCTCTTGTACTTTTAACTAGTATGTCATCAATATAAACCTCCACATTTCTCCCAATTTGAGTCTCAAAGGCTTTGTTTACCAAGAGATGATACGTTGCTCCAGCATTCTTCAATCCAAACGACATTACTTTATAGCAATGCAAGCCTCTACCGGTGATAAAAGTAGTAAGCTCTTGATATTTTGGATCCATTCGGATCTAATTATATCCAACATAAGCATCTATAAAAGAGATTAGTCGGTTTTCGAAGGTCGAATCAACTTACTGGTCTATCTTCGGTACAAGGAAAGGATCCTTGGGGCAGTATCTATTTAGATCGGTGAAGTCCACACAAATCCGTCATTTTCCATTCTTTTTCTTTAGTAGGACCGGATTAGCAGTCCATAAATGATAATAGGATTCACGTCTGTGATCAACTTAGTCAAATGATCTATCTCTTCCATAATAGCTTCAGACTTTTCTTGAGAAAAAAATCTTCCCTTCTGAATTATCGAACGAACATTACTCCGTACAGCTAGTCTATGACAAATAATTTTCGCAGGGACCCCTGTGACATCCTCTGTACACCATACAAATAAATCGAACTTTGTTAATAATAACTTGACTAAACTTTCCTTTACCTCCGAAGACAGATTGGTACTAATTTTGAGACTTTTCCCATGAGAAAAAACATGATCCTCAAAATCTTCGTCTAAGACCATAAAACCGGGGGCTTCCCTTGAGTCATCCACGAGATCGGATCCCGAGGGAAAACCCACTGATTGTTATTCTTGCCTTGACTTGAGCCCTTTGATTTACTTAGGGGCCAAAACTGTTCGGTAACATTCTTTTGCCATATTTTGACTGCTTTTTACCATTCCCACATTATTCCCCACAACATACTTCAAATATTGATGAAACATTGAACGCACAACGCACATTTTAGACAAGAAAAACCTTCCAAATATTGCATTGTACGATATTTGGGCATCCACCCCAATGAATAATATTGTTACCACCTTCTTGAATGGTCCCCGACCCAGCTCAACCTTTCTCTCAAATTATCCTAACACCTCAGTAGTTGCCCCAACAAACCTTACTATCATCTGATCCCATCGTAGAATCGTTGGTAGATTTGTTATCTAGCTATAAATGGTCATGAATATGATGTTAACTGAGTGCAAATGTCTATCAGAATTTTTCATACCTTATTTCCAGCTATTCCACCATGATAACTAGCGCATTCTCATGAGGACCAGCTACATCTCGCATATAATCATCCTCAAAGTATAGTATCGGAAGCGGACTTCTACACAAATATGGAGAGGCACCTGCTTCTAGTTGGGTTGCTAGACTAACAATATACCTCTTCCGAGAATAGTTTGATGTCCTTCCAACCATATCTCCTCCAAAAATTGTCAGTGACTCAAAGAAAGCACATAATTTAATAAAATTTCCTGTCACAATTTATTCTTCTATGCTTTTGGATCTAAGTACCCAGAAGACACGTCGAATGAATCAATGGAATCTTCATCGACTATTTCTGATATCATTAAAGCATCTTCTTGCTTTGGGGCAATTTCTTGTTTAGGAGCGATCATAGAGTTATTCTTCACGAATGCAGCTAACTTCCCATTTCCAATCAAGTATTGTATCTTTTTCTTCCGCACCGCACAATCTATCGTATCATGACCAATATCTTCATAGAACTGGAAATATTTATTCTTCTTGTCCTCCCTCGGAGTTTGCATTAGGAAAGGTTTACGAAAAATGCACATGCGGATGTGATTTATCATAAATAGATGTCACACACTCAGTCAATTCAACATAATGGTCGGACCCATTTGTTCGAAATAAGTCGGATATACTGATGTGGGTTGACCAATGATGTGTACTGTTTTGGTTTTAGAGGCGCTTGACTCACAGTCTGAATCGGTGCTCGAGGTCAGACACTATTCAAAGGTTATGAAACTTGTTATCGGACATTTGTTGGTAGCACTGGATTTTGCATCGCTATTGGATCTTGATAGAATTGGTTAGGATTAAACTGCAACATGGACTCTAACTCTGATGCTCGAGTTTCTTCAACTAAATTTATTTTCTATACCTGATCCAATAATTCCCCAAATGTCATAGCATGTGGTCCGCTGCGTTGTCCTTCACTACCCCCGGAAGCAAACTCATCAAAAATCAACCAAAACCACTTTATATTCGTAGAATTCCATTTCAGTCTTTACTTTGATAAAACAGTTTATATTTTTTTTACAATATATGATCATATCCCCATTAGCACAAAAATTCTTGGTTCCCAAGAAATGTTGACGAAACATGCTCCTAAATATATCAAAGTATTTTATACAACCTTGGGGAAAACGATTGTACCATTTCAACACAACATTCTTGAAAGTTTGAGAAAAAGTCAAGCACAATAATTTATCATCATCATCATAGTTAATCATGAGAATTTTGAATTGTTTGATGTGGCTATCTGGATCTTGCATTCCAAAAACTATTTCCAGCTTAGAAATATCAAACCATTTCGGAAGATGACCATACAGAATTTCTAGAGAGAGTGGAGATTGGTGGGGTTTATTTTTGTCTGAGGGTAAGTTTGTAATTTTTGTTTAGAGTTTTGTGGAGTTTTGAGAGTATTTAATGTTTAGGTAGAAAGTAGAGGGAGAATCGAGCTGCATGGTTCTATTTAATTTTTATTACCCTCATTTAATGTTGGTGGTTGGGTATTTATACCCTTATATTTGGGCCTTATGGGCTTTCGGGTCGTGTTTAATGGACTCAGGTCGAGTTTAAGGACCCATTAGTTCTAAGTAGGGGAACAGGCAACTTAGTCAAGAAGTGATTAGGTTTTAAGTACTTTAGTTCTGTTCGAACAGTCCAATGGATGATGGTGTCCGAACTTCCCTTGTCCGGTTAGGTAGACTTTGTCCGAACTGACCCTGTCCGTGGTGGTGACAGAATCCGGACTCATCAGAGATGACCTATAATTGTGACCCATTTTATAAGCAACCCCGGACCTTTATTTACTGTTGCATAAAACCTTCCTCCAACAGAATGGTAAACTGATTACTCAAACAATACTCTTGACTGTGGCTTCCAGATTGAATTTTCATGCACAAAGTTACATGCATAAATTTATCAAGATCTTCAGGGTAAAGTTTCCTCTCAAAATGATCATACTTTCCTTTCCTCAACCCTTTTGCATCCCGATGTGGATCTTGGTCCCTCCTTTAATATTTGTGTCTCTGATTTCTTCGGCATCGAATATCCCTTTCCGGAGACAAAGATTCATCTGAACCGTAAAATAAATATTCACTGGATCTCGTTAACTCATCACGATGCTTGGACCCTGTTCTTATTTTAGAGGAGCTATGACGTTTTCTCTAGCGTCTTTACTTGGACTGAGAAATGTTTTGGACTTGACCAATTGTCACAGCTCGTTCTCGTCGGACCTCAGAGTTAATCATTCGAGGATTAATCATCGCCTCTTTCTTCTCGTTCAACTTCTCAATATCTTCCAGGAATTCTTTCCGTTGTGCAACTAAAACAGTTTCTTCGAGAAACTATTCAACATATTGATCATTATGATTTCCTTCATTAGTTACTTGCTCCTCGATCATAAGATCTTTGGGTGAGTCTCCGGTCACAAGGTTCTTCCAAGCAGCATCTCGTTTTTCACGAACTTCTTTCTCCATTACTCTTACAATGTTTTCATATTAATTTTATTGTTTTGGAACAACGATTATGGGTATCAATCGTCTTCCCACGGACGACGCAACTGATGAGCTCAGGTATTTCTTGGTAATTAATCCTGCTACGACTATGTTTGTATGTGAGTTTTAGGTACAAAGATGTTTGTATGAGAGTATTTTTAGAGAGGGAGAGAGAGAGAGAGAAAGAGACAAAAGGAATACATGTAGCAATCATTGATTAATCATTGGACCTTTTCCCAAAAAAGGGAATCTCCTTTATACAGTACACGAGGTAAGTTATTAAATTACACATTTACCACTGTGGAGTGGATATTTTACCCCATTTATACGATATTAAAAAAAATATACTAGTTATTACATTTGACCCCCTCAATCCTTATGTTTGCTTTAATTAAGTCTTTGGTAAATTATTACATTAACTTACCCTTGTATTTATTACTTTAAAGCCTATTTATCACCATATTTTCCTTTCCTTATCACAACTAATATTTATTTATTTAGGCTTGATAGGTTGACCAGAATCAAGAGTCCGACCCGAAGAGCCCATGGGTCCTAAAACAAGTATAAATACCCCAACTATCCTCATTAAAAAGAGTAAGAAAAAATTAATTGTTAGAAGACACCTCTTTTATCTCTCTACTCTTCACTCTAATATTAAGTACCTGTAAAAGATAAAAATCTTTCCAAATATACCAGTTGATCAGAAATAATCCGTAAAAAATTGGTGACCACAACCGGAGACGGTTATACCTGAATTTTAGATTCAAAACCAGTGAACGAAGTAGTTCGGATGGATGTACAAGACATTTCACCTCCAGAAGTTGAAAGGATGAGAGAAAATTATGAGAACAATAATGTGTCTCATGTTAATCACAATAGTGATAAAAACAAGCCCTGCATGAAGAACTTGATCAGCTCACGGCTGAGATTGAGGCTTTAAGGGCTCGGGAAGAAGCAGAAAAACAAATAAAAGAAAAGTCTAGTGAATTAGCACTCCACTCTACTGATAATTCTGGTGAGAATGAGGAGTCCATCAAGACTCATCTCAGTTCTAAGAAAACACATCGGTCCAAACGAGTTGTGAGCTCTACATCAGAGTCTTCTAATAGTTCATCCAATGATTCAAAACTTAAAGAATCATTCTCATCCAATGGTGATGAAGGTCAGCTAAAGAAGAAATTAAGGCTGACCAAGAAGTATTCAAGAAAATGGGATAGACATGGCATAATTAAGATGTGTCAGGGGAAAATAAAAGGGTTCGGCTGATCAACACATTGATCATTTGTTGATCGATCTATTTACCTTTCATTTTGAACCATGCATTTTTGCTACTCCCAATGAAGTTACGATGTTTAGTCATAGCCCAATTTGGAGACAATAACCCTTGTCTTAAAAAATACTCTCTAAACATCTTCGTGAACGGTTTGACAGTTCCAAGATGGAAAAGTATAATGGAAGCAAAGATCCAGACAATCATCTCGAGAAATTGAAGGATTTTATGATTAACTGATGACAAGATACTATGCATGGCCTTCTTACAAACCTTTAAACGAAGTCCCCTCAAAGGGTACAATAGTCTCCCTCAGAGATCTATAAAGAATTTGACATATTCTGGGTTGCATTCCGGAGTTAATTTGTTGGAAGCAAGGAGCTTAAGGGGAATGGTGATACGATTATCCACAAACAAAAATTCAGTGCGGCTGCATATCAAAGGAAATCAGACAAGGATCGCATCGGCCCAAGCAGAATCAATCCAATCAAAACCAACAAGTTACAAGTAAAAGAGCTCCATGGGTTCATCCTGAATGGTTTGCTGAGTTTGGAGAAAGTGTATAAACAATTTATGACAAGACTCAAATTGATGTACACTTTATAAGGCCAGCCCTACTACAATTTCCTAGAGAAACCCGAAGTACCCATTTTTATAAATATCATAGCGACGCGGGACATTACACGCATAATTGTATAGAGTTAAAAGAAGAAGTGCAAAATATCAATGGGAGAGGAAAATTATGTGCTTTTGTTAAAAAACAACGGGGCAGCAGACCAGATAATATACCATCCAATGTCGATGCTCCCCGAACGACTTCTTTGGTAGCCCCAGAAACATCCAGATAGGAGGATACCATGATGATTGTTGAAATATGTGATGTGGACTCTGAATATCTTGATCCATACCCATATCAGAATCAGGTAGGGGTTGATAAGTTCAGATATTTGAGTCGCTGTACGTTAAATATATCCGAAGGGTAATTCAGACCAGAACACCACAATGAAATTCCGAACAGGAAAAATATATTAAGTGTTGACTAAGTTAGTTGCTAATCACTTCAAACCATATTACTAATGGGTCATTAAACTCAACCCGACTTCACGACCCGATCCAATAAGCCCATGGGTTAGTAATTAAGTATAAATACCCCAACCACTTTCATTAATGAGGGTAATCAAAACTTATGGCTAGTAGACAGCTTAATTATCTCCCTACTCACCACACTAAACATTAAACACCATAAAATACCCAAAATATCTTTTAAAAAACTTGACATTATTACC
This sequence comes from Limnanthes douglasii subsp. nivea, assembly GCA_036936605.1. Lineage (NCBI taxonomy): Eukaryota > Viridiplantae > Streptophyta > Magnoliopsida > Brassicales > Limnanthaceae > Limnanthes > Limnanthes douglasii. Next base: position 313,489,133 of record JAUPFV010000002.1, read on the forward strand.
CTTAGGTAGAAATAAACCACACCAAATTGGTGACCACAGTAGGAGGGCGGCGGTGCCTGAATTTTACATTCAAAGCTAGTAATCAAAGCAGTTTGGATAGATCCGACTGAGCAGAATATTCCACCCCCATAGGTGGAAAGTGCAAGGGAAATATGGAGCGTCAGTACTTCACCACACTATCAATCCTCAAGACAATGATAAATCTTTGAAGACTCATATCAGGTCAAAAAATACACAACGATCCAAGCCTGTTAAGAGTCCTGGATGAAGGGAGAACTAAAAATAAGATGAGGTTAACTAAAAAGCATTCAAGGAAGAGAGACAGACATGGCAGGCTCAAAAGGCACCAGGGTAAGGGGTCAGCTCACAAGTATGTTAATCAGTTGCTGATTGATCCCTTTTTGCCTTTCAGTCGGAACCGGGTATTTTTGCAACCCCTAATGAAGATACCGTTTTCAGTCGCAATAAGAATTAGAGGAAATCACCTTTGTCCGCAAAAATACTCTACGGACATCCCTCCTAAAAGATTTGATAGCTCTAAGATGGAGAAATACGATGGGATCCGAGGTCCGGACAACCATCTGGAACAGTTCAAGAACTTCATGATGAACTTCGACGACGATGACAAGCTTTTGTGTAAGGATTTCTCCCAAACTTTCACAGGGAGTGCCCTTAAATGGTATAGCACTCTCCCTCAAGGGTGTATAAGAAATTTTGATACATTATGGGTTGCCTTCCGGAGGCAATTTGTTGGAAGTAAATAACTGAAAGGTAATGGGGACATCATTATCCATTCTGTTCAGGAACCAAACGAGTCCATGAAGGATTACATTAGTCCGTTTTTGAATACGATGAATGGGCTAGCAGATTGCTTTGAACAAGTTGCGATTGTTTCCCTTAGGAAATATTTAAATCCTGAGAATTTAGCCGATTCTGTGACTCAGAAGATGACTATGACCTCGGGTGGTAGAAGAAACAAAGAAAACAAGGGTACACCATCAAGTGAGGTCTACCAGAACAACAACTCCTCCAGCCACTAACCCATCCAGTTATAAGGCAAAGGAGAGCGGATACGGGTCCAACCGGTCAAGACAAAATTACTTAAACCAAACCCAGAGCCAACAAAACAGAAGTAAGAGGGGGCCTTGGGTCCAGCCTGAGTAGTTTGTTGAGTTAGGGGAGAATGTTGCTACAATCTATGATAAGACCAAGAATGAAGTGCACTTTCGAAAACCGGCCGCATTGTAGTCCCTCATGGAGAACCGGAACACTCGTTTTTTGTCAATATCACAATGATATAGGCAATGATACTCAGGATTGCATTGCGTTGAAAGAGGAGGTCTAAAAACTTATTAAGAGGGGAAAATTGGGGGCCTACGTCAAAAAACAAAGTGGAAACAAACTGTATAATGCGCAAAACAATGCTCCCCGGACGACCCCTTCGAACAATCCTGGGACATCTGCACTTCGAACAATCCTTTGATGTAGACACTCAATATTTGGATCCAAATCCAGATCGAAATCAGGTGGAGGTAATAACAGAGAAAATCAAGACAGTGTCCGGACTGATAAGCTTCTTTGAATCATTAACCATTTTTGGGGGAGATACAGTGATTGCACCTTCCACTTCATCAAAGAAGAGGCATGTCCACAATTTGGCCACCCAGTTAGATGGTGGAATGTCTACTTACCAGTGCCAATCTTCATCCCTGTTCAAAATTTTCGATGAGGATGATCTAAGAGAGATAACAGGACCTCATGAGGATGTGGTAGTGATAAGGGCTTCAATAGGGGAAACAATATACGCTGAATTCTGATTGATATTGGCAGTTTGTCAAACATCCGGTTTTTAAGCTCCTATAAGCAAATTAATAAATCCCGCAGTTATTCAACGATCGAATAGAACCATTGTAGGCTTCATAGGAAGTTATGCAGATGTAATTGAGGAGTTTGAAGAGGAAGTATTATTAGGCAATGGGCCCTTTAAAAAGATGGTAAGAGTGTTGTTTGAGGTGGTGGATTGCCCAACATCATATAATGCAATTTTTGGGAGGTCTTGGCTCTCCATAATGCATGTTGTGGCCTCTACAGTCCACCAATGCTTGAAATATGTTGTTCAAAGACAAGTAGGTGTTGTCCGGAGCAGCCAAAAGATAGTCAGGGAGTGTTATGAAACAACTTTTGCCCCTAAAACTCTAGGGGAAGTCAAAATTTAACAAGGATTAGCAACTATTGGAGCATTCTACTAAGGAGAATGAGATTAATGATCCCAGGAAGGCTCCCAGTATTATAATACCTATTGAAGAGTTTGAAACTCATTCCCTCACGGAGGGAAAGAATGTTAAGATTGGTTCTAAGCTGGCACCAGAGTTGAAACACAAGTTGTCATTTTAATGAATAATCAACATGTATTTGCATGGTGAAATAGTGATGTTACTGGAGTACCAGCAGATGTTTTTTCACACAAGTTGTCGATCTGGAGTGATATTGCACCAGTTGTACAAAATAGAATAGCTTTTTTCCAAGGAATAAGCAGATGTGATTGTTCAAGAAGTCGACCGATTAACCAGTATGGGTCACATTAAAGAATCTCACTACCCTTAGTGGACTACCAACCCTGTGTTAGTTAAGAAAAAGAATGGCAAGTGGTGTATGTGTATTGCTATAAAGTGATGCCATTTGGATTGAAGAACACTTTTGCTACTTATCTGCGATTAATAAATAAAACAATTGTTAGCCATATTGGTAGAAACATGGAAGTATATATAGATGGTATGATGGTAAAGAGCCTCGAAAAGGAAGAACACATATCTGATATTCAAGAGATTTTTTCTAATTTGGAAACTATCAACCTAAAGTCAAACCCGGGGAAATGTATTTTTGGGGTCCGATCTGGAAAGTTTCTAGGGTATGTTACAAGAGAAAATGAAATACACGCCGATCCGGATCAGTTAGATGCTCTATTGGCTATGGATCCGTCTTGAAATACTAAAGAAGTCGAGAGACTAACCAGACGGTTGACTACTTTGAATAGGTTTATTTCAAGATTATCTGACAAGTGTGATCAATTGTTTCATACTTTGATGAATGCTAAAGACTTCAATTGGCATCTGCAGTATGATCAAGCCTTTATTAAAATAAAAAAAAACACATATCTTCATCCAAGATGTTATTTGAAACCTATCAAATGTGATAAATTTTACATGTATTTAGCCGTGTCAGAGTATGTTGTGAGTACTATTTTAGTAAGGGAAGTGGATATTTACCCTCGTTTGGTGTATTACGTAAGCAAGAGATTTCTGGAAGCAGAAAATAGGTATATAAATTTAGAAACATTAGCCTTGATACTGGTTATAACAGCCATAAAAATAAGGCCATACTTTCAAGCACATTCAATTACAGTTTGAATATCTTTTCCCTTAAAGAATATTTTTCAAAAAACTAACATATCAGGAAGAATGATTAAGTGGTCAGTTGTGCTTGGAGACTATGATATTGACTTTGCACCTTGGACAACAATCAAGGCTTAGGCTACAAGTGATTTTTTGGTAGAATTTCAACTAAAATGCCTTATAAACAAAAGCATGAGAACAAGGATAAGAAAGAATGGTTAATCTGACACGGATGGGTGGTCTAGTACGATGGGATATGGGGCTGGAACTTGCTTAACTTCTCCTTATGGTGATACTATGTATCAGGCTATATGCTTTGGTTTCAGGGCATCTAAAAATGAATCAGAGTTTAAAGTGTCCATGGTTTGGTTAAGACTAGCTTAAATATGTGGAGCAAAGAGGGTTTGGTGAATAAGTGACTCCCATCTGCTTATGAATCAAGGTCAAGGGCTATCTGAAACTAAAAAAACAGTTAATAAAGTATCTTCATATACAAAGGGAAATTGCCACATGTCCCTAGATCGAAGAATAATATTGCAGTTTCTCTAGCTACTATCGCCTATACTGAAGCATACCCATGGATTCTCATGCTAGAATAGCTCTCCATAAAATCGGATCAAGGGAAAGAGGATGGATCTGAAGAAAGTATGAATATATTTGCCATACAATTCAAAGATTGGAGGTATGAAATACATCAATTTATTTCCAATGGATTTTTACCTTTGGATTAAGTCTTGGGTAAAAAGATCAAGTACAAGGCTCGTAGTTTCTTGGTGTTAAGGGAGATTCTTTATAAAAAGTATTTCAACCGACCTCTCCTATATTGATTTGGTTTTAAGTAATCCCAAAGTGTTTTGTCTAAATTTCACGAAGGAGAGGGATCAACACATTGTGGCTATAAGGCCTTAACCAAAAGAGTTTTGTTAGCATGATGTTATTGGCCTACTATAATGGCAGATGCCAAGGATATGGTCAAGAGGTGTGGTTCTTGCCAGAAATATGGAAATGAAATCCATACACCAGCAGTTCCTATGGAGTCAATATCTGAGCCCATACCTTTCGACATATGGGGTTTGGACTTGGTTGGACCTCTTCCCATGGATTCCGGAGGCTATCGAACAATAACATTGACAATTAACTATTTCTTTCAATGGATATAAGTTGCCCCACTAGTTTCTACCACTTCTAAGGTGGTCATAAAATTTATTGTATCCAACATATGTTGCCGATTTGGAATCCCCCGGTGAATTACCACATACAATGGGCCACAATTTGACAATAAAGACATGGAGACGTTTTGCACTTCCAGGAGGAATTCAAGATTGCTTCTCTTCTCCTTTCTACCCTCAGGCTAATGGGCAAGTTGAAGTTGTTAATCGAACAATTTTGACATGATTGAAAAAGAATCTAGAAGGAGCATCAAGGACGTGGCCGAGTTATTTGTAAGAAGTATTTCTGGCCTACCGAACTACTCCCCGAACGGCCACCCAAGAATTGTTTTTACCCTTATTTAACGAATAGATGCAATCACACCCATAGAAGCTAATTTTCCATTATTCAGGATTCAAAATTATTATGAACAGACTAATGAAATGACAGTAAGGAATCAGTTCGATTTGATTGAAGAAAGAAGAGTGAAGGTATATTTAAGAAAACACACTATCAAGGTTTAATGAGAAGTAGATTTGCATCCAGCGTAAAAAGAAGAGATTTCCAGGTGGGAGACAAAGTATTAAGAAAAGTATTTTTGCATACAAAAAAGAAACAGTTTGAGAAATTTCAAGGTACATATAGACTTCAAGATAAAGAGAGGTAAAATTTTGAAGGATTTAGGGAACGTTGAGCATCTCAGGTTGAATTTAGAATAAAGCTATCTTATAAATAAATATTTTTTCATGCCTCAATGTAAATATTCGGGGGCATACTCTTTCATACCCTTGTGGCGCAGGGTAGTTTTAATGAGGTGTCCGGTTTTCAATCAATCGTATCTTATACCGTTTTTTAAAATTATTATGAGTATGAGGAGATCAGATAAATTAAATATCTATTAAACCCCGCGACCTTCAAATGAAGTATTTTTATGTGATCAGATTCATTAAACACTTTCATCTTACAAATGAAGTACCTTTGAAGTGATCGGTTTTATTAAATGCTTTCATCCTTCAAATGAAATATTTTTGAACTAATTCAATGAGTTAAACGCTTATTAAACAAGTCGGAGGAATTAAATACTGATTAAAATCTAGACATAAGAAGATAAAGAAATGTATACGAAAGGAAAACCTAACATTACATATTGATCGGGATGTGTCCAATCCAGCATCACAAAAATGCATTGGCTATCCAAGGACTTTGGTTCACAAAACGAGATTTGAAAAAATATAACAAAATGTCTTGACCCCCCCCCCAAGGGTTTTAGTCTTAAACATAATAACCTTAGGGCTCGTTGCTTTTGATGTTTTTCTTACCATCATCTTTGTTGGGACTTTTGACATCGGTGCTTCAGCTTTCATTGGTTCCCTCGTCAGAATCACTTCCACTTGGTTAAGAAAAGCCATGTTTATCACCATCTGTCATGGTATGAAAAAGTATCTCTTCATATGGTACGAACTTCCAAAAAGGTCCAAGGTTCTTCTTTGGAAAGGTCTCATGGAATAACAAAACCATATCCGATTTGATACCTTCGTCCCTATTTTCCAACGAATCTACTACACCAGCATCACAATTCTCTACTGCTTCAGCGATCTCTTGAATTTGATTCTTCTTTAGATAATTCTTTTTCCTTCTTTCTCTTTAAGAAGTTTCTCTAACTTCTCTTTCTCTCCGGTTAAGGTGGTGATGGTATTTGCGTTGTTGGTTTGTTGTTCCTTCAAAGTCTTGATCTTATTAGAGGTAGTGGTTTCCAGTGCGGCATACTTAGTCTGGATGTCCCCTTTAGCAATCTTTGATTGGAGCAGTTCAGTGCTCAAATCCTTTTTCTCTTTATTTAAGACCTCCACTTGTTGTTGTACAAATAAAATAGAATTTTTCAAGCCTTGACTGTCTGTGGTAAGAGAAGTTATATTCCTAGTCTGATCCTTGACTTTCTTTCCAGATCAACTATTGGCCTAATGAATCCAAAAACTACATGGCCTAGAGTATCCTGCTCACTCGATACCTCAAAATATTCACCATTATAAGTTACAACATTGGCTATTATGGTTTAAGGAAATGTCCGATCAAAGTCATTCTTATCAAGGTCACTCAAAATTATAACTTCCATCTCGTATACCAAAACAAATGGAATTTCTCATGTAGCAGTCCTAGGGGTCATCCTTATGCCCATAACACTCCTGAAAATTCATCTGGTGCTTTTCCTTTAGTCGCTTCAATATTCTTCTTGATCCCATCGAATAGTTTTATTCGTCACTTCTGCTAGTTATTTGCATACGAATAATAAGGAGTTAAAAAAAGTTACTCTACCTCATATTTTCTAACAAACACTATCATCATATCATTCTGAAACTCAGGCTCATTATATGTCATTAAGATTTTGGAACCCCATACCTTGATAAATCTAACTTTGCAAGAAATCAAAAATTTCTTGAGCCCTCGTCTTGAAAACTTTTGCTTCTCCCTATTTTGTAAAGTAGTTGGTAGCGTCGAAATATGAGATAGAACATACGGCGGACAACACAAAGAGAAGAATACGAACCAGAGAATAAACTCTAAACCTAGGTCAGAGTATCATAGACTTAGAGAAAACTGAAATTATATTTTAAAAAGTCTGTCGGCAAAATTAGGGTTTGAGAGCCTTTCGAAATCCTACGGTAAAATTACAACTTATTCCTCACGAAATAAAATAAAAACCAACCCAATTTTAAAGCAATTGGAGCTCGTTAAGTATTTTAATTAAATCTAATAAAGATAGAAAAATATAGAAAATTCAAGAAAACACCAAAAGGAGCCTAAACGATGAAATTTTGGGCCTAAACTTTATCACTGGGCTTTGCCCTTGTGATGGGCTTGTGCAACTACATCAGTAGTCAACAACCACTACTAAAAAGTGCATGTATCCAAGGTCCCACTAAATAGATCCCATATTTGTCAAATGAACAAGGTACTATGAATATACTCATTCATTCAATTGGCAAATAACACGTATTGACATACTTCTGACAGGCGTCACATTTTTGAACCATTGCCTTATCATTGACTGCTCATTTTGGCTAATAAAAACCCACGAGAAGAAAGCGTCTGATCAAGTGTCTATATCCATAATGATCCTCAATAACCCCTTCATACCAATATCTAAGAATAAAAGGTGTTCCATCCTTATTCAAACACTATAGTATTGGCCTCGTATCATCCTTTCTATGTAACAAGTCGTAAAAAATCACATATTTGGTGCTCGGATTCCCAATTGTGAAGGCTTAGATTTTGCTTATGCGAGTATATGATCTTCTAACTCATATAAAATCGTATTCTATTATACTATTTGTAATATCGAACCTGAAATTTATTAACTCTTTAATTTCTTCACCAAATGGTGTTTTCATGATAATTCTAGCTGGTCCTCCATTTTAGAATTAAAGCCTCGTCAACCTCAATTACCCACTCAAGATCTTTTACTATGTTTGTTTGCATACCCTCGTCAGTATCAAGACTTTCTCCAATAAATTCATTTATAATATCTACAGTTACTTGAGATATGTTAAAAGTATGAGGTTGATACAAAATCTCTTACTCTCTCAACTCTACACACCATCGTGTGAGTCTTCTTAGGATATCTGACTTTTACAATATAAGTTTCGAAGGAAAAAAAGTTTTGGTATGATTTTAAAAGTAAGACATCCTCTATCTAATAGCTACCACTAAGTCAAAAAACAATTTTTAAAAATTTAAATGTATATTTTTCCTCATCAATTCAACTTTTACTTACGTAATAAATTATCCTTTCAACTCATTTGTCTTCTCTTACTAGAAAGACACTAACATCCTGATTTTACATACACAAGTAGACGTACAAAGAGTCACCTATTACATTAGTTAAAACCATTTTTATGCTAAACTCAAATATTATTTTTAACGCTTGAAATGCCTCGTCACATTCTTTATTCCAATTGAACTTCTTTACTCCTTTAAGAACCGTAATAAAAAGATGACTCTTATCTGAGGCTTTACACATGAACGTTAATAATTTTGCAAGGCAATCCGTTAACTTTTGCACTTCATTTACAGATTTTGGAGGTTCTATGTTTCACAATGCTTTTAGGTGACCTCGGTTGGGATGATTTCATTCTTACTGACTATATATCTTAGAAACTTTCTGTTTTGTACTCCGAGTATACACTTTAAAAGGTTTTCTTTAAGGTTAATTTTTCTTGAAATTTAGAATATCCCAGACGAAAATTCGAGTTATCGACTCTCACTTTCACTCTTCATAATCAGTTCATCCATGGATACTTCAATATTATTTTCTAAGGCATCTATGGATACTCATATAAATAGATCGTGTGTTTCAATCCAAAATACATGATTTTATAGCAATAAATACCTCTTTGCGTCTATAAATCCGTATTTCACTCATATGGAGGCACTCGTATCTGGTTGTACCTTGAACATGTGTTCATAAAAAACAAGAACTCATGCTCTGAAGTTGTATCCACCAACTAATAAATACAAGTAGACTAAAAGTATATTTTAGACACGCTCGGTTAAGACTAGTGAAATTCACGCACATCCTTCATTTCCCTAACTCATGATAGATTATTTTAAACAAGGTTAACTATTTTTTCCGGAGGTTTGTGACTTTACACAGCAGTTCTTGCCTCGCCCTAATCATGGTCGTTTTCCAAATAAGTGATTCTGTGAGCGTGGAATAATAACAAAATGAGCAGATTGATTATGAATCTGAAGGATGGAGAAATATATCTCACCTAGAAATTGGAAAGCCACAAAATATAAGTTCCATGAAGCTTAGCCTAGAAATAATCAAAAGATTTAATGACTTCAAGCTTTAAAGAATTAACATTGAGTCTTACCCAATATAGTACGGATTGGCTGTTGTTAATGACCATATATTGATGTAGGTTGATATCGTGGTACTATTTAAAGCTCGTAGTACTTTCATATTGAGTTTGAGAGATGAAATGTTTTAAGAGGTATCTTAAGATCTTACAACGCTAGGTGTATGGAATCAGCTAGAGACAATTTACACAAATAAATCATTGACAAATAGAATATATCTGAAGAAAATGATATACATATTTTGTATTGATAGTCGCACAGATATCTGAAGGTACGTGGATGATTACAAATGAATCATACTCGAATTGAATATAGCTGGTATGAAGACGAAAAAGGAGGACCAAACAATCATGCTTTTAAGTTCTCTGCCGAATGAGTATGCATAATTAGTGAACACCATCCTCTACGGGAAAGACTCTCTTACTATGGTCGAAGTCAAGAGTTCTTTTAACTTCAAAGATCTTCAAACGAAGAGTGTTCTAAAAGGTGACTCCAAAAGGCACAGAGTGAGTGTGAGAGTCGATCAGGGAAGAGAGATTTAAGTGAGAAAAGATTAAAAAAAATTCAAAATCCAAAGGAGTTGGCACAGGTTCACAAGTAATATGTTGGACATGCAAAAGGAAAGGACATATCTGTCAGAACTACTTAGAAAAGGGAAATGACAACAATATCAAAATATTCAATTTTGAGATGTTGTAAGGGTGTCTTATGATTATGAGTACGCTGATGGTTTAAGGTATTATTATTATTACAAGTATAACAATAAATAGGTATTGGATTCTAGTGCATCATTTTACACCACTTCCAATAAGCATTGGTTTGAAAACCTGCAGATGTTTGATAATTGAAGAGTAATTCTAGAGGAATAATTGAGAGAGTAATTAATAAGATGAGTTATATATCCATAGTTAAATGTAACATTATTTCTATTGGAATGGTAGATGAGAAAGGGTTTAACTGTAAGGGTCAATATGATAAACTTAGGGTCTTACATGGCTCTTTGCTTTTTATGAAAGCCAATAGGGCTAATGGTGTGTTAGTTCTCGAGGGATTTGTACTAGTAGGGGTTGTGTCTAGTATGGTGAAGGATTTCACCGTGTTAATGTATAATTTATTGTGGTATTTAAGTGAGAATAGAATAAAAAAACTATGTAAAGAGAGGTTGTTAAATGATACAGAAGTTCAAGATATGAGCTTTGTAAAAGTTTTGTTTTGGGGAAGACCAAAGGCTGAAATTTCTGCCAGAAACCTAACACCGGATGGAGTACTTGATTATGTTCATTCAGAACTTCAGGGTCGAGGATGGGAAGCTACCATATGTGGTGCATGACATTTATGTCCTTGACTAATGATTATTATAAGAAAGTATGGGTTTTACTTTTGAAGACAACAAATGAAGCATTTGATGTCTTTGTGAATTGGAGGATTTTAGTAGAGAATCAAACCAGCAACATGTTGGAGAAGCTTCAAACTCATAATGGCTTGGAATATTTGAACAAATAGTTAACTAGATATTGTGTAAATATTGGCATCACTAGACACAAAACTGTAAGTGAGACTCCTTAATAGAACAGATTTGATGAGAGAATCAAAAGAACCTCGTTGGAACGGGTTAGATGTATGCTTAATATAGTTGGAAATGATCAAAATTTATGAGGATAAGCCATGATAATGCCTTCGTATATCATCAACATTAGTACATCTACGACACTTAAATTTATTTATCCTTAAGAGGCTCGGATGGAAAATAAATCTAAGCTGGAACATTTGAGAGTGTATATACATGCTTTCTATGCATATGTGAAGTAGGATAAGCTTAGACGAAGAGCATTGAAATGTTTATTCTACGACTAACTGGAATGAGTAAATGGGTATGGGCTATGGTTCCTTGAACCTAGACGTGAGAAGGCTTTGATAAGAAGGGATGTGGTTTTTAATATTAAAGAAGACGATGGATACTTTTCTACTGAAGAAAGTTTAGAGCTTGGTTCTGTTTTAGGTCGTATATAGGAAGTTCAACCATTGCATGAGTAAAAAATTGGCCAAGGGTGTAGTGTTTTAAGGCCTTCAAATGATCAGATGGGAGAGCAACATGATCTTGACATATATCAAATGGTGATGGATAAAGCACGAAGACCAAGTAAAAAACCAAAAATATATGGTTGTTTGGCTATGCTCTACCTATTAAAATGTATGGATATGTTCTTGAACATGAAACACATTACGCTGATATCAAGATAAGTAATAAAGATAAGTGGCGTACAATTAATAATGACTAAATTATCCGACCCACGAGTCGGATCGATAAGCTATTGGGCCAGAAAATACTTTGTATTACTAATTTAATAAATGAGTAATAGTGAGAGAACTCTATCTAGTAAGGAATAAGTATGTTTAAAGTTATTAAATTAATATATTAGAATAACCATTAGGAGTTATCCGTATAGCCCCATTAACTATATGGGCTCAAAATCTCAATATCATTTACTATACAAAACCTTTGGGTTAAGTTAGGTAGAGCGAAATTATTTTCAATCCAACTATTTTTCTCAGACATTCTCTCTCTTATTTACACCTTAAGTTTTTCTCTTTAACCTGCGTTAATTTACTCAAAATTTATAATATGTAATTACCAATCAGGACTGTTTGGAACCATAAGTAGTGGTCACAATGGGAGTCCAGACACGTACCTAGATACAAACATCCAAAACCTTAGATGGGTCGTGTTCATCTTCAGAATCTAGTGAGGGATGAATTCTAAGATGCAAGCGGACCTTAAAATAGTTACTGAAGGAGTCACCGTCAAAGAAGAGTCTGATCAGTTATCTTGGATAGCTCAACCACATAATCAATGTGACTAGAAACAACAATAATTAACCCTAGAAGAGCATCATGATCAATTGCACGAGGAAATCGATCCATTAAAATTTTAAAAATAAAAAAGTGGAAATTCAACCAAGAAAGGTCCATTTAGAAATCCAAAATCTTGGGGAATAAAACAGTTCTGAGGGAGATGACACCGAGTCTTTTTTTTTGAAATTATGAAAAATACCAAAACAATAGTTTCGGTTAGATATAAGCCATTATTCCATGAAAAAGAATTGAAGGGAAAAATAAAACTATAGTTCTTCAGATTCTAATGAAGATTCTATTTCTGATTTAGAGAGGTTTTCTTCTTATATAGGAGAAATCACCATCAGAAAATAAATAAATTATCGTGGTAAGCGTTATTCAAAGATGCATACCATTTGATATCAAAGCCTGAAGCAGAGGATGGAATAAAAAAAATGACACGACTCCTCGAAGAAACAAATAAAGGAAAGGATAAAATGGTAACCGAGGGAAGGGTAGGACAACAACAAACTATGTACAGATCCGGGAAATTTATACTTTGTTACAAGGGGGTCGGGAAACCAAAGTTTTTATTACGAAGTAAATAGTTAGTTTACGACTCCGTCCGAATATGGTCTTTTTTACAATAACTAATGATGGTCACCAATATAGTTAGGACATAACTGGAGGCAAACACCACTATATACTGAATTTCTAGGCACCGACCAAAGTGATTTGTTATATCCAACATGGAAAATTTCAATAGGATAACCATCTAATAAATTTTAAACTTTATGATGAATTGGGAAGACGATCATAAGTTTTTATGTCGAGAATTCTCTCAAAATTTGAAAGATCATGCTTTAAAATGGTACAATCGGTTTCCGCAAGGCTCTATCAAGTATTTTATATATTCTCAATAATATTTAGACAATATTTTGTGGGAAGCAATGAGATACAGTGGAATAAAGATACAATAACCCAATGCCGGTAATTAATTGATGAGAATTTGAAATATTATACCAAACACTTTGTTCTCACGAAAAATAGCTCGGATGATTGTTGTGAGCAAGTTGTTATTGCCTCTTTCAGACATGGGCTTGTCCCCATAGATTTGGCTGATGAGGTAACAATGAAAAAATCCTTGACATCCGAGGATCTATTATCTTAGTTTGAGGAGCATATCAAAGTAGAATACTAAAAACGATTAAAACTTACCCCTCCATAAAGACATATCCCACAGTCGTCTAACCCGATTCATCAACAACAAACAGTTCAAAACTTTAAACTCTAGAGAGTAACTACTTTTCATCTCAGAGGCACCAATCAGAACCCACCTTGACATACGGTAAATCAACAACCCTATAATTATTCTTATATGACAAGAAGTGTCGCTATCATTTTTGATAAGACGCGAAATTGTGTTCATTAAAAAAAAACTTCTGAATTAGAAAATAACATAATAACCAGTTTTTCAAGTATCATAACAATGTAGGCCACAATACGCGGGACTTTATAGCAAAAAATTAGGAAATCCATACCCTTATTGAAAAAAACAAGCTAACTATCTTTGTTTAGGCTCAGTCAAAGAGTTGGTAGCAAGCTCTAATGAATAACCAAGCAATGACTCGAATGGAGGTAATCGATGTCGTACCAAGCTAGAAAATAGAATGGTCATAACCAAACCTTTTAATGATTTTGATGTATACATACAATATTTATACCTCGATCCCAATTGAAGGAGTATCCTAGTAATTAACAAACCCAAAATTAAGAGGAAAGTAAAAAAATTGTGGGAATTCTTCGACTTATTAACTATTTTGGTTGAGGATATCATGTTAGGAATCTCACGGTACTCCCGAAAAAAACATGTTGTAAGTTTATCAACCCAGTTAGAGGGAAGAATGTCAACCTAGGTTAGCGTTGTTTGCAGTATTCATAAAGTGGAAAGAGAATGCTATATCACTATTCTGGATCCTAAACAATCAAAAGTGTCGAAACAAAGAGATAAACAATCAGGTGATGTACACGATCTAATGGAGACTCACAATTTGATGATACCCGATGAGGACATTGAAATATATACCATTTAGAGCAAAAAACGTTTGAATATCGGAGCCTAATTATCATATATCGTCACAGAACAACTAATATTATTCTTATCAAAGAATATGCATATGCTTTCCTCGTGTAATGAGGATGTAACAAGAGTTCCCGTGAGTGTTATTTTCCATAAATGTGTAATACGACCTAATGTACGCCACATCATTCAGAATTAATAGCTTTCTCTGTCGAAAAATCTAAAGCAATTATAGCAGAGGTAGATTGGTTACAAAATTAGGAAACGTCCAAGAATCTTAGTACCCATTATGGACGACAAACTCAGTACTCGTCAAGAAGAAGATTGGGAAATGACGCATGTGAGTTGACTTTATAGATTTAAACAGATCATGTCAAAAGAATCATTTTCCCATCCCTAGAATTGACCAGTTGATAGACTCAACTTCGGGTAATAAAATTTTACCATTTATGGATGTATTTGCTGGATATAACCAGATACAGATAGATATGAGCACCCAAGATAACATCACATTCATAACTAGTAGGAAGCTACATTGTTACAAATTCATTCCATTTGGGTTGAAGAATGTTGAGGTTACTTATCAGCAACTGGTTAACAAGGCTTTCGCTATCCAAATTTGAAGGAGCGTGAAAGTATATTATCACGATATGCTGGTGAAAAGCGCGAGAGATGATGATGATTTATCTGATCTGGAGGAGCTGTTCGCAACTTCAAAACCATAAAATTGAAATTGAATCCAAAAAATGCATTTTAAGGTAAGATCTCATACATTCTTGCGCTATGTTGTGAGCGAAAATAGAATTGAAACCGAATCAGTAGAGTTCAATGCTCTATTATCCATGGATCCTACAAGATCCATAAAAGGTACAAACATTAACTGGAAGGTTTCTACTTATTGAGATCTTCAGACAAATGTGTACATTATTTCAACTCTTGATAAATGTGAATCACTTTAATTAAAATCTGAAGTGTAACAAAGCTTTTGTTAAGATAAAAGAACATGTATCCTCTTCAAAGTTCTCGCAAACCAACAAGTGGAGACATTTTATTTGTTTGCATTGCCTTGTTGGATTATACGGTAAGTCCAGTATTAGTAAAAAATATAGGAAATTATCCACACTCGGTTTATTATGTAAGTAAAAATCTTCGGTTTGAGTGACTCAATGGTCAGTGGAGCTCAAAGATTACGATAAATATTTTGAGCCTCAAATGAAATCAAGGCCCAAGTCTTGGCAAATTTTATAGTTGAGTTTTATTTTGAAAGACCTGAGCCAGAGCATATATTGATGTGTCTCACGAGTGGGTAATTTAAACAAACATAAGTTCAAGAATTTTGGGTTGTAGAGCGGAGGTTCAGTTAGTAGTCCCGGCTGGAGAAGTAATTTACCAAACAATATGTTTTGGCTACAAAGAATATAAGATAGAGGCATCATACGATGCAACCTTGGCAGGGTTACGATTTGCACATATTTGTGATGCTATGAATGTTCATCCGATAATTAATTCATGGTTTCTTATGAACCATGCATCAGGTTAGATTGAAGCAAAGAAATACCATTTGGTAAAGCCCTAAAATCATTTAAAGAGTTAAGAATGGTTTTCGAGTGCATTAAATATGAACACATTCATCGGCCCATATATTATGTGGATTATTCCCTAGCAACTATCATATATATTGAAGGGTATCCACGAATACCTGAACAAAATTACCCATAACATCAGTTTCTGAATACAAATTAGACACCAATGAAGCATTCTAAATTTTGACAAACTTGGACAAAGATCAAAGGTACGTGCTTAAAGAATTTCTAAGCACATGGATTTTACCATTCGATAAAACATAGGCTAAAAAGCTAAGGCTCAAGGCGTATGGTTTCATAGTCCTCAGAGACATACTTTATAGAAAATCGTTGAGTTGGCCATTATTGTGGTGCCTCGGAGATAACGAATCACATACGATGTAATCCATTGTTGCTTTAAAAAATTCACAAAAAGGGTTTTACTGATCGGATATTATTAGTTTTCCATCATGATTGCTGCTAAAGAATTGGTCATACAGTGGGATATCTGCCAACGATATGCAAATGCAATACATGTACGAGCAGTACCACTTGAGTTAATTTCCAAAACTTTTCCTTTTAATAGATGAGGTTTAAAGTTAGTTGGATTTTTGCCTATGGCCTCCGGGAGGACACCAAACCATCATAATAACTGTTGATTATATGTTTTAATGCGTGGAAATTGAGCCCTTTACCACAAATAAAGCAAAAAATGTTATCATATTTTACTACATCTTTCATATGTTGTAGGTTTGATGTTTGAGGTACCAAGAATAATTACAATCGATAATGGTACTCAGTCTGAAAAGAAGACCATGAACGCTTTTTTCTTTTTCTCGAGATAGTTAGAACTGTTTTTCAATACTCTTCCATCTACATGATAATCGGTAAGTAGAGGTTAAAAACAGAGCTACCTTCAATTTCTTGAGGAAAAATTTGGAGTGGGCACAGAAAAATGACCAAATTATTTACAAGAAATGTTGCGGGCTTAATGAACTATACCCAGATCAGTGACTCAAGAATCTCATTTTGCATTGGTTTATGGGATAAATGCGGTAACTTATATAGCTGTTGTGGGTTTATCTTTCTCAAATAATGAATGACGATAAAACGGTATGTAACCTTATTATCTATGGATAGTAGTTAAAATATTCCAAGTCACCCAGATGATTACAACTAAACCATAATTGAATTGAGTGCAATTGGTGTGGAGGTTGAGGAGGAGGACAAAAAAATAATCCTATTAAGTTCTTTGAAAAGGGAATATAAATACTTTTTGGATATCATCTTCATAGGTAAAGACTCCCATTCGATGGTCAAAATCAAGAGCTTATTGTCAGATATTTTGAAAGGAAAACTATTCTGAAGGGTGAATCTACAGAGCCCAAATTGAGTATGAAGGGTCAGTCAGAAAGAGAGATTCAAATAAAAGAAGAGGAGACTCTCGGTCAAAGTCCAAAGACATTGAGATGGATTCAAAATTAATCTATTGGACATGCAAGAAGAATTAAGTTAGAGATCTTGTTATAGTGTATGATGAATATGAGCACGCTGATGGATTAATGACTTCGTATTCTTGCAGGTTTAATGATAAATGGGTGCTCGATTCAAGTGGGTCATTTTACATGAATTCCAAAAAACATTGGTTTCTAAACTTGAGAATGCTTGATGGTGGAATGGGAATCGTCGAGAATAATGAATCTTGTGGTATCAAATGGATTGAAATGACGCTGCTTAATTTGTTTACAGTAGTTATGATAAAGTTATTAAAAATGTAAGATATATACTCAAAGTTAAAGTTAACCTTTTTTGGCATATTAGACGAGGAAAGATACACCTATAGTGGTGGATATGTGACATTTTAGATCTTGCAAGGATATCATATTGTTATAAATTCCAATTGGACTACTTCTGTGTTAGTTCTTGAGGGAACTTTAGTAATATGGTGTCTGTCTAGGGTAGTGAATGATTCTACTAGGTTGTGGCATCATTGGTTGGGGCATCAAGTGAAAATATACTCGGTGAACTAAGCAAACATGGGTTGTTAGATAGTCCTACATTTCGGAAGCTGAGCTTTTGTGAAAGTTCTATATTGGCTAAGAGCAAGAGAATGAACTTTCTTTCCAGTATTGTTTATTTAGACCTTTGGGTTCCAACACGAGAACCTACCATCGGGTGGTGCGAGGTACTTTATTTAGTTGATATATGGCTATTCCAAGTAAGTAAGGGTTATACTTTCAAATACAAATGTTAAAGAATGTTTGGCCTTTGTGAACTTGAAAACTTTGGTAGAGACTCCAACCGGGAAAGTGTTGAGCCGCTTCTTACTAATAGTCACTTGGAATATGTAAATTTGTTTTTAACTAGCTATTATGAAAAGCTTGGCATTGCTATATATTAAACCACAAGTGGGACTCCCCAACAGAATGGGCTAGCTAACAAATTTAATCGAACCCTACTAAAATGGGTTAGATGTATACTTCATACAACTAGAATGGGTCAAATATTTTGGGAATAATATGTGACAACAAGTTGCATATATAATCAACATAAGTCCATCTATGGAGCTTAAGTTTATTTATTCTGTAGAGGCATGGACATAAGATAAACGTAAGCTTAAAAATTTAGGAGTGTTTGGATGTGCTGCTTATCCTCATGTGAATCAAGATAAGCTTATGCCAAGACCACTAAAACGTGTGTTCCTCAACTATTTGGAAGGAGTAAAAAGATATATGCTATCATTTCTTGAACATGGATCTCGGAAGGCTTTGATAAGTTGGGACATGGTTCTTCAATAAGAAGGACACGTCATTAAAGAAGTCGGTGAAAACTGAAACAAGTATTGTCCAAACAATTTGAAGTTAATAATGTATATAATCTAAAAATAAAGTTAGAGATTCTTCTGCCGAAGAATAGTTTATACCGCATTCCACTTTGGGTCGTACAACCACTAAATGTGCCCGAAGTAGGCCGATGGTCTAGTGTTCCAAGACCTTTTAATAATCTGATGGAAGAGTAACATAATCTTGACAATTATCAACTCGCGAGGGAAAAATAATGAAGACCAAGCCAACGACCGCAAAGGTATGCTTTTGTTAATGTAATTGGTTATTTTTTATCAATTGAAATACAAAGTGACGTTCTTAAAGCAGAGACATATCACATTGTTATCAAGAGTAGTGATAAATATAAGTGGCTCGCGATCATGAATGAAGAATTGAGATCTCTCACGAAGATGGACACCTAGATTATTGTAGCAGCCAAAGGGTCAAAAGTTTCCTGAGAAAAAGCAGATATTCAAAAGTAAGTTAAGTCTATGTTAATTAGAATTCTTGTCGGTTGTAAAGAACAGCTGGATCAGGGTTTTACTACCAATTGTTTTGAGATATTATCTGGAAATAGATTGAATCGATTGAGACAATTAAATGTGTCGGCCAAAAGATTTGAAAGAAAGATGACGTGTGCATGTTGAAGAGAACCCTCTATATGCATAAACAATCGTCGAGGAAGTCGAATAGAAGATTTGATTAAAATACACATTAAATATGTTTGTAGCTACTACGATAACTTTATCTATTGGTATGGGGAAAACCGCATGGAGAAATAAGTCATATTGTGATTTAATGGTGATGACATACTAATAGTCCGAAGAGATAGACGAAGATTAAAATGATAAGCTGAAAAGAGAGTTTGAGATGAATCATACGAGACATACTAAGAGGATACATGGTGTTGATATCAAGAGGAACGTATAAAATGGGTATTCATTATTATCTCAACAAAAATATATGCATAAGATACTAATTGATGTTCTCTATGTTTGAAGTAAAAGTGGTTGGAACTCTCATTGCTTCTCAATTCCAACTTAGTGCCACTCAAACACCAAAAGACGAAGAAGATAAGAAATATACACTAGAGATACCTTATGCCAATATTATTGGTAACATTATATATGCTTTGATTTCTACGAGACATTATCTTACCTAGGTTGTAAGTATATTGAGTAGATTCAAATCGAATATGGGAAAGTCACATTGGCATACACTTAAGTGACTTATAAGATACTTGAGTAGCTTGACTGTTGTAGGATTGTGTTAAAATCAAAAGACCGCTTGTGATATTGTGTTGAGAGGGTATATGGAATCCGGTTATGCTAGCTGCCTCGACACAATGACTCTATGTTGGGTACTCTATTTATTGTGCTTCTAAAAGTGGTTAGTAGGAGCTCTTGTATATAGAACATGGTTATGATCTCATCTACGGAAGCTGAGTATATGATTACTACGGAAGCCATGAAGAAAGTTATTTGGTTGAATGGATTATTGAGTGAACTTACTATTATGGAGTGAGATGTGGTTTTGGAAAGAATCAAAAGTTACACGAGAAAACCAAACATGTAAACATTAAGTTTCACTTCATTCGAGACATGTGGAGAGGGAGTAAGTGAAGGTGGATAAGATGTCTAACGAAGAAATTCCTTCGGATGCTGTAACAATGTGCTTATCGATTTCAAAGCTCATGAACTCCATAAGACGGGTACAAGTCTGGCATGCTGTTTGAGATGGTATCTAAATAGTATACCATTGGGTGCAACAAAAACTAGAGTTAATATAACAAACTATTGTTTTCTCTCACTAACAATATGTATTTTCACCCGCTACATCGCACGAGCTTTTTAAAGATTGTTTGTTCTTACTTATATAAGAAGACGAAATACAAGGTCCCCATATTCTCAACAAATGGTATCAGAGCTCCAGGCCTAGACAAAACGCGAAGGTGGTGAAATTTTTGGAAGTCGAACATAAAGAACCAACAAGCCTAGCTCAAAGTGAAAGAGCTACTCAGAGAGCCTGTGGCTCATCAAACAGTGTGCCTTGATTGGAGTGTATCAAGACAGTGGTACTCGGTTGGAGTAACGTTAAGGAACAAGACAATGGTACTCGATTGTAGTGGCGCTAAGGAACAAGACAGTGGCGGTCTAATAGGAGGTGAGCAACAACAGTCGTAGTGCCTCTATGATTCTGATAGTGAACAACCTAATTAGAGTGGATGAATGGAAGTCAATTGAGAGGAGACTGATGTGGTACTTTGTTCGAGAAAAGGATTTGTTATGGTGGCAACCAAAGTCCCACTTTTCCACATCAGTTAAACATGGGAAGGATCAGTTGTATATAAGTAAGAACATATTTCAACTAGTATGAGGCATTTTAGAAGTGGACCAAAACAATAAAGTCCTGCGGGCCTTCGGGCCCAAAGCGAACAATATCATACTAGTATGGAGATCGGTTGTTCTTACTTATACACGGAGACAGAATATGCGATATCCATATTGCTAACAACTAACATGATATTTTACGATCTCTGCCACCTAAACATGCATTAATTTTCCAAAAATAAAATACTATGTTTCTATAATCCTTAATTGATTGTCAAATCGGATTGTTAAGTGACTCAATCGAAGAGGGTCATGAACCTTTGATCATCTCTTACTTCATGCATCGATAAATATAAATAAACAAGATAAGACTTACATTTCTATATCTTCATGCATTTTTTATTTGAGTTGTGTAACGAAAACGAATGTCTTTGATTGATCAAGATGTCTATAATGGTCTTCACACAACTTGCTAGCTTTCTCACTAGGTCATTCTTGGAGGAAAGAGAACAATTGCATTGATAGAATTGCTCGAGGAGTAAAATCGTAAAGACCAAATAGAAGGGAGAGAAAATAGCTTTATAAAAAACCTAATTAGTTGATATGTGGTTCGTTACATATTCTGAATTATTGTTGGATTATTCATTTATGTAGTTAGTGAATTGTAATTCACTAATTGTATACAAATCCCTCAATTTAACCAGTGTATTCAATATGTCCAACTCTATTTTATTATTCACTTAATTAGACTACATATTTCATTATTTTCTATATTTTGATGTTTAAAGCCACAACACGAAAATATAACTCTTATTCATCTATGATACTTGAGTGTTGCGGTAATATATCATCTCACACACCTTATATTAGTCTGACCAATATTTACATTCAACTAGTTCCACAAAATCCAAATAATAATATAATAATAATAATTATTATTATTTATAAATCAAATTTTACATCTCATCAATTAGACGAGTATTTTATATTTAGATATTTGGGGAGACATTTTAAAATCTACTTTTTAATATAAACATTCTCAAACGAACCTCCGTCTTAGGTGGATTTTTTTATTTTATATACAAAAAAATCAAATGAACCTCTACAAATATATTGTAACTTTTTTTTTTTAAGGAGGGAACCCGCAGCCGCTACTCAGAGTGCAATGAGTGCGCACAGGGTAAACCCTCAGTCTGACGCAATAGCCTGCAAACCAACGCCAGAAGGTAAACCACACAAGGTGACAGGCTCAGCCGAGAAAGCGTATGTAGAGGGACTCGAACTCATGACTTTTTTGTTATAAGAATGTCATACTCAACCAACTCGGCTACCCCTTTGGGGGCAAATATATTGTAACTTGTTTTCTTTCGTGGTTGATTTTTATTTTTCGTTAAAATGGGTAGTTTCTATTAAGGAAGTTAATACCGTACTTTTTATAATGTTAAATAGTTACTAAACATGCTTTTAAAAGGCATAAGTATGAGATACTTAACTTTTGGTTTTCTATTATATCATATATAAACATTCATCAAGTATATTTACATATGGTAAATTAATATTTCCTTTAGATTTTAGTTTGACATTCAATTTCAAAATCTGTAAAAATGTTATGCGTAAAATGTGTTAATTACTGTTTATGTATGTGATATTTGAATATAATTTAAATTAGATTTGTAATTAAACGATATAAATTTTGAAAACACAAAATTAAGAAATTATTGATTTATTATTTGAAATATTTAGATAATAATTCTGAACATTTATTCGGATTATACTTATTCATTCATCTGTGTGTGAGGCGAACAACCACAACGCCCATCTAATCTACAAGCCCTAGTAGAACAACGACAGTAATAGATTCCATGATTGTCACACTCCTCATCGTCCTTACAGGGAGACCCTTCATAGAGTACTTTGTCTGAACATTTGCAAATTCCAGTACTAGTGTCGCAATATCTACTGTGTATTCTATGTGGACAATCCAAAGAACAATCATCGTTCGTCTTACATTTTTCTGCAGAACCTAATAGCAATGAAAAGTTAAATAATATTTATAATTATATTAAAAAGAACAAGGATACTGAACTTACATAATGCAATCATCATCACCAGAGCAAAGATAGCTATTTGTGGAGTACACTTTCCCATATCGGCTGAAGTTTTTGTGTAGGATGAATATTGTATTTTCTATTCAGATTGCAGATGAATCTTTATAATAAGAAGGGTATATATAAGCTATGATATATAAATCTTTAGTATTTTCTTAAATCTTGTTGTGTAAAAAACCAAATAATAACATTATAGTTCTCTTTGGATTCTAAAATGAACCAAGTATCTTAACTTTTAAACTTAAACCCCGATTGTTTAAGAAAAATAAAATTGATTCTAGCTATAATTCGTTTCGTAATTAAAATATTTAGGAATAACTAAGAAATAAAAAGCTTTAAAAGTAAACTCGCAATTAAAAAGGAAATATTAAAATATTTATCCTATGCCATGTCTAAAATAACTTTTAGCAGTTTAAGTAAAAAAAAAAAAACTTTGGTTTAATTTTTTATTTTTAAAAATCTAAAAATCATACTATTATCCATTTAGTACCCATATTTTTATTTATTTCAAGAAATACTTCGTTTCGCTCGAATATTTATCATTTAAGACTTATTAATATCATAAATGTCTTTATTATATAAAGCATACCTATTTTTCAACTCAAGTTTTTTTTCTTTTTCCCTCAAATTTAGGTGAGTCTACAATTCTGTAACAATAACTGGTTTGATTCCTTGTTTTCATATGATTTTAATTGCGTTTTAATTTGATTTCAACATTTGATTTTGGAATTCTGTATAGGTAAGTCGATTTGGTAGTTCAATTAACTCGATTTGTTTTTATTATTATTTTAAAATAGGTTACTAGATTTATGTTTTCTTCATGTTTTTTTGGAATTCATATGATATTTTTTGTTTTTGTAGTTAAATTGTTGTATTGTAGTAAGGTTTTGATCGTTTTTGTGTATTTTTTGTGTTTCTGGAAAATTTGGTTCGAGAAACCAGTTCAAGCTTCAACGAAGAAGACAAAATTTTGAAGATGCGAAAGACGTTTCTTGTGTGTAGTGGTAGATACGAAGCATAATTATTTTTTATAATGGTAGATGAAAAAACTGTGTAATGATCGATGCGAAACCTTTTTATTTTAAGTACTGATATATGTGAAACAGGATAGATGAGAAGATGCGTTACATTTTTTTTGCTAGATGCGAAACCTTTTTTAATTTTTATACTACTAGATGTGAAACCACATAACCAGAACCATTATGATAGATAAGAAACCAGACCAACTATGATATATGAGAAACAAGACCAAATATGATAGATATTAGATGTTAGATACCAGACATATGATGGATGCGAAACCAGGTAAGATAATGAGAAACCCGTGTAAAATCTAATTTTTTTTAAAACAAATTCAAAATATATCATGATTGGATCTAGTGTTTTTCGTCTCAAAAAAATAAAATCAATGGTATTTTCAGATTTTTGTCTTCCGAGTTACGGTTCAAAGATACGAACTTTTTTAATCTTTAATTTTATATAGTAAACGAAAAAAACAACTCTTTGGAGAAGATACGAAACATTTTTTTTGATAGATGTGGAACATGTTTAAATTTTGCACTGCTAGATGCGAAACCATGCCCACTATGATAGATGCGAAACAACGGGCACTATGATAGATGCGTAACCATATAAGGAGAATGAGTGTAATATATATATATAAATCATGAGTGATACTAGTTTAGCTCGTCTTAAAAAACAAAACCAACACTATTTTTCGATTTTTTTTTTCGAATTACGGTTTAAACAATACGACTTTTTAAAATTCTAAAGGGTCAAGCTATATATACCCAATTTGGGTTTAAGTATACCCAATTTTGAGTATACCCAAAGATGATCTAAGTATACCCAAATTTTGACAAAAATACCCTTTTCTAGGTATATAAGGTTTTTTTTTACTAATCTTATCCACCTCATTTTTTCAATTACACTCTCTAACTTCTCTCTAAAACCTTCAAGTTCTCTCTAACTTATCCGGCGAACTAAAATCCGGCGAACTAAAATCCGGCGAACTAAAATATAAAAACTTAGTCTTAGTATCAAAATTTAGGGTTATGGTTGAATTAGGTAAAAAAATCAGAATTTTAGGGTGTTTGGAGGCCATTTTCCGGCCGAAATTCGACCGGAAAATGGCCATTTGCGAAGGCTGAGTGTACCGGTCGGTACAGGGGGGTGTACAGACCGGTACGCCCCCCTGTACCGACCGGTACAGAGGGGGTGTACCGGTCGGTACACCCCCTCTGTACCTATGGTACCCTCAGCCATCGCAAATGGTCATTTTCCGGCCGAATTTCGGCCGGAAAATGGCTTCCAAACACCCGAAAATTATGAATTTTTTAGTAATTAAATTTTTAATTTTTTTTTTAAAAAAAACTTCAAAAAAACAAGTTTTGATTTTGTGTTTTTATTAGAAGAAGTTTAAAAAAATTAAAAAGAGTTTGAATGTTCTTGTGGCGAGTTTGAATGTTCTTGAGGCAACTTTGAATGTTAAAGAACAATTTGAAGAATTTCACAAAATTGTAGTAATATGGGGTTTGATCTAGTAGAGAGTTATGTTTTTTTGGGTATACATAACCAAATAGATTGTTTTGTGAATTGGGTGTATCTAGGATATACTTAGTGTTTTTTTTTACTTACTGGCAATTCGGATATTAAATGAAATTTCAAGGGTTTTTTCGTCCTAAAAAAGTCAAATAAAAGTCAACTGCGTTTTTTGGGTATACTTAAATCACATTTGGGTATATATAGCCGTACCCAATTCTAAATTAAAAAAAATATATCAAGCTGATTTTTTTTTTATGTTTTGTAAATAACGTATACTTATATTTAAATGAAATAAAGTTAATAAAAAAATGAAACAAATCAATTTTTTTATTAATAAAGTCCATTTTATATACAATAACCACAATTAAATTTTAGTGAGTTAAAATTATCATTACGCTAAAATTTTTTGAAGACCAAAGATCAAGTGTTAGAAGTATTCAAGAAGTTTCATGCCAACGTTGAAAGGCAAACTGGAAAACTTTTGAAATGTATCCGCTCCGACAATGGTGGTGAATACATTGGACCATTTGAAGAATATTGCAGAGTTCATGGTATCAGGCTTGAGAGATCGGTGCCCAAGACCCCTCAACATAATGGTGTTGCAGAAAGAATGAATAGAACTATTTGTAACAAGATCGTGTGCATGCTCTCCCATTCATGATTGTCAAAGTCCTTTTGGGGTGAAGCATTGATGACGGCGGTAGATCTTGTCAACTTATCCCCTTCAGTTCCTTTAGATGGTGCAATTCCCGAAAGAATATGGACCGGGAAAAATATAAGTTACAAACACTTGAAGGTGTTTGGTTGTAAGGCGTTCGTACATGTCCCTCGAGATGAAAGATCCAAGCTGGATGAGAAAACCAAAGAATGCATATTTCTTGGTTACGGACATGATGAGTTTGGTTATAGACTTTGGAATCCAAGAAGTAGAAAAGTCGTTCGAAGTAGAGATGTTGTGTTCTTCGAAGACCAAACTCTTGGAGATATGAAGAACGACGAGAATACAAAATCAGATGTCAATACTAAAATTGACTTAGTTCCGGATGCACCATTTCCAGTTGAGTATGAGGATCATGGCGAGGCTCCCGACCATGAAGAAACAGTTGGCGTTGAAGGAAATCATATTGAAGAACCCCATTTGAGAAGATCCATTAGAGATCGCCGACCTTCGACTAGATACCCAACAAATGAGTATGTGTTACTAACTGACGGGGGAGAACCTGAATGTTTTGAAGAAGCTGTGTTGCACATTCAAAAGAAGGAGTGGTGGAAAGCCATGCAAGAAGAGATGAAGTCATTGCATGAGAACCACGCATACGATTTGGTAGAGTTACCAAAAGGGAAGAAAGCACTCAACAATAAATGGGTGTTTAAGCTGAAGACTGAAGAAGGAAATCCACAACCAAGATACAAGGCGCGGCTGGTTGTCAAAGGATTTGGTCAGAGAAAAGGTATTGATTTTGAAGAAATATTTTCACCTGTAGTAAAAATGTCATCTATTCGTGTTGTTCTTGGAATAGCTGCCAGCTTGAATTTGGAAGTTGAACAACTTGATGTGAAAACTGCTTTTCTCCATGGTGATTTGGAAGAAGAAATTTACATGAAGCAGCCTGAAGGGTTTGAGGATAAAGATAAAGAGCATTTGGTGTGCAAACTAAAGAAGAGTTTGTACGGTCTCAAACAAGCCCCACGACAGTGGTACAAAAGGTTCGATTCCTTCATGGTGGAACACGGGTATAATAAGACTTCATCTGACCATTGTGTTTTCATTAAGATATTTTCTGAAAATAATTTTATCATCCTTATGCTCTACGTGGATGATATGTTGATTGTTGGTCGTGATATTGGAAAGATAGAGAAGTTGAAGATGGAGCTCAGCAAATCTTTCGCAATGAAGAATTTGGGTCCCGCAAAGCAAATTCTTGGGATAAAAATCACTCGAGATAGGGTGAACAACAAATTATGGTTGTCCCAGGAAAAATATATTGAGAAGGTTTTAGAAAGATTCAGCATGAGTAAAGCGAAACCTGTTACTTCTCCACTTGCAGGGCATTTTAAACTTTCTTCCAAGCAATCACCTACAAAAGAAAGTGAGATGGAAGAAATGAATAAAATACCTTACTCTTCAGCTGTTGGCAGTTTGATGTATGCCATGGTCTGTACAAGACCTGATATTGCTCATGCCGTCGGAGTAGTCAGCCGATTTTTATCTAATCCTGGAAAAGAGCATTGGGAAGCTGTAAAATGGATATTCAGGTATCTTCGAGGAACATCTCAATTATGTTTATGTTTTGGAAATGGTAAACCTATTCTTGAAGGCTACACGGATTCAGATATGGCTGGTGATGTTGATAGTAGGAAATCTATTTCGGGATATTTGATGACGTTTTCAGGGGGAGCAATTTCGTGGCAATCAAGATTACAAAAATGCGTTGCATTATCCACTACCGAGGCTGAATATATTGCCATTACTGAAGCTAGTAAAGAACTTTTATGGTTAAAGAAGTTTATTATAGAGTTGGGCCTCAATCAAGAAAAGTATACTCTCCACTGCGATAGTCAAAGCGCCATTCATCTTAGTAAAAATCCAAGTTTGCATTCGAGATCGAAACATATTGATGTTCGATACCATTGGATTCGTGAAACCTTAGAGTCAAAGCAGCTGAGTATTGAGAAGATTCATACTGATGACAATGGATCAGATATGATGACAAAGTCACTGCCGAAACAAAAGCTTGATGTGTGCATAGAGGTTGCCGGACTGGTAACACTCTCCTCCTGAGCAGGCGGGGGAGATTTGTAGGGCCTGCTCATCACTTCTCTCTCACATTTAATATTGTGGGCCCTACCTTTTGGTTTCTTACAAGAAACAACTAAGCATTAAATGAAGGGTAACTTACAAGCAACCTCCTTTCATTTAATGCAAGTGGGTTTCTTGCAAGCAACCACTAGCTTCATTTGGAAGCTAAAGTGGCTTCCTTTGTAAGCCTTGTGTTGCTATAAATAGGACCATTAGTTGGTCTTGGATAGTATCACTTGAATCACTTGAAGCACTTGAAAGAAACATTCTAGAGTGCAATATTGTGTGTGACACAATTTAGAGAGAAACATTTTGAGTGAGAGAGAAATACGGGTAGTGTTTAGGAGAATTTGTTTGAGTAATCTGTGAGATTACTATTCTCTTTGGGTATAATATTTGGGGTGAGAAAAGTGAGTGTATAACTCTTGAGTGTATGGAGTGAGACTCCAATCCTTGTAATATTTTTGAGTTATAGTGATTCTTATTTTTCTCCCGTGGACGTAGGCAAATTAGCCGAACCACGTTAAATTCTTTTTCTCTTGTTTGTTCTTATTTCCGCATTCGTGGGATTATTTTTCCCAACAACTGGTATCAGAGCCAACTTTCAGTTCCATATCCTTCTTCTTCGTACAAAAATGGAGGAACGTACGAATATTGGTGGCAATTCCATGATCATACTCACGGAAACAAATTATTCCATTTGGAAAACCATGATGGACGATTTGTTGTACTGTAAAGACTTGTTTGATCCTATTGAATTAAAAGGAGTCAAACAAGGTGCAACAAGTGAAGCAGATTGGAAGAAACTCAACCGTAAAGCTGTTAGTGTGATTCGACAGTGGGTTGAAACAAGGGCGATTCGCGACACCGCAAAAGAAACTGATGCTTTCAAATTATGGAATCATTTAGAAGAAATGTATGAGCCCAAAAATGCTCAAAATAAAGCTTTCATCATAAGGAGACTTGTGAACCTGAAACTTTATGATGGGCAAAGTGTATCTGACCACTTGGCGAAATTTGACGAGATTCTCGACAATTTGACGAACATGGAGCTGGCCCTAGCTGAAGAAATTCAAGCGTTGATTTTGTTAAGTTCTTTGCCGGATAGCTGGGAAACACTTGTGGTAGTTCTTAGCAATTCAGCACCACAAGGAAAGGTGACGTTAAGCATGGTAAAGGAAAGTATCAACAGAGAAGGCAAAAGAAGAGCGGAGCAAAGCTCTTTCAGCCACCCTCAAGGACAAGCACTAGTCACGGAGAGAGGAAGAACTAGAAACAAACATTTCTCCAGAGACAGGAGAAACAAAAGCAAGTTCAGAGGCAGATCAAAGTCAAGAGGCGACTTCACTTGCAACTACTGTCATAAACCTGGACATTTCAAAAAGGATTGTTGGAAGCTGAGAGAAAAGGAGGCTAAGGAAAATAATGAAGACAATAGAGGAAATGCAGCTGTCATATCCAACGATGGTGAGACATACCTAATTTTTTACGATGGACGTGTCAACCTCGCATGCCAAGACACATGGATGATTGATTCTGGAGCATCATTCCATGTAACAGCCGATAGAAGTCTTTTGACCACTTACACAAGTGGTGAGTTCGGTTTTGTCAAGATGGGAAATGAGGCAAGATGTGAAATTGTTGGTCGAGGCGATGCAACACTGGAAACTAGCAGCGGTTGCAAGCTGTTATTAAAAGATGTTCGACATGTTCCAGACATCCGTATCAATTTGATCTCTACTTGTCAACTTGACGATATGGGATACGAAAACACATTTGGCAATGGAGTTTGGAAGCTTAAGAAAGGAAATCTGGTCGTGGCCAGAGGTAAGAAGATTGATCGTTTGTATTATATGCAAACAAAACAATCAAGTGGAGTAGAAGCGAATGCGATCAAGTATGAAGAATCGGCAAATTTATGGCACGCCAGACTTGGTCATATGAGTGAGAAGGGACTTAAAATTCTCACGAAAGAAAATCTTCTACCGAATCTTCCAAATATTCCTTTAAAGCAATGCACTCATTTTTTGGCAGGAAAACAACACAGAGTCGCATTTCGAGCAGGACGACCACATCGAAAGAGTAATATTCTTGATCTAATACATACAGATGTATGTTCTATGGGTGACAGAAGTATCGGCGGATCATTATACTTTGTCACATTCATTGACGATCATTCCAGAAAGGTGTGGGCTTATCCTTTGAAGACCAAAGATCAAGTGTTAGAAGTATTCAAGAAGTTTCATGCCAACGTTGAAAGGCAAACTGGAAAACTTTTGAAATGTATCCGCTCCGACAATGGTGGTGAATACATTGGACCATTTGAAGAATATTGCAGAGTTCATGGTATCAGGCTTGAGAGATCGGTGCCCAAGACCCCTCAACATAATGGTGTTGCAGAAAGAATGAATAGAACTATTTGTAACAAGATCGTGTGCATGCTCTCCCATTCAAGATTGTCAAAGTCCTTTTGGGGTGAAGCATTGATGACGGCGGTAGATCTTGTCAACTTATCCCCTTCAGTTCCTTTAGATGGTGCAATTCCCGAAAGAATATGGACCGGGAAAATATAAGTTACAAACACTTGAAGGTGTTTGGTTGTAAGGCGTTCGTACATGTCCCTCGAGATGAAAGATCCAAGCTGGATGAGAAAACCAAAGAATGCATATTTCTTGGTTACGGACATGATGAGTTTGGTTATAGACTTTGGAATCCAAGAAGTAGAAAAGTCGTTCGAAGTAGAGATGTTGTGTTCTTCGAAGACCAAACTCTTGGAGATATGAAGAACGACGAGAATACAAAATCAGATGTCAATACTAAAATTGACTTAGTTCCGGATGCACCATTTCCAGTTGAGTATGAGGATCATGGCGAGGCTCCCGACCATGAAGAAACAGTTGGCGTTGAAGGAAATCATATTGAAGAACCCCATTTGAGAAGATCCATTAGAGATCGCCGACCTTCGACTAGATACCCAACAAATGAGTATGTGTTACTAACTGACGGGGGAGAACCTGAATGTTTTGAAGAAGCTGTGTTGCACATTCAAAAGAAGGAGTGGTGGAAAGCCATGCAAGAAGAGATGAAGTCATTGCATGAGAACCACGCATACGATTTGGTAGAGTTACCAAAAGGGAAGAAAGCACTCAACAATAAATGGGTGTTTAAGCTGAAGACTGAAGAAGGAAATCCACAACCAAGATACAAGGCGCGGCTGGTTGTCAAAGGATTTGGTCAGAGAAAAGGTATTGATTTTGAAGAAATATTTTCACCTGTAGTAAAAATGTCATCTATTCGTGTTGTTCTTGGAATAGCTGCCAGCTTGAATTTGGAATATGAACAACTTGATGTGAAAACTGCTTTTCTCCATGGTGATTTGGAAGAAGAAATTTACATGAAGCAGCCTGAAGGGTTTGAGGATAAAGATAAAGAGCATTTGGTGTGCAAACTAAAGAGGAGTTTGTACGGTCTCAAACAAGCCCCACGACAGTGGTACAAAAGGTTCGATTCCTTCATGGTGGAACACGGGTATAATAAGACTTCATCTGACCATTGTGTTTTCATTAAGATATTTTCTGAAAATAATTTTATCATCCTTATGCTCTACGTGGATGATATGTTGATTGTTGGTCGTGATATTGGAAAGATAGAGAAGTTGAAGATGGAGCTCAGCAAATCTTTCGCAATGAAGAATTTGGGTCCCGCAAAGCAAATTCTTGGGATAAAAATCACTCGAGATAGGGTGAACAACAAATTATGGTTGTCCCAGGAAAAATATATTGAGAAGGTTTTAGAAAGATTCAGCATGAGTAAAGCGAAACCTGTTACTTCTCCACTTGCAGGGCATTTTAAACTTTCTTCCAAGCAATCACCTACAAAAGAAAGTGAGATGGAAGAAATGAATAAAATACCTTACTCTTCAGCTGTTGGCAGTTTGATGTATGCCATGGTCTGGACAAGACCTGATATTGCTCATGCCGTCGGAGTAGTCAGCCGATTTTTATCTAATCCTGGAAAAGAGCATTGGGAAGCTGTAAAATGGATATTCAGGTATCTTCGAGGAACATCTCAATTATGTTTATGTTTTGGAAATGGTAAACCTATTCTTGAAGGCTACACGGATTCAGATATGGCTGGTGATGTTGATAGTAGGAAATCTATTTCGGGATATTTGATGACGTTTTCAGGGGGAGCAATTTCGTGGCAATCAAGATTACAAAAATGCGTTGCATTATCCACTACCGAGGCTGAATATATTGCCATTACTGAAGCTAGTAAAGAACTTTTATGGTTAAAGAAGTTTATTATAGAGTTGGGCCTCAATCAAGAAAAGTATACTCTCCACTGCGATAGTCAAAGCGCCATTCATCTTAGTAAAAATCCAAGTTTGCATTCGAGATCGAAACATATTGATGTTCGATACCATTGGATTCGTGAAACCTTAGAGTCAAAGCAGCTGAGTATTGAGAAGATTCATACTGATGACAATGGATCAGATATGATGACAAAGTCACTGCCGAAACAAAAGCTTGATGTGTGCATAGAGGTTGCCGGACTGGTAACACTCTCCTCCTGAGCAGGCGGGGGAGATTTGTAGGGCCTGCTCATCACTTCTCTCTCACATTTAATATTGTGGGCCCTACCTTTTGGTTTCTTACAAGAAACAACTAAGCATTAAATGAAGGGTAACTTACAAGCAACCTCCTTTCATTTAATGCAAGTGGGTTTCTTGCAAGCAACCACTAGCTTCATTTGGAAGCTAAAGTGGCTTCCTTTGTAAGCCTTGTGTTGCTATAAATAGGACCATTAGTTGGTCTTGGATAGTATCACTTGAATCACTTGAAGCACTTGAAAGAAACATTCTAGAGTGCAATATTGTGTGTGACACAATTTAGAGAGAAACATTTTGAGTGAGAGAGAAATACGGGTAGTGTTTAGGAGAATTTGTTTGAGTAATCTGTGAGATTACTATTCTCTTTGGGTATAATATTTGGGGTGAGAAAAGTGAGTGTATAACTCTTGAGTGTATGGAGTGAGACTCCAATCCTTGTAATATTTTTGAGTTATAGTGATTCTTATTTTTCTCCCGTGGACGTAGGCAAATTAGCCGAACCACGTTAAATTCTTTTTCTCTTGTTTGTTCTTATTTCCGCATTCGTGGGATTATTTTTCCCAACAACTGGTATCAGAGCCAACTTTCAGTTCCATATCCTTCTTCTTCGTACAAAAATGGAGGAACGTACGAATATTAGTGGCAATTCCATGATCATACTCACGGAAACAAATTATTCCATTTGGAAAACCATGATGGAAGATTTGTTGTACTGTAAAGACTTGTTTGATCCTATTGAATTAAAAGGAGTCAAACAAGGTGCAACAAGTGAAGCAGATTGGAAGAAACTCAACCGTAAAGCTGTTAGTGTGATTCGACAGTGGGTTGAAACAAGGGCGATTCGCGACACCGCAAAAGAAACTGATGCTTTCAAATTATGGAATCATTTAGAAGAAATGTATGAGCCCAAAAATGCTCAAAATAAAGCTTTCATCATAAGGAGACTTGTGAACCTGAAACTTTATGATGGGCAAAGTGTATCTGACCACTTGGCGAAATTTGACGAGATTCTCGACAATTTGACGAACATGGAGCTGGCCCTAGCTGAAGAAATTCAAGCGTTGATTTTGTTAAGTTCTTTGCCGGATAGCTGGGAAACACTTGTGGTAGCTCTTAGCAATTCAGCACCACAAGGAAAGGTGACGTTAAGCATGGTAAAGGAAAGTATCAACAGAGAAGGCAAAAGAAGAGCGGAGCAAAGCTCTTTCAGCCACCCTCAAGGACAAGCACTAGTCACGGAGAGAGGAAGAACTAGAAACAAACATTTCTCCAGAGACAGGAGAAACAACAGCAAGTTCAGAGGCAGATCAAAGTCAAGAGGCGACTTCACTTGCAACTACTGTCATAAACCTGGACATTTCAAAAAGGATTGTTGGAAGCTGAGAGAAAAGGAGGCTAAGGAAAATAATGAAGACAATAGAGGAAATGCAGCTGTCATATCCAACGATGGTGAGACATACCTAATTTTTTACGATGGACGTGTCAACCTCGCATGCCAAGACACATGGATGATTGATTCTGGAGCATCATTCCATGTAACAGCCGATAGAAGTCTTTTGACCACTTACACAAGTGGTGAGTTCGGTTTTGTCAAGATGGGAAATGAGGCAAGATGTGAAATTGTTGGTCGAGGCGATGCAACACTGGAAACTAGCAGCGGTTGCAAGCTGTTATTAAAAGATGTTCGACATGTTCCAGACATCCGTATCAATTTGATCTCTACTGGTCAACTTGACGATATGGGATACGAAAACACATTTGGCAATGGAGTTTGGAAGCTTAAGAAAGGAAATCTGGTCGTGGCCAGAGGTAAGAAGATTGATCGTTTGTATTATATGCAAACAAAACAATCAAGTGGAGTAGAAGCGAATGCGATCAAGTATGAAGAATCGGCAAATTTATGGCACGCCAGACTTGGTCATATGAGTGAGAAGGGACTTAAAATTCTCACGAAAGAAAATCTTCTACCGAATCTTCCAAATATTCCTTTAAAGCAATGCACTCATTTTTTGGCAGGAAAACAACACAGAGTCGCATTTCGAGCAGGACGACCACATCGAAAGAGTAATATTCTTGATCTAATACATACAGATGTATGTTCTATGGGTGACAGAAGTATCGGCGGATCATTATACTTTGTCACATTCATTGACGATCATTCCAGAAAGGTGTGGGCTTATCCTTTGAAGACCAAAGATCAAGTGTTAGAAGTATTCAAGAAGTTTCATGCCAACGTTGAAAGGCAAACTGGAAAACTTTTGAAATGTATCCGCTCCGACAATGGTGGTGAATACATTGGACCATTTGAAGAATATTGCAGAGTTCATGGTATCAGGCTTGAGAGATCGGTGCCCAAGACCTCTCAACATAATGGTGTTGCAGAAAGAATGAATAGAACTATTTGTAACAAGATCGTGTGCATGCTCTCCCATTCAAGATTGTCAAAGTCCTTTTGGGGTGAAGCATTGATGACGGCGGTAGATCTTGTCAACTTATCCCCTTCAGTTCCTTTAGATGGTGCAATTCCCGAAAGAATATGGACCGGGAAAAATATAAGTTACAAACACTTGAAGGTGTTTGGTTGTAAGGCGTTCGTACATGTCCCTCGAGATGAAAGATCCAAGCTGGATGAGAAAACCAAAGAATGCATATTTCTTGGTTACGGACATGATGAGTTTGGTTATAGACTTTGGAATCCAAGAAGTAGAAAAGTCGTTCGAAGTAGAGATGTTGTGTTCTTCGAAGACCAAACTCTTGGAGATATGAAGAACGACGAGAATACAAAATCAGATGTCAATACTAAAATTGACTTAGTTCCGGATGCACCATTTCCAGTTGAGTATGAGGATCATGGCGAGGCTCCCGACCATGAAGAAACAGTTGGCGTTGAAGGAAATCATATTGAAGAACCCCATTTGAGAAGATCCATTAGAGATCGCCGACCTTCGACTAGATACCCAACAAATGAGTATGTGTTACTAACTGACGGGGGAGAACCTGAATGTTTTGAAGAAGCTGTGTTGCACATTCAAAAGAAGGAGTGGTGGAAAGCCATGCAAGAAGAGATGAAGTCATTGCATGAGAACCACGCATACGATTTGGTAGAGTTACCAAAAGGGAAGAAAGCACTCAACAATAAATGGGTGTTTAAGCTGAAGACTGAAGAAGGAAATCCACAACCAAGATACAAGGCGCGGCTGGTTGTCAAAGGATTTGGTCAGAGAAAAGGTATTGATTTTGAAGAAATATTTTCACCTGTAGTAAAAATGTCATCTATTCGTGTTGTTCTTGGAATAGCTGCCAGCTTGAATTTGGAAGTTGAACAACTTGATGTGAAAACTGCTTTTCTCCATGGTGATTTGGAAGAAGAAATTTACATGAAGCAGCCTGAAGGGTTTGAGGATAAAGATAAAGAGCATTTGGTGTGCAAACTAAAGAAGAGTTTGTACGGTCTCAAACAAGCCCCACGACAGTGGTACAAAAGGTTCGATTCCTTCATGGTGGAACACGGGTATAATAAGACTTCATCTGACCATTGTGTTTTCATTAAGATATTTTCTGAAAATAATTTTATCATCCTTATGCTCTACGTGGATGATATGTTGATTGTTGGTCGTGATATTGGAAAGATAGAGAAGTTGAAGATGGAGCTCAGCAAATCTTTCGCAATGAAGAATTTGGGTCCCGCAAAGCAAATTCTTGGGATAAAAATCACTCGAGATAGGGTGAACAACAAATTATGGTTGTCCCAGGAAAAATATATTGAGAAGGTTTTAGAAAGATTCAGCATGAGTAAAGCGAAACCTGTTACTTCTCCACTTGCAGGGCATTTTAAACTTTCTTCCAAGCAATCACCTACAAAAGAAAGTGAGATGGAAGAAATGAATAAAATACCTTACTCTTCAGCTGTTGGCAGTTTGATGTATGCCATGGTCTGTACAAGACCTGATATTGCTCATGCCGTCGGAGTAGTCAGCCGATTTTTATCTAATCCTGGAAAAGAGCATTGGGAAGCTGTAAAATGGATATTCAGGTATCTTCGAGGAACATCTCAATTATGTTTATGTTTTGGAAATGGTAAACCTATTCTTGAAGGCTACACGGATTCAGATATGGCTGGTGATGTTGATAGTAGGAAATCTATTTCGGGATATTTGATGACGTTTTCAGGGGGAGCAATTTCGTGGCAATCAAGATTACAAAAATGCGTTGCATTATCCACTACCGAGGCTGAATATATTGCCATTACTGAAGCTAGTAAAGAACTTTTATGGTTAAAGAAGTTTATTATAGAGTTGGGCCTCAATCAAGAAAAGTATACTCTCCACTGCGATAGTCAAAGCGCCATTCATCTTAGTAAAAATCCAAGTTTGCATTCGAGATCGAAACATATTGATGTTCGATACCATTGGATTCGTGAAACCTTAGAGTCAAAGCAGCTGAGTATTGAGAAGATTCATACTGATGACAATGGATCAGATATGATGACAAAGTCACTGCCGAAACAAAAGCTTGATGTGTGCATAGAGGTTGCCGGACTGGTAACACTCTCCTCCTGAGCAGGCGGGGGAGATTTGTAGGGCCTGCTCATCACTTCTCTCTCACATTTAATATTGTGGGCCCTACCTTTTGGTTTCTTACAAGAAACAACTAAGCATTAAATGAAGGGTAACTTACAAGCAACCTCCTTTCATTTAATGCAAGTGGGTTTCTTGCAAGCAACCACTAGCTTCATTTGGAAGCTAAAGTGGCTTCCTTTGTAAGCCTTGTGTTGCTATAAATAGGACCATTAGTTGGTCTTGGATAGTATCACTTGAATCACTTGAAGCACTTGAAAGAAACATTCTAGAGTGCAATATTGTGTGTGACACAATTTAGAGAGAAACATTTTGAGTGAGAGAGAAATACGGGTAGTGTTTAGGAGAATTTGTTTGAGTAATCTGTGAGATTACTATTCTCTTTGGGTATAATATTTGGGGTGAGAAAAGTGAGTGTATAACTCTTGAGTGTATGGAGTGAGACTCCAATCCTTGTAATATTTTTGAGTTATAGTGATTCTTATTTTTCTCCCGTGGACGTAGGCAAATTAGCCGAACCACGTTAAATTCTTTTTCTCTTGTTTGTTCTTATTTCCGCATTCGTGGGATTATTTTTCCCAACAATACCTTTTCATTATATTTTTTATGTTGTCTTTGTTTGAAATTGTTTATTCTTTTAACACCGAATGACCTTTGGATTTTTTAAAAAAATAAAAAATTGGAATACAAAGTAAGTGTATCTCCAAAATGCTTCCATCCATGGAGCTCCACAATATTATTGAATATATCCGTAAATCTCTTATCGGCCCACCGGTCTTCACGATATTATACTCCTTCCTAACCAATAAGCCACAGCAAAAATGTCAGTGCAGAAATTACGAATGAACCAAAAGTTTTCAAATGAAGCAAAAAAAATTAAAAGATGATATTATTATAATAAAAATAAACAAAAAGAGACATTGCATGTTAATGCTAGAATTCGAACGTGCCACCAAGATCTTTGTCAATCAGTTTTAAAATCAACTGCAACGGGAGATTGATTACTAACATACAAATGCCACTTCTTTTTTTTATTACCGGAAAGTTTACCTGATTCAAGGAATGCGGTGATGATGGTGGCGAGGAGAGGCGGGTTAAGAAAATGATGGTTACCCTCCAACATGATTAGGGTTCACGAATATATTTTAAGATTTTGTTTGAAAAGGTGAAAAAATGAAATATAGGCTATATATATATATATATATGATAGGTCGTATATTGGGTCGGCTGGTGTGAAAGTCGGATCTCAACCCATGCTCTCTTATAAGTTCTATATGTGGTGGATCGGCTTATATAAGTCCCAAGTCACACAATATTAAAGTATTTCTAAATAAGTTCAAATGTAACAATATATATAACAAATTATTGTTACATAACCAATTATACAACTATGTATAAATAAGTGTAGGCGTGATTTAACAAATTAATGGAATAAGAATTCTAGAATTTCTTGAGTCTCTCTCTTGCTTTCACTTGCTATTAGAGTATTACCTCTTCAATTGTTGAAACTCATTCTCCTTCGTACAACTCCAGATCTGCTGACCAAACCTCTTCACCAATAGATAACCTGCTAAACAACAAAAACACACAATTGAACCAGATAAGTACATTCAATAGCTTGAGACTAGACAGAAGTAACTTCCTATTATGGAAAACAATGGTCTTACCCATCATTAGGGGTACCAAGCTGGGAGGGTTCATCAATGATGATAAACCATGTCCTCCCAAGCTTTTGAATAGTCCTGATGGACTAATGACTGAAAACACTGAGTATGATAACTGGATTGCAAAGGACCAGTTATTGTTCGGGTGACTTTATAGCACAATGAGTCGAGAGATAGCATCTTTAGTAATTAAGGAAGAAGCCTCCAAAGGCCTTTGGGATACCATAGTTCGTTTATCTGGCTCCCAAACTAAGTCTACAATGACTTTTTTCAAGGAAAAAATTCAAAGAATGACGAAAAGAAACCTATCAATGGAAGACTATCTAGCTAGAATGAAGAACATTTCTAATATTCTAGCTCTAACAGGCTCTCTTGTGTCTTTGGATGATTTGGTGTCTCAGGTGTTAGCTGGTCTAGACACTGAGTATAAACCAATTGTAATTCACCTAGCATATTAAGAAGTGAAAAAATGGGTTGATCTTGATGCTACTCTATTGGCCTATGAAAATAGACTGGATGAATTAGGTAAATTACAATTGTTTATGGTTAATGTCAATTTGACTTCTGCAAACAAAACAGATCATAGGTCTTTCAACAACAACTATAGTTCTGGTTCTGGAAACATAAGCAGAGGACAGGGAAGGTACTTACAGAACTATTACAATAACTACAGAGGAAGAGGACCTTATAAAGGAAGAGGAGGAGGCAAATTCAACTCTAACAATAAAGTTATTTTCAAATTTGTGGGAAGTATGGCCATGGAGGTGCCTATTACTATTTCAGGGATTATTTTAGTGTGATGGGCCATCTTCCATCTGATCAGAACAAGAATATTCAAGACCATAATGTTTTGACTATTTCTCAAGAGGTTGGAGGTGAAGATGAGGGATAGTATTTAGAGAGTGGTGCTAGTCATCATATCACCAATTATGCTAAGATGATATCTCAAAAGGCAGAGTATTCAAGTACTAAATCTGTGACATCCTCTGTACACCATGAAAATAAATGCAACTTTGTTAATAATAACTTGACTAAACTTTCTTTTACCTCCGAAGAAAGATTGGTACTGATTTTGAGACTTTTCCCAAGTGAAAAAACATGGTCATCAAAATCTTCGTCTGGGACCATAAAACCAGGGGCTTCCCTCGAGTCATCCACGAGATCGGATCCCGAGGGAAACCCCACTGATTGGTATTCTTGCCTTGACTCGAGCCCTTTGATTTACTTAGGGATCAAAACTGTTCGGTAACATTTTCTCGCCATCTTTTGACTTCTTCATTCCATTCCCACATTATTCCCCACAACATACTTCAAATATTGATGAACGGTTGAATGCACAACGTGCATTTTGGACAAGCAAAACCTTCTGAAGATTGTATTGTACGATGTTAGGGCATTCACCCCAATGAATAATACTGTTACCACCTTCTTGAATGGTCCCCGGCCCAGCTCAATTCTTCCATCAAATTATCCTACCACCTTAGTAGTTGCCCCAGCAAACCCTACTATTGTCTAATCTAATCGTAGAATCGTTGGTGGATTTGCTATCTGGCTATAAATGGTCATGAATATGATGTTAACTCAGTTCCAAATATCTATCAGAATGTTTCGTACCTTATTTCCAGCTATTTCCGCCATGATAAGTACCGCATTCCCGTGGGGACCAGCTATATCTCACATATAATCATCCTCAAAGCATAGTATCAGAAGCGGACTTCTACACAAATATGGCGAAACACATGCTTCTTGTTGGGTTGCTAGAATAACGACATGCCTCTTCCGAGAATAGTTTGATGTCCTTCCAACCATATCTCTTCCAAAAAAATTTAGTGTCTCAAAGAAAGCACATAAACTAATAACCTTTCCTCTCACGATTTATTCTTCTACGCTTTTGGATCTAAGTACTCAGAAGAGACGTCGAATGCATCAACGGACTCTTCATCAACTATTTCTGATATCATTAAAACATCTTATTGCTTTTGGGCAGTTTCTTGTTTAGGAGCGATGGTAGAGTTCTTCTTCACAAATGCAGCTAACTTCCCATTTCCAATCAAGTATTGTATCTCTTTCTTCAACGACACACAATCTATCGTATCATGACCAATATCTTCATCGAACTGGCAATATTTATTCTTTTTGTTCTCCCATAAAGTTTGCATTGGAAAAGGTTTACGAAAATGCACATGCGGATGTGATTTCTCATAGATAGATGCCACACACTCAGTCATCTCAACATAATGGTCAGACCCATTTATTCGAAATGGGTCGGATATACTGATGTGGGTTGACCAATGGTGTGTACTTTTTTTGTTTTAGAGGCGCTTGACACACAGTATGAACCGGTGCTCGAGGCAGACACTATTCAAAGGTTTTGACACTTGTTGTCGGACATTTGCTGGTGGCACTGGATTCCGCATCACTGTCGGTTCGTGATAGAATTGTTTAGGATTAAACTGCAACATGGACTCTAACTCTGATGCTCGCGTTTCTTCAACCATAATTATTTTCTCTACCTAATCCAATAATTCCCCAAATTTCATAGCATGTGTTTCTGATGCATTGTCCCTCACCTCCCTCGGAAAGCAAACCCATCGTAAATCAACCAGAGCCACTTTGTGTTCGCAGAATTCCATTTCAATCTTTACTTGGATAAAACACTTTGTAAATTTTTCCAGCAATATATGATCATATCCCCATTAGCACAAAACTTCTTGCTTCACACGAAATGTTTACGAAACATGCTCCTAAACATATCAAAGTATTTTATACAACCTTGGGGCAAGAAATTGTACAATTTCAACGCAACATTCTTGAAAGTTTGAGATAAAGTCATGCACAACAATTTATCATCATCATCATAGTTGATCATGAAAATTTTGAATTGTTTGATGTGGCTATCCGGATCTTGCATTCCATCAAAAGTTTCCAGCTTAGAAGTATCAAACCACTTTGGAAGATGACCATAGAGAATTTCTGGGGAGAGTGGAGATGACCTCTAATTGTGACCCATTTTATAAGAACTCCCCCTGGACCTTCATTTACGGTTGCATAACACCTTCCTCCAACCGAAAGGTAAACTGATTACTCAAACAATACTCTTGACTGTGGTTTCCAGATTGAATTTGCATGCACAAAGTTAAATGCATAAATTTATCGAGATCTTCAGGGTAAAGTTTCCTCTCTACATGATCATACTTTCCTTTCCTCAACCCTTTGGCATCCCGATGTGGATCTTGGTCCCTCCTTGACTATTTGTGTCTCTGATTTCTTTGACATCGAACATCTCTTTCCGAGGAAAAAGATTCATTTGAAGCATAAAATGAATATTCACTGGATTTTGTTAACTCATCACGATGCTTGGACCATGTTCTTCTTTTAAAGGAGCTATGACTTTTTCTCTAACGTTTTTCCTCGGACTGAGAAACGTTTTGGACTTGACTAATTCTCATAGCTCATTCTCGTCGGACCTCAGACTTAATCATTCGAGTATTAATCATCGCCTATTTCTTCTTGTTCAACTTCTCAATATCTTCCAGCAATTCTTTCTATTGTGCAATTAAAACAGATTATTCGAGCAACTATTCAACATATTGATCATTATGATTTCCTTCATTAGTTACTTGCTCCTCGATCATAAGATCTTCGGGTGAGTCTCCGGTCACAAGGTTCTTCCAAGAAGCATCTCGTTTTTCACGGACTTCTGTCTCCATTACTCTTACAATGTTTTCATATTAATTTTATTATTTTGGAACAACGATTCTGGGTACCAATCGTGTTCCTACGGACGGTGCAACTGATGAGCTCAGGTATTTCTTAGTAATTAATCATGCTATGACTATGTTCGTATGTGAGTTTCAGGTATAAAGATGTTTGTATGAAAGTATTTTTAGGGAGAGAAAGAGACAAATGGAATGAATGTAGAAATCATTGATTAATCATTGGACCTTTTCCCAAAAAGGAATCTCCTTTATATAGTACAGGAGGTAAGTTATTAAATTACACATTTACCACTCTGGAGTGGATATTTCACCCCAGTTCTACGTTATTGATAAAAAAAATTACTAGTTATTACATTAGACCCCTTCAATCCTTATGTTTTTGCTTTAATTAAGTTATTGGTAAATTATTACATTAACTTACCCTTGTATTTATTACTTTAAAGCCTATTTATCACCATATTTTCCTTTTCTTATCACAACTAACATTTATTCATTTAGGCTTGATAGGTTCAAATATTTTTGGACAAGCACTTTTGCCTAAACCGAAGGGGTAGTTCAGACATATTTTGCATTCAACGTATGATGAACGGTACGACTAAGTCAATCATGAATCAGTTGTGTGCTAACTTATACTAGGCCATTTAGGTTTTGGCCTTTATAGGTTGACCATAATCAAGAGTCCGACCCGAAGAGCCCATGGGTCATAAAACAAGTATAAACTTCCCAACCACCCTCATTAAAAATGGTAAGAAAAACTAAAACTTAATTGTTAGAAGAAACCTCTTTTATCTCTCTACTCTTCACTCAAACATTAAATACCTGTAAAAGATAAAATTCTTTCCAAATATTCCTTTTGATCAGAACCAATCCACACCAAATTAGTTACTACAGTGGGAGACAACTGTGCCTGAATTTTATGTTCAAAACCAGTGAACAAAGTAGTCCGGATGGATATAAAAGACGTTTTACCTCCAGAAGTTGAAGGGGTGAGATAAAATAATGAGCACACTAACGTGTCTCATGTTAATCACAATAGTGATAAAAACAAGCCCTGCAAGAAGAACTTGATCAGCTAACGGCTGAGATTGAGGCTTTAAGGGCTCATAAAGAAGCAGAAAAAGGAATAAAAGAAAAGTCTGGTGAATTAGCACTCCACCCTACTAATAATTTTGGTGAGAAAGAGCAGTCCATCAAGACTCATCTCAGTATTAAGAAAAAACATCGGTCCAAACGAGTTGTGAGCTCTACATCGTAGTCTTCTAATAGTTCATCCAATGATTCAAAAATTAAAGAATCATTCTCATCCAGCAGTGATGAAGGCCTTCTTACAAACCTTTAAAGGAACTTCCCTCAAATGGTACAATAGTCTCCCTTAGGGATCTACAAATAATTTGACATATTCTAGATTGCATTCCGGAGGTAATTTGTTGGAAGCAATGAGCTTAAGGGGAATGATGATACGATTATTCATTGTTCTCAAAAGCTAAATAAATTTTTAAAAAATATATTAGTAGGTTTGCGAACATGAAGAATGGGCTAGTTGATTGTTTTGAACGAGTAGTAATCTCCTCTTTAAGACAAGGCTTAAGTCTAGGTAATTTTGCTGACTCAGTAACCCAGAAAAAAGAAATGAATTTTGCGGGGTTGTAAACCAAGTGGGGAAGCAAATTATCGTTGAAGAAACTAAGAAATCTAGAGTGCCTCATCATAACAGATCCACCATCACAATGTCAACTCCACAAACAACAATTCAGTCCAACTACAGATCAAAG
This sequence comes from Limnanthes douglasii subsp. nivea, assembly GCA_036936605.1. Classification (NCBI taxonomy): domain Eukaryota; kingdom Viridiplantae; phylum Streptophyta; class Magnoliopsida; order Brassicales; family Limnanthaceae; genus Limnanthes; species Limnanthes douglasii. Next base: position 313,533,959 of record JAUPFV010000002.1, read on the forward strand.
GAAACCGAACAAGGATCGTTTTGGCCCAAGCAGAGTGAATCCAATAAAAACCAGCAAGTTACAAGTAAAAAATGTCCATGATTTCAGCCTGAATGGTTTGCTGAGTTTGGAGAAAGTGTAGAAACAATTTATGACAAGACTAAAAATGATGTACCCTTTATAAGGCCAGCCCCACTATAATTTCCTCGAGAAACCCGAAGTACCCTTTTTTGTAAATATCCTAACCATGCGAGACATGATACACATGATTGTATAGAGTTAAAACAAGAAGTGAAAAATCTCATTAGGAGAGGGAAATTATGCGCTTTTGTTAAAAAATAAGGGGGCAGCAGACCATATAATACAACATCCAATACCAATGCTCCCTGAACGACTTCTTCGGTAGCCTTAGGAACATCCAGATAGGAGAATACCAAGATAATTGTTGAAATATTTGATGTGGGCTCTGAATACCTTGATCCATACCCATATCAGAATCAGGTAGGGGTTGATGAGTTCGAATATTTGAGTCACTGTACGTTGAATAAATCCGAAGGGCAATTCAGATCAAACCACCACAATGCAATTCCGAACATGACAAATGTGTTAAGTGTTGACTAAGCTAGTTGCTAATCACTTCAAACCATATTACTAATGAGTCTTTAAACTCGACCCGACTTCACAACCCGACCCAATAAGCCTATAGGTTAGTAATTAAGTATAAATTCCCCAAGCACTTTCATTAATGAGGATAATTAGAATTTATGGCTAGTAGAAAACTTAATTATATCTCTACTCACCACACTAAACATTAAGCACCACAAAATACCCAAACCTTCTTTTAACACACTTGACAATATTACCCTTAGGTAGAAATAAACCACACCAAATTGACGACCACGGTGGGAGGGCGACAGTGCCTGAATTTTACATTCAAAACCAGTAATTAAAGTAGTTCGGATGGATCCAAATGAGCAGAATGTTCCACCCCTAGAGGTGGAAAGTGCAAGGGAAAACAAGGAATATAACATTAAGGAGCGAGATCATGTGAGGACCGAGATAGAGGCGTTAAGAGCAATAAAAGAAGCAGAAAAAGGAATTAGGGAGAAATATGGAGCGTTGATACTTCACCACACTGAAAATCCTGGAGACAATGCGAAATCTTTGAAGACTCATCTCAGGTAAAAACAGACACACCGATCCAAGCCAGTTGAGAGTTATGCATCTGAGTCCTCCACCAACTCATCAAATGAGGAAAAACTTGAAGACTTGCTATCTTCAAGTAGTGGTGAAGGGGGATCTAAAAAGAAGATGAGGTTAACTAAAAAGTATTCAAGGAAGAGAGACAGACATGGCAGGCTCAAGAAGTACCAGTTTAAGGGGTCAGCTCACAAGCATGTTGATCAGTTGCTGATTGATCCCTGTTTGCTTTTCAGTCCAAATCGGGTATTTTTGCAACCCCTAATGAAGATACCATTTTCAATCGTAGTAAGAATTGGAAGCAATCACATTTTTCCGCAAATATACTCTCTAGACATCTTCCTAAAATATTTGATAGCTCTAAGATGGAGAAATACGATGGGATCCAAGATCCGGACAACCATCTCGAACAGTTCACGAACTTCATGATGAACTTTGACGACGATGACAAGATTTTGTGTAGGGATTTCTCCTAAAATTTCACAGTGAGTGCCCTTAAATGGTATAATAGTCTCCCTCGGGGGTGTATAAGAAATTGTGATACATTATGGGTTCCCTTCCGGAGGTAATTTGTTGGAAGTAAAGAACTACATGGTAATGAGGACACCATTATCCATTGTGCTCAAGAACCAAACGAGTCCCTGAAGGAGAACATAAGTCAATTTTTGAATATGAAGAATGGGCTGGCAGATTGCTTTGAACAAGTTGCAATTGCTTCTCTTAGACAAGATTTAAATCCTAGGAATTCAGCCAATTCTGTGACTCAGAAGAAGGCTATGACCTTGGGTGGTTTATTGAACCAAGTGGGAAAACAGATCAATGTAGAAGAAACAAAGAAACCAAGGATACACCGTCAAGTGAGGTCTACCACTACAACAACTCCTCCAACCACTAACCCATCCAGTTATAGGGAAAAAGAGACTGGACAAGGGTCCAACCGGTCAAGACAAAATCTGTCCAACCAAACCTAGAGCCAACAAAACAGAAGTAAGAGGGGCTCTGGGTCCAGACTGAGTGGTTTGTTGAGTTAGGGGTGAATATTGCTACAATCTATGATAAGACCAAGAATGAAGTCACTTAAAAAACCGACCGTATTGCAGTTCTCCAGGGAGAACCAGAACACTCGTTTTTGTCAATATCACAATGATATATACCATGATACTTAGGATTGCATAGCATTGAAAGAGGAGGTCAAAAACCTTATTGAGAGGGGAAATTTGGGGGCTTACGTAAAAAAAATAGAAACAGACCGTATAATGCGCAAAATAATACTCCCCGGACGGGCCCTTCGAACAATCCTGGGACATCTGCACAAGAGGGTGCAATGGTGATTCTTGATAGATTTGATGTAGACACTGAATGCTATGCAACCAAAACAGCTCTTGCCCCTTCAAATATGATGTTCAAGGACAAGTAGGTATTGTCCGGAGCAACCAAAACATAGTCAGGGAATGCTATGCAACAGCTCTTGCCCCTAAAACTCTAGAGGCAGTCAAAATTAACAATGATCCCAGGGAGGCTCCCAGTATTATAATACCTATTGAAGAGGTTGAAACTCATTCCCTCACGGAGTGCAAGAAGGTTAAGATTGGTTCTAAGCTGGCACCAGAGTTGAAACACCGGTTGTTGTCATTTTTAATGAATAATCAACATGTATTTTCATGGTGCAACAATGATTTTACCGGAGTACTAGTAGATGTTATTTCACACAAGTTTTCGAAGACCTTTGGGATACCACAGTCGGTTTATCTGGCTCCCAAACTAAGTCTACAGTGACTTTTTCGAAGGCAAAATTTCAAACAATGAGGAAAGAAAACCTATCAATGGAAGACTATCTAGCTAGAATGAAGAGCATTTCTAATATTCTAGCTCTAACAGGCTCTCTTGTGTCTTTGGATGATTTGGTGTCTCAGGTTTTAGCTGGTCTAGACACTGAGTAAACACCAATTTTAGTTCACCTAACACATAAGGAAGTGAAAAACTAGGTTTATCTTTAGGCTACTCTACTGACCTATGAAAGTAGACTGGATGAATTTAGTAAATTGTAATTGTCTATGGTTAATGCCAATTTTGACTTCTGCAAATAAAATAGAGCCTAGGTCTTTCAACAACAACTATAGTTCTGGTTCCATAAACACAAGCAGAGGACATGTAAGGTACTCACAGAACTATTACAATAACTAAAGAGGCATTGGTCCTTATAAAGGAAGAGGAGGAGGTGGATTTAACTCTAACAAAAAAGTTATTTTCAAATTTGTAGGACGTATGGCTATGGAGGTGCCTATTGCTATTTCAGGGATGCTTTTAGTGTGATGGGCCAACTTCCATCTTATCAGAACAAGAATGTTCAAGACCATAATGTTTTAACTATTTCTCAAGAGGCTGGAGGTGAAGATGAATGATAGTATTTGGAGAGTGGTGCTAGTCACCATATCACCAATTATGCTAAGATGATATCTCAAAAGGCAGAGTATTCAGGTACTAAATCTGTGGCAGTAGGTAATGGAACCAAACTCAGTATTAAACATCTTGGGAAAACTTGTCTACCTACTAAAACTAACCAAACTATTCGCTTAAACAACATTTTACATTTACTTCAAATTAGCAAAAACTTGTTATCTGTATTTCAACTCACCTCACATAACAACATATTCATTGAATTTCATAACGCTAAATGCTTTGTGAAGGATAAGACAACATGGAGGATTATTTTTACAGGGAAGGTTAAAAGTGGCTTATATAGGTTGAAGGTCCCACCTGGTCCTATTCATTCTAAATCAGAAGTCCTAAAGTGTTTTCATAGAATCTCTAATGTTTATGTTTTGTCTAGTTCTCTAATTTCCTTAAAGAATGACTGGCATATGAGGTTAGGTCACCCTTCTATAAGAATAATGTCTGCTGTTCTGAAAAATGTAATCAACCTATTGGTTTTGATAATGAGAAGTTCTTCTGTGATGATTGCCAGTTAGGGAAGTCACACTCTCTTCCCTACTCTAGGTTTGCTTCTCATTATACTAATGTCCTTGATCTCATACATTCTGGCCTATGGGGCGTTCTCCTGTGGTTTCTAAGGCTGGATATAGATTTTATATCCTGTTTTTTTATGATTTTTCTAGGTTCACCTGGTTGTATCCACTAAAACTCAAAAGTGATGTTATACAAGTTTTTAAAGTATTCAAAAATCTAGTGGAAAATCAATTTGACAGGAAAGTCAAACAGTTTGAGTCTGACTTGAGAGTGAGTTTAGGTCTTTTATTTCTCTAGCAAAGGATTTAGGAGTTCGACTCAGCACATCTTGTCCTAACTCTTCTGCTCCAAATGAAAGAGAAGAGAGAAAACACCAACATGTCACTAAGACTGGCCTGACTTTGGTATCTCAATCTATTCTTCCTTTCAACTACTTGCCAGAGTCTTTTCACATTGTTGTATATCTAATTGAATGGATTCCTACTCTTGTTCTACAAGGCAAGTCTCCTTTTGAAAAATTGTTTGGTGTTCAACCAGATTATAGGTTCCTAAGTTTTTGGGTGTTCTTGCTTTCCTTGTCTTAGGCCCTATCAGTCTAATAAGTTTCAGTATCATTCTACTTAGTGTGTGTTTCTAGGGTACAGTGTTGTTCACAAGGGGTATATATGTTTAAGTTTAACTGAGAGAATCTATATATCTAGAAATGTCATCTTCAATGAAGATAAATTTCCATGTTCTTATGGTTTTCTAAGTTCACAGTCTAGGTTACTTTGTTTACCTCAGTTTCCTAATGTTAGGATATCTGGTGAGACTTCTAATCTATCAAAGACCTCCTCTGTTTCTTTATCTAACCACTTAACTGACCATAGCAACAACAATATTTCACCCAAAATTCCTCAATCCACACACACAACAAACTTACCTCACCAATACTTACCTATAAGCCAAAGCTCTCCCCAGCCTAATGTGCTTCCTTCTTCACTTTTTCCTGAAAACCTTGACTTGCCAAATCCAAAACCTGTCATAAAACAATTACATGAACCTCAATTAGTAATTGAACTACCTATTGCTACCAATAAACCCAGCCTCCAAACCCAAAATACTCACTCCATGATTATTAAAGCCAAAGCTGGCATTTATAAGCCTAAAGTTGTTTATTATGGTGTGGTTATTATACCTATTTCTACTGACATAGAACCTTCAAAGTTCTATGAGACTGTTAACATTCCTCAGTGGTCTCAGGCTATGCAAGCAGAATACAATTCCCTAATGACCAATCACACTTGGTCTCATATTTCTTATCCAAATGATATGAGCTTAGTTGGGTATAAATTGGTATACAAGCTAAAGTATAACCCAATGAGTCTCTTTAAAGGTGTAAGGCCAGACTTCTGGCTAAAGGTTTTCACCAGCAACCTGGAATTGATTTTATAGAGACGTTTAGTCCTCTTATTAAAGCCTCTACCATAAGGCTTGTGATAACATTGGCTATTTCTAGAGATTGGACTATAAGGTAGCTGGACATCAATAATGCCTTCTTAAATGGTGACCTCAAAGAACAAGTCTTTATAGTTCAGCCTCAAGGTTTTGCTAACTCAGAATCACATGTGTAAGTTACATAATGCTTTGTATGGGTTAAAACAAGCTCATAAAGCTTGTTATTCCAAGCTAAAAGATACTTTGCTTAAGTGGGGTTTTAAGATTCGAAGGCAGACTATTCTATGTTCTTCCTAATGACTAAAAAGGCAGACTATTCTATGGATCTGTGCATGATCATTGGTATGTGGGAGGCTATTGTGTTTTTCTTGATGACACCTTGGTCTCCTGGTCTTCAAAGAAGTAGGGTGAAGTCTGTCGTTCCAGTATGGAGTTTGAGTATTGCTCACTAGTTAATCTGTCTTCTAAACTGATATGGCTGCGCTCCATTCTCAATGAACTCGGTCTTCCTCTTCACCGCCCTCCGGTTATCTGGTGTTATAACCTTGGAGTAGCGTCTCTGGATTCAAACCTCGTGTTTCATGCTCGGACAAAACATGTTGAGATCGATCTCCAGTTTGTTCGTGATCAGGTGGTTCAGGGTTTGCTAGATATTCGCTATGTCCCCTCACATGATCAGGTGGCATATCTTCTCACCAAGCCGTTATCTCAGCCTCGCTTCTTATTCTTGCAGGACAATCTTGGCCTCAGTGTTCCTCCGCTTCGTTTTAGGGGGAAGTTAAAGAAAGTGGTGCTAATGGTGGTGAGGAGAGGCGGCTGAAAGAAAAGGTGGCTACGCTTGAACAAGATTAGGGTTCACGAACAGATTTGGGTCAGGTATATGCCTTCTTAATGAACAAGTATAGGTTATATATATGACGGGTCATGTATTGGCTCAGGCTTGTGTGAGAGTCGGGTCTCGGCCCATACGCTCTCACAAGTCCTATACGTGGTGGATCAGTTCTTATATGAGGCCCAAGTCACACAATATTAAAGTCTTTCTAAATAAGTTCAAATGTAACAATAAATATAACTAAAGTGTAACAAATTATTGTTACATAACAAATTGTACAACTGTGTATAAATAAGTGTAAAGTGATGTAACAAATTAATTGAATAAGAATTCTATAATTTCTTCTGTCTTTTTCTTTCTTTCACTACCTGCAATAAACCTTTCAAACTTTTCTATTGACGGAAGGCCAAGAACTAGTAGTGCACCTCAAAGTAAAGTTTTCAAATTTTTTATTGATATGAATCTCATGTTTGAAGTTGAATTTAATTCTTGAAATGTTAACGGTGGAATATAAATGTATATTTTTGTGGCACTACTACGAGAATGATACTATTAGTAGCCTAAGATCATTATATCTTCTCTTCATCAAACGAGATGATATACCGAGTTTAAAGGATAAGTGGTGGAAGAAACTCATATTAATCGTTTTGAATTATTATTATTATTATTATTATTATTATTATTATTATTATTATTTTTTGTGTTTCATGGTTTTTGTGAATTTTCTTGAAAGAATAAAATATTAGAGAAAATTTACGAAAGACGAATATGGGGTTTAAAAAAATCAAAAAGAGCAATAATTATTCAACAAACTATACAATCTCACATCCGTTAGGAGTACATAGTTTGAATATATATATATATATATATATATCAGTATAATACTAACAATAAAATCTATCCGATAATAAGAAATTATAACTTGGAATATATTTATTTAATATATTTATGGACCGAAAATAAATAGACCAACGTGCTAAATAAACACATTTGGTCATTTTGGTAAAGGAAATCAAAACTAAAAGTAATCGAGTTCATTATTTAATTAACTAAATTGGACCTATGGGTGAAAATGTGTTTTAGGCTCAAGTGTGGTAATCAGGTTGAATTTGGGCACTGTGATAAAGAAGGTCCAAATCTCAACGCTTAAGCCTGAAGTAATAAATCAAGAAATAAATTGAATTATCAATTTATCGGGTTATGTTCCTCGGACACAAGGAAGTATTAAAGGATTGACTTTACAATGTCGGGTTTCACATTATAAAGACTGTAAGTATGGGGCTAGTTTTAGGAGTTTAATAATTTTAAACCTTAATCAAACAGACGGCCGCTTCCTTTAGTGTCTGGAAACCTTTCTTTTATTCACTAAATCGTTCTGGAGGTTTCTCAAGTTAATATACAGTTGAAGAACGGAAAGGAATACAAGAATACTAAATGGAAATTTGCAGGCAAACTCGTAAGTCATCTTATTCTTGTTTATGCTTAGCTGAATCTAGAAAAGAGTTTATATTTATTGTTTCCGTGTTTTTTTATATTTAATTTGATATGATATCAAAATCAAATATGAAAATAGGTAATAGAGACTGTGAAACCCTTTTTGGATTCGATAGAATAATCGAATCGTATGTTGATATATATATATATATATATATATATATATATATATATATATATATATATATATATATATATATATATATATATATATATATGTATATATCGATGAATGTTTTTCTTCACTGTTAAGAATCTATGCCATTGAGAATATGTGTTGATTGAGCTGGTTAAGGCATGGATTTAGGAACTGTGTGAAAATCATGAGTTTTGATTTATTCGATTAAAAAACATGATATGTGATTATATGTTTTTTATGTTTTGAATAAATTGAATTTTTTTGGGCAGCGGCTCATCGACGGCTTAACCTCTGATCTTAACGATGATCGAAGGTTGTCCGACGATGTTCACAAGGGCCAGGAAACTGTTGACGTTGTGGATAAACACCGCAACTTGAAAGGTAATTTGCAATCAACTATTTTCGTGATACAAGGAGTATGAGTGTTGGTGTTAAAAGTGTTTTTTCGTAATATGAACATTGTGTAAATAGTATTTTCGGAGGATGAATAATGATCTTTTAAAAAAACACTATTCATAAAAAAAGGTTACACAATCTGTTTTGCGGAAGATGAACAATATGTTTTGGAAGATGAATACTATTTTTTTGAATATACTATACATCGAAAATATGATTCACCGAAGAAAAAATTATTTTAATTAATTTAAAATATGATGTGTTTGGCAAGCTAATTGTTCTATGTTTATTTGTGAATTTAATTGTATATGCTTGAATGATTAAATTGTCGTGCATGACTGAGGTTTCATAGACCGGTAAACGAAACTAAGAAATTAATTTAATTGACCCTCCGGAAGGTTAAAATTAATTTTCTTATGGATCATAAGCTTTGAAAGATTCGAGGATTAATTTAAATTTAAATATTATCGTCCTCCAGAAGATTCACGTTTGGGTTTAAATTAATTATGAACATGATAAAATCATTGAAAATGATCATTGTGTAGTTTCTAATTTTCAATAGATGAAATCGGCCCTCCCAAAAGGTTTCACCCGTACTTAAGAAAATAAAATTGAGGTTATTCTAATTTAAGTAAATGATATCGTCCATTCATAAGGTCTTATTGGTACGTAAGAAATTAAAATAATGATCATGGTATGTTTCTCAAACTCATCAAATTGCATGTTAGTAGAATTTGTCATCTGATATATATTATCAGGGTATTTTACGTTTTACATATATTTTCCATGTTCATGCATCTGTTTTCAGTTATATGTCAAGATGTTAAATGTTCTTTGTGTGTTGTTTGTTCTTATTATAGTTTCCACTGATTATAATCTATTAGGGAATCGTCCATCATTTGGCCTTCCAATTGTGGAAAGAAGATATGTTTTTGTTTTTGTCTGTACATGATTATGACCATGCATTGTCAACTCCCAAACCATCCCCCATTAGTCTGTAAAGTACACCAGAGGAAACTAAGGTCGATGAAAGTTGGGAGAAGTAAAATAAGTTGTGCATGGAGGTCTTGTTACAGAGGATTCCAATAACATTGCGTGGGGTTGTCCCTAAAGGTATTACCAAGGCCTCGCTCTTTCTCGCGGAGATCAAGAAATACTTTTCCAAAAATTAGAAGGTAGAGATGCAGCATCTGCTCATCGAGCTAGCTAACAAAAAGTATACTCGCAAAGGTAAACTTTATGAGCATATTCTGGAAATATCGATGATTGGCCAAAAGTGATAGGCAATCGGGTCAGACCTTCCTGAAGAATACGTAGTAGGTTTCACATTTCATTCGCTTCTAGACCGGTTTAAGTATTTGGAGTCCACCTATAACTGCATGCGGGAAAAATGGATTATCAATTAGTTGATTTCTCACGCTTCACAGGAAGAGAAGAAACTTAAAGGCACAATATCTAAGGTTAATGTGATTAGATCTGCAAAAGGGCAGGGCCTAAGTGGAAAACTGATAGCAAATGACCAATTCAAGGTCCAACTACGAAGAAAAATCCTTAAGAATTAACTATTGGTCGATGCTTTTCCTGAAGGGAGAAAGGACACCAGAATAAGAACTGTGAGAAACGCCGAGCTCACATGTTAAGCAAATGTATAACCACATCTTTGGTTGTTTCAAAACGTAATATAGTTTCTATGAAAAGTTACTTGGTGGGGGCTGCAACAACTCATATATGTGTTTATTTGTAGGGTACATCAAAAAGCAGGATGCTAAGTATGGATGAAAGATCCATTTTCACTGCAGACGGATCTCGTGTGGCTATTTGTAAATTTTCTTTAAGACTTTCCAGTGGACATGTATTAATTCTAAAGAATGTAATGTATGTTCCCACTTTTCGGAGGAACTTAGTATATTTTCCAGTTTTAGACTTGCAAGGTTACTCTTGTCTGATGAGAAAAAATTGTTTTAAACTCTCTCTAGATTATGTGATTGTTGGAAATAGAAACTTGATTAAAGAGGATAATTTGTATTTGTTGAATACTATTAATAATCATAACATTTTTATAAATACACAATATACAACAAACAACTTTAATAAATTTGAAAGATCCTCTAAACTATGGCACAAAAAGTTAGTTCATATTTTCAAAGTTAGGATGGACAAACTTGTTGCTAAAGGTCTATTGGGTCCCCTTGATCAATCAGCCTTAAGACCGTTAGATCTGGCCGTCGTGGTGAATACTATGGTAGAGATGACGAATCAGGTCAACAACGTCCAGGATCCTTTCCACGGTACCTATAGAAGTGTAGAATAGTCCCTCAATACATAATTTCAGGTTGACCTCGCATAAATGGTGTATATGAAAGATAGATCTAAACACTAAAATATATGGTTAGAAGCATTATAAGTCACTCATCTCTATCATTATCTCTATGGGGGAAACCATCAAATATACCGCTTATATACTCAACGAGTACCCACTAAGGCTACTGTTGGAACCCTATATGAGCTTTGAAACGGTCGTAAACCCAATTTCAAGCATCTGCATGTGTAGGGTTATCCAACTGAGGTGAGGTCTTACAAACCTCAAAAAAATAAACTGGACCAAAAACAAGTTAGTTGTTTCTTCATAGGTTATTCTGAAGATTCCATAGGGTTTCTCATTGGAAAATATTTGAGACATGAACGACCAGGTTTCTTGAGGATGTTGTGTTTGGGGAGTGGGGGAGAATAATAGAACAAAGGTTGATTTTGAGTAAGAATCTTTAAATATTCATGAAGGTTTTAATGAGGATACTTAGGTATTAGAAGATTGGGTTGTAATGCCAATCATTTCGGTCTTATAAGAACAAGGTAATACTCAAATTAACATTGATGCTCCACTTGAGAGTTCTAACCAGGATACAAATATGGTCGAGGTAGAACAAGCGGGACTTTAAGATAATCTTCCACAAGGGAATCAAAATAACACCATTCTTAATGATCAAACTCTACATCCTCAAGAAGTTAAACAAGAGGAAATAATGCCCTTAAGAAGGTCCACGAGAGAAAGGAATAATATTATAGGTCCATAATTTATAGTATATTTTCAGGAGCATAATGAGTTATGTGTTGGAACTGTAGATGACCCCTCATCCTACAAACAAGCCATGGCAATCTCTGATTCTCGGAAGTGGATTGACGCTATGAAGGAAGAGTATAATTCAATACAAGAAAATACGGTATGGGATGTTATCTTATGACGTGAAGGGAAAAAGGCAATTAGTTGTAAATGACATACAAAACCATACACAATTCCTTGGATAATTTTGAAAGATATAAAGAACATCTTGTAGCAAACAATTATACTCAGTGTGAAAATATTGATTTTAAAGAAACATTTGTTATGGTATCGACGAATGATTCATTTATAACAATCATGGCATTAGTTGTATATTTTGACCTGGAGTTTCATCAGATGGATGATAAGACCAATTTTCTCAATGGTAATATTAAAGAAGCAATCTATATGGTGCAATTAAAACACTTTATGGAAAGTAACTCAAAATATCTTCTTGGGAGTCTTAAGAAATCCATCTATGGGCTTAAACAGATCTCTCATTAATGGTATCACAAATTCCTTGAGGTGATAGTCGGTTATGACCATTAAGATTAAATCGGTTGAGGATTGTATGTATCACAATTTCAGTCGGATTAATTTCATATTTCTTATATTATATATGTATGACATATTACTTGCCTCGAACAATAAAGAATTATTACACATTACAAAAGGATTTCGATCAAACAAGTTTGATATAAATGATCTTGGTGATGTTAGTTTTATGTTAGGAATCTATATACATCAAGATCGCTCTCATGGTATTCTTGGATTATCACAAAAAACATATATTGAAAGTGTGCTACAAAGCTAGGGATTAGCAGATTGCAAACCCTTAAGTACCCTTATAGCAAATGGTGACAGACTTAGTAAGGGTCAATGTTCTAAGACAAAACTTGAGATTGAGGAAATGAAAATGGTCCCTTATGCTTCGGCAGTTGGGAGTTTAATCTATGGTCAAGTTTGTAATAGGCAGACATTGCCTTTACTATAAATATGCTGGGGAGATATGTTAGTAACCCATCCACAGGTCACTAGAAAGTAGTTAAAAAGGTATTCTGATACTTATAAGGAACAAAGAGGCACATGTTGACATATAGAAATTCGGATAAACTAAAGATCATTGGGTATTCCAACTTGGATTTTGGTGGATCTATAGGTACACTAGAGAACACACCATGCAACATATTCTTATTGGTTGGAGGTGCAATATCCTGCAAAAGTGTAACGCAAATAGTTATTGCATCGTCCACCATGGCACCAAAATTTGTTGGGTGCTTTGAGGCATCAAACCATGCACTGTGGCTACAGAACTTTGTTACTAGATTACGTATTGTATAAGGGATAGAAGTTCCCATGAGGTTATATTGCGATAAGAGTTTCGCAGTGCAATACTCTAACAGCAACAGGAACTTGTCTAAATCCAAACAGATAGACATAAAGTTTATGTTTGTTAAAGAAAGAGTACAGATGGGTCCGATAAGTATAAAACACATCAGCAAAAAACTCCATGATATTAGATTCTCTAATAAAGGTGGTTTTGCCTAAGGTTTCCAGCGACACATCATCTCATCACTATTGGTGTAGTTGATTTAGAGGATTGTTAGTTTCAGTTAGAGCGTCCGTAATAGTATATGATGTTATATTTTGCAGTATTGTTCGTATTAAAGTTTATTACAATATATACATGGTTGGAAATATATGAACCATTTAAGAGTAGATATGTACGATTACAAACCATATTACACTTATATCACAGTCCATAATTGGTCAAAGTAATTAATTGATAATGTAATGTGATTAATGTTGCATCATATTACTCACATTACGAGAAAGCGGTCTTAATCCTTTATTGTTATCAGTTATGTACGGGGTTGTATAGTTTTCTCATTTACAATGAATAAAAGGATCCCATTAAAGTTGAATATCTATACTTGATTAACATGTGGCGGTCAAAGTAGGATATTGTTGGAATATATTTATTTATGGACCAATAATAATTTAGATTAGCGTGCTAAATAAACATATTCGATCATTGTCTTAAGGAAATCCAAATTAAAAGATGTGCTAAATTGGACTTCTTGGTGAAAAGATGTTATGGGCTCAAGTGTGGTATATGGGTTGAATTTGGGCATTGCGATGAAGATAGTCCAAATCTCAGCACTTAAGCCTGAATTAATAAATCCAGAAATCAATTCAATTATCAGTTTATCAGGATATGGTCCCCGACACAAAAAAGTATTAAAGGATGGGCTTTACAAAGTTGGACTTCACATTGTAAAAACTATAAATTAGGGCTATATTTAGTAATTTCATCATCATAAACCCTAATCAAACAGACGACTACTTCCTTGAGTGTCTAGAAAACTTTTCAATTTTTTACTAACTCATTGTGTAGGTTTCTCAAATTAATATATAGAATTGCTCAAGAACGAAAAAAATACACGAATACTGAGTGGATAACTGCAGACAAATCCGTAAGTCATCTTATTTTTGTTTATTCTTAGGTGAATCTACAAAAGGAGTTACATTTATTTTTTCCGTATTTTGTTATATTTCGTTTAATACAATATCAAAATAAAATATAATAGCTGAAACGATAAAAAAAATACTACAAAAAATTGATTTATTGCAAAAAATTTATAATTTTTATTTAAATTTTATTAATATAAATCTTTTTTGTCATATAAACTAAATATCATTTATGGAAGGTGCGTATACAATTTAACAAACAACTCTTGAAATTCATAATCGGTGTACATTTGAACTATAAAAAAATGTATTAAATTAGAAAAACTCCAAAAGTAGTTGAAAGGTGGTTTTAGATATTGTAGCATACTTGTATGCTAGCCTCATTCATTTTTTTTCCGCTACAGTTACTTCTACAATTTTCTAAGAGTGTCTTGAATTTGCAGATTACAAAATTACACGTCTCATGTTATATTGATGGAGATGTTATATTTTTTTTTAATAGTTCTATCAAGTTTTTATTATTTTATTTGTCTATTAATATAAAGAGAAAATTATCAGTAAATATCCTTTCAACTATTTAATTATCTATTGGTACCCGTTTTGTCACTTGGTACTTCGAATTAAAATTTTGGACAAAAATATCTCCGACCATATATATCCGTTGGTATCTCGAGTTGTTCGTAATTCTCAAAATTTTCTGAACAACTCTCAGGATTTCCTGAACAACTCTCAATATATCCTGAGAGTTGTTTGCAACTCTCATGATTTCTTAAACAACTCTCATGATATCCCGAGAGTTGTTACTGGTGAAATATTATTTTTTTTGAAAATAAAAAAAATATCATCAATGGATCTAATTTTTCTTATTTTATAAAAACAAAAACGATACTTTCATTTAGTTTTTTTCGAGCTCCGGTTTGAAAGATATGAATCTTTTTAAAAATAAAAATAAAATAAAAAATAAAAAAGAGAAATTTTGGTTATGTTGTTATTCATGAAGGGTGAGGGTAGTTAGGATATTAAAATAATGTTAGGGACTATGTGGTAGTTAGGTAGTTGAGATAGGTATTAAGAGATAATAGATCAAACCTTTGGTACTAGATGACAGACAATAAAATAGTTGAGTGGATACCTTAGGTGTAATTTCCCTAATATAAATACTCTATTCATATTAGATGTGTGATTGATATTGTTTAGTTTTTAATTTCTTGTTTGCATCATTAAATACAAATCACACTAAGAGGTTTTTTAATAAACTGTCTTAGTTCACCGAAAACTTTTATTAGAATTAATATTTAATATTTTTGTAAAACAACGACATTATTAATTTTTATTCAAAATTAAATTAAATTTATTAATCATTTAAAAAAAATCAAAATCAATAGACACGACTATGACTTTCGAAAGTTTATGTTTAAAATGTAATTCTCGATGTTTATTTTTAAATATTTTTCTTCAAATTTGTAGCTTAGAATTTAATATTTAATGTTAAAAAATATTCAATAAAACTAGATGGATTTAGAGAAAGACACTATATTTAATTATTATTAGTCTATAAATATTGGTTCAAGTTCTTTGTAAAGATAATTATATTCTATTCTGATAAATAAAATTTTAGCCAAATTTTATATTTAGGGTAATTTACTTGTATCGAGGTTAGGTTGTCGATGAATGTTGTTGTTTATTGTTATATCTAAACTTTGCGTGTAGGGGGATTCTTTAATGAATCAAGTTTCTGTTACAAAGGATGGATCCGGAAGAGTTATCCCACATCGGTTACGTACTCTTAATTGGTAGTGTATGTAAGGAATACACAACCTTTTTTGTCTCATGGTGTCTTTGTGAAGTGTTAGGTTTATGTCTTCTAATATGTAATCAAAAAGATATTCCATCTTTTGATGGATTTAATTTTGTAAGGCCGACTCTTCCTCGATTTCCTTTAATATTGGTATTTTTTTAATTTGGATTTTTTTTTGAATTTGATTTCATTTTGTATTATCTATTCGATATATCTCAAATTTGGATTGGATTTCTTTTCAATTTTATTTTTTTTTGGATTTTTTTATTTGGCGTTAGGTTTTTGTTTTTTGTTTTTGGTTTTTGGTTTTTGGCTTTTGACATTTTACGTTTGAAATTTGGCATTTTGCGTTTGAAGTTGGAGTTTCAGTTTTAAGTTTTGAGTTTGGTTTAGATTTTGTTGTTTATTATGTTTGATTAGATCTTGTGGATTCTTATTCCTAATATGATAGAAAAATACGATGAGAATAATTTTTCATGTCCACATATGTATATCACTAAAGTTTGGCTTCATCTTCAACTTAAGATAATGGTTCATCCTTGTGGATTTTGGATTCTCGTGCGTCTCAACATATATCACCTCATGTGTTTCATTTTGTTTCGTTCTCTCCTATTTCACTAATAGATGTTTTGTCTGCTAGTTCTACAACAATGGTAATAGAGGACGTTGGCTCTATTGCTAGCCCTTATATATCATTCCGTGATGTTTACTACGCTCACAACTTTTATTTAAATCTTGTTCCGATTAGCCAATTGTGTAAATCTAGTCATTGACTTTTCTTCTAATTATGTTTGTGATATACAAGATCAACATGCCGAGAGAGTGATTAAAATAGGTAAAAAAAATATAGGAACTTAATGTTTTGGAAAAACTTGAAGTAACTAATGTGGATATCTCTGGTGTTGACAATACTGGTCATACATGACTGATATTGTTGCATCTGAGATTGATTATTATTTGTTCCATTTAACTCATTTTTCATATGAATTTCATCTTTGGCATTCTTGTCTAGGACATGTATTTGTGTCTCATTTGAAGTTTTTAGTCTCAATGGGTGTTTTGTGTCATTTAAACACTTTTAGTATCTCATACTGCAATGGTTGTAAATTGGAACAAAATTATACCTTACTATTTAATACGAATGTTTCTTATTCTGATGCTCCTTTTGATATTATCCATTCCGATTTATAAGATTCATCTCATATTTCCACAAAGGATGGTTCAGCCATTTATGTATAGTTTATCTAGTAACTATACTCGTTATATATGGATTTATCTTACGAAATAAATGTATGATTTTCTTGAAATTTACAAAACATTTCAAACATTTTTGCATGCTCAATATTTTAATGCGATATAATTATTCAGGTGTGACTTGAGGGGTGAGTATACATAAATCTTTATGAACTCACACCCCTCAACATAATGGGGTTGCAGAAAGTCACCATCATGACTTTGTTGAAACTTCTCATTCCTTGCTCTAATCTGTTTCAACGATGTCTCTATTTTAGAAGTTATATGGACATCCTCTAGATTATTCATCTTTACAAATATTTTCTTGTACATGTTTTTCCTTCGTCCTCATGTCGAAAGGAACAAGTTGTCACATAAAATAACTATGTATTTTTTTTGGGTTATGGTATTACGCAGAAATGATATACTTATTTTGATGACACTGGTCAGAAGTTATATGTATCATGACATGTCATATTTATGGAGCACATTCAATTTTATTAGATTCATGTAAAATCACATGACATAACAAAGACAGATCTTCGGTTATTGATTCATGGTGGAAGGATCATCCTCTGAAATAATGATCCTATGTATCACCGGGATTGAACGATTTGACTCAAGTTATCTTCAACACTTATGATATAGTGATTAAAAATGTAAACTATATACTCAAAGTGAAATGTAACCTTTAATTTATCAGGATGTTAAACGAGGAAGGGTTTACCCATAAGTGTATAAATGGAAGAATTAAGGTCGTACAAGGATCTCATGTTGTTGTAAAGCCAATTGGACTAGTGGTGTGTTAGTTCTTGAGGGGACTTTAGTAGCAGAGGGTGTGTCTGGGGTAGTGAAGGATTATACTAGGTTGTGGCATAATCGATTGGGGAAGTTAAGTGAAAATAGGCTCGGTAAACTAGGCAAAATGGGTTGTTAGATGATGCTATAGTTCAGAAGTTGAGCTTTTGTGAGATTTGTGTCTTGGATAAGAGCAAGAGAGTGAAGTTTCTTCCATGTAGCCAAACATCCAATGAAACACTTGATTATATTTATTGAGACATTTGGGTTCCAACACAGGAACCAACCGCAGGTAATGCGAGATCCTTTATTTCGATGATTAGAAAATTATTCTAGGAAAATATGGGTTATTTATTTGAAGAATAAGGATGAAGAGTTTGTTACTTTTATAAATTGGAGAATTTTGGTAGATAATCAAATCTGGAAAGTAATTAATAATATCGTACTGATAATGACTTGAAATATTTGAAATTGTTTTTTACTAACTATTTTGCAAATCTTGTAATTAATTGAAATTGAACCATAAGTGGGACTCCCCAAAAAAATAGACAAGTTGAGAGATTGAATCACAACACTACTATAACAGGTTAGATGTATGTTTTATAGAACTGGAATGGGTCAAAGGTTTTGGGAAAAATACCTTAAAAAATTGCATATATAATCAACATGAGTCCATATACAGAGCTTAAGTTTCTTTGTACTCAAAAGGCATGGACCAAAGAGAAACATAAGCTATAATATTTGAGAGTGTTGGGATATGATGCGTACACACATGTGAATCAAGATAAACTTAGGCCATAACCACTAAAATGTTTGTTCTTCGACAATCTAACTTGAGTAAAATAGTTTAGGTTATGATTCCTTGAAACTTAATATCAGAAGTGTTTGATGAGCATGACCATGGTTTTCAATGAGGAGGACATATCATTGAAGAATTTGATGGAGATTTGACCAAATATTGTTTGGAAGAGATATGAAGTTGATGATATATATGATCTACAAAGTGAACATGAAGATGCTTTTTCCAAATAAAATTTTAAAGTTCGTTCCACTTTGGGTCGTACATAAAAAGCTGAACACGACATGAGTCTACAGTCTGCTAGTGATCTAGTGTTCGAAGGCCTTCATATGATCAGGTGGGAGAGCAACATTATCTTGACAATTATCAATTTGTGAGGGAAAAAGAATGAAGACCAAGAAAATAACCACACGGGTATGCTTTTTCCGATGTATATGGTTATTATTTGTCTATTCAAATGCACAGAAATGTTCTTGAACCCAAACTATATCACGATGATATCAAGAAAAATGATAAAGATAAGTGGCTCACGACCATGAAAGAAGACTTGAGATCTCTCATAAAGATGAACAATTGAATTTGTTTGAAGCAAAGTTTTATAGTTGGTTGGGAGTAAATAATATTTAAGAGGAAGCCAAGTCGATCTTAATGAGATATTCTTACCGGTTATGAAAAAAACCTTCATCACGGTTATGTTATCAAGTGTTTCGAGATTTGATATTAAACTATATCAAATAAATATCACTATTACCTTCATACATGTTGAATTAAAAGAGACAATTGATATTTGTCAGCAGAAAGGGTTTGAAGAAAGAAATGTGGGTGATTTGTGTTTGTTAAAGAGACCACTTTATAGACTGAAACAGTCGTCGAGGCTGTAGAATAGAAGATTTGATCCTTTGTAGCTACTACGAAGATTGTATCTATTGGAATAAATAAACACATATAAATACAAGTTATATTGTTTTATATGTTGATGACATACTAATAGCTAAAAGAGATTTGACGGAGATTGAAGCGATAAAGACTTTGCTGAAAATAGAGTTTGAGATGAAGGATATGCGATAGGCTAAGAGGATACATGGGGTCAATATTGAAAATAACATGCCAATAAGGTATTTATTATTATCTCAACAAGAATCTATATATAAAACCCTAAGGAAATTCTCTATGTCTGAAGCAAAAACGGTTGGAAGTCTCATTCCTTCCTAATTCCAAATCAATATCACTCAAACACCAGTTGAAGAAAAATATAAGAGGTATACACTAGATATATTTTATGCCAATTTTATTAGTGGAATTATGTATGCTATGATTCACACAAGACATGATCTTGCGTACGTCGTAAGTGTTTTGAGCAGATTCAAGTCGAATATGCCTAAGCCGCATTGGCATGTACTTAAGTGGCTCATGAGATCATGGAAGGGCTCAGATACTATAGGATTTTGTTACAATTAAAATATTATTGATGATATAGTCTTTAGAGGGTATCTGGAATCCGATTCTATAGGTTGCCTCGACACAGGAAAGTCTACTTCAGGTAATATGTTTATTGTGCTTCTAGGAGTGGTAAGTTGGAAGACTTGTATACATAAGGTCGTTACGACGTCATCTACAGAAGCCTAGTATATGGCTACAACTACAACTAGTAAGGAAGTTATTTGGCTGAATGGATCATTAATTACACTTACTGACGTGGATAAATATGTGGTTTTGTGAAGAATTAAAAGTTACATGATGAAATTAAACCCTTAAAAATTAAGTTGCACTTCATCAGATACGTGGTAGAGAGAGCAAGTGAATATGGACATGATTTCTAGCGAGGAAATTCCTTTGGATGCTCCGAGCAAGGTATTATCGAATTTTAAAAATCGTGAACTAAATGAGACTGGTACAGGTCCAAAATGCATATAAGATGGTATCTAAAGTGTAGAACATTGGATGCAACATATACTGGAGTTATCATCACAAACTAATGATTTCTCTCACTAACAATATGCATTTTCACCCTCTACATCCCACGGATTTATACATATCTTCCACTATATATAATCCTAACATGATATTTTACGTTCTCTGTCACCTAAACATGCATTAGGTTTCTAAAAAGAAAAAACTAAATTATGATTTTTTTCTCCTCTCCATAATCGATTTTCAAATTGTATTGTTAGGAAACTCAAACGAATGTCTATTATTTCATACACAAATTAATCAAATAGTTATGATACTAATTGTTAAATATATTTTGCGATTCATAAGAGATTTGATTATTTTTCGATCGTAGAATTACTTCATGTATCGATAAATATAAATAAACAAGATGAGATTTACAGTTGTACATCTTAATGACTTTTTTATTTGAGTTGTGTTACGAAGCAAATGTATCTCACTGATCGAGATGGTCTAATATTTTTCTGACCAATGGCTAGCTTGGTTACTAGACCATTTTTGAAGGGAAGATAATGAACATGTCAATAATATTGTTGGAGAAGTAAAATCATAACAATCAAATAAAAAAGAGAAAAGAGTCCTATAGAAAATCTAAGCCGTCGATTTTGTCAGTATGGTTGAATAATTCGTTTATATAGTTAATGAAGTGTAATTTATTAATTATATACATATATTCAATTTAACCTTTTATATTCAATATGTCCTATCTTTTTTATTGTTCACATAAATGGATCACCTATTTCATTATTTTTTATATTTTGATGTTCTAGTGGTTTAACATAACAATAATTATTATTGCTCTATTATAACATAATACTTAAGTGTTGGATGTAGGGGTATCAACGGTTTGCACCGCGAACCATCGGAACCGTTTAAACCAGAATCACGGGTTGCGGTCCTGGTGGGTTGCGGTCCTGCCGGTTTACTCCTTATGCGGTCTTGTCGGTGTGCAGTCCTAATGGGTCAGTTTTGCAGTTAAACCGTCAGTTCAAACCATCAGACAAACCATTTAGGAACCGTTTATCAAAATATTCTATAATGTTATTTAAAATTAATTTGTAAATGTTAATTGAATCTTATTTCAATAATTGAGATATGTACCGTATAAATGAGTTAATTATGCTATTTTATGTATTTTCATTTAAATATGTTATCATTTTAATCGAAATTTTATAATCAAGTAATTACATTCCAAAAAACATAATTGTAATTTGATTTTGATATATTTGATTATATTTATGTATTTAAGATATTTTATAGTATTAGGTAGATATTAAATAAAATATATACATCTAATTGTATTTCGATTACAACATTTGAAGTATAAATTTAATATTTGAAGTATTCAATATTTGAATTATAAATTTAAAGTTTTTAAAATTGTATAAATTTGAATTATGTTTCAATTGCGTAAACACATGTAATTTGGTTGTGAAATAAATTCAAAAATATCAACTGTGTTTCCATTAACTACGTGTAATTTGGTTCCTAAAAAGGAATTATATTCTCATGGCATAATTAAATATAATTAATTAAATATATTTATTTAGGAGATTCACATCATCAACAATATAAACTATCTATTATGTACCATTATGTGAAAATAACGGCGCTCCCGGGCATCAGACAAATGTCCAAATTAACTTGTTAATAATATAAAATTTCTTTCAATAAACTAGAAAAAAAAGGAAGGGTTAATAATATAAAATTTCTTTCAATATTCTACAGAATTTAATATATTTTTTTCCATAAAAGTACTAAAATTATTAAAAAACTAATAGTTCGAAAAATCTATTTATAGAGTTATAATTTGTTTTTTAAATAATAGTTCGAATTTCCTATTTCTATATTTTTTTTTATTTTTTTAAAATATTAGTGCGAAATCCTATATATAGAATTTCAATTTTTTTAAAATAGTTTAAAGTGCATAAACTTATAATTATTCAGGGTGTCACCCGGGCGGACCATCCGGGCGTCCGGATATTTCGTCCGGATGCCCCGGACCGACTGTCCGGACATTTCGTCCGGATGCCCCGAAAAGACTGTCCGGACCATTCGGACAGATCTCCGGATGGTCCGGACAATTTCATTTTTCAAAATTTTCAAAAAATATTTTTTTGTCTCCCCTATAAATAGAGGAGACCCCAACTCTAACCTCACACACTCTCTAAATCTACTATAAAGTCTCTAAATCTCTCTATTTGTTCTAGATTTTTTATTAAACTTAACTTTCTTATTTTACATATCGTAGTTCTGTTTTCAAAATAGTTAGATTTTTTTTTGAAAAAAAAAATTGTTATTAGTTTTTATTAGTTATTATTTGTGCTTATCTCAAATTTCCAATGGCGTTTGTGGCTTCAACAACAGGTTAGGACAAGCAACTCCGAAAACTGATTTTTCGGGATTTTCTACTTTTATGATGTCTCCTCCACCCGAGAGGGATCCGATCACACGACGCATCAAATGTGCCACTGAACCTACGAATATGAGTAAGACCGTCAAACAAACTTTTAGTTTGAAAATTTCCGATAAGGAGAGGCGAAGCGTCAAACCTGCTAGTACTACACGTACGACTTTCAGTAAGACCGCCAAACCAACTTTTAGTTCTAAAATGGTCGACAAGGTGACACAAAGTGTCAAACACCCAACTATAACTAAGAGTAACACCGTTGTTCCTAAACAAAGTCTTAGTACGAAGACGAAGATGGTCGATTTGATTGCTGCTGCGTTAAGTAAGGTTAATCGTGAGATTCGAGGACAAGTTTTGGGAGATCCATTACAAATTGCAGTTACTGTTGAGAAAGTTTTGCGACTTAAAAAAGTGGTTAGCGACAAGAGACTAAAAAATGTATTTTAGCAATTGTAATATTAAATATTTTAATATAACTTGTAATATTTTAGCATTTGTAATATTAAATATTTTAATATGACTTGTAATATTTTAGCATTTGTAATATTAAATATTTTAATATAACTTGTAATATTTTAGTATGATAAAATATGATTTTGGTTTAAAAAATAATAAATAACATTTGTAATATTTAAAACCAAATCACAATAATAAAATTCAAAATGTAATATTAAAATTATAACAATATAACTTAAAAATAATAAATAACACTTGTTATATTTAAAACCAAATCACAATAATAAAATTCAAAATGTAATATTAAAATTATAACAATATAACTTAAAAATAATAAATAACACTTGTTATATTTAAAACCAAATCACAATAATAAAATTCAAAATGTAATATTAAAATTATAACAATATAACTTAAAAATAATAAATAACACTTATAATATTTAAAACCTAATCACAATAATAAATTTCAAAATGTCATATTAAAATTATAACAATATAACTTAAAAATAATAAATAACACTTGTTATAGTTAAAACCAAATCACAATAATAAAATTCAAAATGTAATATTAAACTTATAACAATATAACTTAAAAATAGTAAATAACACTTGTAATATTTAAAACCTAATCACAATAATAAAATTCAAAATGTTATATTAAAATTATAACAATATAACTTAAAAATAATAAATAACACTTGTAATATTTAAAACCTAATCACAATAATAAAATTCAAAATGTCATATTAAAATATAACAATATAACTTGTAATATTTTTACATGATAAAATATGATTTTGGTTTAACCTGATAAGATATAGTTTGGTTTGTAATATTAAAATCAACACTTAAAATATTAATAACCAAAACAAATTAATATTAACCATAATGTAATAATAATTTTATAATAATATGCTATATCTCAATATTTTTTAAATACAACATTTTGGTTATAAAATAAATAAAACATTTACAGGATTTACAAATAAACCGCGGTTTTTTACAAATAAAACGTGGTTTCGCAGTTCCGACGGTTTGTAGTCCTAATGGTTTGCGGTCCTACCGGTTTACTCCTTATGCGGTCCTAATGGTTTGCGATCCTACCGGTTTGCGGTCCTAATGAGTCAGTTTCACAGTTAAACCGTCAGTTCATAAACAAATTATCAGCTTTGAACCGCGGTTCCTGAACAATTTGCCACCCCTAGTTTGATGATGGTTTATTCTCGCAATTTACATTAATGACCATTGCTCAAATTTAAATACTTCCACGAAATCCAACGATAACTATTATTATTTGTACGTCAAATTCTATATAGCAATTATATTTAACAACTAACACCACTATTACGTATTTACATATAACGACCCATTTTCAATTAATATTCTTGCTATATAAATTAATATTTTTAAAAAATTTAGTCTGACATTCAATTTTAAATATTGTAAAAAAAACATGTGTAAAATATGTTTATTATAGTTCATTTATGTGTCGTATTATAAAATAATTTAAATTAGGTTTATAATAAAATAAAATAGATTTTAAAAACACAAAAATAAGATATTATTAATTTATTATTTGAAATATTTAGATAATATTTTTTAAGCATTGATCCGGATAAACTTATTAATTGACCGATGAACAATGACAAACCCCTCCTTGGCATACCCAAGGAGCTTGACAGGTATTGTATCCAGCAATTTTACAATCCGCATCTTTCTTACATCCGGACGCTTTAGAGTTAACTTTCTCTGAACATTTGCAAATTCCAGAATTAATGTCGCAAAATTTACTGTGTGTCCTATGTGGACAATCCAAAAAACATTCATCGTTCTTCGTACATTTTTCTGCGGAACCTAATAACAATAAAAAGTTAAATGATATTTATAAAAAAAAAATTGGTGTTTCATATTTATAATTATATTAAAAAGAAAAAGATTACTGAACTTACATAATCCAATCATCATCACCAGAGCAAAGATAGCTATTTTTGCAATACACTTTTCCATATCGGCTGAAATTTTGTATATGATAAATATTGTAATATCTTATTCAGATTGCAGATGAATCTTTATAATAAGAATGGTATATATAGATAATGATATATAAATCTTTATTACTTTTTCAATCTTTTTAGGTAAAAAACCGAATAATAACCTTATAACTATCTTCGAATTCTAAAATGAACCAAGTATTTTAACTTTTAAACTTAAACCCCGATTGTTTAAAAAAAATAAAATTGATTCTAGCTGTAATTCTTTTCATAATTAGAAATATCTAGGATTAATTAAGAAATAAAAATCTTTTAGCAGTTTGAGTAAAAGATATATTTTTATAATTTAATTTTATATGTCACTATTTATTTTTTCTTGCCATATCCATTAAATTTGATTTGTTTGTGTTATTTAGATAACGATAACGTTTAAATAAAAATTGTTATATACATGTTAGGGTTTTCGAAGGTAAACAGACATAGCTAGTCTCTCACTTTTAGACTTGTGTGATATTATGTCCATCGTTTATTTTTGTAATTAATCCGACTCAACACATATGTACACTAGCTTTTTCTCTTCGGATTTTCTTCCTCACCCATCTCTGAGAAAGGTTGCATGTCATGATATGTTTTTTTTTTTTGTCTAAAACTGCTTTTATTTATATGATAAAATATTACAAGCAGAGTTTGATGTAGGGATTGATACAATTATCAATTGTATTTAATAAAGTTATATCTTGGATTTTAGTAATCCAAAGATTTATACTAATCACCACTAATCCTTCTACTCCCGTTTTTATATCGCTTCTCCTTGTGTATTCTTCTAGTGTATTCTTTATCCTTGCTTTAAAGGTGTCTTGTCTTTGGTTTACTTGGTTCCCTTGGTGTGTGCTCTAGTGCTCCAAGTCCTTGTTCTTCATTGGAAATCTATAGATCTATATCTTGCATCATCCTGTTTTTATACCTGCAAAAAAGAAACATTTTTAACGGTCAGGTGGACAATCTGCCTGTAAGTTATTAGCATGTTAGTCTAGGAGTCTGAAGTAGTCCAAGTTCAAGCTTTCTAGCAGTAGAATAGCATTGAGTGGGCTAGGAGAGTTCATTCCCTTGAATGAACAGTCTTGCTTCTGTTCCAAAGCAAACTTAACAATCCAATCAGCAGCATCATTTTCTTCTCTATAAATATGTTTCTAATTCATCTTTGAGGTTATCAAATTTCTGCAGCATGTTAACACTTTGGATAGAAACCATGGGTACTTATTGTATGTTAACATATTAAATAATTGTAATGAATCAATCTCAATGTCAATCTCTATCAAGTTATTCCTTTGACAGTATCTTAGTCCATATAACAAAGCTAAGGATTCAGCAACTAAGGGTGGGCATTTACCAATCAGATGACCTTGTCCTTCTATTAATTCACCACTAGAGTTTCTTAAAATGAAGCCACTTCTAGACTCCCCAGTATGAAGTGAGGAGCCATCGCAGTTAAGATTTAGTCTATTAATGAAAGGTGGGTGCCATTTTATATATAGACATGACTTTTTGTCTGAGACATGGTTAATACATTCTAGATCCTTGGCTATATGGAGATCATTTCTCCAGTGTTTGCTTTTTATTAATGATGATCAGTCTAATGTAAATAAGATGTATTTGACTTGGCTTATTATTGATTTATCAGAACTAATCCGTCCTTCATGTTTTATGTTGTTCCTAGCTATCCAAGTAGACTAAACTATCAATGATGGTATTATTGTTCTAATGCGTATCTTAGACCTTGTAGATGAAAACCATTTATTGGTGATATGATTTATTGTCATATGTTTTCCAACTTCAATTTTAAAGATATTAGAGAAATAAATCCAAACATTCCATACAATAGGACAAGAGACAAACAAATGATTTAGAGATTCACATTCTGAGCAGAATTGACATTTCGAAACTAAGCTATTTCCTCTGTGTTGGATGTTAGTGTCTACTGAGATTAAGTTATTTATAACTCTCCATAAAGTTATATAGCACTTTTTTGGTGTAATGTTGTTCCATATTTGACTTTTAAAGAAAGATTGAACATTTTTTATCCTTATATTATTAGCAGCAAGTTTTAGATTAAATTTACCATCTGGAGATTGTATCCAGATGATAAAATCATCATTATTTTGATCAATTTTAATATTCACTATTCTATTAATAACAAAATAAAAAATGATCTGATTCTTTACTTTTAACATGTTCCAAGAATATTAGTCCAATATTCATTAACCCTAGTTTTTGTATACCAAGTGTTTGATATATTAGGGGTTAACTGAATTAGAGCATTACAATCAAACCATTTATTTAAGAAAAAATCAACATTCCCTTTTCCAATTACCCAGAATATGTTTTCCTCTGCTTTTGTTCTAACTTTTATCATTCTTTTCTATATTCTAGAATCGGATTGCTTATGTAGGTGTAATGGATGTAGTTTTGAGAGTATATTATTTAATATTTTTTCCCATAAAGTATTGTTAGCCCTAAAATCAAACCATAATTTGTGAGTGCTTCTTGAACTGTAGAGAGGTCTTTAAGATTTAGGCCATTCTCACTAAAAGGTTTACACAATCTAGACCATTTTGTCCATATAATGTTTTTGTTGTTTTCAGTGTGACCCCGTAAAAACTTATTTAGGAGTTTATTGATTCTATTGATTATTGATTTTGGTATTTTGATACATTGCGTGTAGTAAAGAGGGTAAGCTAGCAAGACTGATTTGGTCAAAATCAATCTGCCACCAAAGGATAAAGACTTAGAGTTTTAATGTTCAATACTAATTCTGATCTTATTAATGATTTCATCATAGTATGAAGTTTTATTCTTTATAAATATTGGTATACCTAGGTGTTTAAAAGGTAATATCCTATGATTAAAACCAAGTAAGAGTTTAAGAGTCCTAATTCTTTGTATGGTTAAGGTTGATGGAGCAACAAATGTAGTTTTCTGTAAGTTAATTTGCTGACGCGATAAGATTTGATAAGTTTTCATAAAGTTGCTTATATTTTTTAAGTTTCTGACTGTTCCATTTAAAAATAATAGGACATCGCCTACAAATGCTAAACAATTTAATGTTATAGAGCTTCTAGTTTTAAAGATTAAGTTGGGATCTAATACTATACTCTTATTGACTCTTCTAATAAGAAATTCCTCATCAAGTATGAAGAGGGAGGGGGATAGAGGATCCCCCTGCCTAATTCCATTTGAATATTTGAAATAACCATATGCTATACCATTAACAATCACAGAATATTGGATGTGTTCTATACTTTTTTTAACTAAATTGATCACTTGGTTATTAAAACCAAAAGATTCTATTACTTGGTAAATGAAATTAAAGTTCAGTTTGTCAAAATCTTTTTTCATATCCAAGTTAATTATAATATTACTACCCCTCTGTTTTTTATTTAAATCATGAACTAACTCTTGCGTGATGAGGATGTTTTCTTGTATAGTTCTATTAGGGACATAAGCCCTTTGTTCTTTTGAAATTAGATTGGGTAGTATTATAATTAATCTGTTATTTATGAGATTTGATATGAGCTTTATTTATGAGCTTTTATGAGATTTTATGTTCTAATGGAGTAAGAAGACTCTAATATCCTTTCAAGTATGTTAATTTCCTCTTCAGTTTTCTCAATACAATAAAAAATGTTACCAAATATGTCTTTATTCCAAGTTTTTAAGTTTTTTTAGTCTTCTAAGTTTAAACAATAATAAATGAATGAAAGAGTTGGTATATGGTGATGTATCTAGTTGGATATTCCAGTTACTTTTAACTGTTGATAGTAAGTTTTGGTGACTTAACCACATATTTTGAAACCTGAAAGGTGACTTATATTCAGTTGACACTGATGATACTGAAATTATTAAGGGTGAGTGATCTGACCCTGTTCTGGTCAGATGCCTTACCCTAGTTACATCAAAATATTCTCTCAATCTATCATTATGTAATACCCGGTCTAATCTTTTCCATTTATGGTTGTTTGTCCAAGTAAAATTAGAGTCTATGAATCCTGGATCCTCAAGTTTACAATCTAGTATCATATTATTAAAGTCTTCCATTGAGTTCATACACAGTGTAACACAATTAAGTTGTTCACTAGCATTGGAGATGGTGTTAAAATCTCCAACCACTAGCCAGGGGTCATTACTGTTATTATTGGACAGGTCTCTCAGTTGATTCCACATGGTTCTTCTTTGAAGTCTATTACATTTTACGTATACTATGGTAACCAAAAACTTTTTCAAAGAGTCAGAATGGTTTACCACAGTATGAACTAATTGATCAGATTATAAGACTATGTTAATTTTGTAAGAGTTTCTCCAAAACAACCAAATTTTATTATTAGTATTGCCAAAATAGTGATCAAAACCTAGTTTCTTAAAAGTTTTTTCCATTTTATCAATAGCAATCATAGGTTCTTGAAGAACTATAAGATCCATTGAGAATTTTTTAGTTATATATCTTATTCATCTGATAGTGTTAAGGTTTCCAACACCTCTGACATTCCAATTTAAGAAAGAAACTGTCATTTTTAGTATTTTTTGAGGATCTTACGAATCCTTTAAAAGTTATTGGCTTATTGATTAGATTACTCTTTAGACTTTTAATATTTTTTTATTTGATTTTTTATGCCCTATCTGTTCTGACTTTTCTTTTTGTTCAGCTACTGGAGAGTTTGGTAAGCTTCAATTTTGTCTGTCACTAGAAATTTCACAAAAGTCTTTATCAGAAAAGTTATCCTCATTTAAAATGTTGAAAGTATTGCTTAAATTTATAGATTGGATAACCTTAATTACATCACTATCATTAATATCAGGAGGATTAGTACCTTGATTAAAAACCAAGCAATTTTCTTCTAATTTTAGCCTTCTTGATAAAGATTTTTTAATGTTATTTCCCTCAGTCTCACTTTGATCTTTTTGATTATTTCCTAATGGTTCATTTTTTTCTTGTTCACTAGATACTATCACAGATTTAACTTTGGGAATCCATTTCTCTTTATGTTTTTTCATTTTATTTTGTAAACTAGTGATTTTTAGATTTCACTTCCTCTATTTTACATGAATTTTCTCTGTGTCCTAAATGTCTACAGTTTTTACAGTATGCATGTTTTTCATTATAAATGACATCTTTCCAGTATCCGTCTCGATCACCAAAGCTTATCCAAAGTCTTTGGGGAAGGAGACTTGAGGTATCTACTACTGTCCAGGCTTTATAGAGGTTGAAACTTGCACAATTTCTTTTAGGTATCCATATCGTCAAAGGCAGACCAATTGCCTCTGCAATATGTTCAATTGTATCTGGGTTATACATAATTTCAGGGATTTTAGGAAAGGAAATCCAAACTAGAGTCAAAGGGGACTCCCGTTTGGGGTTAAAATCAGTAGTCCATCTAAAAATTCTAAAAGAAAATTGACCTATGGTTCTAACTGTTCGTTTCCATAAAGTCTTATCATCATTCATATTGTCAAATTCCACAAAGATGTGTCTATAGTCCCATTTATATGTACTAAATTTTCCTATGAACCTAAAGGTATACAAGAAAGCCCTAAAATCTATTACAGAAGGCGATCCGTAGGAAAATTTTGCTATTAAAGTAAATTTTGCTAAATAAGAAAGTGTAGACTTATCTGATTCGTCAAATTTGATTCCGCTTGTGACTCTTGCATGGATAAATCCTTGATTGCTTCTCCCATTAGCTTCTAGATCTAACCTCTCTATGTTCTTTTTCAACATGTCTGCGTATGTAGGCCTTGAGAGTTTCTTCTGGTTCCTTGGTCCTTCTTCTTCAGTCTTCTTCTGAGTCGTTTGTTCCTCTTCGAAAATCGGGTTTTCGAATACATGGTCTTGAGAAACAGGATGTTGCATGTCGTCGATCAATAGATTTTGATCCGGTATGAGCTTAGGGAAGGTTTTTTGGTTATGGAATAGGTGGATGGATTTAGGGTTATTTCGCTCTTCGAGAGAAAGAGCTGAAATTGGGGACTGCATTAATAGAGAAGTTGTTAGGATTGTGTAAATGAGGTGAAGGAAGCCCCCTATTTGAGTGAAGGCCTTGAAACCAAGAAACCCGTTTCTTGGTTCTTGGAGCCCATTGACGTTCTAATCTCCTAAATTCATACACCCCCAAGTTCCAGATGATGATACGTGTAATTAGCTTTTCTCTTTAAGCAAGCTCCCTTTTGGAAGAAAATTATATCCTCAGCATACTTTTCTCTTAGCATTTTTAGCATAAATTAGGCTATTAAATAGTTGATCCAAAAATGTTATGACTAAATAAACATATATTAGTATTTTATGACTAAATAGAATTATCGGTAAATTAGACATGAAAAATATTATAAAATGAATAGTAGTTACCATAAACAAAACCTAACCCAAATCCGGATCAAATCTTTTAGCAATGATTAAAATTAAACCCACTATAAAAAAAGCAAGCTACTAAAGAGCTGATATCTCTTCTTTTTCTCTCTACAAAATCCAGTTTCGAATCTAGAAAATAATGTTTCAATTTTTGTATAAAAATTCAGTTTTTTTTTTGTGAAATAGTTGTTTAAATTTATGATTGTGTCCACGGATGAAACAACACTCCTTTGAACATACAAACAATTTTTATAAAAATGGAAAATAAAAATATTACAAACCACTCTTTTAACTTACACTACAAGAAATATATATTTTTTTAAACTTAAGAGATAATTTTTGTCTATCTTTTTTCTCTCTCTAATTTTCTCTCTAAGTTTACTTCTTTGTGTGTTTGGTGATGGTCTAGATGGTGGGAGCTCAACTATTTATCTAACCATAATGGGGACAAAAGTCCATCATCCAAGAGTTTTTGGATACTTAATCACTCAACCTCAAGACTACACTCAAAGTAGAAGTGTTTCTTACACTCAACATAAAAGAATATCTTGCACTAAACCTAAAGATGGTCTTACATACAACTTATTCTACAACAATATAATAATATTTAATTTGTATCTAGAACATGGTCTTGATGGACCTTATTGAGTGGGTTAGACCTTTTAAATGGGTCAAGTTTATGATCCAACATTTCGTTTTTCAATTGCTTGGTGAAAATATCGGCAACTTGATTTCGTGTCTTCACATATTCAGCTTTCATATTCTTTCTTGAAATACACTCCATTATATAGTGGTAGCGGACACTGATATGTTTGTTTTAATCATGGAATATTGTTTTCTTGGCTAAAGCGATGGCTGACTTATTATCGACATACACTTTAGTTGACTCATGTTATGTTAGGTATATCTCCTTCAATAGGGTTCTAAGACAAATTGCATGACTAACACATGTAGTAGCAACATATTCTACTTCGCAAGTGGACAACGTGACAATCAGCTGTTTCTTTGGCATCCATGTGAAAGCAATATTTTCCATAAAAAATACAAATCCAGTAGTACTCATTTTATTGTTTATGTCTCCACCACAATCACTATCGCTATACCCAACAACTTGTAAACATTAGAAATCGAATATAGTAATCCAAAGTCGATTGTACCTTTCAGATAGCTAAGGATTCTCTTTGCAACCTTGAAATGAGTTGTTGTTGGAGATTCAATGTAGCAACTAACCAATCCAACCGCATGAAGAATATTCAATCTCGTGCAAGTTAGATAGGGTAGACTTCCCACCAAATTTTTGAATATTGTCGGATCTACATTGTCTCCTTCTTTATGTTTGGATATTTTGACTCCAAAGGTGTGCTTATCGGGTTACAGTTCTCCATATTAAACTTCTTAAGGATATCTTTTACATAACTTTCTTGTGAGATGAAAATTCCATCTTTTTGTTGCCTAACTTCAATGTTAAGGTAGTATGCCAAGAGCCCCAAGTCTGTCCTCTCAAATTCCTTCGTCATCACTTCTTTGAATTTATTGAAGATGCTTGGGCTGTTTCTGGTGAAGATCAAATCGTCCATGTAGAGGAACACAATCAAAAAAGTTTTATCTTTGATCTTGGTATATAGAGCGTGCTTGTAGGGATATTTTTTGAAGCCATTCTCTCGGACATACTTGTCAGTTCTACTGTTTCATGCCTTTGGTGCTTGTTCTAGCCCGTAAAGAGCCTTCTTTAGCTTCAACACCTTATCTTCATGATCGTTGACTTCATAGCCTAATGGTTGTTGAATGTAGACTTCTTCTTCTTCTTCAAGGAAGCCATTTATAAATGCTGACTTTACATCTATTTATTGTATCTTCCCCTTGTTTTGAGGTGCCAAAGAAATTATTAGTCTAATAGTTCATATCGAACAACGGGGACGAATACCTCATCATTGTCAATTCCCGTCTTTTGACTATATTTTTTGTAAGAAGCCTCTTTTTGTGTTTTTCACTCTCCGCTTCGCATTTCTCTTTGTTCAGTATAACCATATGACGCCTATTATCTTACACCCTTTGGGAAGTGAGGTGAGTTCCCATGTGTCATTTTTCTCTATGAGTCTAATTTATTCATCCATCGCGTCTCTCCAATGTTTTTTTTGTGAAGTTTTTTGAAATGTCACTGGTTCACAATCCGTACAAAGACAAAATATTATAAGGTTATCCATTGGTTTGGTTACCTCATAAAGATCACTAAGGCTTCTCCACAGCTCTTTCACTTTGACTATCATTTTCCATAGATAAAGATGGTGAATCTCCATGAATATTTAATGTCGGTGAAGAATGTTGAGTTTCAACCTCTTCTGTTTGTTTATTCAGTGTCTGGTCATCTTCTTCAATTTGGGCGAAAAAATGTGAACTTATTTGTATGAGACCCAAACTCTCATTCGCCTTCTTCATCAACTATCACATCTCGGCTTATCACGATATTCTTATTATTTAGGTTGTGCAACTTGTAGCCTTTGGAACTTGAGTCGTAACCGATGAAGATAAAACTCTAATTTTTCATCGAGTTTGGTTCGTTGTTCGTCTGGTACATGGACATGAGCTACGCTTTCAAATACTTTCCGGGGGTAAATTTCGGGCTTTCTTCCACTCCACGCTTCTTGTGGCGTCTTTCCCAAAAAACTTATTGTTGGAGATCGGTTTGACAAGTAGACCGCACATGCCACTGCTTCCGCACAAAAATCTTTAGGTAGTTTCTTGCTTTTTAACATGTTTCGCATCATATCAAGGATTGTTCTATTCTTCCTTTCTGCCAGACTGTTTTGTTGATGAGATCTAGGAACTTTCAAGGGTCGACAAATACCATGTGCTTCACAAAATTCTTGGAATTCATTTCATGTAAATTCCCATCCCCAGGGACATCTTATGGGTTTAATCTTATTTCCGCTCTCTTTTTCCATAACCGCTTTGAACTTCTTAAAAATTCCAAACACTTCAGATTTCTATTTCAAGAAGTATACCCAACTGTTTCTTGAAAAATCGTCAATGAAGAGGAGGAAATAGTTATTTTTTCCTAGAGAGCTCGGCTTGATTGACCCACACACATCAGCATATATAAGCTCGAGAGGTTTTTGGCTCTTGATTCTAACTCCTTTGGAATATTTTTTAAATTTCTTTCCAAGTAGACATCATTCGCATACTTGGTCAGGATGATTGATACACGGTAACCTTCTTACCATTTCCTTCTTGGACAATAACTTTAAACTTATAAAGTTTAAATACCCAAATCGAACATGTCATAGCCACGATGAATCTTTGTAACATGCCTTAAGACACTTTGCCACATCATTTTGAATATTGAAAGATAACATTCGATTCTTTGACATTTGACTTCGAGCAATTAAATATATTTTTTCATCTCACATAAAACGACTATAATTTTTCATATGAATATCATAGAACTTTTGTAAGAGTTGTCCCAAGATCAAGATGTTGTTTTTCATGCTAGGTACGTAATAGACATTTGAAATTATTTGGTGACTACCATCTTTTGAACAAATAAGAATGTTACATTTTCCTTTCATCGATATTTTGTTATCATCTCCAAAAAAGACATCTCCAGTCACTGCTTCAACGATCTCTACGAACATGCTTCTTTTCACATGCATATGGTTGCTTGCACTAGTGTCAAGATACCAAGTGTTCTTTTGACCTTCATTGTTGTTTTTGTATGTTAGTAGTAACATATCTTTTTCCTCCGTCTTTTCCTCCACATAGTTGGCCCTCTCCTCAAACCTATTGTTAGGGCCTCTGCATTTTGAAGCATAATGCTCAATCGTTTGATATTTATAGCATTGGATTTGAAATTTATCATACCTCGAGTTCAGATTTCTTCTTTCACGACCTCGTGTTGAGATTTCTCGGTTCTCGTACTTGTAGTTGGAACTATTGTTGTTGTAATTCGAGCCACGTTAGCGGCCATGATAACCACATCGCCCACGGCCTTTACGTTTGCCTCGACCACGTTGGTTTCTATCATCTTCTTGACTTGCACGCATGTCCTTAAGTTCTATTTTAAGGAGTTGCTTGATGATCTCTTGTTTCTTCTTGTGCTTTTCTTCATAGGCTTGTTATGATCCTTAGAGTCCTTCAATAATCATTTCCTCTAAGTCTTTAGTTTCTTCAATTATCACGACGATATGCTCAAATTTAGGATCCAACGAATAAAGTATTTTTTCTATTACTCTCACATCTTCTAATTTCTCACCATTTCTTTTTAATTGATTAGAAATAGTTGCTACTCTTGAGAAATATTTTGAAATAGATTCGGACGCTTTCATATGTAAGGAATTAAATTCACTTCTTAATGTTTGGAGACGTACATTTTTTATCTTTTCGACTCTTTTGTAAGACATTTGTAATTTCTCCCACGCTTACTTGGCGGAATATGCACTTGAAATCTTTTCAAAGCCATCATCATCTAATGCTTGATAGATGAGGAAGAGAACTTTTTTTTTCTCTCTTTCTTGATTCCTTCAAAGTCATTTTCTCCTCTTGAGTAAGGCTTGCTTCATCTTCAGGTTCGTCAAACCCTTTTTCTACGACATCCCACATATCATGTGCTCCAAGGAGAGATTTTACCTTGATACTCTGAATGTCTTGGTTATTGTTCGTTGAGTATTGGAATTTGGAAGAATAATACACCGTTTGCCATATTTTTCAATATGTTGAATATTTAAAAAACAAATCGGATAGGGCTTGTGGCTCTAATACCACTTTGTTGGCGGAAAATTAATATGAAACAACACTTTTTCGAATAAACAAACAACTTTTATAAAGATGGAAAATAAAAATGTTACAAGCCAGTCTTTTAACTCACACTAAAAGAGTAATACTTTGTAACACTCAAGAGAGCATTATTGTCTCTCTTTTTTCTCACTCTAATCTTCTCTCTAAGTTTACTTCTTGGTGTGTTTGTTGATGGTCTAAAGGTCGGAGAACTCTACTATTTATAGAACCATAGTCGAGACAAAGGTCCACCATCCAGCACCTTTTGGATACTTAAGCACTCAACCTCAAGACTACACTCAAGGTAAATGTGTTTCTTACACTCAACCTAAAGATGGTCTTAAACACAACCTCAAGTACAACAATAATTAATATTTAATTTTTTTATGGAACATGGTCTTGATGTGCCTTATTGAGTGGATTGGACCTTTTAAATGGGTCAAGTTTATGATCCAATAAATGGATGGAAAAGGAAATGAAAAGGGAAATGACCAATGGTTTTACTTTTATTTCTGGTCGGATTCCAAGATGAATCCAAAAATCTTAGTGAAGTTTATTTGTCTGATTTTCAGGTTATTAATATACAACCCGATTCTTGTTTCTTCGGGTCAAACTTTTGATAACATAATCGTCAATATCTGCCGTTATATTGGTTTCGTAACAGAACTCAAAGACCAGTCTTCTTCTGATTTCTCAACTATTGTCACTAACAGAACGATGAAAACGACGACCCTAACTGGTGTAAGACGTTAGTGCTGAGTTATCGACGCCATCTCATCATGATGGCGTTGAGAAACTCATCTACGCTATAATGAAACTGGGTCCAAAGCTGGAAATAGATTTCAGTCTTCAAACGAAATCAGCTCATGCATCGTTGAGGAAAATACACGCCGATTGTGTGCCCGTTGCGTGACATACATTACAATACGTCGAGCTTGTCGCATGAATCAATTTTTATCTCATTGACCCTTTGCGATTATAATTCGAGTACTTTTGGTTAGGTTAGATTTATATATGAGTTGTTTTTTTGTGGATTCGATCGGGTTTAAGGTTAGGTATAAGGGTTATAATTTAGTTTAAAGCAGCCTCCTGCGAATCTAACCCCCTCCATGACCTCATGCATTAAAACTCCTCATCTCGAGGAAGGTAATCATTAAAAAATCAAAACTTTAACCCCAATTCCAAACTCTAAACACACAAGAAATCTGAATCCAGAGATTAACCAGAAGCAAGAAGACTTTCGTTCCTAAAAGACGCAATAAA
The DNA here is from genome assembly GCA_036936605.1 of Limnanthes douglasii subsp. nivea. Taxonomy (NCBI): domain Eukaryota; kingdom Viridiplantae; phylum Streptophyta; class Magnoliopsida; order Brassicales; family Limnanthaceae; genus Limnanthes; species Limnanthes douglasii. Next base: position 313,571,842 of record JAUPFV010000002.1, read on the forward strand.
TTAGTCTAAAAAATCCAGTATCATCCCAATGATGATATTTAACCCCAACTTCGAAGATTCTTCATCCTACCAGGACTGAAATAAAGCTGAAGATAACAGTCCAAGATCAAGATCGTATGTAGCAGTTTCGGACACCTCAAGAACATATTTCAAGCATAAAGAAGTTATCAATGAAGTCAGAGAGGACTACACTGCAGTTCAATTCCAACATATAGATAAGGTCACTCTTTCTCTCGTTCTCCAAATCTATATTGATAGCTAAGTTCTCCTTCGAGAGACCTTTCCTAAATGAATTTAAACAATACCTAAAATCATTCAGATTTATAGGCTCTTACAGTGTTACTATATGGGACTGTCATCATTTTTTCATTCAATTTGACAAAATAAATGATATTAAAGTGTTTTAGAAAAGACTGTTTTAACAATAAGAAACTTCTCCTCTGAATTTTGAAATGGATGCCAGATTTCTACCTTAGAATGGAGTATTCTTTAACTCCCATTTGGATAACCTTGCCTAAAATACCAGAAATTTTATATAACACAGACTATATCACCCATATTTACAAATTTATTGGTATACCTTTGGCAGTATATGTATCTCTCACCAATACAGAAAACTTTAATCATTTTAAAGCTTGGCTCATAGCTGAAATTTCAAAACAAATTCCCCAAAAATATTAGATACGTTTTGGGAAAAGAGATAGGTACTGGCAGGTTTATCACCAAACCTGCTTAATGCAAAATCTGTAAACATATAGGTCACAATGATCTCCACTGTATAAAGTATATAATAGGATTAACTTTAACGTAATCTAATACGAAAAAACACTTCACTTGTAGCTGAGACTAGGGCACTATTAGATGGTTTATTGTATTATAAACAAACGAACTACAAAGATGTTGATATAGAGATTGACTTTATAATTCTGTTTGATATGTTTGGATATGATATAATTCTTTGGTACTTAAACTCAATCATAACTGTTTGTAGAAACTTGATAAGTTTCATGATGATAATTAGGCATGTCTATCACAAGCAGAACTATGTTGGTGATAGGATGGCTAAGCATACCATCAACCATCAATCAAATTGTCAATACTCAGCTTTCAACTGCTTTCCCCCCCTTAGTGCAATACTTTTATTGAAAAGTATTAAAACTGGATACTTGAGGCTACAAGATGATTGAAACTAACATTTTGGAAAGGTTTACATTGATAACTACTTTGTTTATTTAACAGATAAAAATCAAAGGACACTAAAAGCTAATCAAGATTACAAGGAGGACACAAGCAATGAAGGAATCAGGAGGCTACTGGCAGATCAGGAAGACAAATCAACAACAACAAATCTCAAGAAAAATCAAGACGATATCATAGTTGGTTTATAAACTATAAATAAAAAACATGTAATCCAAATGTAATATGAATTTATAAAGTTACATCTTGTAACATTCTCACTCATTAATAAGTTTTTTTAACTCTGGTTAAAAAACAATAAATAAGGGTAATTTTGAGGTTAAAGTTAATGTTAATTTTTTAATTTTTATTAGTATCTTATGTGGAAAGCTGACCTGGATGGTCAATACACAAAAATGAACAAAAAACTGTTAAGATTGTTAGGGGTTGGTTTATTGGGTTTTTTAAAATACGAGAACCATGTTATTACAAAAATAAACGATGAAGACTAACGTGAAACAAGTTGCACACGTGACAGATAATCATGTTCTTTAGACAATATTTAGATGAAAAGTGTTATAATCGTACTTATATTTAAATAAAATAAAGTAAACGATAAAACTTAGTCCACTTTTTTTTAATCAATAGAAAAATACTATAACGTATCAGATTATTCAAATAAAATTTATAATCAATCAAAATACGTTAGTAATAGAAAAAGTCGGATTTAAAATTTTTATTTCTGAATAATGGATAAGTTAAAGTATGGGCATTGGAATTTTAATTTAGGAAAACAAAATTAAAGTAGTAATAATAATAATATAAATATAACAACCGTTAAAAATAAGAACAAAACATAGTTTAAATTATGGTTAAAAAACATGGCAAGTGTTCCATTTTTGCGACTTGTCTCAAGTTAATTCTCATCTTTCATTTGTGTAATAAGCGGCTCCTCAAGGTTATAAAGAACAGATGAGTCTTTGTTGAACCCCCAACCATATTTTATATTCATTTTTATCCTTTGGCCTTCCAGGGTTAAAAAACATTGGCAAGTCTCATATGTTTGCGACTTGTCTCAAGGTAGTCCTCATCCTTCACTTGTGTAATAAACAAGTCCCCAATGTTATAAAAATACAACAAATTAGTATTTTTTATTAATTAAAAAATAAAAAAATAAAAAAAATTATTATCCAATCGTCCACTTAATAACCAGATTCTAGTAACTTACAAACTAGCCCTAAGAAAAGCAATAACCACAAACCAATTTTAGTAGGTAACAATTCCCCATTATCGAGCTCATGTTATTAATGTTAAAGTTTAAATGTTTAATTTTATATTTATTTTTATTTAAAGTTATTTAGTGGGTTAGACCAAGTCTTTTTGTGTATTAACTTTCATTAAAAGCTCCTTATTGAGTTAGACCAAAACTTTAATAATTTCGTGTAAAGCCTATTTAAAAGTCATATTTTTTATAAATTCATTAATGCAGACAACTTTGTCTCTCTGAGTTTTATTCTTGAGCTAACTGTGGTATCAGAGCTACATTTTTAAAATATAAAAATAAACTTGATTACTTCTGATAGTTTTGTACAACCACCAATTTCACGATTTGATGGTCATTATGATCATTGGAGCATACTCATAGAGAATATTTTGAGGTCCAAAGAATATTAGATGATTGTTTTTCTAGAGTAGATAAACCAGTAGAAGCTGTTGTATTGACGAATGTCGAGAAAACAAAGCTAGAAGCGAGAAAGATAAAACATTTGAAGGAAAAAAAATATACTCGGCCCATCTCGGAAATAATTCTCGGTAAAGAAACTTTCAAAGATATTTGGAATTCAATAAAAAAATATCAAGGCTCCGCTAGATTGAAATGTGCACAACTTCAAGCTTTGAATACCGATTTTGAGACTTTACAAATAAAAGATGGAGAATCTATTACCAGCTATTGTGCCAGGACTATGGAGATCAGCTTGGTGAGAAGATGGAAGATGTTACTATTGTCGAGAAAAAACTACGTTTCTTGACACCAAAACTTGACTATGCATTGTCTTCAATTGAAGAATCAAGAGACATGAATGCATTCTCTGTTGATGAACTAGAAAGCTTATGCTGGTCCATGAACAGAAGTTGAACCGCAGTTCAACTGTAGAGGAGAAAGCTTTAAAGGCTTCTACGCATACTAATTTTTCAAACTGTAGAAGAAAAGGTAGACGTAGAGGTAGAATATGGAATCTCAAGACAATAGAAACATCAACAGGTATTCCAAACCTAATGGTGATCAATTTTCAGACAGAGGCATAGGAAAACCTCAATATTTTAACAAATCGAAGGTATAGTGTTTTAGATGTCATAAACTTGGGCACTATCGTTCTGAATGTTATATTAAGATACTTAATGAAAAAGAAAAAGGAAGAACAATAAAATTTGTTCAAAGTAAGGAAATAGAAAATTTGTTGATAACTATTCAAGCTAACCAACAATCTGAGTATGATGTTTGGTATGTGGATACGGGATGATGTAACCCCATGTGTGGAAGCAAGTCTTATTTTTCTTAATTAAATGAAAACTTTAATTATAAAATAAGTTTTGGTGATTGTTCCACTGTGAAGGTGATGGGAAATGATAATATTGAGATAGTCAAATTAGTGTATGTCGCCCTCTAGATGCCATTGGTAATGGTCCGACAAGGTCAATACTTCATCTCTCAAAAGGTAATGCCTCATATGTGCTTTAAAGGGAGACCCCTGGTTTATGAATTATATTAGAAAACCTTTGATAAGCATACCACATTTTAACCATTTCGTTAGCATCATAAGAAATCGTAGGCTAATAATACCTACCAAAAGGACTATTCGTATCAAAGTTTTATACCCGCAATGTGCAGACTCTTCTCCATCATGTAATTCTGATAATATTATCTATGATTCATCTTTTCCCAAACATTAAAGTAAATGTATGCTAAAAGAATTTTTGTATAAGACTCATTCGTTACTGATTGAAATTTGAAAATCATATTTTATTGTTCCGATTGTCCACTCTTAGATTCTTATAATTGAAGGATTTTATTGTGTGATATTCGTATTTGATACTTTTGAAGACCAATGTTAGAGCCTTTAACGCCCTCAAATACTTCACTAAATGATCTTTTATAGACTCGGGTTGACCAAATGTATGGTTTCTAAGAAGTTGCGAACCACTTACCAACCTAAATGGCTTAGCCCCACAAATATGAGCAAGTGTCAATCCTACCAAAGCGGCTTTATATTCTGCCTCGTTATTTGATGCTTTAAACCCGAAACGGATAGCTTGATACATGATAATACCTTCTGGAGAAATCAATTGTACCCATACCCCACATCCTGATGCACTTGAACCCCCATATGTTCGCATTATCCATTGTGCCTAAATATTTTCTTCATCTACCTCAATATCTAACCGTTCATAATTAAATTCGACTAGGAGATCAGTTAAAGCTTGTGCTTTGATTGCAGTCCTAGGCTCAAATTCAATATCAAAATCTCATAATTCAACTGAACACTGGGTCATTCTTATTGATACATCAGGACTTTGTAACATATTTTTCAATAAAAAGATGTTTGTACGATGACTGAATGATCCTGAAAATAAGGCCTCAATGTTTGAGCAACAATTACTACAGCCAACTTTTCTAGTTTTAGTTTCTCAACATCCAAAAGGATTTTATTAACGTAATAAACTGGTCTTGGTCAATTTCCTTCTTCTCGGATTAAAACATCACTCATATCATAATCCGATACCATTATATAAACATACAATATTTCCCTGGGAATTGGATTTTTCAAAATTTATGGCAAAGAGAGATATTCTTTAATTCGATGAAAACATTAAGAACATTCTTTGGTATACTTAAAACAATTTTCGTGTCTCACTTTTTGGAAAAATGGAGAGATTTTTCCGACGAACGAGATATGAATCTGTTCAAAGCTGTCAATCGTACCGTCAAAATTTGAACCTCTTTAATAGTTCGAGAAGGTGCCATGGTACTTAGAGCGTTTAATTTTACAAGACCAGCTTCAATCCCTCATTTACTAACTATATACCGAAAATAATTTCCGGATCAGACTCCAACCGTGCATTTTTCTAGAATTAAATTTAGGTCGACCCTTTTTAAGTTAGAAAACGTTTCATCTAAATTATCAAAATGATCCTCACCCTTTATACTCTTTACCAACATATCATCAATGTATACCTAAATATTTTGTCCAAAATCGGCTTCAAACGTTTTGTTTACTAAATGTTGATAAGTTGCACCCGCATTTTTAGTCCAAAAGGTATTACTTCGTAACAACGCAAACCTCTCTTCTAGTAATAAACAAAGTACTTTATTTAACCCCCAAATTCATTTTAATTTGATTATATCCCACATAGGCATCCATAAAGGAAAGAAACTGATTCCCTGATATTGAATCCACTAACCGATCTACCGAGGTACTTGGAAATGAACTTTTGGACAAGATCCATATAGGTCGGTAAAATCCACACACATTCTCCACTTGCTATTTTTCCTTTTTACCAAAATGGGATAACCGTCCATAGTGGATACTAAGATTATCGTATGTGCCCGACTTTGAATAACCAATCTACCTCGGTCATTATCACATCAGATTTTTCCTTTGAAAAGGAATTTCTTTAATGATCTGATGCATATTGCTTCTTATTGACAATCTATGCCAGATAATTTCTACAAGCACACCAATCATGTTTTCGGTTCACCACGGAAACATGTCTAACTTTGTAGTTAAAAATTAAATTAAATTTCTCTCATTATCAAAGATAATTTTGTTCCAGTTTTCAAAAATTTCCCATTTGGAAAAATATTATCCTTAAAACTCTCATCAGGGACAAAAAGACCAGGGGTCTCCCTTGATTCATCAACAAGGTCACATTCTGAGGATGACCCTATTAATTGCTATATTTTTTCTGATTCACTCCTTTGAATTATTTTGGATGATAAAGCAATACGATAACACTCCCTTTCCATTTTTTGGCTACTATTCATTGTCGCTACATTATTTCCCACAACATATTTCAAGAATTGATGGGAAACAATTACCGCATGCATTTTGGATAACCAAGATCTTCCAAAAATAGCATTATAAGACATTGGTGCGTTTACCACAATGAATAATTTTGTTACTTCTTTTCTAAAAGGTCCTCAGCCCAACTCAATAATGCTCTCAAATTCTACAATGACTTCTATTGTTACTCTTATAAAACCTACAATGACCCGATCTAGTGGTCGGATTATAGACGGATTAACAATCTTTTCATAAGTAGTTACAAATAAAATATTGACAGAACTACCCGTATCAATCAAAACTCTTTCTACTTCATCACCATCTATTCCAGCTGTAATTACCACAACACTTTCTTGTGGTCCTGCCACATCTCTTATATCATCATCATAAAAACAAATTATAAAAGAAGGATTTTGATATAAATGTGTCAAAGCACCTGCTTCCAGCTGGGTAGCTAAACTTACTATATGCCTTTTTCGAGAGTAATTTGAAATTTTTGCGACTGTGTCTCCCCTAAAAATTAGAATTGACTCAAAAAAATCCACATAAATCACTAATTTTTCCCTTTGGAGCGAGTTTTTCAATATTCTGAATATTATTTCTACCTTCTTTTGGATCAAAATACTCAGTAGTGATATCAAAAATATCAATCTGCTCGGAGATTACTAGCGTATTTTCTTGCTTTGAAAATCCAACCGTTTCCTTGGCCATCGGATTTCATTGAGAGTGTTTCTTTACAAGCTAGTTAACGTTTTTCTCCCAATCAACGCTTGTACTTCCTTTTTTAATATCACGCATTCCTTTGTATCATGTCTTATATCATCATGATACTTACACTATCTACTATTCATATTCTCCATCGGAGTTTTAATTAGAAAAGGCTTGCGGAACTGTACATGACTCTGAGCTTTGTCAAATATTATTGCTACACATTCAGTTAATTCTGCATAGTGAGTCGGGCGAACCCATTTGTTTGACATTGGCTTATTACGTTGTTGTGTATTAGTCATTTGTTGATTTACTCTACGCTTTGGAGGTAACTGAGTTGATACCTTAGGTTGGGAATTTTTCCAAGGAGATAAGACTCATTAAGAAATATTTTGATATGATTCTGCTCTAATTGATCCATAGAATCTTTTTCTGATGCTTGTGTCTCTTCTACCAAGATTCTTTTTTCAACTTGGTCTAATATGGCCCCAAATGTCATGGATTTTCTATCTGTCATATTATATTTCAATATTCTTGGGAGAAAACCCACCTGAAATGTTTCCAAAGCTACAAGATCGTCATAATATTCCATATCAGTTTTTACCTTGATAAAAATATTGGTGTAATCTTTCAAACTTTCCCCAATATTTTTCCTACAGGATATTATAGTACCACCATTAGCTTGGAACTTTTAAGAAGAGTTTAGAAAGAGCTTGACTAAAAAAATTCGATGATGTAATAAAATGGTAAAAGAATATCATGTACAGATGTTAAAACAAATACCTAATAAAAAAAACCTAAAACGGTCGTCATAGGCCTATACTATAATAATATCAAAAAATGTGTCGTGGATCTAGCAATTTTTCTAATGCTGCTGCTGAGGTTTATTTCAGAATCAATGCTCAAATTGGTGATGATATTAGTCACAAGCAAAATGACGTTCCACTAGAGAAAACAAAATTCCACCAAATATTGTTGATGATGTTACAAAAATAATACATGAATCACCAAGCTATTCCTCTTCATACTCTCTTATTTATAAAAATCATTGAATTTTATGAATTGTTATGCAATACTCATACTGCGTATAACGTTTGTCAACCATTATCTGGTTTTTATGTTTTTTATACGCTTAAACATTGTACGAATTATCATTCAGTTGTCTTTAATATCATATTCATCAGTTTATTATTTTCTTTCAATACTTATGCTTATTGCATTTAAAAATTACTTTACCATCGTCAAATTTTTTTTTTTTGAATCATACTATTTAATACTCGTTATTTAATAACACTAGACATCACGATAATTCTTATATAATTTTTAATTTATTATTGAATTTCAAATATTACTGCTTCTTTTAACATTTTATTAATACATAACTAATCTTACCGATGTTAGTTTACTATCATCATCTATCATATGTTATGGTTTCTTATCATATGTGAAACGTATTGTGACGTCTTATGTTTTTTCATGGGGCTTGATTTATAACCATATTTGCTTTTATTGAGGTGTTTGTCCGTGTATGCTTTATCATCTATGTTTGGCTTATAACCACTATCGCAACCTAAGGCCTTTAAATCTTGGTATTTTACAGTATAGCTTTAGCATAGGCTGTTACACGTTTCAGCTAGACTTGACTTATAACCATATTCGATTTAATTGGATGTATAACCTCTTAAGCGTCATTGAGCTTTACTTATTTTCATATTTGTATATCACTTATAGTCCTATTTTAAAAAAAAATTATTGTTACAATTTCCATTCCAAAACAATTCCAACATAAAAAATCTGTCAGAAATTTTGGAATGTATCACTAACCGTCATTTGGGATACACAAACTACTAAAATTTGTTACGAACTCTATATCAAACATTCAATGGTTTACAAAAAAAAAACCTTTAATACTAACAATGTACTTTAGAAATATCATGGTTACCAACTCTATATCAACAAATACCATTGGTAAGAAACACCTTAATATCATAAATCATTACACCAATCTTTAAAACTCAAAGAATCATAAGCTTGATAACATTTTATTGATGGTAGTAACATGCTTACTTCGATATAGAATTACATTAAGGCAACATATTTCACAATTTGTAAGCATAATATTTAATATAGTAACTCAACTGACGTTAAAACTTCGTCATTTACTAAAAACATCTAGCATTTTGTGTATGATCATACTTTTCTAAAATACTAGCTACTTAATTTTCCACCTCTAACACTTGCTCATATGTAACCTTATTTAACCTTCTTTTTACTTTCTTTGTGACCTATTTTTTTGTAATTCCCTCGAGAACAATGAATCAAACAAATACTACCCCATATATCATGATGTCAAATTTTGATGGGTCTTTAGTAGTAAGGAATATCATCTTAATAATTTACCTAATATAGTATCCTCATTGAACCCTTAAATCAATAATGGCTATATTATCATTTATACTCGAAACCCGTCGTCTTAAGCACTTCATTTTCTATTTTGAACTTAATTCTCATCCACTTGACTAAACTCCTTACCTCTCTTGTGAATTTTAAATTAAATTATAAATTTATCCAATTAACTTACCATTTTAGTATCAACTATTTTTTAAAACATATTTTTTCCAATTTACTATTTCCAACCTCACTCTCCTTTACGAATACTAGTGGTTTACAATAATTTTCCATCACCACGCCCCTCTAAGACCTCTATTATTACTAAGAAACTACATTTTATGGAGCCAAATATAAAGAGTAACAGTCTCTAGTTGTCTTTTACTCCCTTGAATTATGTTTATTTCTTATTAACCATATAATTGATACATTGATTATCAAACGACGTCACTACCTCCATTATGTATAGTCAAGATCACCCAAAATTTCATTATATAAACTTAGAAAATTAATTATCATGCAAGATATAGTCATAGTTTCCTATGTATTCCCTTTTTAACAAATACATCCAAATACATCCAAATACATTTCCTTCATCCAATCAACCGGTTGACCGATGAAACTTACTAAAGTTTTTTTCCGCTTCTTAAAAGGTATGAATCATACCATACGCTAATATAATACCTTGTAATATACATTAATTGAACATCTGGTGTCAACCATCACATTTCTCACTATCTTTCTAGCTATTACAAAGGTTACTAATAAAGCATCTTCATGAGGTGTCGTTAATCCTCTTAAGGGCTCGTCAGTGATGGAAAGTTTAAAATTTGAATTTCGGTGCAAATTCAAAGATGGTTCATAAACTAAATGAACTTCCAAATATTTTCAATATTTTTTTCTCGATGAGTTTTTAGTTTATATAACTTATCTCCTACAAATATAGTTCCTAGTTGTGTTTCTTATATTTTTTTAATGTCGCTTTAGACTTTCTTCTCTTTCATTTATTTATCTTTTTTCTCATTCAGCTATTTTAACGAATTCAACCAATTATTCATTGTCAATCAACCTTGAACTGAAAATAATCCTCGGTTGAATATCCATGATCATTTTCATATGCACAATAATACCAAAAACTTCTTGCATTAATAAGTGTAAACATAATTCTAGGAGTTTTGTAGTTTAAGTGGTCTTTTCTCTTATTATAAGAACCACAAGTATTCAACTGATTATACCATCGATTTGAGTTTTCATTATAAGAAAATAGTGATCTACTCACATGATCCATTGCAAGATACAAAACTATTTTAGCATCATTTATCTTCTTCTACAATGAATTCCCCCTTTATATGTCATTTTAATTTTCATAGTCTTTTTTCTCGTGTGATCTACTTTGATATACATTTTTGTTCTTGCCAATAGATCTCTCATACAACCCACAATAAACGTGATTGAATCCTTTAACAGACTACTATCAGAAGGAAAATTTCTTGTAAATGTTGTTAAAGCCATATTTTTGTTGCAACCTTACAACATACTCGTTTTCATTATATATATTTCAATATAATCCCTTAAAGACTATTTTAACATTTTGAACATACTCGAGAATGATGAATCATGTGATATAAAAAGGATTGGAATAATTTAAATCAAGTTATTAATATTACTTATAACAGAGTGATTAAAAATGTAAACTATATACTCAAAGTTAAACGCAACCTTGTTTTATGTTAGATGAGTAAGGGTTTACCTATCGGGGTGGAGATAAAAGGCTTAAAGTCTTGCAAGGATCTCATATGTTTATAAAATCCAAATGGACCAATGATGTGTTAGTTCTTGAGAGCACTTTAGTAGTAGGGTGTGTGTATAGGGTAGTGAATAATTTTAGTAGGTTATGGTATAATCGGTTGAGGTATTTAAATGAAAATGTTTTTGGTGAACTAAGTAAACAAGGGTTGTGATATGGTACTGCAGTTCAAAAGTTGATATTTTGTGAAAGTTTTGTCATGGTTCAGAGCAAGAGAGTGAATTTTCTTCCAGTAACCAGAAAACCAATGGAATACTTGATGATGTTTATTCAGACCTTTGGGTTCTAACATAGTGCGAGATACTTTGTTTCACTGATAGATTACTATTACAAAAAATTATAGCTTATACTTTTGAAGACCAATGATGTAGAGTATGTTGCATTTGTGAACTAGAATACTTTGGTAAAGAATCAAACCGGGAAAATACTGAATAATTTCGTACTAATAGTAGCTTGGAATATGTGAAATAGTTTTTTACTAGCTATTGTGGTAAGCTTGGTATTGTCATATACTAAAATATTTGTTCGTCGACTATCTCGAAGGACTAAAAATTTATGGTTATTATGTTTTGAACTTGGAATTCAAAAGATTCGATAATTAGGGATATGGTTTTTCAATGAGGAGAACATGCCATTGAAGAAAACGATGTAGACTTAACCAATTACTATCGGGAAGAAATGTGAACTTGATGTAGTTTATCTACAAAGTGAAGTTGAAGATACTTATGCTAAATAAGATTTTAAATCTTGTTCCACTTTGGGTTGTACATAATAAACAGAATCACTACATAAGTCTGAGCCACGCCCATGGTCTGGTGTTCCGGGTACCTCAGATGATCAGATGGAAGAGCAACGTGATCTTGACAGTTATTGATTTGTGAGGAAAAAAGAATGAACACCAAGAAAACAGATGAAAATGTATGATTTTACCGATATAATTGGTTATTCTTTATCAATTGAAAATACAAGAAGTTGTTCTAGATCCCGAAATATATCATGATGGTATTAACATCAATGATAAAGAGAAGTGGCTCGTGACCATGAAAAAAGAAATAAAATCTCTTAGGAATATGAACACATGGATTCATGTGAAGTAGCCAAAGGGTCAGAAGTTCTCTAAGAATAAATAGATATTCCAAAGAAATCCAAGTCAATGTTAATGAGATATTCTCATTGATTGTGAGAAAAACCCCAATCAGGGTTCTGTTACCAATTGTTCCGTTACTTGATATTGAACTAGATCAAATAAATGTTACTACTGCGTTCATGCATGGTGAATAAAAATATGTGATTTATATGTATCGGCCGAAAGCATTTAAAGAAGGGAATGAGGATTATGTTTATTAGTTGAAGAGCCCCATATATAGGCTGAAACAGTCGCTGAGACAGTGGAATAAAAAGTTTGATCTTTTTATAAGATCGATTAATTTGTAGCTGCTATGAGAATTGTGTCTATTTTAATGGGGAAACTCATATGGAGATACGATTCATATTGTTATTGTATGTTGATATACTAATAGATGGAAGAGAAAAAGATAAAGATTGAAGTTATAAAGATTGGGCTGAAAACACAGTTTGAGATGAAAGATGTGATATTCCAATGGGGAATTTATTCTTATCTCAATAAAAATATATACATAAGATCCTAAAGAAGTTCTCTATGTCTAAAGGAAAAACCGTTAGAACTCATATTGCTTCCCAATTCCAACTTAATGTCATCCAAGCACAACCAAAGCTGAAAATGTGAAGTATAGACTAGAGATACCTCATGCCAATGTTATTGGTAGCATTATGTTCTATAATTTTCAAGAGACATGATCTTGTGTACGTCGTAAGTATATTGAGTATATTCAAGTCAAATATGGGGAAGCTACATTTTCATACACTAAAGTGGCTCATGAGATACTTGAAGTGCTTAGCTGATGTAGGGTTATGTTACAATCAACAGACTATTGGTGGTATAGTATTGAGAGGGTATGTGAAATCTAATTATGTAGCTTGCTTCGACATAATGAAGTCTACTTCAGGTAATCTCTTTATTGTGCTTCTTAGAGTGGTTAGTTGTAAGTCTTGTATACAGAAGTTTGTTGTGATGTCATTTATGGAAGCCGAGTATATGGCTGCTATTGAAGCTATGAATGAAGTTATTTTGCTAAAGAGATTATTGAGTGAACTTAGTGGTGTGAGAAGGATGTGGTTTTGTGAAGAATCAAGAGTTTCATGAGCAAACTAAATATGTAGAAATTAAGTTGCACTTCATCGGAGATGTGATGGAGAGGGAGCAAGTGAAGGTGGCTAGGATTGTTGGCGATAAAATTCCTTTAGATGTTTTGAACAAGGTATTATCGATTTCCAAGCTCACGAACTGTGTAAGACCGGTACAAGTGGGGGATGTAGTTGAGATGGTGTATAAAGAGTATGGCATTGGGTGCAACAAATATTGGAGTTACTATAACAAACTATTGGTTTCTATCACTAACAATATAAATTTTCACCCACTACATCGTACAAATTTTATACATATCTTCGAGTATATATAATTCTAACATGATATTTGATGCTCTCTATGCATTAGGTTTCTAAAATCAGAAACTCAATTAAAGGGTTATTCTTATCCTTAATCGATTGTCAAATCATATTCTTAAAAGACTCAATCAAAGGTCTATTGCTTCATACAACGAGTAATCAAATAGTTGTGATACTAATTGTTAAATATATCTGTGATTCATAAGGGTCATGAACCTTTGATCGTTTCTATATCCCATAATTACTTTGTGTGTGAATAAATATGAATAAACAACACGTGACTTACAGTTTTGCCTCTTTATGTTTTTATTGGAGTTATGTAATAAAAGTGATTGTCTTTGATTGATGGAGATGGCGTTAATGTTCTTCCCATAGCTGGCTAATTTGCTGACTAAACCATTCTTGAAAAAAGGAGAACAATCACCTTAGTAGAATTGTTAGAGAAGTAAAATCGTAGAGATCCAATTGAAGAAAGAGAATAGAGCTGTGTAGAAAACATAAGTAGTCGAATTTGTCGTTTGTTTGCTTATTCTCAATCATAGTTTGAATATTCATTTATGTAGTTAGTGAATTTTAATTTTCGAATTGTATACCGGTCCCTCAATTTAATACCATCGTAATCATAATCGAACTGTCCAACTCTCTTTTATTTTTCACGTAATTGGACTATATATTTCATTATTTTTTATATTTTGATATTCTAACCGCCACATTGGATCATAAATATTACTCGCGTATAACAACATAGTATTTAAATGTTAGGATAATAGATCCTCTTTCACAATATATGCTAGTCCAACTAATATCTATACTTGAAATACTTTTACAAATCTAACAATAATATATTTAGTAGTGTTAAGTCAATATTTATATGCGATTATATTTAATCGATTGAATTTGTAACAACTGCTACTCTGTTTGTTGGTTTCCTAAGAAGCAAATATAAATGTATGGTAACTTGTTTGCTTTGGTAGTGGATCTTTATCTTCAAATGCATACTTTTTATTAAAGTTAAAATTATACTTATATCAGTGTTAAATGATTACTCTACATGCTTATAAAATCATAGACAGGAAATCAGTTTTGGGTTTACTATTAAATCATAATTAAAACATCGACATTTACATATGGTAAATCATTATTTCCTTTAGATTTTAGTTAAACATTCAATTTTAAAAACGGTAAAACCGTTACATACGTAAAATATGTTTATTATTGTTTTTGTATGTGTCATATTTAAAAATACTAGATTTACAACTAAATAATATAAATTTTGAAAACACAAAATTAAGATATTATTGAATTATTATTTGAAATCTTTAGATAATAATTTTAAATATTTATTCGGATTAGATTTAGTAATTCATCCCTGAAACATACAATAATGACAAGCCCGATTGACGGAAGCATAAATAAAAACAAAAGAAGACGGAAACATAAATAAAAACAAAAGAAGACGGAAACATACGCCATCGCTGCTGCAGCTGCAGCGGAGATCATGTCGCGATCGTGTTGAAGCGTCATGCAACGCCTTAGCAGTCGTTTTTTGATTTCTCTTTCACATTATTAAATACAAATCACACGAACAGATTTCTTTTATAACTACTTTTATAAAATAATTACATTATAAATAATTATTTTAAATTAAATTAAATTTCTTAATCATATAAAAAAGTTCAAAATCAATTGGTAAATATATGATTTTTGAAAATTCATGGTAGAGATTGCAATTTTGGATGTGTACGATTCTTCTTAAAATTTGTAGACTAAATTTTAATTGTTTTTAGAAAATATTGAATAAATCTCAAATGATTTAGATAAGATAAATCTATTAAATTAGTAATCTATCATTCGTATCAGAGTTTGGTTGTCAATGATTGTTGTTGTATATTGTTAGATTCAGACTTTGTGTGTAGAGAGTATTGCCTAATTAATCCAACTTATTGCATTGAGGGTGAATATTGATTAATTATCTCACATCGGTTAAGCATCTAAGTTTATACTCTATATAAGCATAATCAACCCTCATATCTCAAGTGAGAAGTGTTAGACTTATGTTCTCTAATATGGCATCAAAGTGAAGTTCGGTCCTTTGATCAATTTGATTTGGTAAGGGTAACTCTCCCCTATTTCTTCTAATATTATATTTTGGATTTGATGTCTTATGGTATTATATTTTGATTCGGTATTTCTCAAATTTATATTGGGTTTGTTTTTTTTATTTGATTTTGGTTTGGATTTGTATTTGTATCGTTTGGCGTTTTACGTTTGGCATTTGGTGTTTTTTATTTTGCGTTCGGTGTTTGGAGCTTGCAGTTTGGAATTTTGAGTTTTGAGTATGAGTTTTGAGTTTGGTTTGGATTTTGTTATTTAGTTATCTTCTATTTGAGCTTGTGGATCATATTCAAGATAAGACTAGGAAAATACCATAAGAATAATTTGTCATGTCTACGTCCGCATTTCACTCAGGTATTGGCTTCATCTTCAACTTAAGGTATTGATTCATCCTTGTGGACTTTAGATTTTGGTGTGTCTCATAATATGTCACCTCACGTGTCAGACTTTATTCTGTTGTATAATATTTTAAAAATATATGCTTTGCTAGTGTTGCAACCATGGCAGTATAGGGTGCTTACTCTATTTCTACTCCTTATATATCGCTCCTTGATGTTTACTAAGTTCACAACATTGCTTTAAATCTTGTTTCGGGTAGCCAATTTTGTAAATGTGGCAATTAATCTTTCTGTCTGAGTATGTTTGTCATAAACAAGATCAACGTGCTCAGAGTGTGATCGAGATAATTAAAAAATATGGGAACTCGCTGTTTTGGAAAAACTTGAAGTAACTAGTGTGTATGTTTAAGGTGTTTATAATAGAAATTATACATGATTGGTTTTACTGCATCTCACGTTAATTTGTGTTCATTCTGTTTAAGGTATGAATTTTATATTTGGTATTCTAGTCTGGGATATATATATCACATTTGAAGTTTTTACTCTCAATAGGTGGTTTGGGTCATTTGAACACTTGAAGTATCTCATATTGGAATGGTTGAAAACTGACAAAATTTTAGGCCATCTCGTTTCATACGGGTGGCTCTTATTTTAGTTCTCCTTTTAATATTATCCATTTCGATTTGTGGGCTCCCTTTCATGTTTCCACAAAGGGTGGTTCAACCTATTACATATATTTATGGATAACTATACTCGTTATACATGAACTTATCTTATGAAATGAAGGTATGATTTTCTAAAAATTTAAAAAATATTTAGAACGCTTGTTAAGGCTCAACATTTTGTTGTGATATATTTCTTCAGATGTGACTTGAGAGGTGAGTATTCCTCTAAAGTTTTACCTATTTGTGTGCATTTGATGGTACCATACACCAGTCTTTTTGAGATGACACCCCTTAACATAATGAGGTGGAAGAAAGGAAACATCGTCACTTTGTTAAAAATACTTGTTCCTTGCTTGAATCTACTGTAGTTTATAGTGTCTTTTTAGGAGAATAATTTTTAGGAGAAGAACTTCATAATGTTGTTTTAGGGATGTCTCCATTTCAGAAGTTATATGGACATCTTCTAGATTATTCCTCTTTACGGATATTTGCTTGTACATGCTTTTCCTATGTGCTCATGTCGAAAGGCACAAGCTATGACCTAAAACAGTTATGTGTGTTTTTCTGGGTTATTGTATTACGCAGAAAAGATATCATTGTTTTGATCCCACTAGTCAAACGTTATATGTATCTCGACATGTCATATTTATTGAGCATACTCAATTTTATTAGATTCATGTAAAATCACATACATGACAGAACAAAGACATATATTTGGTTATTAAAATATTTAACAATGACGGTGATACAACTATTATTCCTCATGTGTCATTTTCTGATACATCTACACGAAATAATAGTACTTCTGCTTCATCAATTCCTAATTGCTTCTTCCTATGGTGTACCTATATATTCTTCATCTCTTAGGTGATCAACTCGTAAAATTTGGTGAGGGTAAAAACTGGTCGGGGGGTATTTTTGGTAGATGCTTAAGTGGTATATTAAATTCAATGTAAAGAGTAGAGAGTAGAGAGAGAATAGAGGTGATTGTATTTAATACCTAAATTAACTGTTTTTTTACCCTATTTATAAGACAGTTCAAATATTTGGGTCAGTTCGGTGGGCTTGAAGGTCCAAGATTGGGTTAAGAAATGACTCAGCCTACTATACTAAACACATAGCTTACTCAGCATGATTTAATTTTTAAATCCGAAGTTTCCTTCTAATAAAAATTCGACCCTCTTTACTGTTTTAACCTCCAATATAATCTGACCATATTATCAACCCCCTTAACTCTCTCAAAAATTACTTTGGAAGAGCTAACATGTTCAATTATTTCCGAACCCTGTTCGAAGGATATATTCAAAACAAATATTTTCTAAAGGTCACAGCTTTTATCTAGCGACCTTCTTAAAACATGTCTTAAGTAGTTATTGGACCTAATGACTAGTTTTGCTCTTAGTAACCATATCTACACAAAATAAGAAGGCGCCTACATCTAATAATTGCCTTTAATTATTATCGTCGTTCATTTCCCAAGTTAAAACACTCAAGTGCTTCTTCGCTATCCTTATAAGAGTAATATTTTTCACTGTTGCTATTTCTAGAGTGAGAAAGAGTTTAATATTATAATTTTAGATAGAGAATAAATCAATTTCTTATAGTGGATTTTACCTTCTTCTTCTACCTTGTTCATTGTTGATCGGTTTTCCTGTATTTCCTAGGGTTTGTACAACCATAAACGCACTAGTTAAAGGATGTTGGCTCAATTGATCCGAATTGATAGAAGAAAAGAGGCAAGCCATAATCGCTGCCGAATTACCTACTTGAGCAGGTGGAGTAGCTGTGACTCAAACTTCAGAATCATTTCTGAATCTAGCCTAACTGCGCAATCTTCTACATCTCCTGATTAATATGCTTAGTTAACCAAACCATTCTCAACAAAACGAGTTACCAATGACAAACCTCATTCAACCTTCATCGCTATGATATTGTATATTGGTAAAACTACTCATCGTATAGCCACCACGTTTTCTAAAGAAAAAACCAAGCCTTCCATATTGGATAAAACAACCAAAATGTTAGCTGAAACTCCTAATGATGCTAAAAATCCGGTAAATAAAAAAAATCAATCTTGGGAAATGCTACCACAATCGAACTTCCTTTAAAACTGATATTAGAAGAAAATCCTACAATTTCATCAATTGAGCCCACTCGAATTGAGGAAGAGAGTCCTTGTATTCAACCTAATGAACCCTTGGAACAAAGATCACAAGTGTTTGAAGAAAATATGGATGATAGTGGTGAAGATACATCTTTAAAGAGATCTAGTCAAATTGGGGACACTGAGAAAGTGACACAAGAAAGAAGATAAAAAAGTTGTATTACCCGAATCCGAACCACTTCCTGAGTTCCTTGTTGGGCGAGTTTGACCCAACTTTACTAAGTTGAGTGTCAAGTATATCTTGGCTTTATAGATAATATCATATTTTTACATTCATCAATCCTAATTGGAAAGGAATTGAAAAAAATGCGGCTTCCCTGAATCAGTCAAAGTGCGGCTGCTCCAACCTGTAGATACTCCAATGGACAGCAAGGGTGGGCCACTCGGAATCACATGCTCAGTGCATAAAAAAAATTCATGTGATGTGATTTTTGTGGCTTGAAATGTTTTACATTGTAGATATTGTTTTATGTGATGTGATATTGTTTTATGTTTGTAGTATGGGACCAAGAAAACTACTCAAGATATTTTTGCGCGGCTCTTCATCATCCGCTCTGAATGCCGGAAACGATTCAGATATCGTTGAGACGCCGCAACCTCTTCAAATTGTTGCCCCCGATCCTACTTCCCGTTTGGTGAGACATAATCGGCGGGATTCAAGGAGGGAACCATCTCCTGTTGCTATACCTCAATCAGAATCGGAGGATGAAGAAACTTGGCAAGGCAACGACGAATCAACGTTAGCAGCCGAGAAAGAGTCATTTTTAGCACGCTTTCCGCACATACGCTTCTACAAAGGTTTTACAAACCATATGGCGTATCATGTTTACCATGGCCGAGTAAGTAATCTTGAATATAATGGGTTAATTTTGTTTTTATATAATAACGTTTCACTTTAATGTATTAGGATAGAGGGGGACGTCCTTTGCGGTTTTTTGCCGCTGGAAATGCGGTCAATCGTTGGAAGCTGATCAACCAAACCAGTGTGCGTGAGGTTGTCCAGTCCACCCCTTTTGGACCATTGCTGGTTGCCCTCCATCGTTGGAGTACCGAGGTACCTTTGGTAGCCGCTTTCGTAGAACGGTGGCATCATGAGACGACATCATTTCACTTTTCTTTTGGTGAGATGACTGTCATTTTAGACGATGTGGCCATCATTACTGGGTTACCGATATGCGGTAGATTGTTGGAGGTGCATAGAAGCAACAGTGTAGAGGAACGTCCGAAGCTGATACATGATGTTCTCGGTGTGCCATACGATGAAGCTTTAGCGGAGCTCGAACCGTGTAAAGGTATCGGTCTACGGTTAACTTGGCTACGTGAACACTTCTCCGACGAGTGTTTTCAAGACGTAGGTCGATTAAGGAGGATCGATGTTCTCCGTTTCGCGAAAGCCTACTTACTTTATCTCTTCGGGTCTTGTCTATTTGTAGACCAAAGCGGATATTACGTGAAAGCAGATTGGTTACACATGCTCGATGACCTTGATTTGTTGGGATCATATGCATGGGGGATGCATATCCTTGCGGAGCTTTATATTGGGTTACGTATGGCTTCCAAACATTCTACGAAGACGATGAGTGGATTCGTACAACTACTCGAATGCTGGATTTTTTACCATTTCACTCGCTTTCAGCCACCTCATTCGGAGGGATTCTATTCCTATATGCCGCACATTCGTACGTGGGAAATACCCAAACGGTGCCACGCGATAGAAGAGTTTGGAGATCATCTTCAATCATATAGATTGACACTTGACCGATTAAACATATACACGGTATGTTTATATCCTAACTTAATTTATCGGATTATATTTTTGAAGTATGGCTTCATATATCGTGTTTGGTTGTTGTCTATTTTAGGTAATTTTTCAGCCGTACGAGTATTATCGGATGTTGAAACCCCTTCACGAGCTTGCGTGGTTCACCGGTGGGTTGAAATTTATGGACAAAACGGAGCCGTACCAACCACTTACAGTTGTCCGTCAGTTTGGATACATCCAACAAGTTGGCGATCTATTTGCACACCTTGCTCTTAGGCGCGGTCGCTTGTCGAATATGATGACCGACTTTAAAAATGATGTGTGGGAAGATCGGTACGAACACATAATACCACCAGACAGAAGAGGAACACTTATCGAGGAAGGTAATGGAATAAGTACGACCGTACCGAATTACGATGATTGGGTTCGTCAAACTCTATGGTACGTAGTTCCTAATGCACCTCGAGATGAAGATTTTCCTATAGGGGAAGAACCACAAAATTCAACCCACCAAGATAACATCACCGGAGGTTATGCGAAAATTCTCGACACCTACAAAGATCATGTGGAAGATATGACCGGCGAAGAGTGTCGTGCGACCTTAAGACATTGCATTCATGTATGCAAGACGTATACAACATAACCTTATCGTATGTTGTTTCTTAGTTTAACAAATGATGTTTATCGGATGTTGTTTTTTGTTTATTGGATGTTGTTTTTTGTTTATCGGATGTTAATGATGTTTATCAGATGTATATTTTTGTTTATCGGGTGATGTTTTTTGTTTACGGATGATGTTTTTTGTTTATCGTTGTTGTTTAGCATTGTTTAAGTGTTTAGAGGTTAAGAAACAATAAAATTTTAACATAAACTGGTGTTTTGCACTTGATTCCGAAAGGGACACTCGGAATCAAGTGCAATGTCCCGGTGAACAAAGTATCACATTATATAACGGGACAAAGAGTTTGCAACTGATTCTGAGTGGCCTTCTCAGAATCAGTTGCACATTTTTTTTGAAAAATTGCAACTGATTCCGAGTGGCCTTCTCGGAATCAGCTGCAACTTGGTTACAACTTGTTTGCAACCGATTCCGAGAGGGCCACTCGGAATCAGTTGCACATTTTTTTTGAAAAGTTGCAACTGATTCCAAGTGGCCTTCTCGGAATCAGCTATAACTTGGTTCCAACTTGTTTGCAACTGATTCCGAGAGGGCCACTCGAAATCAGTTGCAAACTCTCTGTCTCCACGTTTTGGTTATAACTTGGTAAAAAAAACTGCACCTGATTCCCAGTGGCCTTCTCGGAATCAGGTGCAAAACCCCGTTATATATTAAAACTTGATTGTTTCGTAACCTCTATACACTTAATTTTTTTTACACAATAATAGATTACAAACATTAACATAACATTTGAATGATATTGAAGTTGAGTATATTACAAATATTAACATAACATTTTCGTCCCTAGATTCGATCAATCGTTAAATCCACCACTTGTGGTTCTTGCGTAGTAGGAGGTTTTGGAGGTTGGATACCAACAAAGGACGCAATCCTTCTTTACAAGGGAGGAAACCACGCTTTAGCTTCTTCAGAAATGTGTTTCATATACGTTGGATAAACTAATGGAAACGGTCCACCGGGAGATATGGTAACCTTTAAAAACAAAATCAATTAGTATACTAGTATGAAAATAATGTTTGCAAAAATAGTAGTAGATTCAAAGGTACGCGTACGCTAATGTAATAATTTCCATGGACGTGTCCGATGCCAATCTCTTTTCTTTCGTTCATAAAAGGCGGAACACCTTTTAGCGGTAGAAACGTATTAGTAATGCCGTCGGAAATTGTATATATGATGCATTTGGAAGCATTAGCAATCACATAACAAATATCCGGAATTGTCATCCAATTGCTATAAGGGGCAATCAGGGTATAGCAATCTAGGCAATGTAGCATCAACCCTTTCACATCCACCGTAAAGTTTGTCATAGAGAGGCAGGTCCGATAAGATTTCTTCTTTTAGTGAGGTCCTAACATGCGGCCAGACATTTTCGTCGTAAAAAGTCCATGGGCGACGGCTTTAAAACCACAATGACCATCCGAGCCTACATTTTTGCATTCGGAGATGAATGGACGTAAATATTTGGGGAGATGTTGCAAAACTTTTGTCGTATCATATGGGGTTTTTGCCTTCCGAGACTTGATATTTGTAGGAGTATTACGAGTCTTGGTACTCTTTGGTGCACTTGGTCTAGCCTTCTTTGGAACATTTGGTGTACTTTTTGTTTGACTCATTAATGATCGAACATTGTTTCGGATTAAAGCCGGGGAAATATCACTTACATACGATGTGTTCAAACCGTTGCCTAGCTTCGCATGTTCGAATCCCGATGATTCCCTCTTCGTTGAATTGTCTTTAGCACGTTTACTATCTCTACCTTTAGTCTTAGCTTTCTCTACGGGTGGAATGGCGTCGGATCTTTTAGGTTCTAGAACTTCTCGGATTTTCCTTATGATATGTATTCGACGATCGCGATCGTACCCACGGATTAGAGAACCAATAGTTGTTATTTCTTCCTCCACGAAATCATCTTCTTTATACGCATTGTGCTTCATAATCCTTAACGTTGTCCACCTCTTGTCGACCATACTTGGATCAAACATACGGTGTTGCATTATTAATAAACCGACCTCGCATGCGCATGGCAAACCATGAGTGCTTCTAATAACACAACCGCATTCCGCTTTATCATTCCCTATTTGTTTCCCCCTATCGTATTGCTCTTTCATAATTTTAAGAGCAAATTCTGTTGTGGAACATCTAATAACCTCGAATATCCAAGCATCATACTCAAATTGGGAGAAAAACGTACATTTTTCAAGCGATGATTTTATGTTCGTGTGTTGCATCTCTAGTAAGGAATCGACTCTACCCCAAAATGCATCAAATATTAGCAAACCCGTCCCAAGGTACCGTTTCAAAGTTGAATGCGAACTCTCCACCCTATTATTTATGACAACGTATGTTTATTTAAAATGAGTAAATATTATCATAATTTTATTACATTAATACTATTTTAGCTTACCGATTCGTTGTGTTGTTGCCGAAATGCTTCAACTTGTTAGTGTATGCATAGAGAAACTTTTCACCGTAAGGAGGTTTGAGCCATGTTTGAGTGTAATCGAGGGCTTCGAGGTATGCCTTGTACTCTTCTTTCATACACTCGATGTTTGAGTTCAACTTGCTTACGGTGTCCGAATAAACAATTGTATTCCAAGATGCTTGAAATCCGTTGAACACATTTTCGTCCGTAAAATATTTTTTAGTCTTCATTGCGATGTTTTTTTCAATGTGCCATCTACATAGCATGTGTGTCACTTTCAGAAATATAATGTCAATTGCTTTCATTAATGCCAATTCCCTATCCGTCACCATAATATTAGGTAAAGCATAATAGTTTTCCGACATGAGCAGCCGCAAACGTTCCAACGCCCACATGTATCTCGTGACTCAAAAAAACAAAAGCAATCGCAAATGTGATGTTGGTTGATATAACTCCAACTATTTCGAACAACGGCATCTTGTATCTCGTCGTCTTATACGTACTATCCATAATAAGGACCTCCAGAAATGTCCTAAGAAGATCGATAGACGTCGGGTGTGCAAAAAATAATTCGGTGATTATTTAAGACCCTTTACTTCTCGTTCTATGCCATTCAATGTAATTTTTCTCCTTCATCTTACCCAACAAATATTGAAGTTGTGATTGACCGCACTTTTCCAATGTACGATGTTTTTGTCTAGCATTGTAAATATTACGCATATTAGACACGTTATGAGGATTAATATCCTTTAAGGTGGGTAAAATGTTACGAGGAATGACACCGCGTATTGATAATTTCTTCACCAAATCTTCTTCGGCCGAAGTTAGTTTCCTTGCTTGAGGACAACCTTCTAAATATTCTGATGGAGGGTGGTTATGTCTACCACATGCAACTACTAAATACCATAGATCATTATCAAAAGGATGAGCTCTTAGTAGAAACAGACAATCTGTTTTCTTCGTACTTGACTTTCTTCTCTTCACATTAGGTGCCTTTTGTTTTAACCTTGGTTTCCCATATTTTTCACAAGAATAAAACAATCGAGGAGTATTCCCATAATTTCCAGAGTCGTACATACTTACCATCATAAAGTATTTCAACTCTCGACCCTTTGTTAATATCCATTCCGTAAGTTCAGATTTAGTGTAGTACGCTTGCGTAGTAAATGCGTCGGTGAGATCCGGATATATAACATCATCGTCAGAATGATAAGGCGATGCAATTTCAGCTTCCGAAGACATATGAAATTCTTGTATGATTTAAAAGTAATGTGTTGATGATTTTGCAGTTGTCTACTGAAACACAACTGATTCCGAGAGGGCCACTCAGAATCAACTATTTTGTGTCAGACAACTGATTCCGAATGGCCCTCTCGGAATCAGTTGCGTTTCCATAAAACAACTGATTCTGATATACTGACTCGGAATCAGTTGTTTTATGCCCATATATGCTTAAATTAGGAATGCTGAAATCGGGGAGTGCTCAAATTAGTATATTCTAAAACGTAAAAAAATGACATTAAAATACCTTATCTGGTGCTTCATTGTTGTTCTCCTGCATGGAATGAGATTCTTGATTTTCCATGGTCGAACGACGTTCAATCTTCAATAAAACTGATGTTTTTTGGGTTTAGGGTTAATTTCAGTTGCCAAAGTCAGATATGTAGGATTAAAAAGGGTTTAATCTTATGTTTTTACACAGTAGGGTAATCTATTTCAGTAATGGCACCTAACATCAAATTTGAATACAAAACAAGGGTAAAATAGTAAAATCATGTTTCACTAGTTTTAGAGATTTCAAATTATGGAGGAAATAATAATTTCCATGGAGGAAATAGCTTTGGCCATACTTTTTTTATGTATTTGTTTTTAGAATTACAAAATTGATTTTTTTAAAGCAATGCTACATTGTACCAGACAACCTTCATGATGCTATCCATAGGTTGTTCTTGGAATAACTAAATAGATTTTGCAAGAATTTTGTGGCTATGATAAAGCCAAGTTCCTAGAGGAGAGCCAACCTACATCTCAATCACCCGAGTCGATCGATGTCCGACCACCTTTCTTACCGAATAACCCAAGATTATGGAAGGCATGGTTTGATTTCTAATGCAATCGTAAGCAGTTGAAGCTCTTGAAAGAAATCTTGGAATCGTAAAGCTCGTCATGTTGGTGGGTCGTGGAGCCATTCCCGATTAGTTAGTCAACATGTAAGTGTTTATAATTTATTTTAATTTAAGCTGAGTGTCTCTTTCAAATGTATTAATGTTTACCCTCTCTTAAAGTTTGAGGACACTAGAAAAATATTGTCGGTAGCAAACGCTTACGGTTTACATGACAGGTGGGATAGTTTGGGCAACGCTACGTCCGAATTTGTTAACCCCTCGTCTTAAAAAATAATGGTAATTTGATTGTTAAATCTATTTCTTATAAGATTATCTATATATGTAGTATCTTGTATATTTGGTTTATTTTTTCTATAATGCAATCAGTTACATGTTATTTATTCATTGTTAGGATAAACAAATCTTTCATTAGAATAAAATATATGATTATAGTATCATTGTCTATATATGTTGCATAGTAGCATCTGTTATTGTTTATGTTTTGTTGGAATTTCAAATGATATTATCCATTATTTTTTATAGTATGATCAGTTATTATTTGTGTTGCATTGGCATTTTGAACATAATTTTCTATAGATCTTACACAGTAGGATCAGTTATTGTTTGTGTTTCCTTAACATTTCGAATGATATTGTCTATATATGTTGCACATGGACAATTTTGCTTTTCAAACAATTGTTTGGTTTCATATATTTATTTATGGGTTATTTCCTTGTTTATACAATATAATTGTCTTGGTAGTTTTAACTAATTATTATCGAGAATTTATGTTGCGTATAGACGAATGCATGAGTTACGAATTAACTACAAGATGTTATAAGTATCATGTTCTATTGACCTTGTGAATGTAGTTCATATAATTATATGTTCTTTCCACTCTTGTAATGGTGATAAGAATGGTGATGCTATTGAAGATTTGTCTCTAGCTTAGTTTGTTGTTTTTTGAATATGATAATCAACATTTTATTGTTTTTTTGTATGATATACTGGTGGTTTCGGATTATTCTATTCACCAGTTTTGGATATTTTATAATTTAAAAACTAGTCTTTTGTATGATCATAACTTTAAATGTACAAATGACTTTAGTTAGTTTCTATATCTAGTAGTGTTAAAATTTGGTACTCTTGTTTTTAGAAATATTTTGAGTATATGACCTTAGTTTGTTTTAATTATTTATCAATTTATGAATAATTATGAATATTATATTTAAATTAATTATCTGTTAGCAAACGGGAGCCCAAAACGTAACCTTTAAACCTCTTTACATAATTTATTTGACTCTAATTTCTGATTGATGCTCTAATTATAAGATTTCATAAGTTAAACTGATTGCCTAAATAAATTATATTAGGTTAGTCAATTAATTTTGTGTGTATTAGAATCAACTATGACTATCTTAGTGTCTTATATTTGTATTACGAATCATAGGTCTTCACATATGCCTACTGATATGCCAATTGATCATAAATGGATGTATCATAGTTTAAATGTTACTAGGATATGTGTTACAAATGAATTCTTTAATAGTATCGATATTTTGATTTTACGAGCTTAAGATGGACACAAGTTCGGTATGAGTGAGTAGGTTGATAGTGTGGCCATGTTCAAAATACATAAATATTTATCCAAATGAAATTGATATAGTACATCAACATAAAGTGAGACATGGATTTGTGGAAGACTACTACTATTGGGTATATCATTGAGAGAGTTTGAGAAGTTAGGAAAATTCTCAAGGAAATCCTCACCAATTTGTTGAGGACAAATATCATTAAATGGTAGGTTATGTATGGTATTCAGGGAGCACATCAAATGGGGCCAGGCCTCAAATAGGATTGCTACTGCATACTATAATATATCGTGTGATGCTGATGAACTAGTTTATAAAGATTGCACAACAATGTCTAAGTTAACATTGGTGTCTAAACTTATCAACTTGAGATTCGAGTCATAGATTTACAAGCGGAACCATGAGTGTTGTGTGTCTATCATGAAACGTCTAACACCATACAAAGACAACAAAATTCCTTTTATATATTGGCAAGCCAAGTAGTTGTTAATGCCTTTGTGTCTCCCTCACCAAAAGATAGATGCATGTGTTGATAATTGTATGATATTTTATGGAAATGAAACCAACCTATAATATTTTTTATTGTGTTAAGTCACGTTACAAAGTAAAATATAATACAATAAAATATATAGCTCAAATGGAGCTAAATTACTTTCGATTGTAAAGGTTGTATATGTCGGGAAAGATTTTTAAGAATATGACATGACACTATCGTAATCCATTTATTAACAGTCTTATGAAACAGGCAAGCTATGGTGGCTTGTGGAAGCATTTCGATAATTCTCATCCAGAGTTTCCATCAAAACCTCGTAATGTGAGGGTTGGATTAGGTACCGATGGAGTTAATCGATTTGATAAATTTTTAAAGAATTAATCTTGCTAGGCGGTGATGGTGTGTGTTTATAATCTTCCACCTGGTTTATGCATATGATATATCTGTGCATATTTATTGCACTTATAATACTTGGTCATTAGAGTACCCGAAGAGACCTGGATGTGTTCCTGCGGCCATTAATAGACGAGCTTAAGCATCTGTTTGCTGATGGTATTGTGACGTACTATGCTGAAAATAAAACCAATTTTACGATGCGAGTAACACTAATATAGACAATCAATGATTTCCTCGCTTATGACATATTATTTGGTTGGAGTACGCATGGTAAATTGGAATGCCCATATTGTACGAGTCAAACAAATTCAAATTAACTTGCGAGAGATAAGAAGGTATGTTGGTTTGATTGTCATCATAATTTTTAACGTGCGGACCATCCAAAACCTCTAGTCGCAACCCTGTTGCAGTATTATGATAAAAAAGTTAACATCACTACATGCATAATTGTTTGCTACACTTATTTGTCCGACAAAACTATATTATTTAATTACATTTGTTAGAAATAAAAGGCTCATTACAAGACGTCTGATTGTTTCAAATTACTTTGGCTCAACATATGTCAAAATTTCTAACAATCTAATTGAGTGAACCGAATCCCAAAAAATATAATTAAACATAGAGTAAGCCTTGAAACAGTAGATAACTTGTTGGTCGTATATGATCCATAATCAACATAAATAAGGGATAACATGCGAGAAGAACAAAGACGTTTTATAGTTCATATTTGTAGGTTCTAGTCAATTTTAAGGCCTAAGAATTTGTAGCGAATGTATAAGAAATTGCGGTGATATATTAGTGATGCAAGAGTAGAAAATGGTACAAAGGTTATTTTTTTTCTCCATAAACATATGTAGTAAACGACTACACATAAAAAACTCATCATAGATGGCCATGACCTTCTTTGTACAATATCAGTAATGAAGTTGAAGAGTTAAAAGATGGTCCGAGGGTGATTTTGGTATGCGAAGATTTGTTGATAGTGGATTAGGTGATAGAGGAATATTTGAGTGTCAGATCTAGAGAGAGAAAGTGCTAAACAGTATAGAGAGAGAAAGTCTCGTACTATTCAACTCGGGATTCGTGAAGCGTGTGTGGTCCTTTTATAGTACAATTGCGGACCCCACACGCTTTAATTTGGTTTAATTACACCTTTTGGTCCCTGCTTTTTGGTTTCTTCCTATTTTGGCTATATCTTTACAATCCATACATTTTAGCCCTTATATCTTTATTTCTACACATTTCGGCCCTTATACATTTATTTCTATGCATTTTGGCCCTTATACATTTATTTCTATTCATTTTGGTCCTTGTCTTTTATTCTTCCTCATCAATAGCCCCCCAGTCTTAGTAAAAATCGTTTTGCTAAGACTGAATAATTCTCCTGTCAGGCCAAAATCATTTCTTCTTCGAACTTTATAAGTCCTTCGAAAAGTTGCTCCACAAGTCCCTTCGTATTGTCGGGGGGCTCCACAAAACCTCTTTGACACAAAACCTCTTCGAATGATTTGTAAGCCTCCTCGAACTTCTCTTATACCGAGTAGCCCCCTCAATCCTTGCAGCATTTGAAGCAAAATGGTCGTCGGATAATTCTGTACTTACGCGAAAAAAGGTGCTAGGATTGATGATGTCACTGTACAAACACCGGTGTCAGCATACTTCTGAAGAAACTGTACCAATTCTTCTGACATTGTTGTCAGAAAACTCTTTCCCTTCCCCTGACAATCTCTGACACAAAACTCTTCACCTTCTGCTATAGCTAGGCGGCCGGACAATATCCACCTATGTGGACCATCGTACCCCTAGGCAAACAACATGAAAATGTCCCCGGGCTTTAGTTGTCAAGAAAACACACTAGTCTTCTATAAATACCAACATTTTCCTTCATTAATGCAACTTCTGTTCAATTATTTCTAGAGAGATAAAGCTGGCGAACAAGCCCCGTCGAATTCCTGAGTGGTTGTTGATTAGTAAATGGTTCGAAGAGAGGGTTGCTGCTGGTGAAGACGTAAGGACTCATCCCCCACCATCGACCACAACCTTTTTTGGTGTCTGGCCTCCTTCGAACAACTCGACCGCCATTATCCCCCGTGAAGTAGCTCGTCAAAGCTTGCTCAGCGAAACAAACCCTCCTAGAGAAATGGGTAAAGAGAGATCACATAAGCATGCATCAGGTTCGAAGAGGAAGAAATCCCATGGAGACAAAAAAGGTTCTCATGAGCGAAAGCGGGCCAGGGAAGCTCCCCTTACAATTCGAGAACCAACTGCCCCAACTAATGTTGAAAACCTCCCCCAAAGATTTTCAAGTCCTTGAAGGACTTCGAGGAGTCCTCCTCAAAACTCAGTTAGTCCTCCTCGAAACCAAGACCTTCAACATAATTCTGGAAGTCCTCCTCGAAACCAAGATCTTCAACATAACTCTGGAAGTCCTCCTCGAAACCAAGACCGTCATCGTGATGCTGGTAGTTCTCCTCGAAGACAAGACCTTCATCGTGATGCTGGTAGTCCTCCTCGAAGACAGGACCTTCATCGTGATGCTGGTAGTCCTCCTCGAAGACAAGACCTTTATCGTGATGCTGGTAGTCCTCCTCGAAGACAAGGAACAGATGTGTCTAGTCTGCCCTCCACGCCATCCATGACCATTCATGGAACTCAATTCTCCCCCTCGAGGACGCTTGTTACTGAGGAAGACATGCGTATTAGACATGAAGAAACTTTAGACCCCAAAGTTACGAAACCTCTCAATAAGCCCTCCGGACAGAAATCGCCCATTATTCCTTCCTCAGGCCCTTTGAACGGTGCAATATCGTCTTCTATGTCAATATCCGAGGAACAAGCTCGCCGGATTGCTCCAAAATTGAAAGGGGATATTGTGTTGCCCTTGGAGTTAGACAATATTCCCGGCAGTAACATTAGGGGTATTGAGAATAAGCACATGGTGGCCCTTGCCAATATCAAGTATAAGTACTTTTCGAGGGAGGAGGAGACGATGCTTAGGGCTCGATGGGGCATCCCCAGATATATCAATATTATATTTCCTTCCGAAGGAGAAACACCCTTATCAGTGAGGGATCACGAGGTGGTGGTCTACACATAAATCATGAATTGGGGGCTAAGGTATCCCTTAGACCCCTTCTTTATTGAATATCTCTCGAAGATAGATCTTTGCCCCTCACAGGTTGGGCCCAATATGTGGTTCACGTTAATGGCTTGCATAATGGCCTCAAGGCTCTCAGGCCAAGAATTTTCGCTGGAGCAAATCATTGGCCTTACTGGTCTGGCCCGAAATCCTTACTTCCCCTTCTATTCGTTGACATTCAATCGGGGGTAAAAGATATTGAAGGATCTATTGGAGGTCGATAAAAAGTGGAGGCAACAGTTTCTTTTCTTTTCTGGTTACTGGGAGACTGGATCAGAAGCCACTCCTTCGAATCCTCACAAACTCTCGCTAAAATGGACAATGAAATGTAAGTATTCCACCAACTTTTACCCTTCGAACTTAAGCCTTCGAATTCTATGCTTTCTCACAAGCCTCCTCGAAGATTTGTATGCCTTCGAAATAATATGTTCCCTCGAAAATTTGTATGTTGTGTTGATGTTTATTTTCTTGTTACAGCTATGACTGGGGTGTCCAAACCCTACACCGACTATGTCGAGGGAGCTGCCACTGTCTTTACTAACCTTCGCTTGTGGGCAAAGGAGCACTGGGACAATCGATTCCGACGTTGTTTTGTGGACGACAACTTGGCTAGGAGTCGACTCTGGAGGCTTAATCCCCAAGATCGCATAAGTATGAGGGGACTAATGGCTCCGCCTTCAGAGCGAGAGGTGCTAGACCGATGCAGCCAAACAGATGTTGTGATCTACTTGCCCAAACGCTCCCGTTCGCAGAGCCACTTGGGAGAGCATCTAGAAGACGAAGTACCAGCCACCCAACAATTGAACATCGAAGGGCCTGTGAATGTTCAACAGCCCCCTTCGAACGAGGCTGGGGGGACAAACTCTCATCCTCCTCAACCGACCATTGTTACTTCAACTAATACTGATCCCCCTCCCTCTGCTTTTCCGAGGAAGGATGCCAATGTAACTGCTGCTAACAGTGATCCTACTCTCCCTGCTCCTTCGAAGAAGGATCTGAAGAAAAGAGATAAGGGTAAGGGCATCCTGCTCGAGCCCATCGAAGAACGTTTAGAGGGTAGCGAAACCCCTGACAACAAAGAAGAGACTAATTTTGAAGGAGAAGTCCACGGTAGTGCAAATGATGCTGAAAACAGGGGTGGCCAGTCACCCAGGGAAACTTCCTACCAATCCTTACACTCTCCTCTTACTGAGGCTTCCCACCCAGCCTCCTTCGAAGACAGTCCACGGCTAGCTCATATTCCTGCTCCTCGAACAAACCCTCCGTTACTCATTCATCCAGACGTAGCTTGTGGTAATTTTTCTGAATTTGATTCTACAGCGTTAGGGTCTCCTTCGAGCTCCTTCGAAGTCCCCTTGGATGATGAATTCTCAATGAGTCTTCGGAAACTGCTACACACTTCAGTGAACCGGGGAAAAAAGATGCGCCATCTTGAAAAGCGCAAAAATTACTACAAGTTCAAGGCATCACTAGCTGCCTCTCAGCTCGAAGAGGCCAAGAAGGAGTATGCAGTGATCAAGGGCCAAGCTGATGCCTTGTACGAGCGTCTTTCTGCCTCTGAGAATTATGTGATAATGCTAGAGAGGTGTTGCCAAAAAGAAAGGGACTTGTATAAAGAGAAGACTGATGCCCAGGAGCTGATGATATCTGAATACAAAAAGGGGCATTGCAAGGCTTGCGATGGATTCGAG
Source organism: Limnanthes douglasii subsp. nivea (assembly GCA_036936605.1). Classification (NCBI taxonomy): domain Eukaryota; kingdom Viridiplantae; phylum Streptophyta; class Magnoliopsida; order Brassicales; family Limnanthaceae; genus Limnanthes; species Limnanthes douglasii. Next base: position 313,605,071 of record JAUPFV010000002.1, read on the forward strand.
CAATGTACTGAGGCTCTTCGAAAAGTAGTTGAAGAGCGCGATAAATTGGAGAAAAAGATCAGAGGTTTCCATGTAGAGGTCGAGGAGGCTAAGGAAAAGGCTGTAGATGCCTATGCAACAACATGTTCGAAGACCTTACAAGCCCGTGATGCTGCTACTCGAGCTGGCTTGTTGACCCAGATGTATGCTGAGCACCCTGAATATGACCTGGGGCATTTTTGGAAGCTTGTTCCCTTAGAGCTTCGCCCTCCTCAAATAGTCGTAAGTGAGAGTGAAGGCTCAGATGGTGAGGAGAGTGACTCCTCGAAGAATGCAGATTGAATCAGTCAGTTTTTTTTATGGCCTAAAAAGGCCTCTTTTTGTAATGATTGGAACTTGCTGTGCTGCTTTAACTTTGTAAGAGCACTGAATATTTGTTCATAATGATTATCAGTTTGATAAATTGTTCTTCGAATTATTATATCATTGGCCCTTCGAACAATTAGTACTTGGTGAAATTCAAAAATTTTATTAACCTTCGAACTACTAGTGTTACGTTTGTAATAAGGCCATCGAATTTAAGTTGATTGGCCATCGAACTCCAAATTTATTAGTCTTCGAATAATTTTACTTAGATAAATTTAGCAAGTTTTATGCTTGCAATAAAGTCTTCGAATTCCAACTTACTTGGCCATCGAATTCCAATTTTTACTTTGATAAATTTAACAAGAGTTATATTTGCAATGAGGCCTTCGAATGCCAATCTACTTGGCCTTTGAACAATTTTTACTTAGATAAATTTAGCAAGAGTTACGCTCGCAATGAGGCCTTCGAATTCCAATCTACTTGGCCTTTGAATAATTTCAGGGTCTCCGAAAACAATTTCAAGGAGAAAATGTTCTGCTTCACAACTGAGAGTGGCTTCGAGGCACACCTTAATGTGACCCGAAGAATAGTTCGAAGGTCCCAAAACATCGTGGCACACTTTAATGTGATCTGATGAATAGTTCGAAGGTCCCAAAATATCGTGGCACACCTTAATGTGACCCGAAGAATAGTTTGAAGGTCCCAAAACATCGTGGCACACCTTAATGTGACCCGATGAATAAAGTAAAAATAATAATAAAAAATAGCGCGAGGGACAATAATTCGAGGCACATGTAACTGTGGCTCAAAAAATAGTTCGAAGGACAGCAATTTGAGGCACATGTTACTGTGACTCAAAAAATCGTGCGAGGGACAACAATTCGAGGCACATGTTACTGTGACTTAAAAAATAGTTAAAGGCAAAGAAACTTTGTATTTAAAGGGATCACCGAAACACCTCATTAAAACCTTCCTGTGCCTAACAGGGTAGGAAAGAGTGTGTCCTCACCAAAATTTTTCCCAAGGGATACATAGAAAGTGAAAAAAAATACAATGTCATCTCCGAGCTCTGCTAATCGAGGTACAACTTTAAGTGCTCAATATTCCAAGGTAAGCGGAGATATCGTCCGTCTTTATCTTTCAACCGATATGTGCCTGGTTTTATCCTTTCGGTGACCTCATAAGGGCCTTCCCAATTAGGTCCCAACTTCCCCAAACTCTTGTCCTTAGTGTGCAACAAAACTTTGCGTAGGACCTTGTCTCCCACCTAAAAGTCTCTATGGTTGACTTTGGACGCATATCGACTCCTCATAAGAGTTTGATAGTGAAGGGAAGTCAGCTGCGCCCGCTGTCTCTTTTCCTCCACCAAATCTAAAGCCAATGCTCTATGCTGGTCATTTGTGTCTGAGTCATAAGTTGTTATTCGATGCGAAGGGAAGAGGATCTCCAGAGGGACCACGGCATCCATCCCATAAACTAAGGCAAATGGGGATACGGCGGTGGCTGTTCGGGGGGTCGTTCGATATGCCCACAACACCTCCTGTAAATAGTCGGGCCATTTCCCCGCCTTACCTTCCAAGTTCTTTCTCAAACCGTCGAGGATGGTGCGATTAGTTACTTCCACCTGCCCATTTGCCTGGGGGTGAAATGGTGCCGAAAAACATTGTCGTATGCCTCTTGACACACAAAAACTCTGGAATTCTTTGTTATCAAATTGTGGTCCATTGTCCGTGTTAATCTGCAACGGTACACCAAAATGACAACAAATAGATAAAACAAATTTGATCACGTCTTTGGCCTTTGTTCCCGCGAGTGGCTCAGCTTCCACCCACTTATAAAAATAATCGACGGCCACAATTATCGTCTGTCTGCCCCCAGAGGCCATCGGTAGAGGTCCAACCAAGTCAATGCCCCACCTGTCAAAAGGAACTGCCTCTGAGATGCTTTCCATCAACACTCCCGGTTTGTGAATTACATTAGCATAGCGCTGGCACGTGTCACAGCGTTTGACCAAATCTTTTGCATCAGCCGAGATAGTTGGCCAATAATAGCCTGCCAAGAATACCCTGCGTATCAAAGCCTTATATCCACAGTGAGCGGATCCTTCGCCGTCATGTAACTCGGAAAGGATAATTTGTGACTCAGGCCCACTCAAGCACCTTAGCAATGGCCGACTCAAAGATTTTTTATACAGAAATCCTCCCAGCAAAATGTAACCATGGGACTTGAATCTAACTTTTTTGGCTTCATATTTGTCGACGGTCAAAATGTCATGAGCCAAAAAATCAATGAGGACTGTTCTCCAATCAGGCGTGATCGCGTGGCTTTCCTCCGAGATGTTCATCACATGGTCTTTACTAATTGAGATCGACGGGCATGTCTGGACCAGAACCCAGGGATAACCCTCTGTCCGTGAAGCAGAGGCGAGAGAATCCGGGACGACATTTAACTCTCGTCGGACATGCTCGAACTTGACGCCTTCAAAACCCGACGCCAAATCTTTCATCAGCTTCAAGTACTGTATCAGTGTTTCCTTCCTTGCTTCGGACTCCCCCGAAGCCTGATTTATCACCAGCTGAGAATCACTGATCAATTTTATCCGCCGAGCCCCGCATATTTGAGCTAAACTTAGGCCGGCTAAAGCTGCTTCATACTCAGCCTCATTATTAGTAGCTTTGAAACCGAAACGAATGGCTTGGAACATAGCTACCCCTTGCGGGGATATTAACTGGATACCTGCTCTGCTGCCTGAGATGTTCGATCCACCATCCGTTCGTATCACCCATTCTTCCTCGGCGACTATATCAGGTACCTCCTGCTCTTCCCTGCCTGAGTGGAACTCAACCAAAAAATCCGCTAAAACTTGTGCCTTTATCGCCGTTCGAGGCTCAAATGTTATGTCGAAGTCTCCCAGCTCTACGGACCACTTAGTCATCCTGCCGGAGATGTCTGGTCTTTGTAATAGACTTTTTAGGGGAAATGTCGTTCGAACCACAATTGGATGGGCTTCAAAGTAAGGCCTCATCTTTCGTTCCGCTGTCACCAATGCTAAAGCCACCTTCTCCAAAGTAAGATACCGCTTCTCAGCGTCCAGCAAACTCTTACTGACATAATAAATTGGCCTTAGGAGAGAGTCATCCTCTCGGAGGAGAACGGCACTGACAGCACACTCGGATACTGCTACGTAGACGATCAACGTCTCCCCCACCAAAGGTTTAGATAAAACTTATGGAGAGGTTAAATACTCCTGAATTTGACGAAAGGTCGTCGAACATTCTTTGGTCCAACAAAATTGCTTCGCATTCCGCAATATTTTAAAGAACGGAGCACACTTATCCGACGAGCGAGAAATGAATCGATTCAGAGCAGCCAATCGTCCTGTCAGGATTTGCACCTCTTTAATGTTTCGAGGAGGAGTCATATCGATCAAAGCTTTTAGCTGCTCAGGGTCAGCCTCAATGCCTTTTTCGCTGATCATATAACCAAGGAATTTACCGGACCGCACACCAAAAATGCATTTTTCCGGATTGAGTTTGAGATTGACTCTACTCAAGTTGTGGAATATCTCCGCAAGGTCAGCAAAATGGTCTTCGTCGTGTTCACTCTTAACCAAAATATCGTTGATATAAGCTTCCATATTCCGCCCAATCTGCTCATCGAAGGTTTTATTGACCAGGCGCTGATAAGTTGCCCCCGCATTCTTTAACCCGAACGGCATGACCTTGTAATAATACAAACTTCGCCCAGTAATGAAAGAAGTGCTCTCTTCATCTTTAGAAGCCAGTCGGATTTGATTGTATCCCGAGTAAGCGTCCATAAAAGATAGCAATCGATTTCTTGAGGTCGAGTCCACTAATTGATCAATGCGAGGGACAGGAAAATGATCTTTAGGACAAGCTCGGTTCAAGTCCGTGAAGTCGATACACATTCTCCACTTGCCATTTTTCTTTCTCACCAACACCGGATTCGACGCCCATATAGGATAATGTGACTCGCGAATATGACCTATGCTTAGCAGCCGTTCGACCTCCGACAAAATCCCTGAGGCTTTTTCCGGGGAGACAGGCCTTCTTTTTTAGACTCTGGGTCAGACATCTGATCGTATCGCGAGCTTGTGACATATAATTTCCTCCGGCACACCAGTAACATCCTGTGCACACCAAGCAAACATATTGAGCTTATCAGACAAAAAAGAAATTAACTTCCCTTTAAATTCGGAGGAGAGATGGACCCCTATTTTCAGAACTTTGCCAGCCGCGAACTCATGTGTTGCAGAATCTTCCTTTGGGACTTGAAATCCGGGGGCCTCCCTCGGATCATCGCAAGGGATGACCTCGGGGGGTGGCCCCTTTAATTGCTATGCTGGGTCAGAGGGCCCCCCTCGAACCCCTTTGGAAGACAGGGCTATCTGATAACATTCTCGTGCCATCTTCTAGCTACTTCTGACTGTTCCAATGTTGTTCCCGATCACATACTTTAGACATTGATGCACCGTGGAGATGACGTTATGCATCCGAGATAACCAAGAGCGACCCAGGATGGCATTATAAGACGTTGGTGCGTCAACCACAATGAAGAGTACCTCCACCTCCTTTTTGAATGGTCCACGACCCAACTCTACCATACATTGAAACTCCCTCACAACAACCGTTGTGGCACCAGTGAAACCCACTATTGTCCTGTCGGATCTTCGGATGACCGGTGGGTCAGAAATGCGGCGGTAAGTACTCATAAACAAGATGTTCGCAGAGCTTCCTATGTCGATGAGTATTTTTTGAATCTGATCCCCAGCAATGCCCGCCGTGATCACTACAGCGTCCTCATGAGGGCCTGCAACATTACGCATATCATCGTCATCAAAACAAATAATAGGAGAAGGAGACCGATGCATTTGTGCGGAGACTCCAGCTTCGATTTGGGTGGTCAGATTCAACATGTGTCTTTTGCGAGAGCTGTTAGAGTTTCCTGCGATTGTGTCCCCGCCGAAAATTGCTAAGGAATCGAAAAATGCACAAAGTCTGTCCACCTTTCCCCGTGGAATTTCTTCCTCGACCAGGTTTACATTATTCCTCCCAACTTTGGGGTCCAAATACTCTTGTTCGATGTCAAAATCGTCAACCCCTTCGGAAATTACCATGGCTGTGTCAGTATTCTTCGAGACAGCTTTTACCACGTCATTTTTCTGGGAGTGTTTCTTGACATACTCCAACAGCATTCCATTCTCAATGAGAGCCTGCACCTCATTCTTCAAGGCTATGCAATCTTTAGTGTCATGGCCCACATCCTCGTGATATTTGCAATATTTGTTGACACTTCTGCTTTCCCTTGGTGTTTGTATGGGAAAAGGCTTCCTGAACGTGACCGAAGACTTAGCCTTATCAAATATCGCAGCAACATTTTCTGTCAACTCCGCAAAGTAGTCGGGTCGAGTCCATTTGTTTGACATGTATCTCCCCCGTTGATTATGGTTTGATTGATTGCCATAGTACTGCGGGTTTGATTTTTGCCGTGGAGGATACTGACCCGTGCTTTTAGCTTGAACGTTTGATCGAGGGCCCTCAGAGCTTGGCTCAGTCCTTTGAAACTGATTATGGTCCAATTGCTCTCTGGAACCTTTCTCTGAGGCTTGGGTTTCTTCCACCAAGATTCTCTTCTCAACTTGATCTAGCAATGCTCCGAAGGTCATCGCCTGACTTTCTGCCACCGTGTCTTTCAACAACCCGGGGAGCAAGCCCATCCTGAACGCTGCAAGCGCCACCGAATCCTTACAGTACACCATATCTGTTTTGGTTTTGACAAAGCGATTGGTATAGTTTTTGAGGCTCTCCCCCACTTTTTGTCGACAGTAGATTATGGTGTCTCCGTTGGCCCGAAACTTCTTGCTTCCCACGAAGTGTTGTCTAAAGATGTTCCAGAACATGTCAAAGTTCTTAATAGAGCCATTAGGTAGCCTGTTGTACCATTTAGATGCCACTCCCTTGAAAGTTTGAGAGAATGCTCTGCACAGAAGCTTATCATCGTCGTCGAAGTTTATCATAAAGTTCTTAAACTGCTCGATGTGATTGTCCGGATCCTGAGTCCCATCGAACTTTTCAAGCTTCGAAATGTCAAAGTGCTTTGGGAGGTTCCCCACTAAGATCTCCGAGGATAGAGGAGAGGCTCTCCAATTGTGCCCTGTACGATATATGTTGGACCTCAGATTATCGTTGTTTGAAAAGTACAAACCCTCCTCGGAGGGCAAAGTATATTGCTGCTGCCATTCTGAATTTCGAGGGCCCATATCATCCTTCCCAAGGCACTTTGCCTGCTCATGAGAGCGATCACCAACTCGGTCGTGGCGACTCTTCTCCCGCGAGGATTTCCTTTCCGAACTCCTTCCCCTTCGGGCACCAGTTCGCCTCTGATCACACTTTTTCCTCCTGTGGTATCTTCGGGGAGATGATTCAGAAGTACTATACCGCGAGTAGTCGCTTGAAGTAGCCGAGTCCGAACGGTATTTCTCTCTCCTCCTCGGAGACCGTCGCTCACGCCTCCGATATTTGTCATCTCTCCTCTTGGGTCGAATTTCAACCTCGCGCTCCTCCTTTTGTTCAACGGGTTCTCTTCTTATCTCCGATCGAACATTTCTCTGCGCGGCTTCCTTCTCCGCCTTCAACCTTTCGATTTCCAAAAACAGTTCATTCCTCTGAGCCAAAAGAGCGGAGTCATCGAAAACGTTCTCAACTCGCCGACCTCCTTCTCCTTCGGACTCCAAGTCGTTCCGAAAGTCATCCGCCTCCATGTTTTCCTCGCAGTGATCAATTACATCGTCCCCTCGGCCTTCCATGGTTCTCCTCGGAACAGGAATTATTTCTAGGAAGTGATTATCGTCGGAGCGATTTTTGTTTCCCACAGACGGCGCCACTGAAGAGTTAAAAGATGGTCCGAGGGTGATTTTGGTATGCGAAGATTTGTTGATAGTGGATTAGGTGATAGAGGAATATTTGAGTGTCAGATCTAGAGAGAGAAAGTGCTAAACAGTATAGAGAGAGAAAGTCTCGTACTATTCAACTCGGGATTCGTGAAGCGTGTGGTCCTTTTATAGTACAATTGCGGACCCCACACGCTTTAATTTGGTTTAATTACACCTTTTGGTCCCTGCTTTTTGGTTTCTTCCTATTTTGGCTATATCTTTATAATCCATATATTTTAGCCCTTATATCTTTATTTCTATACATTTCGGCCCTTATACATTTATTTCTATGCATTTTGGTCCTTATACATTTATTTCTATTCATTTTGGCCCTTGTATTTTATTCTTCCTCATCAGAAGTAAGTCTGAAGCTACTATTTAGATTAGGAGTTCTTTCTTACAACCTTATTGCACACCTATCTGATTGGAGTTTAACCTCTCTCATTCATTTTTCTTGGAGGGTTGACCCTTACCACCCTCCTCTTTCATGATTTCTTAAAATAATTTAGAGATTTTGATAAAACGTTTAGCACCAACTTTTTTTGTTTCTCCAGCATAACGAGATTATTTAGTTATAGTTTTCATAAATCAAAAACTCATTACAAGACTTTTGATGGTTGAAAATTATCATGGTTCAAAATAAGTCAAAAGTGGTAACCACCTGATTAAGTAATTTGTGGGTTCATATGATCCATAGTCAACATAAATGAAGGGTAACATGCGGGTATGACATATAATTTTTAGAGGTCTGGGAGAAGACAGTGACATATATTTATATGCAAGAGAGGCAGGGGTACACAAGTTTTTATATTTCTCTCATACCATATGTTATAAACCACAACACATAAACAACCGCATCGTAGATGGCCAATACCATGTTTAGCTGGCTTCAAAAGGTAAGAGAGTGGGATCGTTGAGGCCAATCTAGATTAAAATCCTAGTTTTTTTACTGATAGTTTCTAAAAAAGGAGTGGACTCGACCAATACTGAAGACATGGTCAAATAGTATATATATTATGGACTCGACCAATATACGCAAAATATGGATACGTTTATCACAAGTTTGTGGCTTGACCATTATACCCAACAAAAAATAATTGATTGCCAAAGTAAATTATATTTATTTGATAGCATGCTAGTTCATCCGGCACAGGGGACACACTACAAATGGTGTGGTAAGTTTCTTTAATAGTAAAGTTATTACTCTTTTTATTGGGTATTCGACGACGATTCTTTTAAGCGATGTTACATCTTAACCGAGTAAGTAATGACCAAAAGTGATTATAAGGTTGATTTCTAAGTTTAAAGATCACATATAATAATGTAGCCATAACGGTTGAATATGAACTTAAGAGCGAGTCACATACTGAACAAAAAATAAATAGATAACATATTTCCTGATGTTTTTTTATAAAGCCGAGCAATTTGAATTTCACGTCGAAGGATTTTCTTCGAGCCACGAGGGTAAAGAATCAAGAGAGAGACGATAAATTGTTTTCCTATTTGAATCTAATCACACCATATTAATATGTTTCTTCAACTTATGATACACAAATAATGTTTGAGGACGTCATCGTGATTTAAAACTTTTAGGTTTAAAATCTCAAGACCGCCTTTATTGTGCCTACGGTAATTTTAGTTCATGCAATATTTTTGCAAATATTTTATGGCCCAACGAGAGGAAGTGAGGGGGGAGGGGAGTTTTGGGTCACTTCAGTAAGGACCATAGTAGGATGAATAAAAATAAAAGATTAATAGACTTGTCCTATGAACATGACATATTTAATTAGTTTGATTCTACCAGCATATGAGATATATTTAGATTTCGATGATCCTGTACGATATATGCTACTATTATTTAAGTGTGTTCATTCATTATAAGTGAGGTGTCCTATGATAAGGGGAATGTCTAGGTAAAAAGTTGGGAGTGAACCGATAGTGTAACTTATAAGGTTAACTAAGGAGTCCATTATGTTGGTATTTACACTATAAATATAACTATTTTATGGGCTCGTATGAAACAAGACATAAACAATAATTAATTAAGTATCTCGTTGATTAGTCTTAATATCATCCACAAAACAGAGATCGGTCTTATTAAGCTTGTGGTATTTTCAGTGAAATTTAAATTCATATCACATCTACTCTCTTTGAGTATATCGGTTAGAACTTATATAACAAAGAAAAATAAAAAATAAAAAAGTGCATCTTCTTGACAATAAATTGTTTTTTACAGAGTCAAAGAGGTCACCGTTAATGATTACACTATAGAAATGTGTTGAAATGCATTAGATGATCCATTATACAATTTTATTTGGGAAGCTCATAAAAACTATGATATTTACAATCAAGATTAATAGACTTGTCCTATGAACATGACATATTTAATTAGTTTGATTCTACCAGCATATGAGATATATTTAGATTTCGATGATCCTGTACGATATATGCTACTATTATTTAAGTGTGTTCATTCATTATAAGTGAGGTGTCCTATGATAAGGGGAATGTCTAGGTAAAAAGTTGGGAGTGAACCGATAGTGTAACTTATAAGGTTAACTAAGGAGTCCATTATGTTGGTATTTACACTATAAATATAACTATTTTATGGGCTCGTATGAAACAAGACATAAACAATAATTAATTAAGTATCTCGTTGATTAGTCTTAATATCATCCACAAAACAGAGATCGGTCTTATTAAGCTTGTGGTATTTTCAGTGAAATTTAAATTCATATCACATCTACTCTCTTTGAGTATATCGGTTAGAACTTATATAACAAAGAAAAATAAAAAATAAAAAAGTGCATCTTCTTGACAATAAATTGTTTTTTACAGAGTCAAAGAGGTCACCGTTAATGATTACACTATAGAAATGTGTTGAAATGCATTAGATGATCCATTATACAATTTTATTTGGGAAGCTCATAAAAACTATGATATTTACAATCAAGTGCTAGCAGATATTGACAAAGACTAATCATATTTTCTAGGATTTTGGAAATTACTTTGTATATTACCTTGCACCAGACTATGGGTCGGAAAATATCCGCAAAGAATGAAGTCTATGTTTTAATGATCAAGATCATATAGGTTTATTCCAATATTGATCTATATTTTTGGTTGCCCCAATGTACCAAGATAATTTAAAGAAGCTGGAGTTTTATTTATTAAAACCCAAGGTTTTATTAATATCGATACTAAAAAGAGTATTTTGTATTTTTTTGTTTCTTATCGGGTGGATAATTTTGCTTTTATCTGGAAAGGTAAGTCTTTATTTTATAAGGGATAATACTCAAGGTAATTCCATGTAGATAGAAGCACTCTGACAACACAAAAATATTAGAGTAGTAATTCACAAAGGCATTAGCTACTTTATTGGGATCAGTTCCCTATTGTTGATATAAATGATATTTTTTCGAAGGATATGGGTTTTAGTAACGTTTTGGACAATTTTGGTTCATCAATCACCTAGTTTTAACCAAATTTTACAATATTTTAGTTCAAATGCATAAGCTTCTGTCATTTTAAGGAAGATAAAACTCTGTAAGGCTTCAATCTCTTTGGTCACAAGGCTTTGATTGAGACGGTAAGTGGGTAGATTTATTTGAGACTTTTTAGATAGTTTTGGGTGGTATGGACCCGATCACTAAAATCTTAAAATGTATGAACATTAAGATTACGAAAGTCATTATGAATTTGTTTAACTTGAAGATAACAATGAAAGGATTATAATTCTCAATAGGAATATCCCAACTTGTAGAAACAATTCTTTTGAAATCATGGTGAGACTACTTCATATTGAAAAACCTAAATGATTTTTTACATGGGGTGAGGGGTTTCAAATTTGAGGATCATGTGGTGTGGGTGGGATTTCATGGATATCGATGGTTGGGAGAAGATTTGTCCTAGTTTTTGTTGAAAATGACATGATCAAACTATAATGAAATATGATTATTAGGTTGTTTATTTAACCATGATTGTTTAAACCATCTTGCTTTGAAATAACCCTGTTCAATTTGAAAGCCTGGTTATTAAAATTCTCATTGGATAAGTTCCAAAAGGTCGAAGAGCCTATCTCATCCTCCGGTTTATGGATATCACTGAAATAGAGAGCACAACAAGAAAAGTTATAATATGTAGGGCATGAATATAAGTTCATCTAATAATTAAATGCACTAGGAATTTTTGGCCTATGTAATTAAAGTATATATTGGTGAGGTTTATTTTAAGCTGGGGTAATTTTATCAAGTGTTTTGGAGAGTTTAGAGAGTATTCAATGTTTGGGTGTTGAGTAATGAGAGATTTGAGCTGTCTGGTTGTATTAAATGTTCACTACCCTCATTAATGAAAGTAGTTAGGGTATACCCTTAATTATGGACCCATGGGCTTTCGGGTCGAATTATAGAACCGGGTCAAGTTTAAAGACTCATTTACTTATTAAGCTGATTAGCATATAGCTTAGTCAAAATGTGTTTAGTCATTTTTTACTTTTAACCTGTCCGGATAGTTCAGTGACAAGTTTTTGTCTGAATTGCCCTTATCCGGAAATCTCTGTAGGCAGTGGTTAAGTTATCCAGACACATCATAAATGACAAATGGCCTTAAACTATTCAACGATATTGTTCTCTTTGCTAAAATAAATAAATATCCAAAAGTATATTTTCTACTTTAAACGCATCGGTTATGTGAATCTTAATATCTTAGAACCTCAAGGTGATCATATCTCTTGTAAATAAGCATGTTTTTTGTTTCCTTGGAAGTACTTGAGAATCTTTGACGTACCTAATTTTTTTTATAGATAATCATAATATATTTAGAATGTTTATTAAATATCTAAAAATATACTTCCAATTTTTTTTTATATTTCAAACTAGAATTCAAACACTAAATAAAATAAAGGAAGAGGATTGTGTATCCAAAATATAATGCTTTTAAAATAAGCTCACCGGTTATTGTTTTATATATTATAATTTTTAATATTTAATATAAACTTAGATATTATAATTTGTCTGTAAACATTTAATATAAACTTAGATATTCATTTAACAATTTAGTTTTTTGTATGGCGTGGTAAAAAAATGCATAATAACGTTTTGAATGGGCTGATATGCGTGCTAACAGTATAAAGTATCAACGTAATATATGTATCGTACTAATTTATTTGTGATAATCGTGCGTGTCACATTTAACTCACTGCGTTTATAAAAAAAAAGATTATTTAAAATTAATTTGTATGTGTTAATTAAACGAAATACTTATCACATTTATTTGATAGTTTTTAATTATATTTAGATATAATAAATAGTTTATTTAATATTCCAAAAATATTATTTATAAATTAGTATCCAACTATTAGATATAGATTTTAAACAATTTTTGTTAAAATATTTTATATATAATTATTAAAAAGTAATATATATATATATACACGTTAATTAATTCGAATTTCAAGAATTAAGTATATATCCTAAACGAAAATTGATTTTATCTGTGATACTGACGATGTTATTTGTAGAGGAAATAAAGGACATTGTTAGAGAAAACAAGAGAGATGTCTTTAGAATATTTTCGGCCTCAATCAAATAATTTCAATAATTAAGTGTATATCCTAAACGAAAACTGATTTTATCTGTGATATTGACGATGTTATTTGTAGAGGAAATAAAAGACATTGTTAGAGAAAACAAGAGAGATGTCTTTAGAATATTTTCGGCCTCAGTCAAATTAGGTGTGCAAAGAACAAGAGCTAAATATTTACAATTTTGTTGCAGCCATAGAAAGAGAAATATAAAAGCAAGAGTAAGTGTATGTAGGGTATTATTGGGTCGTAGATGGTGAATAGTTGATTAAAATAGGTCTTTCTTAGATAAACATTAAAATATGAGTTTTAAGTGGATAATAGTATTGATTTTAGATCTTAAATGGTATTTAACCTATTTTTTTAAATTATATATAGATATTATAAATAGTTTATTTAATATTCCAAAAAAACTACTAACTATTAGATATTTAATTTTATTTAGATATTTAAATAGTATATTTTTGAAGTATTTTGTAAACGATTATTAAAAAATAATTTGTATGTATTAATTAATTCTAATTTCAATAATTAAAATATGTATATCGGTCATGAAAGAATTCTAATATTTATTTTGATATCTTTTCTAATTATATTAGATATTGTAAATAGTTTATTCAATATTAATCTTTTCATAATATCTAACTATTAGATATCTAATTTGATTTAGATCTTTAAACACTATATTTTTAAAGTATTTTTGATACACTTATAAAAAAAACATTGTATGCCTTAATTAATTTGAATTTCAATAATTAACCTATGTAATATCGTAAACAAAATACTTGTAATATATATTTGATACTTTTTGTAACTATTAGATATCTAATTTTATTTAGATCTTTAAACTCTATATTTTTTTTTAAGTTGTTGGAATTTTTAGATCTTTCATTTATTATATACGTCTAGTTTAGTTCTTTACTTCTTTAGATTTTTTCAGGCGTGAAGTTTATATGTTTAGATGTTTTAAATAGTTTATTAAATATTCGAACTATTAGATATTTCAACTATATATTTAAAGTTTTTAAAATTATATATATATATATATACACACATGCACATATATTACTTGTACTATTGTAAATAACAAGATAAAGTTTGAAAGATATTTGATTAACAATTAATAAAAAAAAATATAAGCAAAAGAAAACAATTCATTAATTAAACCAAATAACAACGTTGTTTAATAAAATAAAAAATAAAAACATTATAATTAAAATGCTTGATACAATCAAATCCAAAGAAAAATATTACAATTAAAATGCTTAATACAATCAAATCTAAAAACACTAAGGATCTTCATCTTTATAGTTGAAAAATGATGGTGTGGTGTACAAAGCTCGGCTTGCAACTTATCATTAATCAAATCCAAATTCATGTTCTCCATCATTCTTCATATGATTCTTCTTATTCCAGATGGCAGCCCGACCTTCATCATGATATAGCTCTTGTTGATTATGTCACAACTCTTGTTGACCATGCCACTGCTCGTGTTGATTATGATACTGCTCATATTGACCATGTCATGGCTTGTGAAGATCATGCCACTGCTCGAGAAGAATATGTCATTGCGCGTGATAATTATGCCACTGAACTTCTTCATTATGCGCCCACTCAACATATTGGCAATCATAAAGTTGATGTTGTTGTTGTTGTTGAGAAGAACTACTCGTGTTGGAAGTGGTCGGCTGATGCAGTTTTTGTGGAGGGTATCTAGGAGGTGGATTATATGGTTTGATAACACCGTTTAGTTGCCATGTATCGTGCAAAGATTAAAAAAAGTGGCCGCATGCCTGCCATTTCAACCACAACTCTCCCTACCAAGAATATATCTCTTGCAATCTTAAAGAGTGCTTACTTATATCATAATTTTTCCTAACCTTAGTTAGAGTTTACATACACGCATCCACCCTTTTTTTTAACAAGAAAATGATTTAATATCATTTTATAATGTAAATTGACCCCCTCAGCTTTGAAATTCATATGTCGAATTATCAAGCTAGCCAAATTAATTCTCCCATTTCTTTTAACACAAATACAAGACAATTGCGAATCATTGCTAGTAGTATGAATAAAACAACTATTAACTGATTTAAATGCTAATTTTCCAACACCATTTTAATTAGTTTTTAAAGCTTTACATTTACCATTAATGATTGGTTGCTCGTGTCTTTTTTTGGACCGTGGTCTTATTTTTTAATGAGGACGAATAATCTTCACCTCTTCGGACATGCTTTGATTTTTGTAAAGATATTATAACAATGTTAGTGTTTTTTGTGTCCGAAAGAAGAAAAAAATCAAAGGGGGTAAGACCAATTTTTTCTGAATTTTGGGTGTTGATGGTGTGAAGAAATTATATGGGAAAACCACCTATTTATAGATCCCTTTTCGTTATAATTCAGGTATCTGAATTCCCAAACGGATAGTTTATCCAAACTAGCAATTGGGCCCGTCGGGAATTCACATATACGAATTGCTCCAAAAAAATTATAATTTTTTTTTGTGTGTGTTTCTTCTCTTTAAATAAAGAAGAAACACATTCATCACTCACTCACCTCTCAATACTAATCTTAATCTCCATATTTCTCCTACAAATTTTATAAAAGCTTTAGTTCTTGATTCTAGTTTTCAATATAGAATATTGCTTATAGTTACTCTCTTTTTTATATCAAAATTTGTATTGATAAGACCAATAAAAATTGACTATGGTAACATTATAATTGCTGAATTAATAACTTTGTATAATTTTCTATTTATTTAGTTGTTATATTAGTTTTGATATTAGTTTCCATTACTTGTTTGTTAATTTTTTAAAAAAAAACTAAATAATTTTTTTATTGGTGATATTTGTTAGTATTAGAATTAATTTACCGTTCATTAATTTGAGATATCGTTTTGTATTATTTTTAGTGAAATGAATTTCGATTACTATTTTTTTACATATTAAAAAAATATCAAAATCTTTTAATTTATTTTCTCAAACATTTTTTTAAGTTTTTAAATGGCTCCAAAACATAGTAAAATGAGTCTTAATGTTGAAGTTCATGAACCCTTTATAGTCGATCTAAATTCGATGGATAGAATTCCTGGAGAATCCCATCTTATTGAAATACTCTCCTCCCACGAAAGTGGTGGTGGTAGTTTTAGTGGTGGGTCGAAGTCTCGCAAAACAAATCTTTCACATGAGATCACTTTAGTGCGAATTCTGATAGTACATCCGCTAAGTGTAATCATTGCTCAAGATCATACGTTTATAACATCGGAAATAGAAATTGTGGCACCGGGGGTATGACGAGACATTTAGTGATTCATCATATTACCAACCTTTTTAAAATTAACGAAGAGAGGAATACATTAGAATCTCAAACTGGTTTTGCTTTTGAGTTTAATCAAAATACATATAGGGAACAAACAACCATTTATGCGGTAGGTAGTTCACAATCTTTTCGTTTTGACGATAGTTGGATATATGAAAATTGGATGTGTAGTGGGGTAAACCCACAAGCAAAAAGCATTCCACATAGCTCTATGTGATTGCTAAGATTTAAATATTATTTAGAAAGAAAACAAAATATTATTGATAGTATGCTAGCTTTGTCATCAAATGTTTCTCGTGCGAGTGATATAGTTACTTTTGCTCATTTTGAAGATGAAGATGTAGATGAAGCAAATGACTATGAAGATCTTTAATTTGAAGAAAATCGAGATAAATGATGTTTGTAATAGAGTTTTTAGAATTTTTAGTTTAATTTGCAAACATTTGCACAACTCCTTATCCATGAGAGTATAAAATGCGAACGAATAAATAAAAAAAAATTGAATATTTAACTTTCAATATAATAATAACACTTGTACTAGTAAATAATATCAAAATACAACACACTTATAATTTTTATATTCAAACCATAATAATAATAATAATCAAAGTGTAATAAGAAAATTATAATCATATACATTATAATTTTTTTAAATTATAATATATGATTTTCATTTATAAAATAATAACATCTCTTGTATTAGTAAATAATATCAAAATACAACAACACTTATAATTTTTATATTCAAACTATAATCATATACACAATGTAATAAGAAAATTATGATAACATACAATATAATATTTTTAAATTATAATATACGGTTTTGGTTTATAAATAAGAGCAACACTTTGTGCCCTTGCTTGAGGGAAACCTTGGGATTCTAGACTTACAAGTATGGAATCAATCGGTCTTCCTCAAGCATATTTGGCCCATCATTATAAAACATCTAACTCTATCTGGAGCGATTGGATTAATTTCGAAAAAAATAAAAATAATAATTTTTGGGAAATTCTCCTAAGATTTACCCCCTCCTGGACATAGTTGAAACTTTTATCCCTTAGACCTCTTGGAAGTAATTAGTTCAGGATGACTATTGGTAATAGCAAGAATATCTCCTTCATGTTCGACCGCTGCTCCTATCTAAGTTAGGTAAGCACATGACTATCTCTGACGGTCGATGGAGGTGACCTATCAACAAGAGATCAGCCAGTGTTGGGAACATAAATAACCTTTTGAAACTCCGTAATACTACTCTCTCTCTTCCTCTCCAAAGTATATATTTGGATGATACTGGATGACAAATAAAGGAACTTTGCCTTTCATGATCAAAGACACTTACAATACCATCCAAATGTGGATCGCATGTGTTGAATGAACGGGTCTAGTTTGGAGTAAATTTAATATACCTCGTCATTCATTTATTCTTTGGCTCTCCATACATGGTAAACTTACCACTCTTGACAACCTTTTTTCTTGGAGGATTAATATTTTCTGCTCTTGCGTCCTCTGCAATGACGCAAATGAGAGTATTAATCATATCATCTATGATTGTAGTTTCTCCCGGAGCCTTTGGGAACATGTCCACACTAAGATTGGTAAAATTCCAAGTGGAACTATTGGGTTCTTAAAACCTCCAATTGGACTCCCTCCAATCCTCGTCATATTTGGAGGGCCTGCTTTGGCGCTATCACTTACTATATTTGGAGGGAGCGTAATAACTGAATATTTGGCTCCCCTCGGAGCCTTGTGTCTGTTGTCTTTTTTCATTTAATAGTTGACCTTCGATCCCGATTTCTGGGAACAAAGATTGGTTGGTCATACTAATCCATTATCTACTAACTTAATGTTCTTTCTGTCTTTTACTTTCTCATGATGTTGATGTCCTCATCTATTTCGATACATCTTCAACTTATTAGATCCTCATTTTGCTATTGTCGTCTTATTACTACTATAAGACTTTTCTGACCTTGCTATGGTCTTTTATCGCATTTTTTTTCTCGCATTCATTTACGTCTTTTCTCTGGGTATACCCCAGGTACTTGTATGAATATCTTTAATTTATTTAATGCATTTATTCAACCAAAAAAATAACAAAACTTGTACTAGCAAATAATATCAAAATATAACAACATTTATAATTTTTATATTCAAACAATAATAATATTAAAAATGTAATAAGTAAATTATAACAAAATACCTTATAATATTTTAAAATTATAATATATCATTTTGATTTATCATTATAAAATAATAACAACACTTGTACTAGTAAATAATATCAAAATACAACAACGCCTATAATTTTTATATTCAAACCATAATAATAATAATAATGAAAGTTTACTTCGAAAAATATAACAACATCCCTTATAGTATTATAAAAATTATAATATATGATTTTTATTTAATAAATAATAACAACACTTGTACTAGTAAATAATATCAAAATACAACAACACCTTTCATTTTTATTTTCAAACTATAATAATAATAATGAAAGTGTACTTACATCCCTTATAGTATTTTAAAATTATAATATATGATTTTGGTTGAATAAATAATAACAACACTTGTACTAGTAAATAATATCAAAATACAACACTTTTCATTTTCTTTTCAAACCATAATAATATTCAAATTATAATAAAAAAAATTATAATAACATATCTAATAACATATCTTATAACATTTTAAAATTATAATATATGATTTTAATTTATAAAAAGATAACAACGCTTCAGATAATAACATAATAATAACAACGTTTATAATACTTATAACCAAATCATAATAATAAGTAAAATGTAATAATAAAATTATAATTATATTTTTTATAATAATTTAAAATTATACTATATGATTCATGTAATAATTGGTTTATAAAATAATATTATTACAATTAAATATAATACAATATTGATTATCATGTTTTGTATGTAGTTATTATTAGAGTCTCTGACTAATCAGACACTTTGTGTAGTTAGCCTCTGTGCATGCATGTCTGGCCGGCACACGTCCTGAGTGCGTGTATCTACATGTGCTGAAAGTATTCTACAGGATTATTATTATTATTTGTTAATACCACAAATTTGAGACATGTTATCGCCTATTTATCATCCATATTTTGTTCTTCAACAAGTACCTAATAATTTTTATTTTTAACATTTGATTAGGAACGTTACGTTTTCTATCATAAAAAACAATTTTGATAAATTGTGTAGGTTTCGTGTTATTTTAATTCTTATAAGTTATAGTTTTGACAATCTCTTTTAAGTATTTAAAATTTTATTTTAAAATTAAAGTTTTGCGGTCTTTTATTAGTTTCGTATTAGTCACAAATTAGCTTAACAAAATATTTGGATCATCGTAAGGATCAAGGTCTTATACCAGCTAACAATTATTTCAATTTTTTTTTAATCAAGTTTTTAAAATAAAAAAAGACAAATAAATTAAAACTTATTATTCAATAGCTTTCACAACAATAACCGAAAGAATATTTGGATCGAAACTAATCTATAGTACATCCGCAATGTCCTGTCTTTGTGTCGCAAAAAGCATGACCATGTGGGCACTTGTTAGTACAAGGGAGGTCTAAGTTACATTTCTCCACGCTCATGGTTTGTAGCTTATTGCAAAGACAAACTCCTTTCTCCATATCACAGTACCCACCATGCGGACACTTCAAAGAACAATCGATGTCTCTTTTACATGATAAAGCAGTCGTTAAAATACCTACACGATAATCAAACAAAAGGTCACACAAACAGCACTTATTTATTTATATATATAAAACACAGATGATAAAACTTACATGATGCCATGATGATGGTTACAACAAAGATAACTATATTTACGCTTGAATTTCCCATTGGAATTAAATTTTATGTATATGAAGAATCTTAAAACAGTTTTAAAATTATAGTTTTTGGATTGGGGACACAACTACATAAGAAGTGTAGTATATATAGGCTACAATACAAGAGTTTCTAATCAAGTAATTAATATAGAAATTTATATAATTTTTTGTATATGCTCAACTTTTATGGGAAAATGACTATAGAAAGGTTTATTTTATCTTTGAATTTCAAAGTAAACCTTAGAGTTTGAATTTTAAACATGTCAATTATTAAAGTTTAATTTGTTTTGATTTAGACTTTATAACATATCACAATTCTAAAATTTTAAAATTAAATAAACATTAAATGTAATTTTGATATAAGGATTTATTTTATCAAACGAGAAAAGTTTTAGGATTTTAATGCTTTTTGTAAACAAAAACTATACTTATTTGATAGATAAACACATAATAACTGAAAAAGATGCTTGTAATTAATACTTTTTATATTCTATATAAAACCGTGCCCGGCTAATAAATATTAGATGACGTGTCCATCTTCAGAAATATATCAACAATTACAACTCGGTCATAATAGTATTGTTCAATAAAGATCAATTAGACCTTTTATGTTTATTTTTTTTATTAAGAATTCCAATATATTTTTTTATAAAAAAAAATAAAAAAAATTATATCTTAAAAATTCTATATATATATATATAATTAAAACCATCAATATATATTTTTTTAGAATGACCAAATATAAATATGATCAATTTATATGGTTTGAGTAGTTTTAAACGATTTTTATTTTTCGGTCTAAAATTTAAAAACTAAATATTACATTTGCTGGTTGAGAGCTTGAGATTTTTTAATTTATAAACTACCAAATTAAGAACTTCGAGAATTTTGAACTAGTTAATGTAATTCACCATTTAAAAGTTGCAGTGGTAGTTGCTAAATAAATACCCAAAACACATGGCTTTGTATTTAAGGATTTATTTGTAGTTATTTTGTATGGTTCAAAAACTATAATTATAAATCTAACTACTTGATTAAACTAAACTTCTTTAATCTTTAACTTAATAAATGTTTTAGTTATTTTTATTTTTTATAAACTTTTTATCTTTCTTCAATTTAAATTTTTAATTAATGTTTAATGTTATGATTCCACACCCACCGAGTTTGTTTTAAAATAGGACAATAAAATTATTTTATTGACTACTACTTTTTTACCATAAAAATATTTATAGTTTTGGTAGGTAAGATGTAGGCAAATTTAATTGGGGTGAAACTGTTTCATCCATCACATTTAGTATTTTTCCGTATCTAAAAAAAACTTATCATTTGGTTTTATTATCTTGTCCTTATTTTACTTTTGAATTTATAACAACCTTTATATCAACAAACATATGATTAAGCCAAATTAGATCCAACATATATGATTTAGCTTCTAAAATTAAACCCTAAAAACAAAAAAACAAAAAACAAATTCTTAAAGATTACTCATGGAAGAGGAAGACACCCAAACCAAAGACTTAACCCTAAAGAACATCACCAATCAACCAACAATATAATTTAATCTTGTTTTTTAGTTTTACATTCACTTAATTTGAAAATCCATGTTAAATGTTTTTTCGAAAATCCTGATCTGTGCAGGTTTTAGCAGCTAACAAGTAATTCTGAGACATCATCTAGGAATCATGTGCTTTTTTTCTAGAAAAAAAGGTCTGATTCCGAGACAACACGTATGAATCAGGTGCGTTTTGTTTTATAAAAAAAATATATGATTCCGAGACAACACCTCAGAATCAGGTGTTTTTTAAATAAAAAACGCACCTAATTCTGAGATGTCTTCTCAGAATTAGGTGCATTTCGTTTGTTTTAATAAATAATGGTGCAATTGTAAGTGTTGTTTTTTTTAAATAACGAATGATTTCTACCTTAGACGAATTCAAGAGAAATTGTCGTTGTTTTCAAATTAGAAGAGAAGTCGACTAGGTGGCTAGGGTTTGTTGTTTTTCAAGATTAGAAGAAAAATCTAAAGAGGATGTTGTATCTATAGTGGCTAGGCTAGGGTTAGGGTTTATGGGTGATTGATGGTGAGAAGCTAGGGTGGGAGATAGTTGGGATGGTAGTAGAAATCGATGGAGAGAATCAATGGCTTTTGGGATAATATGTTATTTCGTTTATGAAGGAAATAAAGGAGTGAATTTTGTTTTTATTCATGGGAGAAATAAAAATTTGATGGGAAAAATAGATTCACTCATTTAATTGTTGTCTCGTCATAGAAAAAGAAATATAATGTTTTATATTTATTATATTGTATTTATATATATTTAATTATATAGAATTTTTATATGTATATATGGTTAGTGTTGTTAAAATGAAGCTCTCGGAGCCTTGATAAAGTAAAAAATGGTTTGCATTAACGTTGTGGTTTCAGTTGAACCTAGATTAGGTTCCCTGCCATGTAAGTATTGGTGTCCATGTGATCATTCAGTTGTTAAGTGGATGAAATCCATTCATATCGATAGTTTTTTTTAACTTACGAAATAATTGAAGAATGACTTTCTAATTGCATTTCAAACATCTTAAGTTTTTTGTTTTACAAGTGTTTATCAAAGTTTGTTGAATATGTTCAATAAGTTTATTGTTAGAGTTGAATCTACCTCATATTCTTCCTCTATAAGGACTTATGTCTCTGTAGTTATTGTAATAGTTCTGTGAGTACCTTCCTCTGTAGGCACCTCATTCATGTCATCTGCTTGTGTTTCTTGAACGAGAACTGTAGTTGTTGCTGAAAGACCTAGATTCTATTTCGTTTGCAGAACTCAAATTGACATTAGCTATAGACAATTGCAATTTGCCTAACTGATCCAGTTTATTTTCATAGGTCAGTAGAGTAGCCTGAAGATCAACCGAGTTTTTCAATTATTTATCTGCTAGGTGAACTGCAATTGGTGTATACTCAGTGTCTGGACCGACTAACACCTGATACACCAAATCATCCAAAGAAACATGAGAATCTACTAGAGCTAGATTATTAGAAATATTCTTCATTCTAGCTAGATAGTCTTCCATTGATAGGTTTCATTTCCTCGTTCTTTAAAATTCTGCCTTGATAGAAGTCACTCTAGACTTAGTTTGGGAGCCAGATAAACGAACTATGGCATCCCAAAGGCCTTTTGAAGTTTCTTCATCCATAATCATGTACATAGACAAATGTTTTAAAAAATGCATTCATAAGTTTGCAAAAACAATGACATGTTGCATTATGGTGCACGAAGATAAAAAGTACTTGAGACCTTGGCGTTCCAGCATTGAAAAGAGTAGGGGAAGCATGAGTGAGCCATCGACATCATATGATAAATGCCATGAGCATAATTAATATCATCCTTGTATATTCAAACTGCAGCCATCATCACCATATAAAGAGGTCTCTCTATAACTACTCCTTAAACTTTTAAGATGTAAGACCTCTCAAGTGTTTTGAAGCAAAAAATAACGATAGTCAAAGTCCAGATCATAGATTATTTCATTGTCAAAACGATCAGCATTCTAAAAGGAAAAAAATGTATAAGAAACTAAAAAGTTTAGTGTATGTCCTTAATCGTGTAAAACGAAAAAACATTAGACCTGAACTGCAAGCTATGATATTGATAAATAATAACCATATGTGCATTGCAAATCTTATGTCTCTTAAAATACTTTCTTGGTGTTCTTATGGAATTCAACTCCACGTGTTTAATTAGACCCAAAATAAGTTCAAATGGTCAGTTTATATTACCAAAATATTTCAATTCAAAGAAAATTAGCAAGCTTGATGAATCAAAAATATCAAACTCCAATGTAACTAAGAGACAAAAGGAAACGTAAATCATAAAAAAAAATCTACCCAAACAACATAACCAACGGACACATATACCAACACAAAAATCAAACATCTAAAAAATATATACAACAACATAAAGTATATAAATATATACAACTTTTAGAAGCATAATCAGGGTGGTTATTTGTCATAGCAACGACCGTACCTGCAAGGAAAGACCGGTATTGTGATTCTGTTAAAGAACTAGTAACATGTTTTCCAGTTCTCTCTCCTTTATACATTATCAATATCACAGCAGTTGCATCAGCATGGAATTAGAAGTCGTATTGCTTTCCTTTCAACGCAAGCAAGTTGACAATCTTAACTTGGTCCTTCACAAAATTGTCTTTATTTTGTAAGCTATTAGTTAAAATAATATATGAAGGAAAACAAAACCATATTTAGCACTCTTTTAGTTAAAAACATAATTCTACTCAATCGTATTTGTTAATATATGCTATAAATCGTTATTTAGTATTTTATTTAATATTATTGTCTTTGTAAATAGATGGTTAATTTTTTTTTAAAGAATAAACTTAATTTTATTACCAAAAATATCAAAAAAAAAAAATCAATTTGAGAATAAAAAAAACATGATGAATTAAAAATTCTTAAAATATATGAAAAATGTGAAATTGAGAAAAATAAAGAAATATAAATTTAATTTAATTTTCATATATCTTGTATCTAAATTTTATTGCCATATATTTTTCACCAATATCTTTTATATAACAAATTTTATTTTATTTTCATATATCTTTAAAAAAAACAATTTAAACTATTAAATTTTATTTTGTTATATCATGTTTTTAAATATATCTTTCAAAAACAATATATTAAAATTTATTTTTATTATTTTCAAACAATAATTATTTTTATATTTATTAACCAACACTAAAAATGAGAAGAAAACATTTGAAAAAAAAAGAAGAAAAATTGAAAAAAAGAGAACCATGATTTTTTTTTTAAAACGTTACGTTGCTTTGTTAAGTGGCTTTCGGTATTTACCAAGTCTCCCTCACAAACAATGTATTTAACATATATTGAACAATGTATTTAACGTATTTAACAATGTATTTAACGTATTTAACAATGTATTCAGTCAAATATTTACTATCTAAGACTCAATAATACCCTTACTTAATTATATAGCCTAAATATAATTTTTTAAAACAAATTCGAAACATATGATGAATGGATCTAGTTTCGTTTGTCTTAAAAAATAAAACAAATGTTTAGTTACGGTTTAAAAGATAACCACTTTTAAATTAATTTATTTTTTAATTTATGGTGTTTATCAAAGAAGATGCGGAACATTCATTGTTTTGTTAGATACAAACCCGTCTTTATTTTGCTAAATGCGAAACCTATTTAAATTTTGTACTGCTAGATGCGAATTCAGGTCTACCATGATAGATGCGAAACCAGCTCACTATAATAGATGCGAAACCATATAATGCGAAACCTTGTTAAATTTTGTACTGCTATATGTGAATTCATGACCACTATGATAAATGTTAGATGTGCAACTATCCCGTTATGATAGATGAGAAACCTGTGTAAAATATTTTGGTGCATTTCCAAAATCTTTGAATAATGTATAAAAATTAACAATAATAACATCTAGTTCGGTAATTAATTTTACCTTTTTCTTTTTAACATGAAACTATTTTCATCCAATTAATTTCATAAAAATACCGATACTGTATTTTAACAATTTTTAACAAACTAATATAAAATACAGTTAATTAATAATATATACAAATTAAGAAAAGATAAATATAATTCAATATTAAACTCGAAATTGTTATTTCAGACAGTTACATAATCTAATGAATAATTTTATTTTTCATATTTTAAATTAATCGTTTAAATTATTAAAACATTAAATTTATTATTATTTAGTTCACTAATTATATTTAGAATTAATTTTAAATTAATTTCAATATATAGTTAATATTAATTATAATATAAATCGCGCGATTTGTGTACAAATGCCGCGGTTTGGCCCAATAACGTGCAATTTGATTAGCAAAAGTGCCCCTATGTGTATAATTTTACATGCATTTTTATAATATGACATAGCTTCGTGCACGATTTACGTATAACTTGCATGTAACAAGTGCGAATTTTTATGTATGTTAACTTTATGTATGTTGTAGGATCTTGAACTACCACATTGTATGATGGTCAATTACACACATATTTTTACCACCCAAAAGTATTACACTAAATCCAATTTAGATGCATAGGTTCAATCCAAATTTCTTTATATATGATTTATTAAGATTAGTTCCACAGAAATCAAATATAGTAGATATGGAAAAAATTATAAGGGATATTATAAATACGAGATGTACGACATTTATTAACTAAACGAGACCATCTTTATTTGAATATTCTAGTAGTTAGCCCATAATACTAGCATGCCTGGAACGGTATCTAGCACAGCTGCTTCGAAAGAGAATCCATTCCTAGTACACAAAGTTAAAGCTCCCCTGAATAAGAAAGAGAAAATGGTTAGAGCAAATAAAAATAGTAAGACCAATGATCTTATTAGTTACGATAGATGTTTTCTAAAATATTTACTTAATTATATTACTAGCGTGGTAGACATTTCTCCAGATGGTCAACGCGGTTATTGGACTCTAGTTACATCAAAATATGATCCTGACTATTCATGGAAATTGGTGAGATGGGGTTTGATTGACGAATTGAACGCTCAACGCGATTTTCGGGTATAGTATTCGATGGTGCATATATTTTAAACGACTTACTTGATAGGTTAGATTGGTTTAAATTAAAAAATATGGTAATATTTATTGGATGACATCACTCGACATCGGCTTGATAATGCGTGAAATCCTATATGATTTTGAAAACCTCCTCTGATCCATACCCCGAGGGAATGCAGAAGAAATAGGTATTGCAAGTACCATGATGACGTCGAACACTGGACAAAATATTGTATTGCGTTGAAAAAATAAATCTAAGTGTTAATTGAGAACGGTAAATTGACCATGTTTGTTAAGAAGCCCTCTCAGCGTGATCTGATGGCCAGGGAGGTTGTTGTAGCCCCAAAGCAAAAAACGTTATGATGATTTTGAAGCCCTTTGATTCATTTGATGTGTCTTTAGAATATTTAGACCCTAATTCGGTTATAAAAGTGGTTATTATAGTGGAGGATCCCGTTGTAAAATAAAATGTGAGTGAACTATGCAAATTCTTTGAATCCTTAACCAATTTTAGGCGTGATACTATTTTGAGAACTACGAATGTTTCCTAAAAAAACACATTGTAAGCATTGCTACTCAATTTGAAGTGTATGCTTCACCCCATTTGTAAATAAAACCATCCATATATCTCTGTTTTGATGATGATAATGATGATATGATAGAGGTGGCGGAATGATGATATGATAGAGGTGGCAGATCCAAATAAGGATGCAATGGTAATCATAGTGGGCATCGCGAGAGGTGAAATCTAGAGGTTTCCAATTATTTATTGTAGGTAACCAATTGAGGAAAGCTTGAGGGAATATACCTAGCTAGAAAATTGTGAACATAAGGTGGCATTAACAACGAACAGGATGAGACTTCTTCCTGATATTTTAAAACATATTTCTGCGAAAAAAAAACATTGAAGTTTAGAGCGTTGTTAGTTCAAGTCGAGAAGTGGATTTTTCTAGAATAGACACAAGCATCAGAATTGGCTTATATGTTTTAGTTAGAGCATAACCAATGTTTGTTGATATCTTACATTTTTATGGGGTTCGGGCCAATGTTTATTGCCGATTCAATTATTATTTTTTGAATCCGAGGGGTCTTCCAACAAAAGTTATTCAACACTCAATTATTATTTTTAGACTCGAGGGGTCTTCAAACGAAAATTGGTCAATACTCATTCGACTTTTTTGGACTAAACGAGTCTTCCAATGAAATTTGGTCAACACTCAATTATTCATTTTTGGACCCACGGGATGTTCCAATAAAAATTGGTCAACACTCAATTATTTGTTTTTATTGAACCCGAGCCATCTTCCAACGTAAATTGGTCAATACTAAATTATTCTTTTTATACCTGAAAAATCTTCTAATAAAAATTGATCAACACTCAATTATCCTTTTTATTAGACTTGATGGGTCCTCTAACGAAAGTTGGTCAACATAGAATTACCTCTCATGATCCACAAGATCCTTCGGGACTAGTTGGAGACTTGTCACCTCTAAATAAAAAAAAAGCTACGAGAAAGGAAAAAACTTTTATCGATAAAATTTGAAATACAAAACGCTCGGACACAAACATTACAAGTTTTGTGCACACCATAAAAAAAAGCCAAAACATTTACACAAGTATATTTTATATTCCAAAACGTTTTCGGATCGTTCTTTTGTAGAATCAAAAGAGGAGTTCTCAAGCCTCTCAGATTCTTCAAACAACTCTCTGCTATCCTCTAGCTAAACGCCTACATGGAAAGGGTTCGTGCGGGTCCAAAATCATAGCAGATTTTACCTTAGCAAGGTGAACTTCTAGTTGTGAATTACTAGTAGTGAATTGTGTGTTTGAAATGGTGTCGTCGAAGGTTGTACTGTGTCAAGCGACTTGCTGGTTTGAGAAAAAGTATTCATGGTTGATGATTTATGTGGTTATTCAAAAGGCAATAAATGGAAAAATATAGATGTGGTCAAGCAACAAGAATACGAGGACACGTTTGCAATTGTTGAAGATGTACTGAAAAGGAAAGCTTGGGGTAATGACATGTGTGGGGTAATGACATATGATAGATAAATTGTAATATCTTCTTAGAGCATCCCCAATAGATACGCTAATTGACAGTTTAAGTTAAATTTAACTATTATATATGTTTTTTTTTCTTTCCAACAGATAGTCTAAAAGACTATCTATATTTATTAGCTTAAATTATGGTAGGTATATTTGTAGTAGCAGTTACACAATAGCTAACGTTTATTTGTTATTTTCCTTATTTTTCTCCTATTATTTTATGGATTGAAAACTAACTTATATATACCTTATCTATTGGAAGAAAAAGATAATATTTAAACTTACATTACCTAAATACTATCTATATTTACCTAAAAATAGAGTATCTGTTGGGGATGCTCTTACACGCTAGAGTTAGGCGCTTTGGCTTCTCTGATCTTGTCTGTTGATCTGATTCATCAAGATTTCCCGTTAGATGTGGTTACCGTCCCAATGCACCTTTACCGGTGTATGTTGTCTTTGAAGGGAGCCAAATCTGATCCGTGAGGGAATATATTTACGAGTATGTGGAAGAGGCGATACATATGCACACAAACGGTTTGATAGAGACTGCTGGTCCATGATGGCAATGGGTCGTCCAAGGGCCAGGTTCGGACCGGTCCGCTCGAGTCCGCTTTTTGGACACTTAACTCGAATCCGGTCCGACCCGTTCTCGGGCTCGTATTTTCAAACCCTAATCCGTCTGAGTCCGTCTGTTAATCCGATCCGATTCGCGGACATTAATTTTAATATTTTCTAAATATATTAATTTTTTTATATATATTATTATTATATATATAAAATATTAATTTTTGTATATTTTTATAATATTCGGACCGGAATGGGTCGAATAAACTAGAAATCTGAATCCGACCCGACCCAATTGCGGGTTAAAATTTCTTAACCGGAACCCGATCCGTTCTATGTTCGGATCAGACAAAACCTAACCAAACTGAATCGGATCAGACCGTATCGGGCCGGACAAGAACCGAAAATTGGCATTTGTATAACTACTAGGTTGCATGTTACACGCAGAAGCAAGATATCCACAAACCGATCCATTTAACTCACTTTCTATATTTTTTATACGATTATTTAAAACTAATTTGCATTCATTAATTAAATCGAATATTCAATAATTTTGATGTATATAATATAAACGAAATATTTAGGATCTTTATTTAGTATTTATTTGTTATATTTAGATATCATAGATAGTTTATATAATAACTAGTATTACTATTTAATATTAGTAGTTCGAATAAGTTATAAAATAGATTGTATTAATTTATAATATTTAATACTTGTTAGAATTTTTAGATCTTTCAAATATTATATAGTTCTATTTTAGTTCTTTTGTAAACAGTTTATTGGATTTTCAAACTATTAGATATTTCGACTATAAATTTAAAAGTTTTTAGAATTGTATAAATATATATATGCTTACACTTATATTACTTGTAAATAACCAAATAAAAATGTAAAAATATTTAACCAACATTTAATATTAAATATAAGCAAAATAAATAATTCATTAATAATAAAAACCAAACAATCAAAATAAACAATTCATTAATAATAAAAACCAAACAAATAACATAGTTCTTTAAAATAAAACGAAAAAGAGAAACGTTACAATTAAAATGCTTAATACAATCAAATGTAAAAAAAACTAAAGAGCTTCATGTTCATTGTTGAAAGATGGTGGACTAGTAGGATGTTCGGCTCACAAATGCATGTTCTCCGTCATAAGTCGTATGTTTTCTGATTGTTCCGCTTGAAAGGTTCCAAATTAATTATTATATTCCTTATGTTGACCATATCATTGCTCGTATTGACCATGTCACTGCTCGTACTCACCATGCCGCTGGTCGTCTATACCCTGACACTAATCAAGTTAACGTACCACAGCTCGTGTTGATCATGCCACTCCACGTGCTGACCATGCGACCACTCGCCATACTGCATTTGCTGACCGTGCGCCCACTCACCATATTCGCGATCAGAAAGTATGTGTTGTTGTTGTTGAGAATAATTACCAGCAGTTGTGAGAGTGGTCGGCAGCTGCACTTCCATCTGAGGGTATCCAGGAGGTGGATTTGGTGGTTTGGTAACGTTGTTTGCTCTCCATAGCTCAAGCAATATTCCGTAATGGCGACCCCATGCCTGCCATTTTGATATTAATTCTTCATCCCAAGAATATATCTTTTGTAATCTCAAATAGTTCCTACCAATAGCACAACTTTTCCTAACCTTCATTGGAGTGTACATACTCACATCAACCTCTTTCTTAACGAACAAATGACTTATTAGCATCTCATATGTTAAATTGACCCCCCAGATTTTTTAGCCATATGCCGAATCCTCAAACTAGCCAAATTAATTCTTCCCTCATTTCTTACCACAAAATTAGTTAAAAATGTTTGAATATAGGAAAGTTGTGAATCATTGTTACAAAAATGAATAAACCAATTGTTAACCAATCTCAAAGCTAGTTTTCCATGAGTATCCAAATTAGTTCTTATGGCTCTCCGTTTACCGTTAATTTCTGGTTGGGGCAGACCACAACCCAAAATCGTTACTGCACTTTCCAATGACATAGGTTAATCATCACCCAAACCATACGAGAATAAGACAACGATGACAATTTATGAACACTATACATATCTTCAAATGGAAGGAAAAATTCATCTTCAAAATAAATTTAAAAAAAAACTATATGTAACACCATGAATTATACACCTCATTCTTAAACCTCGACCTTGGTGATCATTCTCAATTAAACGTGCATGGGCATAAAACGGTTATACTACTTTGATATACCAATCTGATTTGAACTGAGCTAGATATAACCAGCATAACCCTCTTGTAGAATCTAAAAGTTTGAATTTTTTTTCCATACCTTCAACTTGGATAAGTTCGTCGTAATCCAAATACATACCCGAGTAGATTTTGGTTACACCTCGGGGTGTTAATGGGTTACAAATGTGAACCTCTCATTTACCCACATGTTCGAATGTTTGACTCTCCGATTCTTATACGTCTTGATGCGAAGAACTTCTGTCTGAAGTTGTTCTTCGTTTCGACGATGAAGAATCATCTCCACTTCTCCGTACCTGCTTTGATTTTCTCGAAGAAGACATTAAGATAAACTTTGTGATGTTCTGTGTTGAAAATATTTTCAAAATTTTTAGAAAAAATAGTTGTAGTAGATTGAAGGTGTGAAGATAATGTTGATATGAGTAGGGTATTTATAGTTTTTTTTTTAAAACTAGCTATTTTTTACTGACGTCGTTGCTGTCGTCAGCATTTCGGATATCCAAATTGAGCAACATATAGTTGATTCAAACTATCCATTTCTGACGTCAGCAATTTCAATATTCGAATTGAGTCTTTTTTTCAAAAATAAAAAATTGTGATCCTCCGCTATAAATAGAGGAGGATCACAACTTATTGTTTATTAAGTGTGATATTAGTTTTGATTTGTGTTTGATTGCATATTAAAAAAATCAAACAATTATTAAGTTTTTAAATGGCTCCAAAATGTTGAAATACTAATGTTCATCCAGCCCCTAATATAAATCTCAATATAATGGATGGGAATTCTAGATATTCCCCTCACAATAAAATACTATCCTCCCAAGAAAGTATTGATGGTGGAAGTACTAGTGTGGGTCGAGGTCTTGTAAGAAAACATCTTGGACTTGGGCTTATGTTAGTGCGAATTCTGAAAATACATCCGTTATTTGTAAAATTTACGAACTTTGTTTTGTTTGTAGAGGAGATAATAAATTTTTTGGCACCGAGGTATGGTTAGACATTTAAAAAGTCATAGTATATTCAACTCTTTAAAAATTTACAAAGATGGTAATACGTTTATAGACCCTCAAAGTGGTCTTCAATTTCATTTTAACCAAGATAGGTATAGGGAAGAAACAATGATTTATGTGATTGGTAGTTTACAACCTTTCGGTTATGCCGATCGTTGGAGATACAAAAATTTGA
This sequence comes from Limnanthes douglasii subsp. nivea, assembly GCA_036936605.1. NCBI lineage: Eukaryota > Viridiplantae > Streptophyta > Magnoliopsida > Brassicales > Limnanthaceae > Limnanthes > Limnanthes douglasii. Next base: position 313,637,744 of record JAUPFV010000002.1, read on the forward strand.
TGCAAGTTGTGGTAAACCCACGAGCCAAACACATTCCATGTAGCTCTATGCAATCGCTAACTTTTAAATATTTTTTAAAAAGAAAAAAAGATTATAGAAACTATGATAGCTTTGCCATGTAGTGTTTTTATTACTAATGACATAACTACTTTTACTGATTTTGATATGTTATGTGTTGTTCTTCATTGGATGGATCTGAATGGGTACTCTAAAGGAGAATTGTGCGGTTTGAATCTATTGGCCATCATAACGCACAAGTAATTAGAGAGATTATAGTTGATTGCACGAATATTTATGAAATTAAAAATAAGGTTATGTCTATTTCGTTCGACAATGCATCTGCGAATTACAATGCTATAAAATTGCTTAGAAATGATTGCACTCCCATGTTTTCTAAATTGTTTGAGACTAACTATTTATGCCATGTACTTTAATTAGTTGTGAAAGATGGAATAAGTATGATTTTGGAAGATTATATTGATCTTATTAAAAACGAGGTCCTATTTTGCACGACCTTCACTGCTAAAAAAAGAGCTTTAAAACACTTGTTATTGAAAATGAGAAAACAAATAAATTTATTTTAGATGTTGAAACTAGATGAAATTCTACTTATATGTTTCTTGCACGTGGTCATATATTTGAAGAAGAGATTATTACGCTTTATAATAATTCTTATCCAACTACAAGTCTTGAAAATCAACATTAGATTTATTTTCTACCATGTTAAAGATTTTAAAATGTTTTAAAGATGCAATTAAAATCTATTCGACGCAAAATAATCCTAATGTTCATTCGGTCCTTTTCATGATTACTAATCTTGCCATTCATATGAATGAATTTAGAGCTCATAGTGTATATGTATACATGGTGTTCCAAATGGAAGCATATTTTACAAAGTATTTTCATATAATCCCGATGTCTTATTCTATTGCGTGCATTTTGGATCCTTTTTCACAAAAATCCTAATTTAAATTGCTAGTTAACTAGTTTTATAAAGCCTTACAATTTTCTAAAGATAGTCCCCCAACTGAACCAGTTAATCCTACGGGGTATATTGCCGAAGTACATGACTTTGTGTTTAATATGTATAATAAGTATGCTGAAAGATATAGACCAAATTCAACTTCGAATGTAAGTGGCAATAACAATAGAGGTCGACGGAGATCTTCTACTAACTATGTTCAAATGGAAATGTTAAGTAACGATCAATTTACAGAAACCCATCAATCTGATAATGAGTTGTCTAGATATTTAAGAACTACGTTTGATTTAACAAATTAAATTAATTGATATATTTATGATATCATAAGATGGTGGAGTACCAAAAATGATGATTATCATATTCTTTACAGGTTCTTTAACGAGATTTATGCAATAAATATGTCTATAGTTGCAATTGAGTGTGCTTTTAGCCAAGTGAGGTTGCAATACACGACTAAGAGAACAAGATTGATGAGCAAAGTACTTGGAGTGCTTGTGGCGATCAAGGATTGGACCATGACTAATAAAAGGATGCAAGACAAAGAGTTTAAAGATGAAGTGAATGTAGATGACATCTTCGAAGATTATCCAGAAGATTATGAAAATACACTTGAACAAGAAAATGGGACAAGATGAAGCTGAAGATGAATCAAGTGGGTTTGAAGATTATGATTACGAAGAAGAACTTGAAGAAGATGAATGATGTTTGTAATATATTTTTTTAGAACTTGTATTTTAATTTGCAAACATTTGTACAACTCATATAATAAGTATCAAAATATAATAATAAAATTATAATCATTTAACTTGTAATATCTTAAAATTAGAAGATATGATTATGGTTTATTAAATAATAACAACAACAATAATATTAATAACCACATAATAATAATAATATTCAAAATGCAATAATAAACTTATAATCATACTTCTTATAATATTTATAATTAAAATATATGATTTATATAATATTAAGTTCATAAATAACGTTTTTACTAACAAGTATAATACAAAAATTGATTCCCGAGACTAATAGGTCAATATTATCATAATTGTAAACGAGACTTTGCATGTACAAGAGTAACAGGTCACGGGACTAACAGGTTAAAGGATAAACGTGATATTTTGCAGGTACCCATTTAAATTCGGGCTCGTGGCTGAAGGCTTTACACAAAAGAAGGATGTTCATTTCAACGAGATATTTACAACGATTATGAAACAAACCTCCATGAAGGTATGATGTCAATTGCTGCTAAAGTTTATCTTGAATTAGATCAAATGGATGTTACTGCTACATTCCCACATGGTGAATTGGAAGAGACAATTGACATGTCTTAAGCAAATGTGTTTGGATAAGTAAATGAGAAAACGCGTGTTTGTTAAAAAGACCCCTCTATGGGCTAAAACCATCACCAATGTTGTGGAAAATAAGATTTGATTTTTTTATAAAATCCTTTAAGTATACTCATAGGTGTTATTTATTTTAGTGTAATTGGATCGACTAGTCGACCAATTTAATCATGATATATTATCAAACAAGTCGTAGAGTGTGGAGTGCACGCTTGTTAGATTAGATCATGATTAACGGGGTCAAGGGGCGGAGCCCCTGGCTAGGGTCAAGCTGACAGGTCAGCTGGGAAATTTTTTATTTTGGTTAAATTAGCTATTGTTGCAAGTCAACAGAATTTCGAAATTTAAAATTTGAACGTTTTATTTAAATTTTAAATTTCAGCCATTTTATTACAAAACCAGTTTAGAGACCTTAACTGCCCTAACTTCCAAACTTTTTTTTAGTTGGTCAAAAATATTAAATATGGGTTCCGTTAAAAAAGGAGGTCATATCATTTTTCATACGCTCTGTTCAATAGAATATATCTGATTTTATCGAATTGAATTTTTTGGAGAACCCCAAAAATATTTCAACAAGAAATTGTTTACAAGACTTCAGAGATTATCCGGAATCGAAACACTGTTTTATACATTACATTGAAATATTCTGGTCTTGTTGATGAAGATAGAGATAACGAACAGAGGAGAACCCGCGAAGGAGATGACAAGTAAATTCCCTAAGTTGGACAAGTTCAAAGGAAATGATTTCAGATGATGGCATAAAAAGATGCATTTTCTGTTGACTACCCTAAAGGTTGTGTATGTCCTGAGTACCCCCTGGCAAGATATCACTGAGAATGAAACATTGGAACAAACAAGGAGGCGCAACAAGTGCGAGAATGATGACTAGATTTGCTGAGGCCACATATTAAACGGTATATCTGATACTTTGTTTGATGTATACCAAAATGTCGAATCTGCAAAAGAGTTATGTGATTCTATAGAATCAAAATACATGGCAGAAGTTGCTTCTAGCATGAAGTTCCTGGTTAGTAATTTCATAAATTACAAAATGGTTGACTCGAGACCTGTAATGGAACAGTATAATAAACTACTAAGAATTCTGGGTCAATTCGTTCAACACAATATGAAAATGGACGAATGTATTTCGGTTTCTTCTGTTATTGATAAATTACCTCATTTGTGGAAGAATTTCAAACACACACTGAAACACAACAAGGAAGAAATGAATCTAGTCGAACTTGGTAGTCATTTTAAGATTGAAGAGTCTCTAAGGGCTCAAGATGAAATAAGTAATCCCAAGGGTAAAAACCAAGTGGGAAACTCATCTGTAAATATGGCTGAAGGCAGCAGATTCTTCAAGAATGGAAATACAGATAAGGGTAATAAACAAAAGTTTAAAGGAAACAACAAAAACAATAATTTTAACAACAAAAAGCCTAAAATGGCGTGCTGAAAATGTGGCAAACCTGGTCAGTTTAGAAGGGATTGTCGAGTTGGAAAAGGAAAAAATAATGTTGGTCCAAGTGGGAACAATACTGGTTCAAGTGGGAACAATGCTGGTTCAAGTGGATCTAAGGATCCTGAAAAGCAACAAGGTCAGATTTTATTTCAGAATTCTAATTCTGGTCAAAATTATATATCTCTAATATCTGAAGCAGTTTATGTGCAGGATGATGATGTTTCTTGGTGGGTTAATTCATGAGCAACAAGTCATGTATGCAAAGATCTTCGATGGTTTAGTAATTTTCAACCGATTGAAGATGGATCTTCACTTAAGATGGGAAATGTTGCTACCGAACTAATTAAAGGACTAGGAAATGTTAAAATACTATTTACTTCTGGAAAGTAAATATTATTGAACAATGTATTGTATGTTCCTGGGATTCGAAAGAATCTTTTGTCTGGTGTTGTTTTAAACAATTGTGGTTTCAAACAAGTCTACGAAAGTGGCAAATAAGTATTTTCAAAACATGGTGTATTTATGGGATTAAGATATTTATGTAATGGTATGTTTATGTTAAATATTAATGTTTCGTTCGAAAATGATTTTGTTTGTATGACTTCTACTAGTGTGCGTAGAAATAGGAATATAACAGAATTATGGCATGCTAGATTAGGATATGTTCATTATGGAAGAATAAAAGACATGTCCAAAATGAGCCTTATTCCACCTGTTAATGCAAATAATGAAAAATGTAAAACTTGCATGTTAACTAAGATAACTAGAAAACCTTTCAATAATGTTAACCGAGTTTCTAAAATATTGGAACTAGTACATAGTGATTTATGTGATTTCCACGCTACACCTTCGTTAGGAAATAAAAAGTATGTTATTACTTTTATTGATGATGCATCTAGATATTGCTACATTTATTTGTTGCATGCTAAAAATGAAGCTCTTGATAAGTTTAAAATCTATAAGGAAGAAGTTGATCTACATAAGAATGATTGAATTAAAAATCTACGTACAGATAGAGGAGGTGAATATTATGATCCTATATATTTTCAATCTACGGGTATAATTCATCAAACCACGGCTCCTCATACACCACAACAAAATGGTATAGCTGAAAGAGAGAATATGACTTTGAAAGAAATGGTCAATTCCATGTTGTCCTATTCGGGTTTGAGTGAAGGATTCTTGGGTGAGGCTATGTTAACAGCGTGTTATTTATTGAATCGTGTTCCTACTAAAAGGAATAAGATGACCCTGTATGAGCTTTGGTTTTAGAAGCCTCAAACACTGAATTATCTGAGAGTTTGGGTTTGTAGAGCGGTTGTAAGACTCACTGAACCTAAAAGGAAAAATTTGGGTGAAAGAGGTATAGATTATATTTTCATTGGGTATGCTGAGCATTCCATTTCATATAGGTTCTATGTGTTAAAATCCAATCTCTATGTGTCGGTTAACACAGTTATCGAGTTAAGATATGCAATATTTGATGAAGAGAGATTTACTTCTATACCTAGACCTAGAGATTTGATTCAAAAATCTTTGAATAGGAACTCAAGTGAAATTGAAAAATATATCAAGTGGTACCAATTGTGTACCTGAACCTTCTGAACCAAGGAGAAGTACTAGAGCCCGAAAAGCTAAGTCGTACGGATCTGATTTTTAAATATATTTAGTTGAAGAGTCAAGAGATAAGATTGACAATCAATATCAATACTGTTTTGTTATTGAAGATGATCCAAGGACTTTTAGTGATGCTATGGCATCAAGGGATGCTGCATTCTGGATGAAGCTATCCAGGATGAAATAGATTCTATCATGCATAATAATACATGAGAGTTGGCTGATTTACCTCATGGGTGCAAATTATTGGGAAATAGATGGATATTTAAACGAAAAATGAATGTAGATGGTACTATTGAAAGGTATAAATCTAGATTGATTATCCAGGTATTTAGACAAAGAGGAGGAATTGACTTCTTTGATACTTATGCTCTGGTTGCTAGGATTTCCACTATTAGATTGTTGATTGCACTTGCATCTGTATACAATCTTGTAATTCATCAAATGGATGTTAAAAATGCATTCTTGAATGGTGATTTGGATGAGGAGATTTATATGAAACAACCGGAAGGGTTTGTGATGCCTGGTTGTGAAAACAAGGTATGCAAGTTGAAAAAGTCTTTGTATGGTTTGAAACGAGCACCAAAAGATTGGCATAAAAAATTTGATAATGTGATATTGTCTAACGGATTTATTCTTAACCAAGCAGACAAGTGTGTATATAGGAAATTTGATAATTCTGGTAAAGGAGTTATGATTTGTCTATATGTGGATAATATGTTGATTTTTTGTACTGACCAAAATCATGTTAATGAAACGAAGAAATTTTTATCATCTAATTTTGAGATGAAGGATTTGGGGGAAGCTGAAATGATTCTTAGTATAAGAATCAAGCAAAAGAAAAATAGTATATCGATTTCTCAATCTCACTATCTTGAGAAGATATTAAATAAATTTAATTTGAAAGATTGTTCTCCGGTAAGCACACCTATAGATCTTAGTCTTAAGCTTCTACCTAATAAAAGTATTGTTATATCTCAACTTGAATACTCGAGAGCCATCGGGTGTCTTATGTATGCCATGACTAGCACTAGGCCGGATATTTCCTTTGTTGTTGGAAAACTTAGTAGGTATACTAGCAATCCTAGTTCACATCATTGGCAAGCTTTAAATCGAGTATTCAAGTATTTGAAAGGAGCCATTAATTATGGTTTAACTTATACCGGATTTCCTTATGTACTTGAAGGATATTCAGACGCGAGTTACATTTCCAATGTGGAAGATCATTCTTCCACAAGTGGATGAGTATTTCTACTTAGGGGAGGTGCTATCTCTTGGGCGTCTAAGAAACAAACTTGTATTACTGATTCAACAATGGAATCAGAGTTTGTGGCATTAGCAGCAGTGAGTAAAGAAGCTGAGTGGCTAAGAAATTTAATGTACGAAATTCTGTTGTGGCCCAAACCGATATCACCTATATCTATCAGATGTGATAGTGAAGCTGCCTTGGCCAATGTTTATAGACAAGTTTATAAATGCAGGCCTAAACACTTAGGTGTTAGACACAGTATGATTCGTGAGCGTATCACGCATGATATTATTTTAGTAGAGTTTGTGAGAACTCAATATAACTTAGCCGATCATTTAACCAAAGGGTTAAATAGAGATCTTGTGCACAAATTGGCTATTGGGATGGGATTATAGTCCATCTGAAATCTCTCATGTTGAGATACCCAATTCTTATCTAATATGACAGTAGGTGCTGAATTCAATATGGAAAACTTAACATCAAGAAATTAGAACACATTTGTATATCATCCCGAGGTATGTGTTCAGACCTGCAAGTTGTGAAGGTTGAAGATTATCTTCTTAATAGCTCTTTTGAAAAATTGCATATGCAGGTGCAAGATGAAAAAAAACTACATATTTGAGCATGAAGTTTAGTCTCTTCAAGAAGCTAGGACTTGGCTTTGATATGCTTAAGAAGGATAAGGACACAAGGCTAGTAAAATATAGTGTCAAGTAAGAACAAGTGAGAATGTAAATTTTTGTGTATATTATCTTCATGTATTCATTGTGAATAGTAAAGGTTCAATCCTTAGTGATACCTTGATATTCGAATATTTGGAATGTGTAATATACTGATGTGAAATTCAATCGTTACGATATTTCATTTATGCATAAATTTGATATTTGATATGATTGTGTTTAGTAGATCATGAATTACACTAAAAATAGGGAAGATTGTTATTTATTTTAGCATAATTGGGTCGACTAGTCGACCAATTTAATCATGATACATTATCAAACAAGTCGTAGAGTGCGGAGTGCACGCTTGTTAGATTAGATCATGATTAACGGGGTCAAGGGGCGGAGCCCCTGGCTGGGGCCGAGCGGACAGGTCAGCTTGGAATTTTTTTTATTTTGGTTAAATCAGCTTGGAAATTTTTTATTTTGGTTAAATCAGCTATTGTTTCAAGTCAACAGAATTTCGAAATTGAAAATTTGAAAACGTTTTATTCAAATTTTAAATTTCAGCCGTTTTATTACAGAACCAGTTTAGAGACCTTAATTTCCCTAACTTCCACACTGTTTTTGGGCTGGTCGAAAATATTAAATATAGGTTCTGTTAAAAAAGGAGATCATATCATTTTTCATCCTCTCTATTCAATAGAATATCTCTGATTTTATCCAATTGAAAGTTTTGGAGAACCCCAAAAATATTTAAATAAGAAATTGTTTACAAGACTTCATAGATTATCCGGAATCGAAACACTGTTTTATACAGTAGGTACTACAACAACTGTGTGTTTATTGGAATGGGTAGACATGCATGGAGAGACAAATCATATTGTTTTTGTATGTTGATGACAAATTAATAGCTGGAAAAGATAGGAAGAAGATTGAAGCAATAAAAACTCAATTGAAATAAGAGTTTGAGATAAAGGATATCGAAAAGGCTAAAAGAGTACTTAGTATTGAGATGAATAGGAACATGACAAAGGGGTATTTATTTTTATCTCAACAAGAGTATATACATAAAATCCTAAGGAAGTTCTCAATGTCCGAAGTAAAAGAGGTTGGAATTCCCATTGGTTCCCAATTCAAACTTAGTGCCACTCAAGCACTAACCGAAGAATCAGATAATATGTATATATTGGGGATACATTATGCTAATGTCATTGGTAGCATTATGTATGATATTATTTTCATGAGACCTGATCTTTCCTATGTCATAAGTGTTTTGAGAAAATTCATATCAAATTTGGGGAAGCTGCAGTGGTTAGTTGGAAGTCTTGTATACAGAAGGTCGTTTTGTATTGTCTTAAAAATCCGAGTATATGGCTACCATGGAAGTCGTGAAGGGATTTATTTGGCAGAAGGTATTGTTAAGTGGACTCACTGGTAGGGAGCAATATGCGGTTTTGTTTAGTGATAACACTAGTGTCCTTTATTTGATAAAAAATCGAAGTTCCATGAGCGAACTAAATATGTAAACATTAAACTTCATGCTCTGACCAAGGTATTACTGATTTCAAAGCTCACGAACTGCATGAGAATGCTTCAATTTTGCGATGCGGGTAGCTGGTCTTGAAATAGTATAATATTCAGTGCAACGGATACTGGAGTTACTATAAGCCTAAGTGGAGAATTGTAAGTGTAGACTAGAAGTAAATTGTAGCATAATATTCTATTTAAATTGGTCTAATATATTAATTAGATTTCTATATTAATTAGATATCTATATTAATTAGATTTCCTATTCAGTTAGTTTTCTATACTATTTTATATTTTCTATTAACTTGGTTTTGTATATTAATTAGATTTCTTATTAATTTGGTATATATATTAATTAGACTTCTTATTAATTTGGTCTTCTATATTATTTAGATGTCCTATTGTTTAATATATTAATATATCTCATACATCCTATAAATAGAAGAAGGTAGTTTTATTCAAAGTGATGGGAAAATTGTGATCTCAATTTTCGAGAGATAAGTAAGGTGAGAGATAAACACTAAAGTGAGGGTTCCGTGAATCACGAGTAATTGAGTCTTTTATGTTTGAAAGTCTTTCTATAATATATTTATTAATAGAAAGAGTATCCGTTATCGGCAGATTTAAAACTTATTCACGATCTTATGTCTTATAAACTTGGTTTATTATTTTTCTTATATTTTTTTTATTTCCTAACAAAGGAAATAAATCAAACTAGAAAATAAATGTATAAAAACTAAAAAATTCTCTACTCTCATATTTTCTCTACTTACCCTTATTACTTTGTGTTTATTTTAACAGATAAAAGTGAAAGCAAGAGAGAGAGATAAAAGAAATTTTGGAAATTCGATTTCAATTAATTTGTTACAGTAATCCTACACTTATTTATACACAGTTATAGAATTTGTTATGCAACAATAGTTTGTTGCACTTTCATTTACATTTATTGTTACATTTAGCTTATTTAGCAAGACTTTAATATTGTGTGACTTGAGCGTGATATAAGATTTCATCCACCACATAGAGAGCTTGTGAGAAAGCCTAGGCTGAGACCCGACTTTCATACTAGCCTGACCCAATACACGACCCGCCATATATAATCCATACTTCTCTCTCACACTCTTTCAAGACAGAACCCCCAAATCTGTTCCTGAACCTTAATCTTGTTCAAGCATAGCCATCATTTTCTTCACCAATCTCTCATTACCACCATCAGCACTACTTTCCTTAACTTCCCTTCTCAAATGAAGCGGAGGAACACGGAAGTCAAGTTTTTCCCGCAAGAACAAGAAGTAAGGCTGAGATAACGGCTTGGTAAGAAGATCTGCAACCTGATCATGTTAGGCGATATAACGAATATCGAGCGATCCCTGAACAACCTGATCACGAACAAAATGGAGATCGATCTCAACATGTTTTGTCCAAGCATGAAACACAAGATTTAAAGCCAGAGATGTTGCTCCAAGGGTATCACAGAAGATAACCGGAGGCCGGTGAAGAGGAACATCGAGTTCATCGAGAACAGAGCGCAGTCATATAATTTCTGAAGACAGATTAACTAGTGAGCATTACTCAGACTCTGTGCTGGAACGAGAGACTACACCTTGCTTCTTTGACGACCAGGAGACCAAAGTGTGACCAAGACAAACACAATAGCCTCCCACAGACCGCCGATCATCAACAAAGCCAGCCCAATCTGCATTAGTGAAGGCAGTAAGTTGATGGGAATCACTTAACTTGATATGGAGTCCTAGCGACGAAGTCCCAAATAAGTAACACAAGATCCTTTTTACAATTTGTAGATGGGTATTCATCGGGCATTACTGGTACTGACTCATTTTGTGACAGCAAAAACAATAAATACTGTAAGGAGCCTAATGTGCTTCTATATTTTATAGGAGAGGGAAGATTCTCACCATCAAACTTTGAGACAGAAGGACTTGAACACATAGGAATGAAATAGTCGTTTGCTTTAGAAAGACCTTCCCTGACCAATAAGTCTTTTATATATTTTGTTTGAGTCAGATATACACCGGTATCATCCATGTAGACCTCCATTCCCAAGAATAGTCTAAGATTCCCCATATCCTTGAGCGCAAACTGAGAATTTAGTTGTTGTATGAATTTATTCAGATATTCAGAGCTGTTCCCTGTGACTATAATGTCATCAACATAGACCAGAAGAACAACTGAAACCTTCTTATTGATTAGGAAAAACATAGAGCAGTCTGCCTTAGAGTTCTTCAAGCCCCGCTTAAGTAGAGTATCCTTCAACTTGGAATACCAAGCTTTAGGAGCTTGTTTTATTCCATACAAAGCCTTGTGTAACTTGCACACATGATTAGGGAACTTTAAGTTAATAAAACCTTGAGGCTGGACCATGAATGCTTGTTCTTTGAGGTCACCATTTAATAAGGTATTGTTGATATCCAACTGTCTTATGGTCCAGTCTCTAAAATCGGCCAATGTCAACATAAGCCTTATGGTAGAGGCTTTAATAACATGACTAAATATCTCTGTAAAATGAATTCCAGGTTGCTGATGAAACCGTTTAGCCACAAGCCTCATATCATTTCTATAAGGAACAAGATACTAAATGTGATTGGTCATTAAGGAATCATACTCTGCTTGCATAGCATGAGACAACTGAAGAATGTTAACAGCCTCATAGAATTTCGTAGGTTTTGTGTCAGTAGCAATAGGTAACATAACCACACCAGAATAAATAACTTTAGGCTTAGAAATACTAGCTTTGGCTCTAGTAATCATCGAATGAGTATTTTGGGTTTAGAAGTTGGGATTATTGGCAATAGGTAATTTAATTACTAACTCGGGTTCATGTAAATTTTTTGTGACAGGTTTTTAATTTGGCAAGTCAAGGTTTGCATGATAAAGTGAAGAAGAAAGCACACCAGGCCGAGGAGAGCTTTGGATTACACGTAAGTTTTGGTGAGGTAAGTTTGTTGTGTATGTGGAATGAGACGTAGTGGGTGAAATATTGTTGTTGTTATAGTCATTTAAGTGGTTAGGAGGAGGTCTTTGATAGATTAGAAGTCTCACCAGACATCATAACATCAGGAAGCTTAGGTAACCAAAGAGATTTGGACTTAATAGAACAAGATTGTGAACTTAGGAAATCGGAAGAACATGGAAATTCATCTTCATTGAAGATGACATTTCGAGATATATAGACTCTCCCAGTTGAACTTAAACATCTATACTCCTTGTGAACAACACTATACCCTAGAAACACATACTTAACAGAATGAAATTGAAACTTATTAGTTTGATATGACCTAAGACAAGAAAAGGAAGCACACCCAAAGACCCTTAGAAACCCATAATCTGGTTGAAAACCAAGCAATTTTTCAAAAGGATACTTGTCTTGAAGAACAGGAGTAGGAAGCCTGTTAATTAGATACACAGCAGTATGAAAAGACTCTCGCAAGTAGTTGAAAGGAAGACTAGATTGAGATATCAAGGTCAGACCAGTCTCAGTGATATGTTTGTGATTTTTCTCTGCTCTTCCATCTGAGCAGAAGAGTAAGGACATGATGTCCTGAGCTGAATCCCTGAATCCTTTGCTAGGAAAAGAAAAGACCTAAACTCACCCCCTAGTCAGGCTGAAATTGTTTGATTTTCCTGTCAAATTGATTTTCCATTAGATTTTTAAATTCTTTAAAAGCTTGTATAACATCACTTTTGAGTTTTAGTGGATACAACCAGGTGAACCTAAAAAATCATCCATAAAAAGGATATAAAATTTGTATTCAACCTTAGAAACCAAAGAAGAAGGCCCCCATAGGTCAGGATGTATGATATCAAGGACATTAGTAGAAGGAGAAGCAGACCTAGAGTAGGGAAGAGAATGTGACTTGCCTAACTAGCAATCATCACAGAAGAACTTCTCATTATTAAAACCAACAAAAAAATTACATTTTTTCAGAACAACAGATATTATTCTTGTAGAAGGGTGATCTAACCTCACACGGGATCAATTCTTTAAGGAAATTAGATAAATAGACAGAACAAACACATTAAAGACTCTAGGAAAACACTTTAGGACTTCATCTTTGGAATTAATACGACCAGTGAGTCCTCCAACCTATATAAGCCATTCTCAACCTTCCTTGTAAAAAGAATCCTCCTCTTCTCTTGTCCTTCGCGAAGCATTTAGTGTTATGAAATTCAATGAATATGCTGTTATGTGAGGTGAGTTGAAACACAGATAACAAGTTTTTGTTAATTCGAGGTACATGTAAAATGATGTTTAGGTAAATAGTTTGGTTAGTTTAAGTAGGTAGACAAGTCTGCCCAAGATGTTTAATACTAAGTTTGGTTCCATTACCTATTTCCACATATTTAATACCTCAATACTCTGCCTTTTGAGATATCATCTTAGCAGAATTGGTGATATGGTGACTAGCACCACTGTCCAAGTACCATCCCTCATCTGCACCTCCAGGCTCTTGAGAAAATAGTCAAAGCATTATGGTCTTGAACATTCTTGTTCTGATAAGATGGAAGCTGACCCATCACACTAGGACCATCCCTGAAATAGCAATATGCACCTCCATAGCCATACTTCCCACAAATTTGACAAATAGGTTTATTATTAGAGTTGAATCTGCCTCCTAATTTCTTCAATAAGAACCTCTGCCTCTGTAGTTATTATAATAGTTCTTTGAGTAGCTTCCTCTGTAGGTACCCCTTTTAGTGCATTTCATATCACTTATTACGCTTCCATTATTCTTAAAATCATCACCGACTCTCAAGTATTCGTTGAGTTTTAACATGTTTTTCCAGTATTATTAAAGTCGCTTGTGCCGCGGGTAAATTGTGACAATATTAATAAATTTGGGTTGAAATTGAAGAAACTGGAAAATTAATGCATTTAGGAAAATTTTGGAACAGTTGAAAAGAAAAGAAAATATATTAATGCTAAAAATATATTAATGCTAAAAATATATTATGACAAATGATTTTAAATATATATATATATATATATATATATATATATATATATATATATATATTAATGCTTGAAAAATATATTACTCCCTCCGTTCCATATTAATATTAATGGACGTTTAAGGCGGGAGCACGGATATTAAGGAAACTCATTATGAGTTCTCTTTCCTATAAAAATTAGAGCAGGAATAAATTTAATTGGTCAATTATAATAAAAAGCTACAGTTTGATAAAAAAGGCAATTAGTTTCATTGACTATCAAATTGAATATCATTTAATATTATGGTAATTGTGAAACGTCAAATTAATTTAGTTTCTTAAAACGACCTATAATAAGTAACGGAGAAAATAATGTTGAAAAAAAAGGGAAAATATATTTTCTAAGATATTGTTTAAAATATTAAATTAAGAAGAAAATATTAAAGCGAAGCATAAAAGGAAATTAAGGCTGAAGTAAGAAAAGAATATTAGATTAATCCGAATATTTTATTGTTTAAAATATTATTTTATTTAACATAAATATTTACGTAATTTAATTGTTTATATTATTTTATTTAACATAAATATTTACGTTACGTAATTTAATTGTTTTTTAGGGTTTCGGCACAATATCTATATAAAGAAATAGACGTAGAAGAGAAAGGGGGGTGCCGTCTGGTTTCTTGTCTTTGGGCAAAAATACAAATAAAAGAAAAAGAGAAAAACAGAAAATAGAAAAAGAAAGAAGGCGTACGAGAAAAGCAAAGCGATTGTGTCAGACTTAAAAAGTATATACCGATCGAAAAGTAAAGCTGGTGTGAGAAAAGCATACAGACTCGCAATTGGTGTTATAAAAGCATACAGACTCGCAATTGGTGTCAGAAAAGCAAACAGACTCGCAATTGGTGTCAGATTCGAGAAGCAGATACAATTGGTGTCGGACGCCGAATTAAATTTCGATTAACATAGACGGCGAATTGACGTTGAGTTTTTTTTCGGTTTAATATTTTCTAAACTCTTCTTAGTTTATTTTTATTTTTATTTATATTCATCCAGCTATGTTTAATATTTTCTAAACTCTTCTTAGTTTATTTTTATTTTTATTTATATTCATCAAGCTATGTTTAATATTTTCTAAACTCTTCTTCGTTTATTTTTATTTTTATTTTTATTCATCAAACTATGTTAATTTTTAAGACCATGATGATGATTTGTTCGATTATGAACTAATCGTTGTCATGGAACCTTATCGGATTTGTTTGAATAATATTTAGGGTTTATTGCTTAATTGATTTTTTGTGAGATATGTTTATCGGTTACCTAACCTAGTATGATTGTGCTTAATTTTAGATGCGTCGCGAACATCTAGTTTGTTAATCTTTAATGAATGCGAAAGTGGATTTAAGGGTTTAGAACTTGCCATGCTAGCATAGGTTCTTGAATGATTCATATTGTTAGACCTTTGGGTTCTAACACAGTGCGAGATACTTTATTTCGCTGATAGATTACTATTCCAAAAAATTATAGTTTATACTTTTGAAGACCAATGATGTAGAGTATGTTGCATTTGTAAACTGGAAAACTTTGGTAAAGAATCAAACCGAGAAAATACTGAATAATTTCGTATTGATAGTAGCTTGGAATATGTGAAATAGTTTTTTACTAGCTACTGTGGTAAGCTTGGTATTGTCATATACTAAAATATTTGTTCGTCGACTATCTGGAAGGACTAAAAATTTATGGTTATGGTATTTTGAACTTGGAATTCAAAAGCTTCGACAATTAGGGATATGGTTTTTCAATGAGGAGAACATGCCATTGAAGAAAACGATGAAGACTTAACCAATTACTATCGGGAAGAAATGTGAACTTGATGTAGTTGATCTACAAAGTGAAGTTCAAGATACTTATGCTAAATAAGATTTTAAATCTTGTTCCACTTTGGGTTGTACATAATAAACAGAATCACTACATAAGTCTGAGCCACGCCCATAGTCTGGTGTTCTGGGTACCTCAAATTATCAGATGGAAGAGCAACGTGATCTTGACAGTTATTAATTTGTGAGGAAAAAAGAATGAACACCAAGAAAAGAGATGAAAATGTATGATTTTACCGATATAATTGGTTATTCTTTATCAATTGAAAATAAAAGAAGTTGTTGTGGAACCCGAAATATATCATGATGGTATTAACATCAATGATAAAGAGAAGTGGCTCGCGACCATAAAAAAAGAATTAAAATCTCTTAGGAATATGAACACATGGATTCTTTTGAAGTAGCTAAAGGGTCAGAAGTTCTCTAAGAATAAATAGATATTCCAAAGAAATCCAAGTCAATATTAATGAGATATTCTCGTTGATTGTGACAAAAACCGCAATCAGGGTTCTGTTACCAATTGTTCCGTTATTTGATATTGAACTAGATCAAATAAATGTTACTACTACCTTCATGCATGGTGAATAAAGATATATGATTTATATGTATCGGCCGAAAGTATTTAAAGAAGGGAATGAGGATTATGTTTATTAGTTGAAGAGCCCCCTCTATAGGCTGAAATAGTCGCTCAGACAGTGGAATAAATTTTTTGATCTTTTTAAAAGATCGATTAATTTGTAGCAGCTATGAGAATTGTGTCTATTGGAATGGAGAAACTCATATGGAGATACGATTCATATTTTTATTGTATGTTGATATACTAATAGATGGAAGAGAAAAAGATAAAGATTGAAGTTATAAAGATTGGGCTGAAAAGATAGTTTGAGATGAAAGATGTGATATTCCAATGGGGAATTTATTCTTATCTCAATAAAAATATATACATAAGATCCTAAAGAAGTTCTCTATGTCTAAAGGAAAAACCGTTAGAACTCATATTGCTTCCCAATTCCAACTTAATGTCATCCAAGCACAACCAAAGCTGAAAATGTGAAGTATAGACTAGAGATACCTCATGTCAATGTTATTGGTAGCATTATGTTCTATGATTTTCAAGAGACGTGATCTTGTGTACGTCGTAAGTATATTGAGTATATTCAAGTCAAATATGGGGAAGCTACATTTTCGTACACTAAAGTGGCTCATGAGATACTTGAAGTGCTTAGCTGATGTAGGGTTATGTTACAATCAACAGACTATTGGTGGTATAGTATTGAGAGGGTATGTGGAATCTAAATATGTAGCTTGCTTCGACACAAGGAAGTCTACTTTAGGTAATCTGTTTACTGTGCTTCTTAGAGTGGTTAGTTGGAAGTCTTGTATACAAAAGTTTGTTGTGATGTCATTTATAGAAGCCGGGTATATGGCTGCTATTGAAGCTATGAATGAAGTTATTTTGCTAAAGAGATTATTGAGTGAGCTTAGTGGTGTGAGAATGATGTGGTTTTGTGAAGAATCAAGAGTTTCATGAGCAAACTAAATATGTAGAAATTAAGTTGCACTTCATCGGAGATGTGATGGAGATATAGCAAGTGAAGGTGGCTAGGATTATTAGCGAGAAAATTCCTTTAGATGTTTTGACCAAGGTATTATCGATTTCCAAGCTCACGAACTGTGTAAGATCGGTACAAGTGTGGGATGTAGTTGAGATGGTGTATAAAGAGTATGGCATTGGGTGCAACAAATATTGGAGTTACTATAACAAACTATTGGTTTCTTTCACTAACAATATAAATTTGCACCCACTACATCGTACAAATTTTATACATATCTTCGAGTATATATAATTCTAACATGATATTTGACGTTCTCTATGCATTAGGTTTCTAAAATCAGAAACTCAATTAAAGGGTTATTCTTATCCTTAATCGATTGTCAAATCATATTCTTAAAAGACTCAATCAAAGGTCTATTGCTTCATACAACGAGTAATCAAATAGTTGTGATACTAATTGTTAAATATATTTGTGATTCATAAGGGTCATGAACCTTTGATCGTTTCTATATCCCATAATTACTTTGTGTGTGAATAAATATGAATAAACAACACGTGACTTACAGTTTTGCCTCTTTATGTTTTTATTGGAGTTATGTAATAAAAGTGATTGTCTTTGATTGATGGAGATGGCGTTAATGTTCTTCCCATAGCTGGCTAATTTGCTGACTAAACCATTCTTAAAAAAAGGAGAACAATCACCTTAGTAGAATTGTTAGAGAAGTAAAATCGTAGAGATCCAATTGAAGAAAGAGAATAGAGCTGAGTAGAAAACATAAGTAGTCGAATTTGTCGTTTGTTTGCTTATTCTCAATCATAGTTTGAATATTCATTTATGTAGTTAGTGAATTTTAATTTTCGAATTGTATACCAGTCCCTCAATTTAATACCATCGTAATCATAATCGAACTGTCCAACTCTCTTTTATTTTTCACGTAATTGGACTATATATTTCATTATTTTTTATATTTTGATATTCTAACCGCCACATTGGATCATAAATATTACTCGCGTATAACAACATAGTATTTAAATGTTAGGATAATAGATCCTCTTTCACAATATATACTAGTCCAACTAATATCTATACTTGAAATACTTTTACAAATCTAACAATAATATATTTAGTAGTGTTAAGTCAATATTTATATGCGATTATATTTAATCGATTGAATTTGTAACAACTGCTACTCTGTTTGTTGGTTTCCTAAGAAGCAAATATAAATGTATGGTAACTTGTTTGCTTTGGTAGTGGATCTTTATCTTCAAATGCATACTTTTTATTAAAGTTAAAATTATACTTATATCAGTGTTAAATGATTACTCTACATGCTTATAAAATCATAGACAGGAAATCAGTTTTGGGTTTACTATTAAATCATAATTAAAACATCGACATTTACATATGGTAAATCATTATTTCCTTTAGATTTTAGTTAAACATTCAATTTTAAAAACGGTAAAACCGTTACATACGTAAAATATGTTTATTATTGTTTTTGTATGTGTCATATTTAAAAATACTAGATTTACAACTAAATAATATAAATTTTGAAAACACAAAATTAAGATATTATTGAATTATTATTTGAAATCTTTAGATAATAATTTTAAATATTTATTCGGATTAGATTTAGTAATTCATCCCTGAAACATACAATAATGACAAGCCCGATTGACGGAAGCATAAATAAAAACAAAAGAAGACGGAAACATAAATAAAAACAAAAGAAGACGGAAACATACGCCATCGCTGCTGCAGCTGCAGCGGAGATCATGTCGCGATCGTGTTGAAGCGTCATGCAACGCCTTAGCAGTCGTTTTTTGATTTCTCTTTCACATTATTAAATACAAATCACACGAACAGATTTCTTTTATAACTACTTTTATAAAATAATTACATTATAAATAATTATTTTAAATTAAATTAAATTTCTTAATCATATAAAAAAGTTCAAAATCAATTGGTAAATATATGATTTTTGATAATTCATGGTAGAGATTGCAATTTTGGATGTGTACGATTCTTTTTAAAATTTGTAGACTACATTTTAATTATTTTTAGAAAATAGTGAATAAATCTCAAATGATTTAGATAAGATAAATCTATTAAATTATTACTCTATCATTCGTAAAGAGTTTGGTTGTCAATGATTGTTGTTGTATATTGTTAGATTCAGACCTTGTGTGTAGAGGGTATTGCCTAATTAGTCCAACTTATTGCATGGAGGGTGAATATTGAATAATTATCTCACATCGGTTAAGCACTCTAAGTTTATACTCTATATAAGCATAATCAACCCCTCATATGTCAAGTGAGAAGTGTTAGACTTATGTTCTCTAATATGGCATCAAAGTGAAGTTCGGTCCTTTAATCAATTTGATTTGGTAAGGGTAACTCTCCCCTATTTCTTCTAATATTGGTATTTATCAACTTCACATTATATTTTGGATTTGATGTCTTATGGTATTATATTTTGATTCGGTATTTCTCAAATTTGAATTGGGTTTGTTTTTTTATTTGATTTTGGTTTGGATTTGTATTTGTATCGTTTGGCGTTTTACGTTTGGCATTTGGTGTTTTTCATTTTGCGTTTGGCATTTGATATTTGGCATTTGGCGTTCGGCGTTTGGAGTTTGCAGTTTGGAATTTTGAATTTTGAGTTTGGAGTATGAGTTTTGAGTTTGGTTTGGATTTCGTTGTTTAATTATCTTCTATTTGAGCTTGTGGATCATATTCAAGATAAGACTAGGAAAATACCATAAGAATAATTTTTCATGTCTACGTCCGCATTTCACTCAAGTATTGGCTTCATCTTCAACTTAAGGTATTGATTCATCCTTGTGGATTTTAGATTTTGGTGTGTCTCATAATATGTCACCTCACGTGTGAGACTTTATTCTGTTGTATAATATTTCAAAAATATATGTTTTGCTAGTGTTACAACCATGGCAGTATAGGGTGCTTACTCTATTTCTACCCCTTATATATTGCTCCTTGCTGTTTACTAAGTTCACAACATTGCTTTAAATCTTGTTTCGGGTAGCCAATGTTGTAAATGTAGCAATTAATCTTTTTGTCTGAGTATGTTTGTGATATACAAGATCAACATGCTGAGAGTGTGATTGAGATAAGTAAAAAATATGGGAACTCTCTGTCTTGGAAAAACTTGAAGTAACTAGTGTGGATGTTTAAGGTGTTTATAGTAGAAATTATACATGATTGGTTTTACTGCATCTCACGTTAATTTGTGTTCATTCTGTTTAAGGTATGAATTTTATATTTGGTATTCTAGTCTGGGATATATATATATCACATTTGAAGTTTTTACTCTCAATAGGTGGTTTGGGTCATTTCAACACTTGAAGTATCTCATATTGCAATGGTTAAAAACTGACAAAATTTTAGGCCATCTTGTTTCATATGGGTGGCTCTTATTCCAGTTCTCCTTTTAATATTATCCATTTCGATTTGTGGAATCCCTTTCATGTTTCCACAAAGGATGGTTCAACCTATTACATATATTTTATGGATAACTATACTCGTTATACATGAACTTATCTTATGAAATGAAGGTCTGATTTTCTAAAAATTTAAAAAATATTTAGAACGCTTGTTAAGGCTCAACATTTTGTTATGATATATTTTTTCAGATGTGACTTGAGATGTGAGTATTCCTCTAAAGTTTTACCTAGTTGTGTGCATTTGATGGTACCATACACCAGTCTTCTTGAGATGACACCCCTCAACATAATGAGGTGGAAGAAAGGAAACATCGTCACTTTGTTAAAAATACTTGTTCCTTGCTTTTATTAACTGTAGTTTATAGTGTCTTTTTAGGAGAAGAACTTCATAATGTTGTTTTAGGGATGTCTCCATTTCAGAAGTTATATGGACATCTTCTAGATTATTCCTCTTTACGAATATTTGCTTGTACATGCTTTTCCTATGTGCTCATGTCGAAAGGCACAAGCTATGACCTAAAATAATAATGTGTGTTTTTCTGGGTTATTTTATTACACAGAAATGATATCATTATTTTGATCCCACTAGTCAAAGAGTAGAGAATAGAGAGAGAATAGAGGTGATTGTATTTAATATCTAAATTAACTGTATTTTTTACCATATTTATAAGACAGTTCAAATATTTGGGTCAGTTCGGTGGGCTTGAAGGTCCAAGATTGGGTGAAGCAATGACTCAACCGACTATACTAAACACATAGCTTACTCAACATGATTTAATTTTTAAGTCCGAATTTTCCTTCTAATAAAAATCCGACCCTCTTTACTGTTTTAACCTCCAATATAATCTGACCATATTATCAACCCCCTTAACTCTCTCAAAAATTACTTTGGAAGAGCTAACATGTTCAATTATTTCCGAACTCTGTTCGAAGAATATATTCAAAACAAATATTTTCCAAAGGTTACAACTTTTATCTGGCGACCTTCTCAAAACATGTCTCAAGTAGTTATTGAACCTAATGACTAGTTTTGCTCTTAGTAACCGTATCTACACAAAATGAGAAGGCGCCTACATCTAATAATCGCCTTTAATTATTATCGTCGTTCAGTTCCCAAGTTAAAACACTCAAGTGCTTCTTCGTTATCCTTATAAGAGTAATATTTTTCACTGTTGTTATTTCTAGAGTGAGAAAGAGTTTAATATTATAATTTTAGATAGAGAATAGATCAATTTCTTATACTGGATTTTACCTTCTTTTTCTACCTTGTTCATTGTTGATCGGTTTTCCTGTATTTCCTAGGGTTTGTATGTTTACAGCCATAAACACACTAGTTAAAGGATGTTGGCTCAATTGATCCGAATTGATAGAAGAAAAGAGACAAGCCATAATCGCTGCCGGATTACCTACTTCACCAGGTGGAGTAGCTGTGACTCAAACTTCAGAATCATTTCTGAATCTAGTCTAACTGCGCAATCTTCTACATCTCCTGATTAATATGCTTAGTTAACCAAACCATTCTAAACAAAACGAGTTACCAATCACAAATCGCATTCAACCTTCATCGCCATGGAATTGTATATTTGCAAAACTACTCATCGTATAGCCACCACGTTTTCTAAAGAAAAAACCAAGCCTCCCCTATTGGATAAAACAACCAAAATGTTAGCTAAAAGTCCTAATGATGCTAAAAATCCCCTAAATAAAAAAAATAATATTGGGAAATGCTACCACAATCGAACTTCTTTCAGAACTGATTTCAGAAGAAAATCCCACAATTTCATCAACTGAGCCCACTCGAATTGAGGAAGAGAATCCTTGTATTCAACCTAGTGAACCCTTGGAACAAAGATCACAAGGTTTTGAAGAAAATATGGATGATAGTGGTGAAGATACATCTTTAAATATATCTGGTCAAATTGGGGACACTAAGAAAGTGACACAAGAAATAAAATAAAAAGTTGTATTACCCGAATTCGAACCACTTCCTGAGTTCCTCGTTGGGCTAGTTGGACCCAACTTTACTAAGTTGAGTGTCAAGTATATCTTGGGTTTATAGATAATATCATACTTTTACATTCACCAATCCTAATTGGAAAAGAATTTAAAAAATACGGCTTCCCTGAATCAGTCAAAGTGAGGCTGCCCCAACTTGTAGATACTCCAATGGACAGCAAGGTTGGAGAGTTTATAATTTATACAATGTGCTCAATTGGGGCCTTCGGTTTCACCTGGATCCATAGATAGGGAGGTATCTCCATTTTGTAATATTATGCCCAAGTCAATTAAGCTATAATGCCTTGTTTGCACTATTAGCTAGCATTATAGCTTCCAGGCTATCCAAAATTTTGATTTTTATGGAACAACTAGCTGCTATGGCTGGTTTATGTAATGGCCATATCCCATTTTATTATTTTAATATGGGGAATGATTTAAAAGTGGCAGGTGATCTTTTAGAAGCCAGCAAGCATTCGAGGAATCAATTCTCTTTTGTCAGTGTTGTTTGGGAAAACGGTAGAAAGATCACGTCTAAAGGAAATCTAAGTATGCTCATAAGATACTGGAAAAACTTATGTAATTATTTTAAAAATTTCTTTCATTTCCACATTTTGATGTTATTGTTTCTTACTTCGCATTTGTTTTGTGGTGTTCTCGAAGCCCTTTGCACAACATTTAGAATATGGGAAAACTACTTTTAAAAAGTTGAATCAATGAGCCAGCGAGAAGTGGTCAACCGAGTTCCACAATTTCTTAACTGCTAGGAAATATGTTGACAGTCTACCTATGAAGAACAAATTTGATCCATAAACTTTCATTGAAGCACTTCAACACTCCTTGCTGATCCTCTAATTTTTTTTAAAAAGACTGAGGTGACTGATGGTAAAACTTATCTACCATCTAGGTCATTGTGGCAAAGAAAAGAAAAAAAAGAAGAAGGATGGTTCGTCTCAAGTTATTCTCAAACTATGGATTAAAGGGCCACCTGATGAAATCGATGCAACAATGCGGGAAGCTGTTGCAATTACAATTGGAGAGACTGAAAAGACACTATTTTCTCTGACTGCTAAGAAGAAGAAAATGCAAAAGAGGAGTAAATATGGTAGTAATAAGAGAGAAATGAAGAAGAAGATGACTTGAGTTGGTCCATAGATCATTCTTCAATCCAAATCGATCCTTTCAATCATTCCCACTGAGGTTCCTCTTCAAACTGTTGCATCTACTGATCCTCTTTCCTCACTACTTCCTAAAGATGACAGGCCATCTTTTGAAGGTGGTGACCAAAGACATGACTTTGTGACATCTAATTTCGACGACTTTAAACGATTTTCGATGAGTCAACCAGTCATGCGAACAATATGATATAAGACGGGTTCTCCTTTGAAATTTCTAACAAGAATGATGAATGGGGATATGTTGTTCCAAGATATGTGAGGGCCATTATTAATTTAGAAAGGCAAATGAGGGAGTAGGTCAAAGTGATTGGTTCTTTTCGTGATGAGAATCGGATGCTAAAGTATTTTGTTGAGGAGGAGAAATGTAAAGTTAAAGGTTTAAGTGGGGAAATGAAAACCATCAATGAGGAGTTGGTTCAAATAAAATCCGCCTGTGATAAATTGAAATATAAATATTAATATTTGCAGTCATCCAACTCTAAGAAAATCACTGCCTTAATAGACGAAGAACAAGTCTACTATTCATCCCTTGTCCGATGAGAACAAAATCTTGAAGACCTCTTTAAACAGAGAGAAGATGAAATAACTTCAATCAAGGTAAAGACTGCTCAAGAGGTAGCTGATAATGATACATATGCTGACAAAGTGTTAGAATATTTACAAGAGAGGGATGCATCAATTAAATTAGATATGGTGATATTATTTCATACACATTCCCCAAATTATCTCTTAGGGATCTATGGGGACATCCATAGGCTGATCAGATTCGTTATCACAACCTGACTTTAGGTAACACATTTAATATTTCTTATGATTCAGATGAGTATGACTCTGACGAAGAGGATTCTGATAGTGACAATTCAGAAGAGAAGGAAGAAATGAAAACCGATGGGAACGAGCCCTAAGGTTAATATGTTTTGAGATGTTTTTTTTAAGTTTTTAAAGTGAAATCCTTGATACACACAAGGAATTTTGTTATGTTTAGATCAGATACGTTTTTATAAATCATTGGTTGGGCCAAAGGCATTTTGTAACTCAACTTTGGATTTTATTTAACTCTTGGATCACACAAAGTACTTTATGTCATCGTTATTCTTATTAACTCTATGTTCCAATGCATTTTCACTTCCATTCATATCCGGCCCTAATAAAGTCCATTTCATTCAAATATTACTAAAACTTAGAATAAAAAAGCCTAACATTTAGCTTAACCAAGCCATTCAAAGGTAATAATTCTTTAACTCAGCCAAGCCATTCAAATTTAATCCATTCGAAGGCAATAAAATTCTTAATTCAGCCAAGCCATTCGAAGGTAATCCATTTGAAGGCAACAAGATATATAGAAAAAACATTTTTAAATTCAAAATATGATAGATTAACTGTGGGTCGGAATACCTCATTAAAACCTCCCTGCGCCACCATGGTAAGAAATAGTATGACCCCTAATATTTATGTTGAATTGAAACAAAGTAAATATTTACATGATAAGTCTATTCTAAATACAACCTTAGATGCTCAACATTCCATGAGTGCTTCAAAAGATTTCCTTCGTGGTCTAAGAACGTGTATGTTCCTTGCTTGATCGTTTTATATACAGTGTACGGTCCTTCCCAGTTTGAAGCTAGTTTTCAGAACTTCATTTCTTTAGTATGTAAATATAATTTTCTTAAAACTTTATCTCTCATTTGTAAGTTTTTTTGTCTAACTTTTGATGTATATCTGCTTCTCATTAGGCCTTGGTAGTGAATGGTTCTCAAATGAGCTTTAATTTTTCTTTCCACAATCAGGTCTAACTAGGTCCTTACTACAATCTCACTATTCTTTTCAGAATAATTTTGAACTCTAAAATTCGGAAGAGTATCTTGTTTAGGTGTGAATTTATCCATTCCATAAACGAAAGAAAATAGAGACTCTTGAGTAGCAGTATGAGGAGTAGTTCGATAAGCCCATTGTACTTTTTGTAGATAATTTGGCCATTTCATGGCTACTCCCTCCAAGTTCTTCTTTAAGCCCATTAAAATCGTTTCATTTCCTACCTCCACTTTTCCATTGTCTTTAGAATAAAAAAAATACATTGATGAATTCCTCTTGATGAACAAAATACTTGCATATCTTTGTTGTCAAATTGAGGACCGTTGTGTGTAGTAATACGTCTGGGAATGCCAAATCTACAACATATGTTAGAAAAAATAAACTTTATTATTGCTTTGGATGTTGTTTCAGCTAGTGGTTAACCTTCTACCCACTTATAAAAGTAATCGATTGCAAAAATAATAGGGCGACACCCCCATAGGCCATTAGAAGTGGTCCGACTAAATCAAGTTCACATTTGTCAAAAGTTGCCGCTTCGGACACAGACCCCAAGGGGACTTCCAGTACCAGGATTGAAGGGTACGCTTCAGAATAGGCTATAGTGGCTAGAGAATCTACCATTAAATTTTCCTATCGTGACAGGTGTTAATACTTAACCTATTTTAAATCGGTTTGTATTTTTTTATACCTTTTAGTACTTGACCAAATGATTTTTCATGGTTTCAGATTGGCCATGTGCTTGATGACTGACTAACTATGCATCACTGAATAATCAGACCATTTTGGCGTTATATATCTAAGCAAATCTTAACCTTGCTATTGCTTCCTCGTATTCTGATTCATTGTTGGATGCTTTAAAACCAAAACGTATTGCTTGGTACAAATAGGCAAAATTAGAAAAATATCAGCACCACATTATTGAACGTCTCTATCACGAAAGGTAGCTATAATTCGTCTCCAAAAAATATGAAACCTTAAACAAATTTCAATTCCAATTCCCACTGAAACTCATACCCCAACATTTAAATCTAACTCCCACCCAACTAGAGATGGTTCTTCATTTGGGACATACGTTAACACTTCACCGGACATAGAGTCAGACAATGTTTTATTCGTTCCCAACCAGTCTAAACCAAGTGCATCTCACCAGCCTCCTCATTGTAGTATAATTGAAGACTACGAATCTGACAGAGTTCAAAAGAGGATTAAGAAATTTTTGATGCGGAGGTCGTCGATCAAGTGGAATATGTCGATGAGGAGATCAATGATCAAGTGGAAAGGGAGCAAGAGAAGGCATGCGCCGATAAAGAGGAAGTGAATGAACATGATGTTTCTGGTGATCAAGAGAGAGCGGTGAAGTATTGAAAATACCGTGGGTGTGCTCTACCCAATATGAATACCAATCTGGATTATAAATAGGTCATAATCAACGAGAACCTATAAGTTTGTTACTAATGTATATCTAGATTTATTTCTCTAAGTATTGTTTAATGTTTCCAAAACTAATCATTTTTTCGTTTCAGACTGCAACCGGATATTATTCCTTGTCGGTTCGCCATTGAAATAAGGTTCTGGGTTACATGATTCTGGGAGAATTTTGATAACTCAAGCCTTGGTCTTAGGGGTGAGATGTGCAAGGAATTCAAGGTAGTAATCATAGTATACCTTTTGGCCAAAGCTATTTGCTCCATGGAAATTATTATTTCCTCCATAATTTGAAAAAACATCCATGATGCTATTTTACCCATTACCCTAACATACCATTACCCATTCAGTACAACAAAACTCATTCTTCACCATTATCACTACCTTACAAAGAAGAAAACCTATTTTTCACCATTATCACTACCTTACAAAACAGATTCGAAGAGAGAGAAACCTTGGAGAAGAAAACCCATCACTACCTTACAAAACAGATTCGAAGAGAGAGAAACCTTGGAGAAGGTATGATTTCTTCATTTTCTTTGCTTCTTCATTTTTCGATTAGGGTTTGAAGTTTGATTTCTTTGTTCGATTTCGATTAGGGTTTGAAGTTAGATTTCTTTGTTAGATTCGACTAGGGTTTCGATTGTTGTTAGATTTCTTTGTTAGATTCGATTAGGGTTTCGATTGGGGTTTGATTTCTTTGTTAGAATCGATTAGGGTTTCGACTTGGGATAAATAACTGTTCTGAATTTTTTTTATGCACTGAGCATGTGATTCTGAGTGGCCCACTCGGAATCACATGCTCAGTTCATATGTGATTTGATTTTTGTGGTTTGAAATGTTTTACATTGTAGATATTATTTTATGTGATGTGATGTTGTTTTATGTTTGTAGTATAGGATCAAGAAAACTACTCAAGAGATTTTTGCGCGGCTCTTCATCATCCGCTCTGAATGCCGGAAATGATTCGAATATCGTTGAGACGCCACAACCTCTTCAAATTGTTTCCCCCGATCCTACCTCCCGTTCGGTGAGACATAATCGGCGCGATACAAGGAGGGAACCATCTCATGTTGCTATACCTCAATCAGAATCGGAGGATGAATAAACTGGGCAAGACGATGACGAATCAACGTTAGCAGCCGAGAAAGAGTCATTTTTAGCACGCTTTCCGCACATACGCTTCTAGAAAGGTTTTACAAACCATACGACGTACCATTATTACCATGGCCGAGTAAGTAATCTTGAATATAATGGGTTAATTTTGTTTTTCTATAATAACGTTTCACTTTAATGTATTAGGAAAGAGGGGGGCGTCTTTTACGATTTTTCGCCGTTGGAAATGCGGTCAATCGTTGGAAGCTGATCAACCAAACCAGTGTGCGTGAGGTTGTCGAGTCCACCCCTTTTGGACCATTGCTGGTTGCCCTCCATCGTTGGAATACCGAGGTATCTTTGGTAGCCGCTTTCGTAGAACGGTGGCATCATGAGACGATATCATTTCACTTTTCTTTTGGTGAGATGACTGTCACTTTAGACGATGTGGCCATCATTACCGCGTTACCGATATGCGGTAGATTGTTGGAGGTGCGTAGAAGCAATAATGTAGAGGAACATGCGAAGCTGATACATGATGTTCTCGGTGTGCCATACGGGGAAGCTTTAGCAGAGCTCAAACCGTGTAAAGGTATCGATCTACGGTTAACTTGGCTACGGGAACGCTTTTCCGACGAGCGTTTTCAAGACGTAGGTCGATTAAGGAGGACCGATGTTCTCCGTTGTGCGAATGCCTACTTACTTTATCTCTTCGGGTCTTGTCTATTTGTAGACAAAAGCGGATATTACGTGAAAGCAGATTGGTTACACGTGCTCGATGACCTTGATTCGTTGGGATCATATGCATGGGGGATGCATATCCGTGCGGAGCTTTATAGTGGGTTACGTATGGCTTCTAAACATTCTACAAAGACGATGAGTGGATTCGTATAACTACTCGAATGCTGTATTTTTGACCATTTCACTCGCTTTCAGCCACCTCATTCGGAGGGATTCTATCCCTATATGCCGCACATTCGTACGTGGGCAATACCCAAACGGTGCCACCCGATAGAAGAGTTTGGAGATCATCTTCAATCATATAGATTGACACTTGACCGATTAGACATATACACGGTATGTTTATCTCCTAACTTAATTTATCGGATTATATTTTTGAAGTATGGCTTCGTATATCGTGTTTGGTTGTTGTCTATTTCAGGTTATTTTTCAGCCGTACGAGTATTGTCGGATGTTGAAACCCCTTCACGAGCTTGCGTGGTTCACCGGTGGGTTGTAATTTATGGACAAAACGGAGCCGTACCAACCACTTAGAGTTGCCCGTCAGTTTGGATACATCCAACAAGTTGGCGATCTATTTGCATAGCTTGCTCCTAGGCGTGGTCGCTTGTCGAATACGATGATCGACTTTAAAAATGATGTGTGGGAAGATCGGTACGAACACATAGTACCACCGGACAGAAGAGGAACTCTTATCGAGGAAGGTAATGGAATAAGTATGACCGTACCGAATTACGATGATTGGGTTCGTTAAACTCTATTGTACGTAGTTCGTAATGCACCTCGAGATGAAGATTTTCCTATAGGGGAAGAACCACAACATTCAACCCATCAAGATAACATCATGCGAAAATTCTCGACACCTACGAAGATCATGTAGAATATATGATCGACAAAGAGTGTCGTGCGGCCTTAAGACATTGCATTCATGTATGAAAGACGTATACAACATAACCTTATCGTATGTTGTTTCTTAGTTTAAAAAATGATGTTTATCGGATGCTTTTTTTGTTTATTGGATGTTGTTTTTTGTTTATCGGATGATAATGATGTTTATCGGATGCATTTTTTTGTTTATCGGATGATAATGATGTTTATCGGATGTATTTTTTTTGTTTATCGGATGTATTGTTTTGTTTATCAGATGATGTTTTTTGTTTATCGGATGATGTTTTTTGTTTATCGTTGTTGGTTAGCCTTGTTTAAGTGTTTAGAGGTTAAGAAACAATCAAATTTTAACATACACTGATGTTTTGCACTTGATTCCAAGAGGGCCACTCGGAATCAAGTGCAATGTCCTAGTGAACAAACTATCACATTATATAACGGGACAGAGAGTTTGCAACTGATTCCGAGTGGCCCTCTCGGAATCAGTTGCACATTTTGTTTGAAAAATTACAACTGATTCCGAGTGGCCTTCTCGGAATCAGCTGCAACTTGGTTCCAACTTGTTTCCAACCGATTCCGAGAGGGCCACTAGTAATCCGCTGCAACTTGGTTCCAACTTCTTTGCAACTGATTCTGAGAGGGCCACTCAGAATCAGTTGCAAACTCTCTGTCTCCATATTTTGGTTATAACTTGGTAAAAAAAACAATGCACCTGATTCCGAGTGGCCCTCTCGGAATCAGGTGCAAAACCCCATTATATATTAAAACTTGATTGTTTCGTAACCTCTAAACACTTAAAAAAAATTACACAATAATAGATTACAAACATTAACATAAGATTTGAATGATATTGGAGTTGAGTATATTACAAACATTAACATAACATTTTCGTCCCTAGATTCAATCGATCGTTAAATCCCCCACTTGTGGTTCTTGCGTAATAGGAGGTTTTGGAGGTTGGATACCAACAAAGGACGAAATCCTTCTTTGCAAGGGAGGAAACCACGCTTTAGCTTCTTCGGAAACGTGTTTCATATACGTTGGATAAACTAATGGCAACGGTCCACCGGGAGATATGGTAACCTTTAAAAACAAAATCAATTAGTATACTAGTATGAAATTATGTTTGCAAAAATAGTAGTAGATTGAAAGGTACTCGTACGCTAATGTAATGATTGCCATGGACGTGTGCGATGCCAATCTCTTTTCTTTCGTTCATAAGGGGCGGAACACCTTTTAGCGGTAGAAACGTATTAGTAATGCCTTTGGAAATTGTATATATGATGCATTTGAAAGCATTAGCAATCACATAACAAATATCCGGAATTGTCATCCAATTGCTATAAGGGGCAATCAGGGTATAGCAATCTAGGCAACGTAGTTCAGCATCAACCCTTTCACGTCCACCGTAAAGTTTGTCATAGAGAGGTAGGTCTGATAAGATTTCTTCTTTTAGTGAGGTCCTAACATGCGGCCAGACATTTTCGTCGTAAAAAATTCCATGGGCGACGGCTCTAAAACCACAATGACCATCCGAGCCTACATTTTTGCATTCGGAGATGAATGGACATAAATATTTGGGGATATGTTGCAAAAAATATTGTCGTATCATTTGGGGTTTTTACCTTTCGAGACTTGATATTTGTAGGAGTATTACGAGTCTTGGTACTTTTTGGTGCACTTGGTGTAGCCTTCTTTGGAACATTTGGTATACTTTTTGTTTGACTCATTAATGATCAAACAATGTTTTGGATTGAAGCTAAGGAAATATCACTTACATACGATGTGTTCAAACCGTTGCCTAGCTTTGCATGTTCGAATCCCAATGATTCCCTCTTCGTTGAATTGTCTTTAGCACGTTTACTATCTCTACCTTTAGTCTTAGCTTTCTCAACGGGTGGAATGGCGTCAGATCTTCTAGGTTCTAGAACTTCTCGAATTTTCCTTATGATATATAGTCGACGATCGCGATCGTACCCACAGATTAGAGAACCAATAGTTGTTAGTTCTTCCTCCACGAACTCATCTTCTTTATACGCATTGTGCTTCATAATCCTTAACATTGTCCACCTCTTGTCGACCATACTTGGATCAAACATACGGTGTTACATTATTAATAAACCGACCTCGCATGCTCATGGCAAACCATGAGTGCTTCTAATAACACAACCACATTCCGCTTTATTATTCCCTAATTGTTTCGCCCTATCGTATTGCTCTTTCATAATTTTAAAAGCAAATTCTGTTGTGGAACGTCTAATAACCTCGAATATCCAAACATCATACTCAAATTGGGAGAAAAACGTAGATTTTTCAAGCGATGCTTTTATGTTCGTGTGTTGCATCTCTAGTAAGAAATCGACTATACCCCAAAATGCATCAAATGTTAGCAAACCCGTCCCGAGGTACCGTTTCAAGGTTGAATGCGAACTCTCCACCCTATTATTTATGACAACATATGTTTATTTAAAATGAGTAAAAATTATCATAATTGTATTACATTAAAACTATTTTAGCTTACCGATTTGTTGTGTTGTTGCTGAAATGCTTCAACTTGTTAGTGTATGCATAGAGAAACTTTTCACCGTAAGGAGGTTTGAGCCATGTTTGAGTGTAATCGAGGGCTTCGGGGTATGCCTTGTACTCTTCTTTCATACACTCGATGTTTGAGTTCAACTTGCTTACGGTGTCCGAATAAACAATTGTATTCCAAGATGCTTGAAATCCATTGAACACATTTTCGTCCGTAAAATATTTTTTAGTCTTCATTGCGATGTTTTTTTCAATGTGCCATCTACATAGCATGTGTGTCACTTTCGGAAATATAATGTGAATTGCTTTCATTAATGCCAATTCCCTATCCGTCACCATAATATTAGGTAAAGCACAATAGTTTTCCGACATGAGCAACCGCAAACGTTCCAACGCCCACATGTAATTTTCGACCTTTTCGTGACTCAAAAAACAAAAGCAATCGCAAATATGATGTTGGTTGACGTAACTCCAACTATTTCGAACAATGGCATCTTGTATCTCGTCGTCTTATACTTACTATCCATAATAAGGACCTCCGGAAATATCCTAAGAAGATCGATAGACGTCGGGTGTGCAAAAAATAATTCGGTGATTATTTGAGACCATTCACTTCCCGTTCTATGCCATTCAATGTAATTTTTCTCCTTCATCTTACCCAACAAATATTGAAGTTGTGATTGACCGCACTTTTCCAATGTACGATGTTTTTGTCTAGCATTGTAAATGTTACGCATATTAGACACGTTATGAGGATTAATATCTTTTAAAGCGGGTAAAATGTTACGAGGAGTGGCACCGCGTATTGATAATTTCTTCACCAAATCTTCTTCGGCTGAAGTTAGTTTTCTTGCTTCGGGACAACCTTCTAAATATTCCGATGGAGGGTGGTTATGCCTACCACATGCAACTACCAAATACCATTGATCATTGTCAAAAGGATGAGCTCTTAGTAGAAACACACAATTTGTTTTCTTCGTACTTGACTTTCTTCTCTTCACATTAGGTGCCTTTTGTTTTAACCTTAATTTCCCATATTTTTCACAAGAATAAAACAATCGAGGAGTATTCCCATAAATTCTAGAGTCGTACCTACTTACCATCATAGAATATTTCAACTCTCGACCCTTTGTTAATACCCATTCCGTAAGTTCAGATTTAGTGTAGTACGCTTGCGTAGTAAATACGTCGGTGAGATCCGGATATGTAACATCATCGGCAGAATGATAAGGCGATGCAATTTCATCTTCCGAAGACATATGAAATTCCTGCATGATTTAAAAGTAATGTGTTGATGATTTTGCAGTTGTCTACTGAAACACAACTGATTCCGAGAGGGCCACTAGGAATCAACTGTTTTTTGTCAAACAACTGATTCCGAGTGGCCCTATCAGAATCAGTTGCGTTTGCATAAAACAACTGATTCCGAGATACTGACTCAAAATCAGTTGTTTTATGCCCAGATATGCTTAAATCAGGAATGCTGAAATCAGGAAGTGCTCAAATTACTATATTCTAAAACGTAAAACACGACATTAAAATACCTTATCCAGTGCTTCACTGCTGTTCTCCTGCATGGAATGAGATTCTTGATTTTCCACGGTCGAACGACGTTCAATTTTCAATAAAACTGATGTTTTTTGGGTTTAGGGTTAATTTAAGTTGCCAAAGTCATATATGTAGGATTAAAAAGGGTTTGATCTTATGTTTTTACACAGTAGGGTAATCTATTTCACTAATGGCAGCTAACATTAAATTTGAATACAAAACAAGGGTAAAATAGTAAAATCATGTTTCACTAGTTTTAAAGATTTCAAATTATAGAGGAAATAATAATTTCCATAGAGGAAATAGCTTTGGTCATACCTTTTTTATGTTTTTGTTTTTAGAATTACATAATTGATTTTTTTTTGTTTTTTTTTGAAGCAATGCTACATTGTACCAGACAACTTTTATGATGATTTCCATAGGTTGTTCTTGGAACAACTAAATAGATTTTGCAAGAATTTTGTGGCTATGATAAAGCCAAGTTCCTAGTGGAGAGCCAACCGACATCTCAATCACCCGAGTTGATCGATGTCCGACCACCTTTCTTACCAAATAGCCTAAGATTATAGAAGGCATGGGTTGATTTCTAATGCAATCGTAAGCAATTGAAGCTCTCGAAAAAAATCTTGGAATCGTAAAGCTCGTCATGTTGGTGGGTCGTGGAGCCATTCCCGATTTGTTAGTCAACATGTAAGTGTTTATAATTTATTTTAATTTAAGCTGAGTGTCTCTTTCAAATGTATTAATGTTTATCCTCTCTTGAAGTTTGAGGACGCTATAAAAATATTTTCGTTAGCAAACGCTTAAGGTTTACATGACAGGTGGGATAGTTTGGGCAACGCTACGTCCGAATTTGTGAACACCTCGTCTTAAAAAATAATGGTAATTTGATTGTTAAATCTATTTCTTATAAGATTATCTATATATGTAGTATCTTGTATATTTGGTTTATTTTTTCTATAATGCAATCAGTTACATGTTATTTATTCATTGTTAGGATAAAAAAATCTTTCCTTGGAATAAAATATATGATTATAGTATCATTGTCTATATATGTTGCATAGTAGGATCTGTTATTATTTGTGTTTTGTTGGAATTTCAAATGATATTATCCATATTTTTTATAGTATGATCAGTTATTATTTGTGTTTCATTGGCATTTTGAATAAAATTTTCTATATATCTTACATAGTAGGATCAGTTATTGTCTGTCTTTCTTTAACATTTCGAACGATATTGTCTATATATGTTGCACATGGACAATTTTGATTTTCAAAAAATTGTTTGGTTTCATATATTTATTTGTGGGTTATTTCCTTGTTTACACAATATAATTGTCTTGGTAGTTTTAACTAATTATTATCGAGAATTTATGTTGCGTATAGACGAATGCATGAGTTACGAATTAACTACAAGATGTTATAAGTATCATGTTCTATTGACCTTGTCAATGTACTTCATATAATTATATGTTCTTTCCACTCTTGTAGTGGTGATAAGAATGGTGATGGTATTGGAGATTAGTCTCTAGCTTAGTTTGTTATTTTTTTGTATATGATAATCAACATTTTATTATTTTTTGTATGATATACTGGTGGTTTCGGAGTATTTTGTTCACCAGTTTTGGATATTTTATAATTTGAAAACTAGTCTTTTGTATGATCATAACATAAAATTTACAAATGACTTTAGTTAGTTTCTATATCTAGTAGTGTTAAAATTTGGTACTCTTGTTTTTAGAAATATTTTGAGTATATGACCTTAGTTTGTTTTAATTATTTATCAATTTATGAGTAATTATGAATATTTTATTTAAATTAATTATCTGTTAGCAAACGCGACCCCAAAACGTAACCTTTAAACCTCTTTACATAACTTATTTGACTCTAATTTCTGATTGATGCTCTAATTATAAGATTTCATAAGTAAAACTGATTACCTAAATACATTATATTAGGTTAATCAATTAATTTTATGTGTATTAGAATCAACTATGACTATCTTAGTGTCTTATATTTGTATTACGAATCATAGGTCTCCACATATGCCTACTGATATGCCAATTGATCGTAAATGGATGTATCATAGTTTGGATGTTACTAGGACATGTGTTACAGATGAATTCTTTAATAGTGTCGATATTTTGATTTTACGAGCTTAAGATGGACACAAGTTCGGTATGAGTGAGTAGTTTGATAGTGTGGCCATGTTCAAAATACATAAGTATTTATCCAAATGAAACTGATATAGTACATCAACATATAGTGAGACATGGATTTGTGGAAGACTACTACTATTGGGTATATCATTGAGAGAGTTTGAGAAGTTGGGAAAATTCTCAAGGAAATCCTGACCAATTTGTTGAGGAAAAATATCATTAAATGGTAGGTTATGTATGGTATTCAGGGAGCACATCAAATGGGGCCAAGCCTCAAATAGGATTGCTACTACATACTATAATATGTCGTGTGATGCTGATGAACTAGTTTATAAAGATTGCACAACAATGTCTAAGTTAACATTGGTGTCTAAACTTATCAACTTGAGATTCGAGTCATAGATTTACAAGCGGTACCGCGAGTGCTATGTGTCTATCATAAAACGTCTAACACCATACAAAGACAACAAAATTTCTTTTATATATTGGCAAGCCAAGTAGTTGTTAATGCCTTTGTGTCTCCCTCACCTAAATATAGATGCATGTGTTGATAATTGTATGATATTTTATGGAAATGAAGCCAACCTATAATATTTTTTACTGTGGGAAGTCACGTTACAAAGTAAAATATAATACAAGAAAATATATGGCTCAAAAGGAGTTAAATTACTTTCGATTGTAAAGGTTGTATATGTCGGGAAATATTTTTAAGAATGTGACATGACACTATCGTAACCCATTTATTAACAGTCTTATGAAACAGACAAGCTATGGTGGCTTGTGGAAGCATTTCGATAATTTTTATCAAGAGTTTCCATCAAAACCTCGTAATGTGAGGGTTGGATTAGGTACCGATGGAGTTAATCGATTTTATAAATTGTTAAAGAATTAATCTTGCTAGCCGGTGATGGTGTGCGTTTATAATCTTTGACCTGGTTTATGCATATGATATATCTGTGCATATTTATTGCACTTATAATACTTGGTCATTAGAGTCCACGAAGAGATCTGGATGTGTTCCTGCGGCCATTAATAGACGAGCTTAAGCATTTGTTGGGTGATGGTATTGTGACGTACTATGCTGAAAATAAAACCAATTTTACGATGCGAGTAACACTAATATAGACAATCAATGATTTCCTCGCTTATGACATATTATTTGGTTGGAGTACGCATGGTAAATTGGAATTCCCATATTGTACGAGTCAAACAAATTCAAATTAACTTGCGAGAGATAAGAAGGTATGTTGGTTTGATTGTCATCATAATTTTTAACGTGCGGACCATCCGAAACCTCTAGTCGCAACCCTGTTGCAGTATTATGATAAAAAAGTTAACATCACTACATGCATACTCGTTTGCTACACTTATTTGTCCGACAACACTATATTATTTAATTACATTTGTTAGAAATAAAAAGCTCATTACAAGACGTCTGATTGTTTCAAATTACTCTGGTTCAACATATGTCAAAATTTCTAACAATCTAATTGAGTGAACCAAATCCCAAAAAATATAATTAAACATAGAAGAAACATAGAGTAAGCCTTGAAACAGTAGATAACTTGTTGGTCGCATATGATCTATAATCAACATAAATAAGGGATAGCATGCGAGAAGAACAAAGACGTTTTATAGTTCATATTTGTAGGTTCTAGTCAATTTTAAGGCCTAAGAATTTGTAGCGAATGTATAAGAAAATGCGGTGATATATTAGTGATGCAAGAGTAGAAAATGGTATAAAAGTTGTTTTTTTTCTCCCTAAACATATGTAGTAAACAACTACACATAAAAACGCATCATAGATGGCTAAAACCTTCTTTGTACAATATTAGTATTGAAGTAAGTCTGAAGCTACTATTTAGATTAGGAGTTCAATCTTCCAACCTTATTGCACACCCATCCGATTGGAGTTTAACCTCTCTCATTCCTTCTTCTTGGAGGGTTGACCCTTACCACCCTCCTTCTCTTTCATGATTTCTTAGAATAATTTAGAGATTTTGATAAAAAGTTTAGCATCAACTTTTTTTGTTTCTCCAGCATAACAAGATTATTGAGTTATAGTTTTCATAAATCAAAAACTCATTACAAGACGTTTGATGGTTGAAAATTATCATGGTTCAAAATAGGTCAAAAGTGGTAACAACCTGATTAAGTAATTTGTGGGTTCATATGATCCATAGTCAACATAAATGAGGGGTAACATACGGGTAGGACATATAATTTTTAGATGTCTGGGAGAAGACAGTGACATATATTTAGATGCAAAAGAGGCAGGGGTACACAAGTTTTTATATTTCTCTCATACCATATGTTATAAACCACAACACATAAACAACTGCATCGTAGATGGCCAATACCATGTTTAGCTGGCTTCAAAAGGTAAGAGAGTGGGATCCATTGAGGCCAATCTAGATTAACAATGAAAAATCCTAGTTTTTTTACTGATAGTTTCTAAAAAAGGGGTGGACTCGACCAATACTGAAGACATGGTCAAATAAAATAGTATATATATTATGGACTCGACCAATATATGGGGAATATGGATAAGTTTATCACAAGTTTGTGGCTTGACCATTATACCCAACAAAAAATAATTGATTGCCAAACTAAATTATATTTATTTGATAGCATGCTAGTTCATCCGGCACAGGGGACACACTACAAATGGTGTGGTAAGTTTTTTTAATAGTAAAGTTATTACTCTTTTTATTGGGTATCCGACGATGATTCTTTTAAGCGATGTTACATCTTAACCGAGTAAGTAATGACCAACAGTCTTTAGTGATTATAAGGTTGATTTCAAGTTGAAAGATCACATATAATAATGTAGCCATGACGGTTGAATATGAACTTAAGAACGAGTCACATACTGAACAAAAAATAAATAGATAACATATTTCCCAATGTTTTTATAAAGCCGAGCAAATTGAATTTCACGTCGAAGGATTTTCCTCGAGCCACGAGGGTAAAGACTCAAGAGAGAGACGATAAATTGTTTTCCTATTTGAATCTAATCACACAATATTAATACGTTTCTTCAACTTATGATACACAAATAATGTGTGAGGACGTCATCGTGATTTGAAACTTTTAGGTTTAAGATCTCAAGATCGCGTTTATTGTGCCTACGGTAATTTTAGTTCATGCAATATTTTTGCAAATATTTTTATCTTATGGCCCGACGAGAGAAAGTGGGGGGGGAGGGTTGGGCCACTTCATCAAGGACCATAGTAGGATAAATAAAAATAAAGGATTAATAGACTTGTCATATGAACATGACATATTTAATTAGTTCGATTCTACCAGCATATGAGATATATTTAGATTTTGATGATCCTGTACGATATATGCTACTATTATTTAAGTGTGTTCATTCATTATAAGTGAGGTGTCCTATGATAAGGGGAATGTCTAGGTAAAAAGTTGGGAGTGAACCGATATCGTAACTTATAAGGTTAACTAAGGAATCCATTATGTTGGTATTTACACTATAAATATAACTATTTTATGGGCTCATATGAAACAAGACATAAACAATAATTAATTAAGTATCTCGTTGATTAGTTGAGTGAGTGTCAGTCCGACAAAAGATCTTAATATTATCCACAAAATAGAGATCGGTCTTATTAAGCTTGTGGTATTTTCAGTAATTTAAATTCCTATCACATCTACTCTCTTTGAGCATATCGGTTAGAACTTACATAACAAAGAAAAATATAAAATGAAAAAGTGCATCTTCTTAACAATAAATTGTTTTTTTACGGAGTCAAAGAGGTCACCGTTAATGATTACACTATAGAAATGTGTTGAAATGCATTAGATGATTCATTATACAATTTTATTTGGGAAGCTCGTAAAAACTATGATATTTACAATCAGGTGCTAGCAGACATTGACAAAGACTAATAATGTTTTCTAGGATTTTGGAAATTACTTTGTATATTCCCTTGCACCAGACTATGGGTCGGAAAATATCCGCAGAGAATGGAGTCTATGTTTTAATGATCAAGTCAATATGGGTTTATTCCAATATTGATCTATATGTTTGGTTGTAAACTCGGTGGAATTTATTGCATAAATATGTTGCCCCAATGTACCAAGAGAATTTAAAGAAGCTGGAGTTTTATTAATATCGATACTAAAAAGAGTATTTTGTATGTCTTTGTTTCTTATCGGGTGGATAATTTTGCTTTTATCTGGAAGGGTAAGTCTTTATTTTATAAGGGATAATACTCGAGGTAATTCCATGTAGACAGAAGCCCTCTGACAACAGAAAAAGGTTAGAGTAGTAATTCACGAAGGCATTAGCTACTTTATTGGGATCAGTTTCCTATTGTTGATATAAATGATATTTTTTCGAATGATATGGGTTTTTGTAACGTTTTGGACAATTTTGGTTCTTCAATCACCTAGTTTTAGCCAAATTTTATAATATTTTAGTTCAAACGCATAAGCTTCTGTCATTTTAAGGGAGATAAAACTCTGTAAGGCTTCAATCTTTTTGGTCACAAGGCTTTGATTGAGACGGTAAGTGGGTAGATTTATTTGAGCCTTTTTAGAGCGTTTTGGGTGGTATGGCCCGATCACTAAAATCTTTAAATGTATGAACATTAAGATTACGAAATTCATTATGAATTTGTTTCAACTTGAAGATAACAATGAAAGGATTATAATTTTCAATAGGAATATCCCAACTTGTAGAAACAATTCTTTTGAAATCATGGTGAGACTATCTCATATTGAAAAACCTAAATGATTTTTTACATGGGGTGAGGGGTTCCAAATTTGAGGATCATGTGGTGTGGTCGGGATTTCATGGATATCGATGGTTTAGAAAAGATTTGTCCTAGTTTTGTTGAAAATGACATGATCAAACTATAATGAAATATGATTATTATGTTGTTTATTTGACCATGATTGTTTAAACCATCTTGCTTTAAAATAACCTTGTTCAATTTGAAAGCCTGGTTATTAAAATTCTCAATGGGTAAGTTCCAAAAGGTCGAAGAGCCTATGTCATCCTCCGGTTTATCGATATCACTGAAATAGAGAGCACAACATAAAAAGTTACAATATGTAGGGCATGAATATAAGTTCATCTAATAATTAAATGCACTAGGAAATTTTGGCCTATGTAATTAAAGTATATATTGGTGAGGTTTATTTTAAGCTGGGGGTAATTTTATCAAGTGTTTTGGAGAGTTTAGAGAGTATTAAATGTTTGGGTGTTGAGTAGTGAGAGATTTGAGCAGTCTGGTTGTATTAAATGTTCACTACCCTCATTAATGAAAGTAGTTGGGGTATTTATACTCTTAATTATGGACCAATGGGCTTTCGGGTCCAATTATAGAACCGGTTCAAGTTTAAGGATCCATTTACTTATTAAGCTGATTAGCATATAGCTTAGTCAAAATGTGTTTAGTCATTTTTTACTTTTAACCTGTCCGGATAGTTCAGTGGCAAGTTTTTGTCCGAATTGCCCTTGTCCGAAAATCTTTGTAGGCAGTGGTTAAGTTATCCAGACTCATCATAAATGACAAAGGGCCTTAAACTATTTAACGATATTTTTCTCTTTGCTAAAATAAATAAATATCCAAAAGTATATTTTCCACTTTAAACGCATCAGTCATGTGAATCTTAATATCTTAGAACCTCAAGGTGATCACATCTCTTGTAAGTAAGCATGTTTTTTGTTTCCTTGGAAGTACTTGAGAATCTTCGTTGTAGTTTTTCAGAAGTCCATTCCGAAATTACTTTGAGATTGATTCAATATACCGACATCGAAGTTGATATCTGTCTGAGTTCTAGTTTAAACATAACCACTGATGCATATAAAATTATTTCTCTTTTCTTGCTCTCTAATTCATTTTTAAGAATTAAAATTTTACTGAACTTGTCGCTTTTAGGAATTGAAAGTATTTTGCAGAGCATTGTTCCAATTTATGTATCTTTAATATCTTATTGACATATTTTTAATGAGATAAAATTAATAATATTTGTGGTTAATATACAAATATTTATATTCCAATAACATATAATTCCTCATCCATATGTTTCATTTCCAAATTCTTAGAGACATACTTCTTTATATCATGCAATATGCCCATTCTTAGAGATATACTTCTTTATATCATGCAATATGCTCATACCATTTGGGCAAGAAGCATGATGCATACGCATGTCATTTGCAGAACGCATAATTTCCATTAGATGTACTACGTTAGTGTCTCAATTTTCAATATGAAACAAATGTATAGAAAAAATTGCATCAAAATTTAAACCGGTAAAGTGAATCAAATAACGTACCAGTTCTATAAAAATAATCATTTTAGTACAATGAAACAAATATCGTGTCCGATGTTGAAATTAAAACCTAGACTGCCCAATCTACTAAAATAAATAATATTTCTAGCACATTATTTTACATAAACACGTCATGCACAATCCATATGACAACTATGGTAAAAAATAATCTATAAATCTTAATATGATCAGTTTTTCCCTTCATCATGTTTCTTATGAACATATATTGTTCAACTCCTCTCATAGGTTAGATTAAACCAAATCTCTCTTTAATATAAGACACGTGAGTAATAACACCATATATAACCACTAAGCATTGTTATGCACTTTTATAAAATTCAATTTAGCACAAACAAAACTGTTATATTTATCATACTTACCAAACCATGACTTTTTTACACGTATTTCTTGAAGGGTCATGTTTCTTGCAAAACAAAGTTTAATTTTTCTTTATTTGACTTTTAGGTCGTTTAAAAAAGTCTTGCCTTTGTTTTTTCATTCTTATTTGCTATTTTGTTTTACTGTTGCTGGCTCTTTTAAGATCTATGAGATTAGCAACTTGGTTATGCGACTTCTTTAATCTTTCCCTCTTCTTGAATTATCATAGCCTTCAATTATATAAGGGTATCAATGTCCTTTAATGGTATCTTAGTTAACCTAAAATTGGCTGAACGGATGAGGTAGATAATATATGATGAATTTGACCAAAATTTTCTCGTGAACTTTCATTTCTAATACCATTAAATTTGACATCAATTGTGATATGCGCATCACAT
The DNA here is from genome assembly GCA_036936605.1 of Limnanthes douglasii subsp. nivea. NCBI lineage: Eukaryota > Viridiplantae > Streptophyta > Magnoliopsida > Brassicales > Limnanthaceae > Limnanthes > Limnanthes douglasii. The sequence continues at coordinate 313,680,893 of JAUPFV010000002.1, forward strand.
GATCATGGATTGACTGAGACCAGTGACATCAATTGTGTAAGCTCACTCGTTAAAGTAATAGACTTCTCATCCCAATAGGATTATAAACAATCCTTAATATTTTCTCAATCGGCATATTCAAGAGGTTCAATCTAATCACTCCCAGATATCATGCCAAAATTTTCAAAACTTTCAATTATAATGGTAGGTGTTTGTTCATGAGTTAGGATGCCAAAGATGATTCGCCATAGTTAAGTTCATTTACTTTTACAACAAAATCTACGGATGCAAAAAAAACATCTGATGAAATTAAACGTCTATACATGCTCATCTATGACTTACCTAATTTTTTTATAGATAATCATAATATAATTAGAACGTTTATTAAATATCTAAAAATATACTTCCAATTGTCTTTTAAATTCAAACTAGAATTCAAACACTAAATAAAATAAAGGAAGAGGATTGTGTATCCAAAATATAATGCTTTTAAAATAAACTCATCGGTTATTGTTTTATATATTATAATTTTAATATAAACTTGGATATTATAATTTTTCTGTAAACATTTAATATAAACTTAGATATTCATTTAACAATTTAGTTTTTTGTATGGCGTGGTAAAAAAAATGCATAATAACGCTTTGAATGGGCTGATTGCGTGCTAACAGTATAATGTATAACGTAATATATGTGTGATAGTCGTACTAATTTATGTGTGATAATCGTTGCGTGTCACATTTAACTCCCTGCGGTTATAAAAAAATAATTATTTAAAATTAATTTGTATGGATTAATTAAACGAAATACTTATCACATTTATTTGATAGTTTTTAATTATATTTAGATATATAATAAATAGTTTATTTAATATTCCAAAAATATTATTTATAAATTAGTATCCAACTATTAGATATCTAATTTTATTTAGATTTTAAACAATTTTTGTTAAAATATTTTATATATAATTATTAAACAATAATATATATATATATATGCGTTAATTAATTCGAATTTCAATAATTAAGTGTATATCCTAAACAAAAACTGATATATCTGCTGACGATGTTATTGGTAGAGGAAATAAAGGGCCGTTAGAGAAAACAAGAGATATGTCTTTAGAATATTTTCGGCCTCAGTCAAATTAGGTGCGCAAAGAACAAGAGCTAAAACCCTCGAGCAATGCTTTCGTCGGATGATTCCCCATCGCATTAAATATTTACAATTTTGTTCCAACTATAGAAAGAGAAATATAAAAGCAAAGAGTAAGTGTATGTAGGGTATTATTAGGTCGTAGATGGTAAATAGTTGATTAAAATAGGTCTTTTTGAGATAAACATTAAAATATGAATTTTAAGTGGATAATAGTATTGATTTTAGATCTTAAATGGTATTTAACCTATTTTTTAAAATTATATATATAGATATTATAAATAGTTTATTTAATATTCCAAAAAAAAACTACTAACTATTAGATATTTAATGTTATGTAGATATTTAAATAGTATATTTTTAAAGTATTTTGTATACGATTATAAAAAAATAATTTGTATGTATTAATTAATTTTAATTTCAATAATTAAAATATGTATATAGTAGATGAAAGAATTCTAATATTTATTTTGATATTTTTTCTAATTATATTAGATATTGTAAATAGTTTATTTAATATTAATCTTTTAATAATATCTAACTATTAGATATCTAATTTAATTTAGATCTTTAAACACTATATTTTTAAAGTATTTTTGATACATTTATAATAAAAAATTGTATGCCTTAATTAATTTGAATTTCAATAATTAACATATGTAACAAGGGGTAGCCGAGTTGGTTGGTACGGCATTCTTATGACCAAAAGGTCATGAGTTCGAGTCCCTCTGCATACACTTTCTCGGCTGAGCCTGTCACTTTATGTGGTTTACCTTCTGGCGTTGGTTTGCAGGCTATCGCGTCAGACTGAGGGTTTACCCTGTGCGCACTCATTGCACTCTGAGTAGCGGCTGCGGGTTCCCTCCGAAAAAAAAAAAAAAAAAAAAAATATCGTAAACGAAATACTTGTAATATATATTTGATACTTTTTTTAACTATTAGATATCTAATTTTATTTAGATCTTTAAACTCTATATTTTTATTAAGTTGTTGGAATTTTTAGATCTTTCATTTATTATATACGTCTATTTTAGTTCTTTACTTCTTTAAATTTTTTCAGGTGTGAAGTGTATATGTTTAGATGTTTTAAATAGTTTATTGGATATTCGAACTATTAGATATTTCAACTATATATTTAAAGTTTTTAGAATTATATATGTATATACATGCACATATATTACTTGTACTATTGTAAATAACAAAATAAAATTTGAAAGATATTTGATTAACAATTAATAAAAAAAATATAAGCAAAAGAAAACAATTCATTAATTAAACCAAATAGCAACGTTGTTTAATAAAATAAAAAATAAAAACATTACAATTAAAATGCTTGATACAATTAAATCCAAAGAAAAACATTACAATTAAAATGCTTAATACAATCAAATCTAAAAACACTAGGGAGCTTCATCTTTATAGTTGAAAAATGACGGTGTGGTGTGTGGACCAGTACAAAGCTCGGCTTGCAACTTCTCATTAATCAAATCCAAATTCATGTTCTCCATCATTCTTCATATGTATGCTTCTTATTCCAGATGGCAGCCCAACCTTCATCATGATATAGCTCTTGTTGATTATGTCACTGCTCTTGTTGACCATGTCACTGCTCGTGTTGATTATGATACTGCTCATATTGACCATGTCATGGCTTGTGAAGATCATGCCACTGCTCGAGAAGAATATGTCATTGCGCGTGATAATTATGTCACTGACCTTCTTCATTATGCGCCCACTCAACATATTGGCAATCAGAAAGTTGATGTTGTTGTTGTTGAGAAGAACTACTCGCGTTGGACGTGGTGGGCTGATGTAGTTTTTGTTGAGGGATCTAGGAGGTGGATTATATGGTTTGATAACCCCGTTTAGTTGCCATGTATCGTGCAAAGATTAAAAAAAGTGGCCCCATGCCTGCCATTTCAACCACAACTCTCCCTACCAAGAATATATCTCTTGCAATCTTAAAGAGTGCTTACGTATAACATATTTTTTCTTGACCTTAGTTGAAGTTTACATACACGCATCCACCCTTTTTTTAACAAGAAAATGATTTAATATCATTTTATAATGTAAATTGACCCCCTCAACTTTGAAATTAATATGTCGAATTATCAAACTAGCCAAATTAATTCTCCCATTTTTTTAACACAAATACAAGACAATTGAATCATTGCTAGTAGTATGAATAAAACAGCTATTAACTAATTTAAATACTAATTTTCCGACACCATTTAAATTAGTTCTTAAAGCTTTACATTTACCATTAATGACTGGTTGCTCGTGTCTTATTTTGGAAAGTGGTCTTATTTTTAACGAGGACGAATCATCTTCACCTCTTCGGACATGCTTTGATTTTTTTGAAGATATTATAACAATGTTAGTGTTTTTTTGTCCGAAAGAAAAAACATTCAAGGGGGGTAAGACCAATTTTTTCTGAATTTTGGGTGTTGATGGTGTGAAGAAATTATATGGGAAAACCACCTATTTATAGATCCCTTTTCGGTATAATTCAGGTACCTGAATTCCCAAACAGATAGTTTATCCAAACTAGTTGTTGGGCCCGTCGGGAATTCACATATACGAATTGCTACAAAAAAATTATAATTTTTGTGTGTGTGTGTTTCTTCTCTTTAAATAAAGGAGAAACACATTCATCACTCACTCACCTCTCAATACTACTCTTAATCTTCATATTTCTCCTATAAATTTTATAAAAGCTTTAGTTCTTGATTCTAGTTTTCTATAAAGAATATTGCTTATAGTTACTCTCTCTTTTATATCAAAATTTGTATTGATAAGACCAATAAAAATTGATTATGGTAACATTATAATTGCTGAATTAAGAACTTTGTATAATTTTTCATTTATTTAGTTGTTATATTAGTTTTGATATTAGTTTCTATTACTTGTTTGTTAATTTTTTAAAAAAACTAAATAATTTTTTCATTGGTGATATTTGTTAGTATTAGAATTAATTTACCATTAATTAATTTGGGATATTGTTTGGTATTATTTTTAGTGATATGAATTTCGATTACTATTTTTTTACATATTAAAAAAATATCAAAATCTTTTAATTTATCTTCTCAAACATTTTTTTAAGTTTTTAAATGGCCCCATAACATAGTAAAATGAGTCTTAATGTTGAAGTTCATGAACCCTTTATAGTTGATCTAAATTCGATGGATAGAATTCCTGGAGAATCCTCTCTCATTGAAATACTCTACTCCCACGAAAGTGGTGGTGGTAGTTTTAGTGGTGGGTCGAAGTCTCGCAAAACAAATCTTTGACATGAGATCACTTTAGTGCGAATTCTGATAGTACATCCGCTAAGTGTAATCATTGCTTAAGATCATACATTTATAACATCGGAAATACAAATTGTGGCACCGGGGGTATGACGAGACATTTAGTGATTCATTATATTACCAACCTTTTTAAAATTAACGAAGAGAGGAATACATTAATAGAATCTCAAACTGCTTTTGCTTTTGAGTTTAATCAAAATACATATAAGGAACAAACAACCATTTATGCGGTTGGTAGTTCACAATCTTTTCGTTTTGGCGATAGTTGGATATATGAAAATTGGAGGTGTAGTGGGGTAAACCTACGAGAAAAAGGCATTCCACGTAGCTCTATGTGATTGCTAAGATTTAAATATTATTTAGAAAGAAAACAAAATATTATTGATAGTTACTTTTGCTCATTTTGAAGATGAAGATGTAGATGAAGCAAGTGACTATGAAGATCTTTAATTTGAAGAAAATCGAGATAAATGATGTTTGTAATAAAGTTTTTAGAATTTTTAGTTTAATTTGCAAACATTTCCACAACTCCTTATCCATAAGAGTATAAAATGCGAACGACTAAATAAAAGAAAATTTAATATTTAACTTTCAATATAATAATAACACTTGTACTAGTAAATAATATCAAAATACACCACACTTATAATTTTTATATTCAAACCATAATAATAATCAAAGTGTAATAAGAAAATTATAATAATATACATTATAATTTTTTTAAATTATAATATATGATTTTCGTTTATAAAATAATAACATCTCTTGTATTAGTAAATAATATCAAAATACAACAACACTTATAATTTTTATATTCAAACTATAATCATATTCACAATGTAATAAGAAAATTATAATAACATACCATATAATATTTTGAAATTATAATATACGATTTTGGTTTATAAATAAGAGCAACACTTTGTGCCCTTGCTTGAGGGAAACGTTGGGATTCTAGACTTACAAGTATGGAATCAATCGGTCGTCCTCAAGCGTATTTGGCCCATCATTTATAAAACATCTAACTCTATCTGGAGCGATTGGATTAATTTCGAAAAAATTAAAAATAATAATTTTTGGGAAATTCTCCTAAGATCTACCCCCTCCTCGACATGGTTGAAACTTTTATCCCTTAGACCTCTTGGAAGTAATTAGTTCAGGATGACTATCATAATAGCAAGAATATCTCCTTCATGTTCGACCCCTGCTCCTATCTAAGTTAGGTAAGCACATTACTATCTCTGACGGTCGATGAAGGTGGCCTATCAACAAGAGATCAGCCAGTGTTGGGAACATAAATAACCTTTTGAAACTCCACAATACTACTCTCTCTCTCTTCCTCTCCTAAGTATCTATTTGGATGATACTGGATGACAAATAAAGGAACTTTGACTTTCATGATCAAAGACACTTACAATACCATCCAAATGTGCATCGCATGTGTTGAATGAACATGTCTAGTTTGGAGTAAATTTAATATACCTCGTCATTCATTTATTCTTTGGCTCTCCATACATGGTAAACTTACCACTCGTGACAACCTTTTTTCTTGGAGGATTAATATTTTCTGCTCTTGCGTCATCTGCAATGACGCAGATGAGAGTATTAATCATATCATCTATGATTGTAGTTTCTCCCGGAGCCTTTGGGAACATGTCCACACTAAGATTGGTAAAATTCCAAGTGGAACTATTGGGTTCTTAAAACCTCCAATTGGACTCCCTCCAATCCTCGTCATATTTGGAGGGCCTGCTTTGGCGCTATCACTTACTATATTTGGAGGGAGCGTAATAACTGAATATTTGGCTCCCCTCGGAGCCTTGTGTCTGTTGTCTTTTTTCATTTAATAGTTGACCTTCGATCCCGATTTCTGGGAACAAAGATTGGTTGGTCATACTAATCCATTATCTACTAACTTAATGTTCTTTCTGTCTTTTACTTTCTCATGATGTTGATGTCCTCATCTATTTCGATACATCTTCAACTTATTAGATCCTCATTTTGCTATTGTCGTCTTATTACTACTATAAGACTTTTCTGACCTTGCTATGGTCTTTTATCGCATTTTTTTTCTCGCATTCATTTACGTCTTTTCTCTGGGTATACCCCAGGTACTTGTATGAATATCTTTAATTTATTTAATGCATTTATTCAACCAAAAAAATAACAAAACTTGTACTAGCAAATAATATCAAAATATAACAACATTTATAATTTTTATATTCAAACAATAATAATATTAAAAATGTAATAAGTAAATTATAACAAAATACCTTATAATATTTTAAAATTATAATATATCATTTTGATTTATCATTATAAAATAATAACAACACTTGTACTAGTAAATAATATCAAAATACAACAACGCCTATAATTTTTATATTCAAACCATAATAATAATAATAATGAAAGTTTACTTCGAAAAATATAACAACATCCCTTATAGTATTTTAAAAATTATAATATATGATTTTTATTTAATAAATAATAACAACACTTGTACTAGTAAATAATATCAAAATACAACAACACCTTTCATTTTTATTTTCAAACTATAATAATAATAATGAAAGTGTACTTACATCCCTTATAGTATTTTAAAATTATAATATATGATTTTGGTTGAATAAATAATAACAACACTTGTACTAGTAAATAATATCAAAATACAACACTTTTCATTTTCTTTTCAAACCATAATAATATTCAAATTATAATAAAAAAAATTATAATAACATATCTAATAACATATCTTATAACATTTTAAAATTATAATATATGATTTTAATTTATAAAAAAATAACAACGCTTCAGATAATAACATAATAATAACAACGTTTATAATACTTATAACCAAATCATAATAATAAGTAAAATGTAATAATAAAATTATAATTATATTTTTTATAATAATTTAAAATTATACTATATGATTCATGTAATAATTGGTTTATAAAATAATATTATTACAATTAAATATAATACAATATTGATTATCATGTTTTGTATGTAGTTATTATTAGAGTCTCTGACTAATCAGACACTTTGTGTAGTTAGCCTCTGTGCATGCATGTCTGGCCGGCACACGTCCTGAGTGCGTGTATCTACATGTGCTGAAAGTATTCTACAGGATTATTATTATTATTTGTTAATACCACAAATTTGAGACATGTTATCGCCTATTTATCATCCATATTTTGTTCTTCAACAAGTACCTAATAATTTTTATTTTTAACATTTGATTAGGAACGTTACGTTTTCTATCATAAAAAACAATTTTGATAAATTGTGTAGGTTTCGTGTTATTTTAATTCTTATAAGTTATAGTTTTGATAATCTCTTTTAAGTATTTACAATTTTGTTTTGAAATTAAAGTTTAGCGGTTTTTTTAATAGTTTCGTATTAGTTACAAATTAGCTTAACAAAATATTTGGATCATCGTAAGGATCAAGGTCTTATACCAGCTAACAATTATTTCAATTTTTTTAATCAAGTTTTTAAAATAAAAAAAAGACAAATAAATTAAAACTTATTATTCAATAGCTTTCACAACAATAACCGAAAGAATATTTGGATCGAAACTAATCTATAGTACATCCGCAATGTCCTGTCTTTGTGTCGCAAAAAGCATGACCATGTGGGCACTTGTTAGTACAAGGGAGGTCTAAGTTACATTTCTCCACGCTCATGGTTTGTAGCTTATTGCAAAGACAAACTCCTTTCTCCATATCACAGTACCCACCATGCGGACACTTCAAAGAACAATCGATGTCTCTTTTACATGATAAAGCAGTCGTTAAAATACCTACACGATAATCAAACAAAAGGTCACACAGCACTTATTTATTTATATATATAAAACACAGATGATAAAACTTACATGATGCCATCATGATGGTTAGAACAAAGATAACTATATTTACGCTTGAATTTCCCATTGGAATTCAATTTTATGTATATGAAGAATCTTAAAACAGTTTTAAAATTATAGTTTTTGGATTGGGACACAACTACATAAGAAGTGTAGTATATATAGGCTACAATACAAGAGTTTCTAATCAAGTAATTAATATAGAAATTGATATAATTTTTTGTATATGCTCAACTTTTATGGGAAAATGACTATAGAAAGGTTTATTTTATCTTTGAATTTCAAAGTAAACCTTAGAGTTTGAATTTTAAACATGTCAATTATTAAAGTTTAATTTGTTTTGATTTAGACTTTATAACATATCACAATTCTAAAATTTTAAAATAAAATAAACATTAAATGTAATTTTGATATAAGGATTTATTTTATCAAACGAGAAAAGTTTTAGGATTTTAATGCTTTTTTAAACAAAAACTATACTTATTTGATAGATAAACACATAATAACTGAAAAAGATGCTTGTAATTAATACTTTTTATATTCTATATAAAACCGTGCCCGGCTAATAAATATTAGATGACGTGTCCATCTTCAGAAATATATCAACAATTACAACTCAGCCATAATAGTATTGTTCAATAAAGATCAATTAGACCTTTTATATTTATTTTTTTTATTAAGAATTCCAATATATTTTTTAGAATGACCAAATATAAATATGATCAATTTATATGGTTTGAGTAGTTTTAAACGATTTTTATTTTTCGGTCTAAAATTTAAAAACTAAATATTACATTTGCTGGTTGAGAGCTTGAGATTTTTTAATTTATAAACTACCAAATTAAGAACTTCGAAAATTTTGAACTAGTTAATGTAATTCACCATTTAAAAGTTGCATGGTAGTTGCTAAATAAATACCCAAAACACATGGCTTTGTATTTAAGGATTTATTTGTAGTTATTTTGAATGGTTCAAAAACTATAATTATAAATCTAACTACTTGATTAAACTAAACTTCTTTAATCTTTAACTTAATAAATGTTTTAGTTATTTTTATTTTTTATAAACTTTTTATCTTTCTTCAATTTAAATTTTTAATTAATGTTTAATGTTATGATTCCACACCCACCGAGTTTGTTTTAAAATAGGACAATAAAATTATTTTATTGACTACTACTTTTTTACCATAAAAATATTTATAGTTTTGGTATGTAAGATGTAGGCAGATTTAATTGGGATGAAATTTGCCTACTACTTTTTTCGTATCTATAAAAAGCTTATCATTTGCTTTTATTATTTTGTCTTTATTTTACTTTTGAATTTATAACAACCTTTATATCAACAAACATATGATTAAGCTAAATTAGGTCCAACATATATGATTTAGCTTCTAAAATTAAACCCTAAAAACAAAAAAAAAAAACAAAAAAGTTCTTAAAGATTACTCATGGAAGAGGAAGACACCCAAACCAAAGATTTAACCCCGAAGAACATCACCAATCAACCAACAATATAATTTAATCTTGTTTTTTAGTTTTACATTTACTTAATTTGAAAATCCGTGTTAAATGTTTTTTCGAAAATCCTGATCTGTGCAGGTTTTAGCAGCTAACAAGTAATTCTGAGACATCATCTAGGAATCATGTGCTTTTTTTTCCTAGAAAAAAAGGTATGATTCTGAGACAACACGTATGAATCAGGTGCGTTTTGTTTTATAAAAAAATACATGATTCCGAGACAACACCTCAGAATCAGGTGTTTTTTAAATAAAAAACGGACCTAATTCTGAGATGTCGTCTCAGAATTAGGTGCATTTCGTTTGTTTTAATAAATAATGGTGCAATTGTAAGTGTTGTTTTTTTAAATAACGAATGATTTCTACCTTAGACGAATTCAAGAGAAATTGTCGTTGTTTTCAAATTAGAAGAGAAGTCGACTAGGTGGCTAGGGTTTGTTGTTTTTCAAGATTAGAAGAAAAATCTAAAGAGGATGTTGTAACTATAGTGGCTAGGCTAGGTTTAGGGTTTATGGGTGATTGATGGTGAGAAGCTAGGGTGGGAGATAGTTGGGATGGTAGTAGAAATCGATGGAGAGAATGAATGGCTTTTGGGATAATATGTTATTTCGTTTATGAATGAAATAAATGAGTGAATTTTGTTTTTATTCATGGGAGAAATAAAAATTTGATGGGAAAAATAGCTTCACACATTTAATTGGTGTCTCGTCATAGAAAAAGAAATATAATGTTTTATATTTATTATATTGTATTTATATCTATTTAATTATATAGAATTGTTATATGTATATATGGTTAGTGTTGTTAAAATGAAGCTCTCGGAGCCTTGATAAAGTAAAAAATGGTTTGCATTAACGTTGTGGTTTCAGCTGAACCTAGATTAGGTTCCCTGCCATGTAAGTATTGGTGTCCATGTGATCATTCAGTTGTTAAGTGGGTGAAATCCATTCATATCGATAGTTTTTTTAACTTACGAAATAATTGAAGAATGACTTTCTAATTGCATTTCAAACATCTTAAGTTTTTTGTTTTACAAGTGTTTATCAAAGTTTGTTGAATATGTTCAATAAGTTTATTGTTAGAGTTGAATCTACCTCATATTCTTCCTCTATAAGGACTTATGCCTCTGTAGTTATTGTAATAGGTATGTGAGTACCTTCCTCTATAGGCACCCCATTCCTGTCCTCTGCTTGTGTTTCTTGAACGAGAACTGTAGTTGTTGTTGAAAGACCTAGATTCTGTTTCGCTTGCAGAACTCAAATTGACATTAGCCATAGACAATTGCAATTTTCCTAACTGATCGAGTTTATTTTCATAGGTCAGTAGAGTAGCCTGAAGATCAACCGAGTTTTTCAATTATTTATCTGCTAGGTGAACTACAATTGGTGAATACTCAGTGTCTGGACCGACTAACACCTGAGACACCAAATTTTCCAAAGAAACATGAGAATCTACTAGAGCTAGATTATTAGAAATATTCTTCATTATAGCTAGATAGTCTTCCATTGATAGGTTTCATTTCCTCGTTCTTTAAAATTCTACTTTGATAGAAGATACTCTAGACTTAGTTTGGGAGCGAGATAAACGAACTATGGCATCCCAAAGGCATTTTGAAGTTTCTTCATCCATAATCATGTACATAGACAAATGTTTTAAAAAATGCATTCATAAGTTTGCAAAAACAATGACATGTTGCATTATGGTGCACGAAGATAAAAATTACTTGAGACCTTGGCGTTCCAGCATTGAAAAGAGTAGGGGAAGCATGAGTGATCCATCGACATCATATGATAAATGCCATGAGCAGAATTAATATCATCCTTGTTTATTCAAACTGCAGCCATCATCACCATATAAAGAGGTCTCTCTATAACTACTCCTTAAACTTTTAAGATGTAAGACCTCTCAAGTGTTTTGAAGCAAAAAATAACGATAGTCAAAGTCCAGATCATAGATTATTTCATTGTCAAAACGATCAGCATTCTAAAAGGAAAAAATGTATAAGAAACTAAAAAGTTTAATGTATGTCCTTAATCGTGTAAAACAAAAAAACATTAGACCTGAACTGCAAGCTATGATATTGATAAATAATAACCATATGTGCATTGCAAATCTTATGTCTCTTAAAATACTTTCTTGGTGTTCTTATGGAATTCAACTCCACGTGTTTAATTAGACCCAAAATAAGTTCAAATGGTCAGTTTATATTACCAAAATATATCAATTCAAAGAAAATTAGCAAGCTTGATGAATCAAAAATATCAAACTCCGATGTAACCAAGAGAGAAAAGGAAACGTAAATCATAAAAAAAAATCTACCCAAACAACATAACCAACGGACACATATACCAACACAAAAATCAAACATCTAAAAAATATATACAACAACATAAAGTATATAAATATATACAACTTTTAGAAGCATAATCAGGGTGGTTGTTTGTCATAGCAACGACCGTATCTGCAAGGAAAGACCGGTATTGTTATTCTGTTAAAGAACTAGTAACATGTTTTCCAGTTCTCTCTCCTTTATACATTCTCAATATCACAGCAGTTGCATCAGCATGGAATTAGAAGTCGTATTGCTTTCCTTTCAACGCAAGCAAGTTGACAATCTTAACTTGGTCCTTCACAAAATTGTCTTTATTTTGTAAGCTATTAGTTAAAATAATATATGAGGGAAAAACAAAACCATATTTAGCACTCTTTTAGTTAAAATCCTAATTCTACTCAATCGTATTTGTTAATATATGCTCTAAATCGTTATTTAGTATTTTATTTAATATTATTGTCTTTGTAAATAGCTGGTTAAAATATTTTTAAAGAATGAACTTAATTTTATTACCAAAAATATCAAAAGTTTTTTTTTCAATTTGAGAAAAAAAACATGATGAATTAAAAATTCTTAAAATATATGAAAATTGTGAAATTGAGAAAAATAAAGAAATATAAATTTAATTTAATCTTCATATATCTTGTATCTAAATTTTATTTCCTTATATTTTTCACCAATATCTTTTATATAACAAATTTTATTTTATTTTCATATATCGTTTAAAAAAATTTAAACTATTAAATTTTATTTTGTTATATCATGTTTTTAAATATATCTTTCAAAAATAATATATTAAAATTTATTTTTATTATTTTCAAAAAATAATTATTTTTATATTTATTAACCAACACTAAAAATGAGAAGAAAAGATTTGAAAAAAAAAGAAGAAAAATTGAAAAAAAAAAAAAGAACCATGATTGTTTTTTAAAAACGTTACGTTGCTTTGTTAAGTGGTTTTCGGTATTTTCCAAGTCTCCCTAACAAACAATGTATTTAACATATCTTGAAAAATGTATTCAGTCAAATATTTACTATCTAAGACTCAATAATACCCTTACTTAATTATATAGCCTAAATATAATTTTTTAAAACAAATTCGAAACATATGATGAATGGATCTATTTTCGTTTGTCTTAAAAAACAAAACAAATGGTTAGTTACGGCTTAAAAGATAACCACTTTTAAATTAATTTATTTTTTAATTTATCGTGTTTATCAAAGAAGATGCGGAACATTCATTGTTTTGTTAGATACAAATCCGTCTTTATTTTGCTAAATGCGAAACCTATTTAAATTTTGTACTGCTAGATGCGAATTCAGGTCCACCATGATAGATGCGAATTCAGGTCCACCATGATAGATGCGAAACCATATAATGTGAAACCTCGTTAAATTTTGTAGTGCTATATGTGAATTCATGACCACTATGATAAATGCTAGATGTGCAACTATCCTGTTATGATAGATGAGAAACCTCGTTAAATTTTGTAGTGCTATATTTTGTAGTACTAATTTTGTTCCTAAAAGAAATAGAATTGAGTTTTAAATTTCATCTCTCTCTTTTTTAACTCATGAAATTGGCGTCATCCAATTAATTTGCAAAAAATACTCTATTGTGCATTTCAACACTCTTTCACGAATATATATAAATTAATAAAAAAATATTATAAATGCAATAATTTCCAAAAAAGTATTTTAAAATTAATTGATAATATTTGAATAATTTTTTACTAATATATATAAATTAAAAAAGATAAAAAAAAAAGTTATCAATTTAATTCGATTTTAAATTTTGCATCTTTTTAACTCGTCCTCCTAAAAGATTACTCTATAATTGATAAATTACTCTATAATTGATGGTTGGTGCATTTCCAGAATCTTTGAATAATGTATAAAAATTAACAATAATAACATCTAGTTCGGTAATTAATTTTACCTTTTTCTTTTTAACATGAAACTATTTTCATTCAATTAATTTCATAAAAATACCGATAATGTATTTTAACCATTTTTAACAAACTACTATAAAATTCAATTAATTAATAATATATACAAATTAAGAAAAGATAAATAAATAAGTTATAAATTTAATTCAATATTAAACTCGAAATTGTTATTTCGGACGGTTACATAATCTAATGATTAATTTTATTTTTCATATTTTAAATTAATCGTTTAAATTTTATGTATAATCTAAATTATTAAAACATTAAATTTATTATTATTTAGTTCACTAATTATATTTAGAATTAATTTTAAATTAATTTCAATATATAGTTAATATTAATTATAATATAAATCGCGCGATTTGTGTACAAATGGCGCGGTTTGGCCCAATAACGTGCAATTTGGTTAGCAAAAGTGCTCCTATGTGTATAATTTTACATGCATTTTTATAATATGACATAGCTTCGTGCATGATTTACGTATAACTTGCATGTAACAAGTGCGAATTTTTATGTATGTTAACTTTATGTATGTTGTAGGTTCTTGAACTACCACCGTGTATGATGGTCAATTACACACATATTTTTACCACCCAAAAGTATTACACTAAATCCAATTTAGTTGCATAGGTTCAATCCAAATTCCTTTATATATGATTTATTAAGATTAGTTCCACGGAAATCAAATATAGTAGATATGGAAAAAATTATAAGGGATATTATAAATACGAGATGTACGACATTTATTAACTAAACGAGACCCATCTTTATTTGAATATTCTAGTAGTTAGCCCATAATATTAGCATGCCTGGAACGGTATCTAGCACAGCTGCTTCAAAAGAGAATCCATTCCTAGTACACAAAGTTAAAGCTCCCCTGAATAAGAAAGAGAAAATTGTTAGAGCAAATAAAAATAGTAAGATCAATGATCTTATTAGTTACGATAGATGTTTTCTAAAATATTTACTTAATTATATTACTAGCGTGGTAGACATTTCTCCAGATGGTCAACGCGGTTATTGGACTCTAGTTACATTAAAATATGATCCTGACTATTCATGGCAATTGGTGAGATGGGGTTTGATTGACGAATTGAACGCTCAACGCGATTTTCGGGTATAGTATTCGATGGTGCATATATTTTAAACGACTTACTTGATAGGTTAGATTGGTTTAAATTACAAAATATGGTAATATTTATTGGATGACATCATTCGACATTGGCTTGATAATGCGTGAAATCCTATATGATTTGGAAAACCTCCTCTGATCCATACCCCGAGGGAATGCAGAAGAAATAGGTATTGCAAGTACCATGATGACGTCGAACACTGGACAAAATATTGTATTGCGTTGAAAAAATAAATCTAAGTGTTAATTGAGAACGGTAAATTGACCATGTTTGTTAAGAAGCCCTCTCAGCGTGATCTGATAGCCAGGGAGGCTGTTGTAGCCCCAAAGCAAAAAACGTTATGATGATTTTGAAGCCCTTTGATTCATTTGATGTGTCTTTAGAATATTTGGACCCTAATTCGGTTATAAAAGTGGTTATTATGGTGGAGGATCCCGTTGTAAAAGAAAATGTGAGTGAACTCTGCAAATTCTTCGAATCCTTGACCAATTTTAGGCGTGATACTATTTTGAGAACTACGAATGTTTCCTAAAAAACACATTGTAAGCATTGCTACTCAATTTGAAGTGTATGCTTCACCCCATTTGTAAATAAAACCATCCATATATCTCTGTTTTGATGATGATGATGATATGATAGAGGTGGCGGAATGATGATATGATAGAGGTGGCAGATCCAAATAAGGATGCAATGGTAATCATAGTGGGCATCGCGAGGGTTGAAATCTAGAGGTTTCCAATTATTTATTGTAGGTAAACAATGGAGGAAAGCTTGAGGGAATATACCTAGCTAGAAAATTGTGAACATAAGGTGGCATTAACAACGAACATGATGAGACTTCTTCGTGGTATTTTAAAACATATTTCTGCGAAAAAAAAAACATTGAAGTTTAGAGCGTTGTTAGTTCAAGTCGAGAAGTCAATTTTTCTAGAATAGACACAAGCATCGGAATTAGCTTATATGTTTTAGTTAGAGCATAACCAATGTTTGTTGATATCTTACATTATTTATGGGGTTTGGGCCAATGTTTATTGCCGATTCAATTATTATTTTTTGAATTCGAGGGGTCTTCCAACAAAAGTTAGTCAACACTCAATTTTTTTTTTTAGACTCGAGGGGTCTTCAAACGAAAATTGGTCAATGCTCATTCGGTTTTTTTGGACTAAACGAGTCTTCCAATGAAATTTGGTCAACACTCAATTATTCATTTTTGGACCCAAGAGATGTTCCAATAAAAATTGGTCAACACTCAATTATTTGTTTTTATTGAACCCGAGCCATCTTCCAACGTAAATTGGTCAATACTGAATTATTCTTTTTCTACCTGAAAAATCTTCTAATAAAAATTGATCTAACACTCAATTATCCTTTTTATTAGACTTGATGGGTCCTCTAACGAAAATTGGTCAACATAGAATTACCTCTCATGATCCACAAGATCCTTCGGAACTAGTTGGAGACTTGTCACCTCCAAATAAAAAAAAAAGCTACGAGAAAGGAAAAAACTTTTATTGATAAAATTTGAAATACAAAACGCTCGGATTATGCAGAGACTTTCTACAAACGCACAAACATTACAAGTTTTGTGCACACCATAAAAAAAAGCCAAAAAATTTACACAAGTATATTTTATATTCCAAAAACGTCTTCCAGATCGTTCTTTTGTAGAATCAAAAGAGGAGTGCTCAAGCCTCTCAGATTCTTCAAACAACTCTCTGCTATCCTCTAGCTAAACGCCTACATGGAAAAGGTTCGTGCGGGTCCAAAATCATAGCAGATTTTACAACAGATAAGGTATATTCTAGTTGTGAATTACTAGTAGTGAATTGTATGTTTGAAATGGTGTCGCCGAAGGTTGTACTGTGTCAAGCGACTTGCTGGTTTGAGAAAAAGTATTCATGGTTGATGATTTATGCGGTTATTCAAAAGGCAATAAATGGAAAAATATAGATGTGGTCAAGCAACCAGAATACGAGGACTCGTTTGCAATTGTTGAAGATGTACTGAAAAGGAAAGCTTGGGGTAATGACATGTGTGGGGTAATGACATATGATAGATAAATTGTAATATCTTGGCGCTTTGGCTTCTCTGATCTTATCCGTTAATCCTGATTCATCAAGATTTCCCGTTAGATGTGGTTACCGTCCCAAGGCACCTTTACCGGTGTATGTTGTCTTTGAAGGGAGCCAAATCTGATCCGTGAGGGAATATATTTACGAGTATGTGGAAGAGGCAATATATATGCAGACAAACGGTTTGATAGAGACTGGTGGTCCATGATGGCAATGGGTCGTCTAAGGGTCGGGTTTGGACCGGCCCGCTCGAGTCCGCTTTTTGGACATTTAACTCGAATCCGGTCCGACCCGTTCTCGGGCTCGTATTTTCAAACCCTAATCCGTCTGAGTCCGTCTGTTAATCCGATCCGATTCGCGGACATTAATTTTAATATTTTCTAAATATATTAATCTATTTTTTTATATATTTTATTATTATATATATAAAATATTAATTTTTATATATTTTTATAATATTCGGACCGGAATGGATCGGACAAACTAAAAATCTGAATCTGACCCGGTCCAATTGCGGGTTAAAATTTCTTAACCGGAACCCGATCCGTTCTATATTCGGGATAGACAAAACCCGACCAGACCGAATCAGATCAAACCGTATCGGGCCGGACAAGAACCGGAAATTGGCATTTGTATAACTACTAGGTTGCATGTTACACGCAGAAGCAAGATATCCACAAACCGATCCATTTAACTCACTTTCTATATTTTTTATAGGATTATTTAAAACTAATTTGCATTCATTAATTAAATCGAATATTCAATAATTTTGATGTATATAATATAAACGAAATATTTAGGATCTTAATTTAGTATTTATTTGTTATATTTAGATATCATAGATAGTTTATATAATAACTAGTATTAATATTTAATATTAGTAGTTCGAATAAGTTATAAAATAGATTGTATTAATTTATAATATTTAATACTTGTTAGAATTTTTAGATCTTTCAAATATTATATAGTTCTATTTTAGTTCTTTTGTAAAGTTTATTGGATTTTCGAACTATTAGATATTTCGATTATAAATTTAAAAGTTTTTAGAATTGTATAAATATATATATGCTTACACTTATATTACTTGTAAATAACCAAATAAAAATTAAAAAATATTTAACCAACATTTAATATTAAATATAAGCAAAATAAATAATTCATTAATAATAAAACCAAACAATCAAAATAAATAATTCATTAATAATAAAAACCAAACAAATAACATAGTTCTTTAAATAAAACGAAAAAGAGAAACATTACAATTAAAATGCTTAATACAATCAAATGTAAAAAAACTAAAGAGCTTCATGTTCATTGTTGAAATATGGTGGACTAGTAGGATGTTCGGCTCACAAATGCATGTTCTGCGTCATAAGTCGTATGTTTTCTGATTGTTCCGCTTGAAAGGTTCCAAATTAATTATTATATTCCTTATGTTGACCATATCATTGCTCGTATTGACCATGCCACTGCTCGTACTCATTATGCCGCTGGTCGTCTATACCCTGTCACTGATCAAGTTTACCGTACGACAGCTCGTGTTGATCATGCCACTCCACGTGCTGACCATGCGACCACTCGCCATACTACATTTGCTGACCGTGCGCCCACTCACCATATTCGTGATCAGAAAGTCCTTGTTGTTGTTGTTGAGAAGAATTACCAGCAGTTGTGAGAGTGGTCGGCGGCTGCACTTCCATCTGAGGGTATCCAGGAGGTGGATTTGGTGGTTTGGTAACGTTGTTTGCTCTCCATAGCTCAAGCAATATTCCGTAATGGCGAACCCATGCCTGCCATTTTGATATTAATTCTTCATCCCAAGAATCTATCTTTTGTAATCTCAAATAGTTCCTACGAATAGCACAACTTTTCCTAACCTTCATTGGAGTGTACATACTCACATCAACCTCTTTCTTAACGAACAAATGACTTATTAGCATCTCATATGTTAAATTGACCCCCTAGATTTTTTAGCCATATGCCGAATCATCAAACTAGCCAAATTAATTCTTCCCTCATTTCTTACCACAAAAGTAGTTAAAAATGTTTGAATCTAGGAAAGTTGTGAATCATTGTTACCATAATGAATAAACCACTTGTTAACCAATCTCAAAGCTAGTTTTCCATGAGTATCCAAATTAGTCTTTATGGCTCTCCGTTTACCGTTAATTTCTGGTTGGGGCAGACCACAACAAAAAATCTTTACTGCACTTTCCAATGACATAGGTTAATCATCACCCAAACCATACGAGAATAAGACAACGATGACAATTTATGAACACTATACATATCTTCAAATGGAAGGAAAAATTCATCTTCAAAATAAATTTAAAAAAAACTATAGGTAACACCATGAATTCTACACCTCATTCTTAAACCTCGACCTTGGTGACCATTCTCAATTAAACTTGCATGGGCATAAAACGGTTATACTACTTCGATATACCAATCTGATTTGAACTGAGCTAGATATAACCAGCATAACCCTCTTGTAGAATCTAAAAGTTTGAATTTTTTTTTCCATACCTTCAACTTGGATAAGTTCGTCGTAATCCAAATACATACCCGAGTAGATTTTGGTTACACCTCGGGGTGTTAATGGGTTACAAATGTGAAACTCTCATTCACCTGCATGTTCGAATGTTTGACTCTCTGATTCTTGTACGTCTTGATGCGAAGAACTTCTTTCTGAAGTTGTTCTTCGTTTCGACGATGACGAATCATCTCCACTTCTCCGTACCTGCTTTGATTTTCTCGAAGAAGACATTAAGATGAACTTTGTGGTGTTTTGTTTTGAAAATGTTTTCAAATTTTTTAGATAGAATAGTTGTAGTAGATTAAAGGTGTGAAGATAATGTTGATATGAGTAGGGTATTTATAGGTTTTTTTTAAAACTAGCTATTTTTTACTGACGTCGTTGTTGTCGTCAGCATTTCGGATATCCAAATTGAGCAACACATAGTTGATTCAAACTATCTGTTTCTGACGTCAGCAATTCCAATATTCGAATTGAGTCTTTTTTTTTAAAATAAAAAATTGTGATCCTCCGCTATAAATAGAGGAGGATCGCAAGTTATTGTTTATTAAGTGCGATATTAGTTTCGATTTGTGTTTGATTGCATATTAAAAAAATCAAACAATTATTAAGTTTTTAAATGGCTCCAAAATTTTGAAATACTAATGTTCATCCAGCCGCTAATATAAATCTCAATATAATGGATGGGAATTCTAGATATTCCCCTCACAATAAAATACTATCCTCCCAAGAAAGTATTGATGGTGGAAGTACTAGTGTGGGTCGAGGTCTCGTAAGAAAACATCTTGGACTTGGGCTTATGTTAGTGCGAATTCTGAAAATACATCCGTTATTTGTAAAATTTACGAACTTTGTTTTGTTTGTAGAGGAGATAATAAAAATTTTGGCACCGGGGTATGGTTAGACATTTAAAAAGTCATAGTATATTCAACTCTTTAAAAATTTACGAAGATGGTAATACGTTTATAGATCCTCAAAGTGGTCTTCAATTTCATTTTAACCAAGATAGGTATAGGGAAGAAACAATGATTTATGTAATTGGTAGTTTACAACCTTTCAGTTATGCCGATAGTTGGAGATACAAAAATTTGATGCAAGTTGTGGTAAACCCACGAGCCAAACACATTCCATGTAGCTCTATGCGATCGCTAACCTTTAAATATTTTTTAAAAAGAAAAAAAGATTATAGAAACTATGATAGATTTGCCATGTAGTGTTTTTATTACTAATGACATAACTATTTTTACTGATTTTGATATGTTATGTGTTGCCCTTCATTGGATGGATCTGAATGGGTACTATAAAGGAGAATTGTGCGGTTTGAATCTATTGGCCATCATAACGCACAAGTAATTAGAGAGAGTATAGTTGATTGCACGAATATTTATGAAATTAAAAATAAGGTTATGTCTATTTCGTTCGACAATGCATCTGCGAATTACAATGCTATAAAATTGCTTAGAAATGATTGCACTCCCATGTTTCCTAAATTGTTTGAGACTAACTATTTATGCCATGTACTTTAATTAGTTGTGAAAGATGGAATAAGTATGATTTTGAAAGATTATATTGATCTTATTAAAAACGAGGTCCTATTTTGCACGACCTCCACTGCTAAAAAAGAGCTTTAAAACACTTGTTATTGAAAATGAGAAAACAAATAAATTTATTTTAGATGTTGAAACTAGATGAAATTCTACTTATATGTTTCTTGCACGTGGTCATGTATTTGAAGAAGAGATTATTACTCTTTATAATAATTCTTATCCGATTACAAGTCTTGAAAATCAACATTAGATTTATTTTTCTACCATGTTAAAGATTTTAAAATGTTTTAAAGATGCAACTAAAATCTATTCGACGCAAAATAATCCTAATGTTCATTCGGCCCTTTTCATGATTACTAATCTTGCCATTCATATGAATGAATTTAGAGCTCATAGTGTATATGTATACATGGTGTTCCAAATGGAAGCATATTTTATGAAGTATTTTCATATAATCCCGATGTCTTATTCTATTGCGTGCATTTTGGATCCTTTTTCACAAAAATCCTAATTTAAATTGCTAGTTAACTAGTTTTATAAAGCCTTACAATTTTCTAAAGATAGTCCCCCAACTGAACCAGTTAATCTTACGGGGTATATTGCCGAAGTACATGATTTTTTGTTTAATATGTATAATAAGTATGCTGAAAGATATAGACCAAATTCAACTTCGAATGTAAGTGGCAATAACAATAGAGGTCGACGGAGATCTTCTACTAACTATGTTCAAATGGCAATGTTAAGTAACGATCAATTTACAGAAACCCATCAATCTGATAATGAGTTGTCTAGATATTTAAGAACTATGTTTGATTTAACAAATTAAATTAATTGATATATTTATGATATCATAAGATGGTGGAGTACCAAACATGATGATTATCATATTCTTTACAGGTTCTTTAAGGAGATTTATGCAATAACTATGTCTATAGTTGCAACTGAGTGTGCTTTTAGCCAAGTGAGGTTGCAATACACGACTAAGAGAACAAGATTGATAAGCAAAGTACTTGGAGTGCTTGTGGCGATCAAGGATTGGACCATGACTAATAAAAGGATGGAAGATAAAGAGTTTAGAGATGAAGTGAATGTAGACGACATCTTCGAAGATTATCCAGAAGATTATGAAAATACACTTGAACAAGAAAATGGGACAAGATGAAGCTGAAGATGAATCAAGTGGGTTTGAAGATTATGATTACGAAGAAGAACTTGAAGAAGATGAATGATGTTTGTAATATATATTTTAGAACTTGTATTTTAATTTGCAAACATTTATACAACTCATATAATAAGTATCAAAATATAATAATAAAATTATAATCATATAACTTGTAATATCTTTAAATTAGAAGATATGATTATGGTTTATTAAATAATAACAACAACAATAATATTAATAACCACATAATAATAATAATATTCAAAATGCAATAATAAACTTATAATCATACTTCTTATCATATTTATAATTAAAATATATGATTTATATAATATTAAGTTCATAAATAATGTTTTTACTAACAAGTATAATACAAAAATTGATTCACGGGACTAATAGGCCAATATTATCATTATTGTAAACGAGACTTTGCATGTACAAGAGTAACAGGTCACGGGACTAACATGTTAAAGGATAAACGTGATATTTTGCAGGTCAAAATTCTTGTTAGATACAATATATTTTCATAATTTCAATAAGTGTATAATTTTTTTGATATTAATAACAAACACCTCTAATTAACAAATATTTTTAATAGATCTCATTATTTTAATAATAAACCCCTCTAGTTAAAAAAATATTTCTAATAGTCCTACTATTTCAAAACCATCGCCGTCGCCGCAATCGCCATCACCGCCGACACTACTACCACCACCACCGTCGGCACCACTACCACCGCCGGTACCACGACTGGGGACGCCAACAACGTCACCAACACCGCCGACACCACCAGCACCGCCGGCTCCACCACCCCCACCGTCGGCACCACCACTACCGTAACCACCGCCGCCACCACCACCACCACCACCACCGTCGACACCACCGCCGACACTACCACCACCACCACAACCACCACCATCACCGCCATCACCACCGGCGCCGCCGCCACCACCACCACTAATACCACCACCACCACGAGCACCACCACCACCACCATCACCGCCGACACAACCACCACCACCAACGACGCCGACACCACCACCGCCAGCACCACCACCGCCAGCACCACCACCACAGCCACCACCACTGCCACCGTCGGCAGCACCACCACCGCCACCATCACCACCGCTGACACCATCACCACTGTCGGCACCACCACCACCACCGGCAGAACCACCACCGGCACCATCACCACTGCCGATACCGGCACCACCACCGCCGACACCATCACCACTGTCGGCACCGGTCCCACCACCACCACCGGCACCACCACCGGCACCACCACCGTTGGCACCACCACCATAAAAATATTTATACATAAATAAATTTTGTTATTGATTTAAAAATATAAAAATTAATATGGAACACATATGAAAAATATGAGTAATAGAACTCTTACTATATAACAAAAATAGTAATCTTCAATAAAGTTCTCAAAACAATTTAATAAAAATAATAACACTAACCACAACAACCAAATAGCTATATCCACGGTACACATATTTCGTTAAAAAACTAAGCTATAAAATATTACCAAATAATAATATTGCTTCTATAATATATTTTTTTTAATTTATTTCATTCGATTAAATTAAGATATAAAAATTAATTTTTAATATTTATATTAAAAAATAAATATAGATTATTAGACGTAATGACCGGTCTGTGTAAGTCAGAACAATGTAGCTGTTTCATGTATCACAGAGAATATGCAGAGAATATGCAGCCACGGTAAACTTATATCACTACTAAACCATATATTTAGTGTTATACAATATATAATTAAGAATTCAATGTAAATATTAGATATTAACTTTTGTAATCTAACTACCACTCAATTCTGAGGAGTGGAGGACATGCAAATTTCTTTTGTAATCTGAAATTAAATCCAAAAATCGGGATTTACGTTTGATTCTTCCCGTCAGTCTTTAATAAAATAAAAGTACCAAGAGTAGTGACAATATTTTGAAATAATATAAGGAATAAAATAAAGTTTATACTTTCTAGAATTGTAAGAATGCCTGACTCATAAAGTGACATGTAAGCGCACAATTTTATTTATCTTTAAGAAAGTTATATAACTTGAGGATTGTACGGAAAAAATATAAAACAGATGTGGTGTTTGTTATACATTTGTGAATTTATTGTATTAGTAAAGAAAACATATAAATCTTTTGAATCTAAAAAGAGATGAAATTTATAAAACAAAAATTGAAGGAGTTGTGAGATATAGTTCTCGTGAAGCAGGGTCCAAGAAGAGAAGATGAATGCACTTTAAATCCCGCTTAAACCTAATATATATATATATATCATAGAAGTGAAAATTAAGTAAATTTAAAATAAAATTGTCTAATTATCATATTTGAAACAAAAGGTATATTGTATATTTTTATCTAAAAATATTGATCACATAAACATAAAATTACGTCCGAGTAAACTAAAACTTTAAAAATGAATAGAAATAAAAATAATGTGCTTATATTGATAAAAAGGAGAAAGAGAAAGTATAATGTACTTTATGGAATAAACAAGTATATAGATACACTTATTAGAATTAACCAAATTAAGGCCCACTAGACAAGAATTTTTAATTATTCTATGTATCTAAACAGAAATAAACCTTTATTTTATTCAAATATCTTATATTATTCAAATCAAATCTAATTATATTACGATTTGATTTTATTTACTTTAGAATATTTATTTTATTTCCTTATATTCTAACTTAGGGTTTTGAGACGCTCTTATATAAAGCCTCATATGCCTTAAGTTATTTTAAGTTTTTGGAATAATATATTTTTATCTCTGAAAATTTCAGTCTTTGTTACCTTTAGATTACAGTTTCATCATATTACCCTTGAATTAGAGTTTCATCTATCGTTACTTCTTCTTCTATTTCCATCGCGTCATCAGGAAGATTGACGTGGCGGAAGATATTTGAATATACTGTTTCATCTATTGTTTATTCTTCAATTTTATTTTATCGTTTCATCTAGATATTTGAATTAAAGTTTCACCAACTAATGGTGTGGCAGAAGATTAGAAAAAAACAACGATAAAACACTAACACTAGGTTAGGGAAATAACGAGACTTAGAGAAATAATTCCCAAATTAATCAAAGTCTGACGAAAAAATAAGATACAAGATCCTTTATATAGCACTACCCAAAACCCTAATTCCAAATAATAAAAATTATATAAATGTTTTAAAATAAAATAAATAAATAAAATTAACACTAAAATTTTAAAACTGGTTTTCGAAGGCTTTACAGGTCGAAGCGGGGTATCAAACTTTGTGACAAATTCACATTTTTTGAAATCTGACAGGCTCGTCGAAATCTTCGATTTGAGTACCTATTTGACCCAATTCTGAAACTTAGGAGAGAAACCAGTCTGTTCACAGTCTTCGCTACATCATCCTTCCCCGGTTGGGAAGAATTCAACCTCGAATTTGGAACGCTGAAACATTGACAAAACTGCAAAAACATTAGCGTGTTCACCACTTATTTCAACTAGTACCAGCATAAGGGTGTAAGAGGTGAGAATCTGAATGCTGCAACTCTTGTCAAGAAGTGGTTTCTCAATTTTGTCATTCTTTACCATGTCATCAGCATCGATGTGGTTAGTAGAATTGTTGGATGCTTTGTAAACTAAAAGTATTATTTGTTACATTGAACCCCCAAATGGGGAAATTAGGAAAATCTCAACACCACATCCCTGAACGTCTCTATCACGGAAGGTAGCTACAATTTGTCTCCAAATAAGATGAAATACCTACCTCAAACAAATTTCTAGCCCAAGTCCCACTGAAACTCCTACTCCAACATTTAACTCCAACTCCTACTCCAACTAGCGATGGTTCTCCATTTGGGACATACCTAAGGACTTCACAGGATATAGAGTCAAACGATTTTCAATTCGTTCTCAACCATTTTAAACCAAGTTCATCTTACCAGCCTCCTCATTGTAGTACAATTGAAGACTACGAATCTGACAAAGTTCAAAAGAGGAGTAAGAAATTGTTGATGCGGAGGCCATCAATCAAGCGGAATATGTCGATGAGAAGGTCGATGATCAAGTGGAAAGGGAGCAAAAGGAGGCATGTAACGATCAAGAGGAAGTTAATGAACATGACGTTTATGGTGATCAAGAGAGAGCGGTGAAGCATTGCAAATACCGTGGGTATGCTCTACCCAATATGAAGACCAATTTGTATTATAAACAGGTCGCAATCAACGAGAACCTATAAGTTTGTTATTAATGTATAACTACATTTATTTCCTTAAGTATTGTTTATTGTTTCCGAAACTAATCATTTTTTTTGTTTTAGACTGCGGCCGGATATTATTCCTTGTCGGTTCGCCCTTGAAATAAGATTCCGGGTTACATGATTATGGGAGATTTTTTAGAACTCAAGCCTTGGTTTTAGGGGTGACATGTGCAAGGAATTCAAGGTAGTAAGCATAGTATACCTCTTCCATGTATTTATTTGTAGAATTACATAATTGATTTTTTTTTGTTTTTTTTTGAAGTAATGCTACATTATACCAGACAACCTTCATAATGTTGTCCATAGGTTGTTCTTGGAACAACTAAATAGTTGTTTCAAGAATTTTGTGGCTATGATAAAGCCAATTTCCTAGAGGAGAGCCAACCTACATCTCTATCGAGTTGATCGATGTCCGACCACCTTTCTTAACGAATTGGCCAAGATTATGGAAGGCATGGGTTGATATATGGTGCAACCGTAAGCAGTTGAAGATCTCGAAAGAAAACTCAGAATCGCAAAGATCATCATGTTGGTGGGTCGAGGGGCTATTCCCGATTAGTTAGTCAACATGTAAGTGTTTAAAATTTGTTTTAATTTAAGCTAAGTGTCATTTTCAAATGTATTATTGTTTACCCTCTGTTGAATTTTAAGGACACTAGAGAAATATTGTCGGTAGCAAACGCTTAAATTTTACATATAGCAACGCTACGCCAGAATTTTTGAACCCCTCGTCTTAAAAGATAATGGTAATTTGTTTATTAAATATGTTTCTTATTTGATTATCTATATATGTAGTATCGTGTATATTTGGTTTATTTTTTCCATAATGGTATCAATTACCTGTTATTTGGAATAAAATATATGATTATAGTATCATTGTCTATATATGTTGCATAGTTAGATCTGTTATTGTTTGTGTTTTGTTCGAATTTTAAATGATATTATCTAGATATTTTGCATAGTATGATTAGTTATTCTTTGGTTTTCCTTGGCATTTCGAACAAAATTTTCTATATATTTTACATAGTAGGAACAATTATTGTTTGTGTTTCTTTAACATTTCGAACGATATTGTCTATATATGTTGCACATGGACAATTTTGCTTTTCAAAAACTTGTTTGGTTTCATATATTTATTTGTGGGTTATTTCCTTGTTTATACTATGTAATTGTCTTGGTAGTTTTATCTAATTATTATCCAGAATTTATGTTGCATATAGACGAATGCGTGAGTTACGAATTAACTACGAGATGTTATAAGTATCATGTTCTTTTGACCTTGTCAGTGTACTTCATATAATTATATGTTGTACTGCTCTCTTGTATAACTAATAAAGGTTTTTATTTTCTTCCATAATTAATAGGAAGAGTAGAACGAAGCAGTCAAGTCAAACCATGATGATGATGCTTGATGAGTCCGGAATTATTCACCACTGCTCAGTGAGAAAACCGGACATGGGTAATTCGGACAATATGTGCCCATTGAACTATCCGGAGAGGACAAAAGTACTAAAACACTAAACACTTATTGACAAAGCTAGGGGCTAATCTAGTTAAGAACTAATGGGTCTTTAAACTCGACCTGATTTCCTAACTTGATCCGAAAGCCCATGGGTCCATAATTAAGGGTATAAATACCCAACCACTTTCATTAAATGAGGGTAATGAAGATTTAATACAACCAGACAGCTTAAATCTCTCACTACAAGACACACAAACATTTAATACTTTTGAAATTCTCTAAAACACCTGACAAAATTACCCTCATTTCAAAATAATCATCACCAAATTGGCGACCATAGTGGGAGAAGAAGGTTCCCGAATCTATCATTCAAAACCAGCAAGAAAAACCAGTTTGGATGAATCCGGACGAGCAAGCAGTGCCACCACCTTTGATACAAGTGGTGGGTGAGAATGATGAGTACACGATCGAAGAATGAGACAAGTTGAAAGCTGAAATATAAGCGTTGAGAGCAGCTAAAAAGACGAAGTTAGGCTTTAAAGAAAAGTCAAAAGTGTCAGCCATTCAGCATACTGACAATCCAAGGGAGAATGACCCATCAGCAAAGACTCACTTGAGTACTAAAAAGAACCATGTCAGCTCCAAGAAATCTCACCGGTCTAAACTGGTGGAGAGCTCAGAGTCTGAGTCCTTTGGTAACTCCTCGAATGAGGGCAGATCCAAAAAGAAGCAAAAGTAAGAAATATTCAAGAAAGAGGGACATGCATGGGAGGTTAAAGAGACATCAGGGGAAAGGATCATCTCATAGCCACAGCCATAGCCGCAGGCATGTCGATCAGCTGCTGATGGATCTCTTCGCCTTCCATGATGAGCCAGGTATTTTTGCAACACCCAATGAAGAAACTGTCTTTAGTCGTGGCCGGAATTGGAGACAATCCCCATTTTCATCCAAAATTTTGTCCGGAAACCATCCTAAGAGGTTTAACAGTACTAAGATGGAAAAGTAAGATCAGAGCAAGGATCTGGAAAATCATTTGTAACAGTTTAAAAAATTTCTGATGAATTTTGATGATGATGATGACAAGTTGCTCTGTAGAGCCTTCTCTTAATATTTTACGGGCAGTGCTTTGAAATGGTACAACAGCATACCACAGGTTGTATCAGAAACTTTGACACATTTTGGGTGGCCTTGCGAAAGCAGTTTGTTGGGAGTAAGGAGGTGAAGGGAAATTGAAATACTATCATCCATTGTGCCCAAGAGCCAAACGAATCACTGAAAGACTATATAAGCCGGTTCGTGAACATATAGAATGGGTTAGCTGATTGCTTTAAGGAGGTAGCAATAGTTTCTTTGAGACAAGGATTAAACCTTGGGAATCTGGCCGATTCGGTATCCAGAAAAAAGGCCATGACTTGGGGTGGTTTACTGAACCAGGTGGGGAAGCAAATCAATGTAGATAAAACGAAAAAGAATAGGGTGCACAGGCAGGTGAGGTCTACCCCGGCTGCACCAAACCAGAACCAATCCAGATAGAAGGCTAAGAAGGCCAGACAGGGGCCCAACAGGGTCAAACAGACTCAATCTCACCCAGCTCCAGCTCAGAGCCAACAGTCTAGAAATAAATGGGGACCTTGGGTCCAACTGGAGTGGTTTGCCGATTAAAAGAGAATGTGTCAACCATCTATGAAAAAACGAAAGATGAGGTACACTTGAGGAAGCCTGCAACGCTTCAATCCTAAGGGAAGTTGTAATACTTGTTTTTGTCAATATCATCATGATATTGGATGTGAAAATTGGATGTGTAGTGGGGTAAACCCACGAGCAAAAGGAATTCCACGTAGCTCTGTGTGATCTCTAAGATTTAAATATTATTTAGAAAGAAAAGAAAATATTATTGATAGTATGCTAGCTTTTTTCATAGAATGTTTCTTTTACGAGTGATATAGTTTCTTTTACTCATTTTTAAGATGAAGATGTAGATGAAGCAAGTGACTCTGAAGATCTTTAATTTGAAGAAAATCGAGATAAATGATGTTTGTAATAGAGTTTTTAGAAGTGTTAGTTTAATTTTCAAACACTTGTACTAGTAAATAATATCAAGATACAACACACTTATAATTTTTATATTCAAACCATAATAATAATCAAAGTGTAATAAGAAACTTATAATAATATACATTATAATTTTTTAAATTATAATATATGATTTTCGTTTATAAAATAATAACATCACTTGTATTAGTAAATAATATCAAAATACAACAACACTTATAATTTTTATATTTAAACTATAATAATATTCACAATGTAATAAGAAAATTATAATAACATACCATATAATATTTTAAAAGTATAATATACGATTTTGGTTTATAAAATAAGAACAACACTTTGTGCCCTTGTTTGAAGGCAGCCTTGGGATTTTAGACTTAAAAGTGTGGAATCACTGGGCCATCCTCAAACATATTTGGTCCATCATTTATAAAACATATAACTCTATCTGGAGCGATTTGATTAATTTCGAAAAAAAATTAAAAATAATAATCTTTGGGAAATTCTCCTAAGATCTACCCCCTCTTGGACATGGAGGAAAATTTTATCCCTTAGAACTCTTGGAAGTAATTAGTTGAGGATGACTATCGGTAATTACAGGAATATCTCATTCTGGTTTTATCTCCGAGGGTAAACACATTACTATCTCTGATTTTATCTCCGACGGTCGATGAAGGTGGCCTATCAACAAGAGATCAGCCAGTGTTGGGAACATAAATAACATTTTGAAACTCCGAAATACTACTTTCTCTCTTCCTCTCCTAAGTATCCATTTGGATGATACTAGATGGCGAATAAAGGAACTTTCACTTTCATTATCAAAGACACTTACAGTACTATCCAAATGTGCATCCAATGTGTTGGATAAACGGGTCTTGTTTGGAGTAAATTTAGTATACCTCATCATTTATTTATTCTTTGGCTCTCCATACATGGAAAACTTACCACTCGCGACAACATTTTTTCTTGGAGGATTAATATTTTCCCCTCTTGCATCATCTGCGATGACGCGGATGAGAGTATTAATCATATCATCTATGATTGTAGTTTCTCTTAGAGCCTTTGGGAGCATGTCCAAACTAAGATTGGTAAAATTCCAAGTGGAACTATTGGCTTCTTAAAACCTCCAATTGGACTCCCTCCAATTCCCGTCATATTTGGAGGGTCTGCTTTGGCATTATCACTTACTATATTTGGAGGGAGCGTAATAACAGAATATTTGGCTCCCCTCAGACCCTTGCATATGTTGTCTATTTTCACTTAATAGTTGACCTCCGATCCTCATTTCTGGGAACAAAGATTGGTTGGCCATTCTAATCCATTATCTACTAACTTAATGTTGTTTATGTCTTTTACTTTCTCGTGATGTTGATGTTCTCGTCTATTTCGACGCATCTTCAACTTATTAGATCCTCATTTTTCTTATCTTGTTGTAGTCTTATTACTACTATAAGACTTTTCTAACCTTGCTATGGTCTTTTATCGCAATTTGTTTTCTCGCATTCATTTACGTCTTTCCTCTGGGTATACCCCGGGTACTTGTATGAATATCTTTAATTTATTTAATGTATTTATTCAACCAAAAAAATAACAACACTTGTACTAGCAAATAATATCAAAGTAGAACAACATTTATAATTTTTATATTAAAACGATAATAATATTAAAAGTGTAATAAGTAAATTATAATAATATACTTTATAATATTTTAAAATTATAATATATGATTTTGGTTTATAAAATAATAACAACACTTGTATTTGTAAATAATATCAAAATACAACAACACCTATAATTTTTATATTCAAACCGTAATAAAAATAAAAGTGTAATTAGAAAAATATTATAACATACTTCATAGAATTTGAAAATTACAATATATAATTTTGGTTTAATAAATAATAACAATACTTATACTAATAAATAATATCAAAATACAACGACACTTTTCATTTTTATTTTCAAACTATAATAATATCCAAACTATAATAAGAAATTTATAAAACATACCTAATAATATACCTTATATCATTTTAAAATTATAATATAGGATTTTGATGTTTATAAAATTATAATGTACGATTGTAGTTTATAAAATAATAATAACACTTGTAGTAATAAATAATATCAGAATATTAACAACTCTTATAATATTTATAACAAAAAATAATAATAATTAAACGGTAATAATAACATTATAATTATATTTTTTATAATAATTTAAAATTATAATACATAATATATATAATAATTATTTAAAAAATAATATCATTACAATTAAATATAATATAATATTTGTTTTTTATGTGATTATTATTAGTGTGTCCGACGTATCAGACACTATATAGTTAGCCTGTGCATGCACGTGTAGCCGGCACACGTCTAGCATGTGCGTGTATCTACATCTTCTTAAAGTATTCTACCAGATTATTATTATTAAATTCTTCGTTAATCCCACAAATTTGAGTCATGTCATAGTCTATTTACCATCCGTATTTTGTTTTTCAACGAGTAACTGATAATTTTTATTTTAACATTAGATTAAGAACGTTACGTTTTCTATCATAAAAAAACAATTTTGATAATTGTATAGGTTTCGTATTATTTTAATTCTTATAAGTTATAATTTTGATAATCTTTTTAAATATTTAAAATTGTTATAAAATTAAAGTTTTGTGGTTTTTTTTATTATTTTCGTATTAGTCACAAATTGGCTTAACAAACAAAATATTTGGTTCATTGTAAGGTTTTATACCAGCTAACAATTATTTCAATTTTTTTAATCAAGTTTTTAAAATAAAAAAAAGACAAATAAATTAAAACTTATTATTCAATAGCTTTCACAACAATAACCGAAAGAATATTTGGATCGAAACTAATCTATAGTACATCCGCAATGTCCTGTCTTTGTGTCGCAAAAAGCATGACCATGTGGGCACTTGTTAGTACAAGGGAGGTCTAAGTTACATTTCTCCACGCTCATGGTTTGTAGCTTATTGCAAAGACAAACTCCTTTCTCCATATCACAGTACCCACCATGCGGACACTTCAAAGAACAATCGATGTCTCTTTTACATGATAAAGCAGTCGTTAAAATACCTACACGATAATCAAACAAAAGGTCACACAGCACTTATTTATTTATATATATAAAACACAGATGATAAAACTTACATGATGCCATCATGATGGTTAGAACAAAGATAACTATATTTACGCTTGAATTTCCCATTGGAATTCAATTTTATGTATATGAAGAATCTTAAAACAGTTTTAAAATTATAGTTTTTGGATTGGGACACAACTACATAAGAAGTGTAGTATATATAGGCTACAATACAAGAGTTTCTAATCAAGTAATTAATATAGAAATTGATATAATTTTTTGTATATGCTCAACTTTTATGGGAAAATGACTATAGAAAGGTTTATTTTATCTTTGAATTTCAAAGTAAACCTTAGAGTTTGAATTTTAAACATGTCAATTATTAAAGTTTAATTTGTTTTGATTTAGACTTTATAACATATCACAATTCTAAAATTTTAAAATAAAATAAACATTAAATGTAATTTTGATATAAGGATTTATTTTATCAAACGAGAAAAGTTTTAGGATTTTAATGCTTTTTTAAACAAAAACTATACTTATTTGATAGATAAACACATAATAACTGAAAAAGATGCTTGTAATTAATACTTTTTATATTCTATATAAAACCGTGCCCGGCTAATAAATATTAGATGACGTGTCCATCTTCAGAAATATATCAACAATTACAACTCAGCCATAATAGTATTGTTCAATAAAGATCAATTAGACCTTTTATATTTATTTTTTTTATTAAGAATTCCAATATATTTTTTAGAATGACCAAATATAAATATGATCAATTTATATGGTTTGAGTAGTTTTAAACGATTTTTATTTTTCGGTCTAAAATTTAAAAACTAAATATTACATTTGCTGGTTGAGAGCTTGAGATTTTTTAATTTATAAACTACCAAATTAAGAACTTCGAAAATTTTGAACTAGTTAATGTAATTCACCATTTAAAAGTTGCATGGTAGTTGCTAAATAAATACCCAAAACACATGGCTTTGTATTTAAGGATTTATTTGTAGTTATTTTGAATGGTTCAAAAACTATAATTATAAATCTAACTACTTGATTAAACTAAACTTCTTTAATCTTTAACTTAATAAATGTTTTAGTTATTTTTATTTTTTATAAACTTTTTATCTTTCTTCAATTTAAATTTTTAATTAATGTTTAATGTTATGATTCCACACCCACCGAGTTTGTTTTAAAATAGGACAATAAAATTATTTTATTGACTACTACTTTTTTACCATAAAAATATTTATAGTTTTGGTATGTAAGATGTAGGCAGATTTAATTGGGATGAAATTTGCCTACTACTTTTTTCGTATCTATAAAAAGCTTATCATTTGCTTTTATTATTTTGTCTTTATTTTACTTTTGAATTTATAACAACCTTTATATCAACAAACATATGATTAAGCTAAATTAGGTCCAACATATATGATTTAGCTTCTAAAATTAAACCCTAAAAACAAAAAAAAAAACAAAAAAGTTCTTAAAGATTACTCATGGAAGAGGAAGACACCCAAACCAAAGATTTAACCCCGAAGAACATCACCAATCAACCAACAATATAATTTAATCTTGTTTTTTAGTTTTACATTCACTTAATTTGAAAATCTGTGTTAAATGTTTTTTCGAAAATCCTGATTTGTGTAGGTTTTAGCAGCTAACAAGTAATTCTGAGACATCATCTAGGAATCATGTGCTTTTTTTTCTAGAAAAAAGGTCTGATTCTGAGACAACACGTATGAATCAGGTGCGTTTTGTTTTATAAAAAATATATATGATTCCGAGACAACACCTCAGAATCAGGTGTTTTTTAAATAAAAAACGCACCTAATTCTGAGATGTCTTCTCAGAATTAGGTGCATTTTGTTTGTTTTAATAAATAATGGTGCAATTGTAAGTGTTGTTTTTTTAAATAACGAATGATTTCTACCTTAGACGAATTCAAGAGAAATTGTCGTTGTTTTCAAATTAGAAGAGAAGTCGACTAGGTGGCTAGGGTTTGTTGTTTTTCAAGATTAGAAGAAAAATCTAAAGAGGATGTTGTATCTATAGTGGCTAGGTTAGGGTTAGGGTTTATGGGTGATTGATGGTGAGAAGCTAGGGTGGGAGATAGTTGGGATGGTAGTAGAAATCGATGGAGAGAATGAATGGCTTTTGGGATAATATGTTATTTCGTTTATGAAGGAAATAAAGGATTGAATTTTGTTTTTATTCATGGGAGAAATAAAAATTTGATGGGAAAAATAGATTCACTCATTTAATTGTTGTCTCGTCATAGAAAAAGAAATATAATGTTTTATATTTATTATATTGTATTTATATATATTTAATTATATAGAATTTTTATATGTATATATGGTTAGTGTTGTCAAAATGAAGCTCTCGGAGCCTTGATAAAGTAAAAAATGGTTTGCATTAACGTTGTGGTTTCAGCTGAACCTAGATTAGGTTCCCTGCCATGTAAGTATTGGTGTCCATGTGATCATTCAGTTGTTAAGTGGATGAAATCCATTCATATCGATAGTTTTTTTTAACTTACGAAATAATTGAAGAATGACTTTCTAATTGCATTTCAAACATCTTAAGTTTTTTGTTTTACAAGTGTTTATCAAAGTTTGTTGAATATGTTCAATAAGTTTATTGTTAGAGTTGAATCTACCTCATATTCTTCCTCTATAAGGACTTATGCCTCTGTAGTTATTGTAATAGTTCTGTGAGTACCTTCCTTTGTAGGCACCTCATTCCTGTCATCTGCTTGTGTTTCTTGAACGAGAATTGTAGTTGTTGCTGAAAGACCTAGATTCTATTTCGTTTGCAGAACTCAAATTGACATTAGCTATACACAATTGCAATTTGCCTAACTGATCCAGTTTATTTTCATAGGTCAGTAGAGTAGCCTGAAGATCAACCGAGTTTTTCAATTATTTATCTGCTAGGTGAACTGCAATTGGTGTATACTCAGTGTCTGGACCGACTAACACCTGAGACACCAAATCATCCAAAGAAACATGAGAATCTACTAGAGCTAGATTATTAGAAATATTCTTCATTCTAGCTAGATAGTCTTCCATTGATAGGTTTCATTTCCTCGTTCTTTAAAATTCTGCCTTGATAGAAGTCACTCTAGACTTAGTTTGGGAGCCAGATAAACGAACTATGGCATCCCAAATGCCTTTTGAAGTTTCTTCATCCATAATCATGTACACAGACAAATATTTTAAAAAATGCATTCATAAGTTTGCAAAAACAATGACATGTTGCATTATGGTGCACGAAGATAAAAATTACTTGAGACCTTGGCGTTCCAGCATTGAAAAGAGTAGGGGAAGCATGAGTGAGCCATCGACATCATATGATAAATGCCATGAGCAGAATTAATATCATCCTTGTGTATTCAAACTGCAGCCATCATCACCATATAAAGAGGTCTCTCTATAACTACTCCTTAAACTTTTAAGATGTAAGACCTCTCAAGTGTTTTGAAGCAAAAAATAACGATAGTCAAAGTCCAGATCATAGATTATTTCATTGTCAAAACGATCAGCATTCTAAAAGGAAAAAAATGTATAAGAAACTAAAAAGTTTAGTGTATGTCCTTAATCGTGTAAAACAAAAAGACATTAGACCTGAACTACAAGCTATGATATTGATAAATAATAACCATATGTGCATTGCAAATCTTATGTCGCTTAACATACTTTCTTGGTGTTCTTATGGAATTCAACTCCACGTGTTTAATTAGACCCAAAATAAGTTCAAATGGTCAGTTTATATTACCAAAATATTTCATTTCAAAGAAAATTAGCAAGCTTGATGAATCAAAAATATCAAACTCCAATGTAACCAAGAGACAAAAGGAAACGTAAATCATAAAAAAAAATCTACCCAAACAACATAACCAACGGACACATATACCAACACAAAAATCAAACATCTAAAAAATATATACAACAACATAAAGTATATAAATATATACAACTTTTAGAAGCATAATCAGGGTGGTTATTTGTCATAGCAACGACCGTATCTGCAAGGAAAGACCGGTATTGTGATTCTGTTAAAGAACTAGTAACATGTTTTCCAGTTCTCTCTCCTTTATACATTATCAATATCACAGCAGTTGCATCAGCATGGAATTAGAAGTCGTATTGCTTTCC
This sequence comes from Limnanthes douglasii subsp. nivea, assembly GCA_036936605.1. Classification (NCBI taxonomy): domain Eukaryota; kingdom Viridiplantae; phylum Streptophyta; class Magnoliopsida; order Brassicales; family Limnanthaceae; genus Limnanthes; species Limnanthes douglasii. The sequence goes on from JAUPFV010000002.1 coordinate 313,718,510, forward strand.
TTTCAACGCAAGCAAGTTGACAATCTTAACTTGGTCCTTCACAAAATTGTCTTTATTTTGTAAGCCAATAGTTAAAATAATATATGAAGGAAGAACAAAACCATATTTAGCACTCTTTTAGTTAAAAACATAATTCTGCTCAATCGTATTTGTTAATATATGCTCTAAATCGTTATTTAGTATTTTATTTAATATTATTGTCTTTGTAAATAGCTGGTTAAAATATTTTTAAAGAATAAACTTAATTTTATTACCAAAAATATCAAAAAAAAAATTCAATTTGAGAATAAAAAAAACATTTATGAATTAAAAATTCTTAAAATATATGAAAATTGTGAAATTGAGAAAAATAAAGAAATATAAATTTAATTTAATTTTCATATATCTTGTATCTAAATTTTATTGCCATATATTTTTCACCAATATCTTTTATATAACAAATTTTATTTTATTTTCATATATCTTTTAAAAAAAATTAAACTATTAAATTTTATTTTGTTATATCATGTTTTTAAATATATCTTTCAAAAATAATATATTGAAATTTATTTTTATTATTTTCAAACAATAATTATTTTTATATTTATTAACCAACACTAAAAATGAGAAGAAAACATTTGAAAAAAAAGAAGAAAAATTGAAAAAAAAGAGAACCATGATTTTTTTTTTAAAACGTTACGTTGCTTTGTTAAGTGGCTTTCGGTATTTACCAAGTCTCCCTCACAAACAATGTATTTAACATATCTTGAACAATGTATTTAACATATCTTGAACAATGTATTTAACGTATTTAACAATGTATTTAACGTATTTAACAATGTATTCAGTCAAATATTTACTATCTAAGACTCAATAATACCCTTACTTAATTGTATAGCCTAAATATAATTTTTTAAAACAAATTCGAAACATATGATGAATGGATCTAGTTTCGTTTGTCTTAAAAAATAAAACAAATGTTTAGTTACGGTTTAAAAGATAACCACTTTTAAATTAATTTATTTTTTAATTTATGGTGTTTATCAAAGAAGATGCGGAACATTCATTGTTTTGTTAGATGCAAACCCGTCTTTATTTTGCTAAATGCGAAACCTATTTAAATTTTGTACTTCTAGATGCGAATTCAGGTCCACCATGATAGATGCGAAACCAGCTCACTATAATAGATGCGAAACCATATAATGCGAAACCTTGTTAAATTTTGTACTGCTATATGTGAATTCATGACCACTATGATAAATGTTAGATGTGCAACTATCCCGTTATGATAGATGAGAAACCTGTGTAAAATATTTTGGTGCATTTCCAAAATCTTTGAATAATGTATAAAAATTAACAATAATAACATCTAGTTCGGTAATTAATTTTACCTTTTTCTTTTAACATGAAACTATTTTCATCCAATTAATTTCATAAAAATACCGATAATGTATTTTAACAATTTTTAACAAACTAATATAAAATTCAATTAATTAATAATATATACAAATTAAGAAAAGATAAATAAATAAGTTATAAATTTAATTCAATATTAAACTCGAAATTGTTATTTCAAACCGTTACATAATCTAATGAATAATTTTATTTTTCATATTTTAAATTAATCGTTTAAATTATTAAAACATTAAATTTATTATTATTTAGTTCACTAATTATATTTAGAATTAATTTTAAATTAATTTCAATATATAGTTAATATTAATTATAATATAAATCGCGCATTTGTGTACAAATGCCGCGGTTTGGCCCAATAACGTTCAATTTGGTTAGCAAAAGTGCCCCTATGTGTATAATTTTACATGCATTTTTATAATATGACATAGCTTCGTGCACCATTTACGTATAACTTGCATGTAACAAGTGCGAATTTTTATGTATGTTAACCTTGTGTATGTTGTAGGATCTTGAACTACCACATTGTATGATGGTCAATTACACACATATTTTTACCACCCAAAAGTATTACACTAAATCCAATTTAGATGCATAGGTTCAATCCAAATTCCTTTATATATGATTTATTAAGATTAGTTCCACGGAAATCAAATATAGTAGATATGGAAAAAATTATAAGGGATATTATAAATACGAGATGTACGACATTTATTAACTAAACGAGACCCATCTTTATTTGAATATTCTAGTAGTTAGCCCATAATACTAGTATGCCTGGAACGGTATCTAGCACAGCTGCTTCGAAAGAGAATCCATTCCTAGTACACAAAGTTAAAGCTCCCCTGAATAAGAAAGAGAAAATGGTTAGAGCAAATAAAAATAGTAAGACCAATGATCTTATTAGTTACGATAGATGTTTTCTAAAATATTTACTTAATTATATTACTAGCGTGGTAGACATTTCTCCAGATGGTCAACGCGGTTATTGGACTCTAGTTACATCAAAATATGATCCTGACTATTCATGACAATTGGTGAGATGGGGTTTGATTGACGAATTGAACGCTCAACGCGATTTTCGGGTATAGTATTCGATGGTGCATATATTTTAAACGACTTACTTGATAGGTTAGATTGGTTTAAATTATAAAATATGGTAATATTTATTGGATGACATCACTCGACATCGGCTTGATAATGCGTGAAATCATATATGATTTTGAAAACCTCCTCTGATCCATACCCCGAGGGAATGCAGAAGAAATAGGTATTGCAAGTACCATGATGACGTCGAACACTGGACAAAATATTGTATTGCGTTGAAAAAATAAATCTAAGTGTTAATTGAGAACGGTAAATTGACCATATTTGTTAAGAAGCCCTCTCAGCGTGATCTGATGGCCAGGGAGGTTGTTGTAGCCCCAAAGCAAAAAACGTTATGATGATTTTGAAGCCCTTTGATTCATTTGATGTGTCTTTAGAATATTTGGACCCTAATTCAGTTATAAAAGTGGTTATTATAGTGGAGGATCCCGTTGTAAAAGAAAATGTGAGTGAACTCTGCAAATTCTTAGAATCCTTAACCAATTTTAGGCGTGATACTATTTTGAGAACTACGAATGTTTCCTAAAAAACACATTGTAAGCATTGCTACTCAATTTGAAGTGTATGCTTCACCCCATTTGTAAATAAAACCATCCATATATCTCTGTTTTGATGATGATAATGATGATATGATAGAGGTGGCGGAATGATGATATGATAGAGGTGGCAGATCCAAATAAGGATGCAATGGTAATCATAGTGGGCATCGCGAGAGGTGAAATCTAGAGGTTTCGAATTATTTATTGTAGGTAACCAATTGAGGAAAGCTTGAGGGAATATACCTAGCTAGAAAATTGTGAACATAAGGTGGCATTAACAACGAACAGGATGAGACTTATTCCTGATATTTTAAAACATATTTCTGCGAAAAAAAAACATTGAAGTTTAGAGCGTTGTTAGTTCAAGTCGAGAAGTGGATTTTTCTAGAATAGACACAAGCATCAGAATTGGCTTATATGTTTTAGTTAGAGCATAACCAATGTTTGTTGATATCTTACATTTTTATGGGGTTCGGGCCAATGTTTATTGCCGATTCAATTATTATTTTTTGAATCCGAGGGGTCTTCCAACAAAAGTTAGTCAACACTCAATTATTTTTTTTAGACTCGAGGGGTCTTCAAACGAAAATTGGTCAATACTCATTCGACTTTTTTGGACTAAACGAGTCTTCCAATGAAATTTGGTCAACACTCAATTATTCATTTTTGGACCCACGGGATGTTCCAATAAAAATTGGTCAACACTCAATTATTTGTTTTTATTGAACCCGGGCCATCTTCCAACGTAAATTGGTCAATACTAAATTATTCTTTTTCTACCTGAAAAATCTTCTAATAAAAATTGATCAACACTCAATTATCCTTTTTATTAGACTTGATGGGTCCTCTAACGAAAGTTGGTCAATATAGAATTACCTCTCATGATCCACAAGATCCTTCGCGACTAGTTGGAGACTTGTCACCTCTAAATAAAAAAAAAGCTACGAGAAAGGAAAAAACTTTTATTGATAAAATTTGAAAAACAAAACGCTCGGTCACAAACATTACAACTTTTGTGCACACCATAAAAAAAAGCCAAAAAATTTACACAAGTATATTTTATATTCCAAAAACGTTTTCGAATCGTTCTTTTGTAAAATCAAAAGAGGAGTTCTCAAGCCTCTCAGATTCTTCAAACAACTCTCTGCTATCCTCTAGCTAAACGCCTACATGGTCCAAAATCATAGAAGATTTTACCTTAGCAAGGTGAACTTCTAGTGGTGAATTACTAGTAGTGAATTGTATGTTTGAAATGGTGTCGCCGAAGGTTGTACTGTGTCAAGCGACTTGCTGGTTTGAGAAAAAGTATTCATGGTTGATGATTTATGCGGTTATTCAAAAGGCAATAAATGGAAAAATATAGATGTGGTCAAGCAACAAGAATACGAGGACTCGTTTGCAATTGTTGAAGATGTACTGAAAAGGAAAGCTTGGGGTAATGACATGTGTGGGGTAATGACATATGATAGATAAATTGTAATATCTTCTTAGAGCATCCCCAACAGATACGCTAATTGACAGTTTAAGTTAAATTTAACTATTATATATGTTTTTTTTCTTTCCAACAGATAGTCTAAAAGACTATCTATATTTATTAGCTTAAATTATGGTAGGTATATTTGTAGTAGCAGTTACACAATAGCTAAAATTTATTTGTTATTTTCCTTATTTTTCTCCTATTATTTTATGGATTGAAAACTAACTTATATATACCTTATCTGTTGGAAGAAAAAGATAATATTTAAATTTATATTACCTAAATACTATCTATATTTACCTAAAAATAGAGTATCTGTTGGGGATGCTCTTACACGCTAGAGTTAGGCGCTTTAGCTTCTCTGATCTTGTCCGTTGATCTGATTCATCAAGATTTCCCGTTAGATGTGGTTACCGTCCCAATGCACCTTTACCGGTGTATGTTGTCTTTGAAGGGAGCCAAATCTGATCCGTGAGGGAATATATTTACGAGTATGTGGAAGAGGCGATACATATGCACACAAACGGTTTGATAGAGACTGGTGGTCCATGATGACAATGGGTCGTCCAAGGGCCGGGTTCGGACCGGTCCGCTCGAGTCCGCTTTTTGGATACTTAACTCGAATCCGGTCCGACCCGTTCTCGGACTAGTATTTTCAAACCCTAATCTGTCTGAGTCCGTCTGTTAATCCGATCCGATTCGCGGACATTAATATTAATATTTTCTAAAAATATTAATTATATATATATATATATTATTATATATATAAAATATTAATTTTTGTATATTTTTATAATATTCGGACCGGAATGGGTCGAATAAACTAGAAATCTGAATCCGACCCGGCCCAATTGCGGGTTAAAATTTCTTAACCGGAACCCGATCCGTTCTATGTTCGGATCAGACAAAACCCAACCAGACCGAATCGGATCGGACCGTATCGGGCCGGACAAGAACCAAAAATTGGCATTTGTATAACTACTAGGTTGCATGTTACACGCAGAAGCAAGATATCCACAAACCGATCCATTTAACTCACTTTCTATATTTTTATACGATTATTTAAAACTAATTTGTATTCATTAATTAAATCGAATATTCAATAATTTTGATGTATATAATATAAACGAAATATTTAGGATCTTTATTTAGTATTTATTTGTTATATTTAGATATCATAGATAGTTTATATAATAACTAGTATTAATATTTAATATTAGTAGTTCGTATAAGTTATAAAATAGATTGTATTAATTTATAATATTTAATACTTGTTAGAATTTTTAGATCTTTCAAATATTATATAGTTCTATTTTAGTTCTTTTGTAAACAGTTTATTGGATTTTCGAACTATTAGATATTTCGACTATAAATTTAAAAGTTTTTAGAATTGTATAAATATATATATGCTTACACTTATATTACTTGTAAATAACCAAATAAAAATTAAAAAATATTTAACCAACATTTAATATTAAATATAAGCAAAATAAATAATTCATTAATAATAAAAACCAAACAATCAAAATAAACAATTCATTAATAATAAAAACCAAACAAATAACATAGTTCTTTAAAATGAAACGAAAAAGAGAAACGTTACAATTAAAATGCTTAATACAATCAAATGTAAAAAAAACTAAAGAGCTTTATGTTCATTGTTGAAAGATGGTGGACTAGTAGGATGTTCGGCTCACAAATGCATGTTCTCCGTCATAAGTCGTATGTTTTCTGATTGTTCCGCTTGAAAGGTTCCAAATTAATTATTATATTCCTTATGTTGACCATATCATTGCTCGTATTGACCATGTCACTGCTCGTACTCACCATGCCGCTGGTCGTCTATACCCTGACACTAATCAAGTTAACGTACCACAGCTCGTGTTGATCATGCCACTCCACGTGCTGACCATGCGACCACTCGCCATACTGCATTTGCTGACCGTGCACCCACTCACCATATTCGCGATCAGAAAGTATGTGTTGTTGTTGTTGAGAATAATTACCAGCAGTTGTGAGAGTGGTCGGCAGCTGCACTTCCATCTGAGGGTATCCAGGAGGTGGATTTGGTGGTTTGGTAACGTTGTTTGCTCTCCATAGCTCAAGCAATATTCCGTAATGGCGACCCCATGCCTGCCATTTTGATATTAATTCTTCATCCCAAGAATATATCTTTTGTAATCTCAAATAGTTCCTACCAATAGCACAACTTTTCCTAACCTTCATTGGAGTGTACATACTCACATCAACCTCTTTCTTAACGAACAAATGACTTATTAGCATCTCATATGTTAAATTGACCCCCTAGATTTTTTAGCCATATGCCGAATCCTCAAACTAGCCAAATTAATTCTTCCCTCATTTCTTACCACAAAAGTAGTTAAAAATGTTTGAATCTAGGAAAGTTGTGAATCATTGTTACAAAAATGAATAAACCAATTGTTAACCAATCTCAAAGCTAGTTTTCCATGAGTATCCAAATTAGTTCTTATGGCTCTCCGTTTACCGTTAATTTCTGGTTGGGGCAGACCACAACCCAAAATCTTTACTGCACTTTCCAATGACTTAGGTTAATCATCACCCAAACCATACGAGAATAAGACAACGATGACAATTTATGAACACTATACATATCTTCAAATAGAAGGAAAAATTCATCTTCAAAATAAATTAAAAAAAAACTATATGTAACACCATGAATTCTACACCTCATTCTTAAACCTCGACCTTGGTGATCATTCTCAATTAAACTTGCATGGGCATAAAACGGTTATACTACTTTGATATACCAATCTGATTTGAACTGAGCTAGATATAACCAGCATAACCCTCTTGTGGAAACTAAAAGTTTGAATTTTTTTTCCATACCTTCAACTTGGATAAGTTCGTCGTAATCCAAATACATACCCGAGTAGATTTTGGTTACACCTCGGGGTGTTAATGGGTTACAAATATGAACCTCTCATTTACCCACATGTTCGAATGTTTGACTCTCCGATTCTTATACGTCTTGATGCGAAGAACTTCTGTCTGAAGTTGTTCTTCATTTCGACGATGAAGAATCATCTCCACTTCTCCGTACCTGCTTTGATTTTCTCGAAGAAGACATTAAGATAAACTTTGTGATGTTTTGTGTTGAAAATATTTTCAAAATTTTTAGAAAGAATAGTTGTAGTAGATTGAAGGTGTGAAGATAATGTTGATATGAGTAGGGTATTTATAGGTTTTTTTTAAAAAAACTAGCTATTTTTTACTGACGTCGTTGCTGTCGTCAGCATTTCGGATATCCAAATTGAGCAACACATAGTTGATTCAAACTATCCATTTCTGACGTCAGCAATTTCAATATTCGAATTGAGTCTTTTTTTCAAAAATAAAAAATTGTGATCCTCCGCTATAAATAGAGGAGGATCACAAGTTATTGTTTATTAAGTGTGATATTAGTTTCGATTTGTGTTTGATTGCATATTAAAAAAATCAAACAATTATTAAGTTTTTAAATGGCTCCAAAATGTTGAAATACTAATGTTCATCCAGCCCCTAATATAAATCTCAATATAATGGATGGGAATTGTAGATATTCCCCTCACAATAAAATACTATCCTCCCAAGAAAGTATTGATGGTGGAAGTACTAGTGTGGGTCGAGGTCTTGTAAGAAAACATCTTGGACTTGGGCTTATGTTAGTGCGAATTCTGAAAATACATCCGTTATTTGTAAAATTTACGAACTTTGTTTTGTTTGTAGAGGAGATAATAAAATTTTTAGCACCGGGGTATGGTTAGACATTTAAAAAGTCATAGTATATTCAACTCTTTAAAAATTTACAAAGATGGTAATACGTTTATAGACCCTCAAAGTGGTCTTCAATTTCATTTTAACCAAGATAGGTATAGAGAAGAAACAATGATTTATGTGATTGGTAGTTTACAACCTTTCGGTTATGCCGATAGTTGGAGATACAAAAATTTGATGCAAGTTGTGGTAAACCCACGAGCCAAACACATTCCATGTAGCTCTATGCAATCGCTAACCTTTAAATATTTTTTAAAAAGAAAAAAAGATTATAGAAACTATGATAGCTTTGCCATGTAGTGTTTTTATTACTAATGACATAACTACTTTTACTGATTTTGATATGTTATGTGTTGTCCTTCATTGGATGGATCTGAATGGGTACTCTAAAGGAGAATTGTGCGGTTTGAATCTATTGGCCATCATAACGCACAAGTAATTAGAGAGAGTATAGTTGATTGCACGAATATTTATGAAATTAAAAATAAGGTTATGTCTATTTCGTTCGACAATGCATCTGCGAATTACAATGCTATAAAATTGCTTAGAAATGATTGCACTCCCATGTTTCCTAAATTGTTTGAGACTAACTATTTATGCCATGTACTTTAATTAGTTGTGAAAGATGGAATAAGTATGATTTTGGAAGATTATATTGATCTTATTAAAAACGAGGTCCTATTTTGCACGACCTCCACTGCTAAAAAAAGAGCTTTAAAACACTTGTTATTGAAAATGAGAAAACAAATAAATTTATTTTAGATGTTGAAACTAGATGAAATTCTACTTATATGTTTCTTGCACGTGGTCATGTATTTGAAGAAGAGATTATTACGCTTTATAATAATTCTTATCCAACTACAAGTCTTGAAAATCAACATTAGATTTATTTTCTACCATGTTAAAGATTTTAAAATGTTTTAAAGATGCAATTAAAATCTATTCGACGCAAAATAATCCTAATGTTCATTCGGTCCTTTTCATGATTACTAATCTTGCCATTCATATGAATGAATTTAGAGCTCATAGTGTATATGTATACATGGTGTTCCAAATGGAAGCATATTTTACAAAGTATTTTCATATAATCCCGATGTCTTATTCTATTGCGTGCATTTTGCATCCTTTTTCACAAAAATCCTAATTTAAATTGCTAGTTAACTAGTTTTATAAAGCCTTACAATTTTCTAAAGATAGTCCCCCAACTGAACCAGTTAATCCTACGGGGTATATTGCCGAAGTACATGATTTTGTGTTTAATATGTATAATAAGTATGCTGAAAGATATAGACCAAATTCAACTTCGAATGTAAGTGGCAATAACAATAGAGGTCGACGGAGGTCTTCTACTAACTATGTTCAAATGGCAATGTTAAGTAACGATCAATTTACAGAAACCCATCAATCTGATAATGAGTTGTCTAGATATTTAAGAACTACGTTTGATTTAACAAATTAAATTAATTGATATATTTATGATATCATAAGATGGTGGAGTACCAAAAATGATGATTATCATATTCTTTACAGGTTCTTTAACGAGATTTATGCAATAACTATGTCTATAGTTGCAATTGAGTGTGCTTTTAGCCAAGTGAGGTTGCAATACATGACTAAGAGAACAAGATTGATGAGCAAAGTACTTGGAGTGCTTGTGGCGATCAAGGATTGGACCATGACTAATAAAAGGATGCAAGACAAAGAGTTTAAAGATGAAGTGAATGTAGATGACATCTTCGAAGATTATCCAGAAGATTATGAAAATACACTTGAACAAGAAAATGGGACAAGATGAAGCTGAAGATGAATCAAGTGGGTTTGAAGATTATGATTACGAAGAAGAACTTGAAGAAGATGAATGATGTTTGTAATATATTTTTTTAGAACTTGTATTTTAATTTGCAAACATTTGTACAACTCATATAATAAGTATCAAAATATAATAATAAAATTATAATCATATAACTTGTAATATCTTAAAATTAGAAGATATGATTATGGTTTATTAAATAATAACAACAACAATAATATTAATAACCACATAATAATAATAATAATATTCAAAATGCAATAATAAACTTATAATCATACTTCTTATAATATTTATAATTAAAATATATGATTTATATAATATTAAGTTCATAAATAACGTTTTTACTAACAAGTATAATACAAAAATTGATTCCCGAGACTAATAGGTCAATATTATCATAATTGTAAACGAGACTTGGCATGTACAAGAGTAACAGGTCACGGGACTAACAGGTTAAAGGATAAACGTGATATTTTGCAGGTACCCATTTAAATTCGGACGTGTTTCCATTTGATTCTAGCAGGTCACGGGACTAACAGGTTAAAGGATAAACGTGATATTTTGCAAGTACCCATTTAAATTCTGGCGTGTTCCCATTTGATTATGGCAGGACTAGTCCCATTGTCCACCAGTAGTGGTGCTTTAAAAATATATCTAAGATATACTGTTTTATGTGATTGAGGGAAAGGTTGTATTTTTCAGCTATAATTTGAAGTACGGACTTTGATGCTCTCTAAGTTTTTGACCTATTGCAGTTTTTGGAACTAACTAGCTTGTGTCCGATGCAGATGGTCATGAATGCATAGAGAATCCTCATTTGTAATATTGCATTCACGCTTATCATTTTTTTCATTTGATTTGTAGGACTTCTTGACCGCAAATAGGCAATGGGTAAAATAGGAGTTTAAATTTTTAACTTCATATGGATTCCTTCAGCAGGATGATGAGTGTAGAAAAAGATAAACACATAAAGATGACTAGGTTATATTATTTAGTAAGCGTACATATTATAAAAAGTATAAGCTCTTATTAATAAATAAAAAATATGAGTTAATTGGTTTGGGCCTAATATCTCGAACACCATCTCTCGAACTCACAATAGAAGAGACGTATTGAGAGTTTTTTCAAACAGTAAACGAAACCGAGATACTAACAAAGTCTTTGCAAAGAAATCAGCAAGTTGTATTTTTTCGCGAACACCTTCGCATGTCGCATTCACTCCTTAAAACTTATTCATACCTATTCACCGCTCACAACCAGTCTGACAAGGCTCATTATAAATAAATCAGGAGGAACCAATCGAATCAAAACGACAAACGCCAATATAAACAGACGTTACTCATAATCCAAACGTTAAAGATAATCTAACCATCAAACGAATCCAAACAAAATCTATACCAAATCCAAATTCGAAACTAAATCGAAAACTAAATCCAAATACCAAATCCAAACTAAATATATAGCTTATCTGAATACAAACAAAATCTATACCAAAACACAATCCAAAACTAAATCCAAGTACCAAATCCAAATCTGAACTAAGTCCAAATATGAAACTGAATCCAAATCCCAAATTCAATCTCAAATCCAAAACCAAGTACAATATTAAATCTAATTTCTAATTTTCAATATCTAATTTCCCATTTCCAATCAAAATTTTAATCAAATTCAAATTCAAATTGAATTACGATTTATCCCGAAACGTAACACCGAACCATAATTTGGCTCGAACCCATTGTCCAAATTCAGGAAAAATCGACATTGTTTCGCCTTTCGATCAGGTCCGTTGATTGTCGTTGCACACACCAGATCTACAAACCAAAAATTTTACTATTTTTTGCTTCTTACGGACATTTAAAACTACTGTATATGCGACACAAGTGAAGACATGAAAACAAAAATGTCAACTCAAAATCTGATACCATGTTGGAAAATGATACAACAAAGAAACACAACTAGGGTTTTATTAATCAGAAAGTGTTCAAATTTCAAACATTATAACCTCTTATTTATAAATAAAACATATAAGTTAAAGAGTTTAGGCCTAATATCTCTAGCAATGAGTGTTTTTTTAGATTTCAACAAGCTCTGAAAGGATGCGCTTGTGTATGTATCCGGTTTTTTAGAGGAACCTAACATTAAGATGATACCAAACCGTCATAAGTGGATTATGAAGGGTAAGTATTATTTCTATATTCGTATTGTAATATTTACTATATTTATCCTTATATTTGTACTTGCATCATCCGAGTTTGTACTTGTACTAAAATACAAGGCTAGGCTCTTGGCTAAAGGCTTTTGCACAAAAAGAGGGTGTCTATTTCAATGAGATATTTTCACCAGTTACGAAAAAAACCTCCGTCAGGGTTATAATGTCAGTTGTTGCTAAATTTTATCTTGAGTTAGATCAAATGGATGTTACTACTACCTTCCTACATGGTGAACTGGAAGAGACAATTTACATGTCTTAACCAAATGGGTTTGGATAAGTAAATGAGGATAAAGTGTGTTTGTTAAAAAGACCCCTCTATGGGATGAAACCGTCACCAATATTTTGGAAAATAAGATTTGATTCTTTTACGAAATCCATTAAATATACTCGTAGGTTCTACGAAAACTGTGTGTTTATTGGAATAGAGAGACAAATCATATTGTTGTTGTATGTTGATGATATATTAATAGGTGGAAAAGATAGGAAGAAGATTGAAGTAGTGAAAACTCAACTAAAAGGAGAGTTTAAGCTGAAGGATATCAAAAAGGCTAAAAGGATACTTGGTATTGAGATCAAGAAGAACATGATGAAGGGGTATTTAGTTTTATCTCAACAAGAATATATATATATATATATATATAAATTCCTAAGGAAGTTCTCAATGTCCGAAGCAAAAGCGGTTGGAATCCCCATTGGTTCCCAATTCAAAATTAGTGTCACTCAAGCACTAACCAAAGAATCAGATAAAAAGTATATATTGAGGATACCTTATCTCAATGTCATTGGTAGCATTATGTATGCTATGATCTACACGAGACCTGATCTTGCCTACTCTATAAGTGTCTTGAGCGGATTCATATAAAATTTGGGAAAACCGCACTGGCATGCACTCAAGTGGCTCATGAGATACTTGAACGGCTCAACTACTGTAAGGTTGTGTTACAATCAGAAAGATACATGTTATATATTGCTGAAAAGGTATGTGGAATCAGATTATGCGGGTTTCCTTGACACAAGGAAGTCTACTTCGGGGTATCTCCTTACTGTTCTTGGCATACTACATTTGCTGACCATACGAACATGCGACCACTCAACATACTGCATTTGCTGACCATGCTCCCACTCAACATATTCGCGATCAGAAAGTTCTTGTTGTTGTTGTTGAGAACTAGCAGTCATGAGAGCGGTCGGCGACCACACTTCCATCTGAGGGTATCCAGGAGGTGGATTTGGTGGTTTGGTAAAGTTGTTTGCTCTCCATATCTGAAGCAGTATTTCGTAATGGCGACCCCATACCTGCCATTTTGATATCAACTCTCCATCTCAAGAATATATCTCTTGCAATCTCAAAGAGTGCCTACCAATAGCACAACTTTTCCTAACCTTGGTTGGAGTGTACATACTCACATCAATCTCTTTCTTAACGAGTAAATGACTTATTAGTATCCCATACGGTAAATTGACCCCCCTAACGTTTTGAGCCATATGTTGAATCATCAAACTAGCCAAATTAATTCTTCCCTCATTGCTTACCACAGAAGCAGTTAAAAATGTTTGAATATAATAAAGTTGTGAATCATTGTTAGTAGACTGAATAAACCCACTGTTAACCAATTTCAAAGCTAGCTTTCCATGAGTATACGAATTAGTCCTTACAGCTCTCCGTTTACTGTTAATTTCTGGTTGGGACAGACCACAACCTAAAATCTCTACTGCGCTTTCAAAGGACAAATGTCAATCATCACCCCAAACATACGACAATAAGAAAGCGATGGAAATTTATGAACACTATACATATCTTCAGATGGAAGGAAAAATTTATCTTCAAAATCAGTTTTAAAAAAACTATAGGCAACACCATTAATTCTACACCTCATTCATAAACCTCAACCTTGATGATCATTCTCAATTAAACGTGCATGCACATAAAACTGTTGTACTACTTCGATATACAAATATGATATGAACTTAGCTAGATATAACAAACCTAAGCCTCTTGGAGAATCTAAAAGTTTGAAAACATATTCCATACCTTCAACTTGGATAAGTTCGTCGTAATCCAAATACATACCCGTGTGGATTTTGGTTACACCTCATGGTGTTAGTGGGTTACGAATGTGAACCTCTCATTCGCTCAGATGTTCAAATGTTTGACTCTCCGATTCTTCTACGTTTTGATGCGAAGAACTTTCAGAAGTTGTTCTTTGTTTTGACGATGATGAATCATCTCCACTTCTTCGTACCTGCTTTGATTTTCTCAAAGAAGACATTAAGATAAAGTTTTTGGTGTTTTTGTGTTGAAAATATTTTCAATTTTTTTAAAAAGAATAGTTGCAGTAGATTGAAGGTGTGAAGATAGTGTTGACAGAAGTAGGGTATTTATAGATTTTTTTAAACTAGCTGTTTTTGCTAACGTCGTTGCTGAAGTCATTAATTCGGATATCCAAATTGAGCAACAACTAGTTGATTCAAACTATCTGTTGCTGACGTCAACAATTCAGATATCTGAATTGAGTTTTTTTTTTTACAAAACTTTTTTTGTGATCCTCCACTCTGAAATCACAACTTCTCACAATTCTGAAATCACAACTTCTCGCTACCTTTCTAAATCTCTCTACTAGTTCTACAATAAAAGCATTCATCATCATTTATAGAAAGTTTAGTTCTACTTTCGAATTATTTATTATTATTTTTTTCGATATTAGTTTTTTTTCGATAAAAATAATCAAATAATATATTGGTAACATTATACTAGTTGAATTAATAACTTTGTATAATTTATCAACTTATTAGATTGTTATTCGCAATTAGATTATAGTTTTTAGGGAAATTGTACCAAAGGTACCTACTCAACTATTTTATTGTCATCTAGTACCCAAGGTTTGATCAATTGTCACTTAATACCCAACTCAACTACCTAATTGTCACATAGTACCTAACTTTATTTTAATACCCTAACTACCCTCACCATTCATGAACAGCCACACGTAACCAAAATTTCTCTTTCCTTCTCTTTCCTACTTTTCCTTTAATTTTATTTTTAAAAGATCCGTATCTTTCGAACCGGAGTTCGAAAAAAATAAATGAAAGTACATCAATTTTGTTTTTTAAAAATGAACAAAACTAGATCCATTGATGATATTTTTTTATTTTTTTAAAAAATAAAATTTCACCAGTTGCAAGAATCATTCAGAATTTGCAAGCAATTCGCATCTTGAGAATTGTACCAGTTTTTTTTCATACCAGTTTTTTTTTTAATCGTTCAGAAATCCTGAGAGTTGCAAGCAATTCGCATCTTATCATGAGAATCGTTCAGAAATTTGCAAGCAATTCGCATATTATCATGAGAATCGTTCAGAAATTGCAAGCAATTCACATCTTATCATGAGAATCGTTCAGAAATTGCAAGCAATTCGCATCTTATCATGAGAATCGTTCAGAATTTGCAAGCAATTTGCATCCTGAGAATTTGCAAGCAATTCGCATCTTGAGAATTGTACCAGTTTTTTTTAATCGTTCAGAAATCCTGAGAGTTGCAAGAAATTCGCATCTTATCATGAGAATCGTTCAGAAATTTGTAAGCAATTCACATCTTATCATGAGAATCGTTCAGAAATTGCAAGCAATTCGCATCTTATTATGAGAATCGTTCAGAAATTGCAAGCAATTCGCATCTTATCATGAGAATCGTTCAGAAATTGCAAGCAATTCGCATCCTGAGAATTTGCAAGCAATTCGCATCTTGAGAATTGTACCAGTTTTTTTTTACCAGCGCGCGCCTATATTTGGTCGGGGGTATTTTTGTCCAAATTTCAGTTCGAGGTACCAAGTGACACTATCCAAAAAGCGGGTACCGCCGGTTAATAACATAGTTGAGAAGGTATTTACCGATACTTTTCTCTAGTTTTTATTTGTTTATTAGTTAGTTTTACTCTAAACTTAGTTAGTACTACTCTAAATTTACTGTTTATTAAGTGCGACATTAGTTTCGATTTGTGTTTGATTGCATATTTTAAAAAATTTAAACATTGTATTAAGTTTTTAAATGGCTCCAAAATGTCGAAATATTAATGTTCATCAACTCCCTAATATAAATCTCAATATGATGGATGGTAATTCTAGAGATTCCCCTCACAATAAAATATTATCCTCCCAAGAAAGTTTTGGTGGTGGAAGTACTAGTGGTGGGTCGAGGCCTCGTAAGAAAACATCTTGGACTTAGGCTTATTTTAGTGCGAATTCCGAAAATACATCCGCTATTTGTAAAATTTACGAACTTTTTTTTGTTTATAGAGGAGATAATAAATTTTTTGGCATCAGGTATGGTTAGACATTTAAAAGGTCAAAGTATCATCAACCATTTAAAAATTTACGAAGATGGTAATACGTTTATAGACCCTCAAAGCGGTCTTCAATTTGATTTTAACCAAGATAGTTATAGGGAAGAAACAATGATTTATGCAATTGGTAGTTTACAACCTTTCGGTTATGCAGATAGTTGGAAATATGAAAATTGGATGCAAGTTGGGGTAAACCCACGAGCCAAACGCATTCCACATAGATCTATGCGATCGCTAGCCTTTAAATATTTTTTAAAAAGAAAAAAATGATTATCGAGACTATGATAGCTTTTCCATGTAATGTTTCTATTACTAATGGTATAGCTACTTTTACTAATTTTTGGTTTGGTTTATTTTGGGCTGGGGGTAGTTTGGTAAAGTATTTTGGGAAGTTTAAAGTATTTAGTGTTTGGTGTGGAGAGTAGTGAGATAATTAAGCAGCCTGCTTGTATTAAATGTTGATCACCCTCATTAATGCGAGTTGTTGAGGTATTTTTACTCTTAATTTTATGATCCATGAGCTTAACGGGTCAAGTCATGAAACCATGTCAAGTTTAAGAACCTATTACTCTTTTAAGTAGATTACCAAACAACTTAGTCAAAAGGTGTTTCACATTTGTCCAGTTCAGATTTTCTAGTGGAATGTTATGGTCTGAATGGCCCATTTCCGGATTAACCATTGGGCTGTGTCTGAAGTATCCGAACTCATAAATTTTGATATGTTATATGTTATCCTTCATTGGATGGATCTGAATGGGTACTCCAAATAAGAATTGTGTGGTTTGAATATATTGGCCACTATAACGCACAAGTAATTAGGGAGAGTATAGTTGAATGCATTTGCGAATTACAATACCATAAAATTGCTTAGAAATGATTGCATTCCCCTTTTTCCTAAATTTTATCACACTAACTATTTATTCCATATACTTCAATTAGTTACTAAAGATGAAATAAGTATGATTTTGGAAGATTATATTGATCCTATTAAAAGGGGGTCCTATTTTGCACAACCTCCGCTGCTAAAAAAAGAGCTTTAAAACACTTGTTATCGTAAAAATGAGAAAACATATAATAAACTTATTTTAGATGTCGAAACTAGATGAAATTCTACTTATATGTTGCTTGCACGTGCTCATGTATTTAAAGAAGAGATTACTACGCTTTATAATAATTCTTATTTGACTACAAGTCTTGAAAATAAAGATTGGATTTATTTCGCTACCATCTTAAAGTTTTTAAAATGTTTTAAAGATGCAACTAAAACCTATTGGACGCAAAATAATCCTAATGTTCACTCGGCCCTTTTCACAATTACTAATCTTGCCATGAATATGAATGAATTTAGAGCTCATAGTGTATATGTAGACATGGTGCCCCAAATTGAAGCAAAGTTTACAAAGTATTTTCATCCAATCCTGATGTCTTATTATATTGCGTGCATTTTGGATCAATTTTTACGAAAATCCTAATTTGAATTGCTAGTTGACTATATCCATAAAGCCTTTTAATTTTCTAAAGATAGTCCACCAACTGAACCAGTTAACCCTACGGGGTATATTGCCGAAGTATATGATTTAATGTTTAATATGTATAATAAGCATGCTGAAAGATATAGACCAGATATAACTTCGAATGTAAGGGGTAATAACAATATCACGTCGATGGAGATCTTCTCCTAACTATGTTCAAATGGCAATGTTAAGTAACGATCAATTTACAGAAACCCATCAATCTGATAATGAGTTGTCTAGATATTTGAGAACTATGTTTGATTTAACAAATTAAATTAATTGATATATTTATGATATCATAACTATGTCTACAGTTGCAATTGAGTGTGCTTTTAGCCAAGCGAGGTTGCAATACACGACTAAACGAACAAGATTGATGAGCAAAGTACATAGAGTGCTTGTGGTGATCAAGGATTGGACTACGACTGATAAAAGGATGCAAGACAAAGAGTTTAAAGATGAAGTGAATGTAGACAACATCTTCGAAGATTATCCAGAAGATTATAAAATACACTTGAACAATAAATTTTGGAACAAGATGAAGCTGAAGGTGAATCAAGTGGGTTTGAAGATTATGATTACGAAGAAGAAGTTGAAGAAGATGAATGATGTTTGTAATAGATTGTTAGAACTTGTATTTTAATTTGCAAACATTTGTAAAACTCCTAGCCCGCAAGAGTATAAACCTTGAATGACTAAATTAAATAAAAAATATCTATTTATATTTAATTCTAATGACAACAACTGGACTATTAAATACTATCAAAATAAAAAATACTTGTAATATTTATAACCAAATCATAATAATAAGTATCAAAATGTAATAATAAAATTATAACCATAAAAATTATAATATTATAAAATTATAATATATTGTTTTAGTTTATGAAAAAATAACAACACTTAAAATATTAATAACCAAATCATAATAATACTAACCAAGTTGTAATAATAAAATTATAATCATGTACATTACAATGTTTTAAAACTATAACTTAAGATATGGTTTTGATTTATAGAATAATTACAACAATTATAATACTTGTAACCAAATCATAATAATAAGTATCAAAATGAAATAATAAAATTATAATCATATAACTTGTAGTATCTTAAAATTATAAGGTATGATTATGGTTTATTAAACAATAACAACAGTAATAATATTAATAACCATATCATAATAATAATATTCAAAATGCAATAATAAAATTATAATCATTCTTTTTATAATATTTATAATTAAAATATATGATTGATATCATATTAAGTTCATAAATAATGTTTTTACTATCGATTATAATACAAAATTGATTTGCGGGACTAATAGATCATTATTATTGGAGTAATTTGGCGTGTGCAAGACTAACGTATTGCAGGACCAACGTGTGCAGAACTAGCAGGTCATTATTGTAAACACGTCTTTGCCTGTACAAGAATAGCAGGTCATAAATGCATAAAGAGTGCTCATTTGTAATATTACGTTGGCGCGTGATCATTTCCGCCATCTGATTTGTAGGACTTCTTGACCGCAAATACGCAATGGGTAAAATGGGAGTTTAAAATTTTAATTTCATTTGGATTCCTTCAGCAGGGTGATGAGTGTAGAAAAAGATAAACAAATAAAGATGACTAGGTTTTATTATTTAGAAAATGTACATATTACAAAAAGTATAAGCTCTTATTAATAAATAAAAAATATGAGTTAATTGGTATGGACCTAATATCTTGAACACAATCCCTCGAACTCACAATGCAAGAGAGGCATTGAGAGTTTTTCAAAAAGTAAACGAAACTGAGATACTAACAAAGTATTTGAAAAGAAATCCACAAGTTGTGTTTCTTTGCGAAGAACTTCGCAGGTTGCCTTCAATCTTTAAAACGTATTCATACTTATTCACCGCTCACAACCAGTTTCACAAGACTCATCATAATTGAAAGAAGAAATTTAAGAGGAACAAATCGAATAAAAAAGACAAAGGAAAATATAAACAAGTGTTCCTCACAATCCAAACGTCAAAGATAATCTAACCATCAAACGAATCCAAACAAAATCTATACCAAATCTAAATTCAAAACTAAATCGAAAACTAAATCCAAATACCAAATCCGAACTTAATATATACCTAATATGAATACAAACAAAATCTATACCAAAACGCAATCCAAAACGCAATCCAAGTACCAAATCCAAATCCGAACTAAGTCCAAATACGAAACTAAATCCAAATCCCAAATTCAATCTCAAAACCAAAACAATATACAATACTACATCCAATTTCCAATTTCCAATTTCTAATTTCCTATTTCCAAGAAAAATCAAAATCAAATTCAAATTGAATTACGATTTATCCCGAAACATAACACTAAATCATAATTTGGCTTGAACCCACTGTCCAAATTCAGGAAAAATCGACACTGTTTCACCTCCCGATCAGGTCTGTTGATTGTGGTTTCACACAACAGATCTAAAAACCAAAAATTTTACTCTTTTTTCCTCATGCAGACAGTTAAAACTACAGTATATGCGGGCACAACTGAAGAAATGAAAACGAAAACGTCAACTCAAAATCTAATACCATGTTGGAAAATGATAAAACAAAAAAGACGACTATGGTTTTATTATTTAGAAAGTGTACAAATTTCAAAGAGTATAAGCTCTTATTTATAAATAAAACATTTGAGTTAATGAGTTTAGGCCTAAAATATCACTAACAATGAGTTGTTTTTTGGATTTCAACCAGCTCTGAAAACAATGAGATTGTGTTTGTATCCGCTTGTTGAGAGACACCTAACGTTAAAATGATGTCGAGCTATCGTAAGTGGATTCCGAATGGTAAGTATTATTTCTATATTCATATTGTAATACTTACCGTTGTGAATATTATACTATTACTATATTTATCCTTGTATTTTTACTTGTATCATCCTAGTTTGTACTTGTACCAAAATACAAATCTAGGCTCGTGGCTGAAGGCTTTACACAAAAGAAGGGTGTTTATTTCAACGATATATTTACAACGATTGTGAAACAAACCTCCATGAAGGTATGATGTCAATTGTTGCTAAAGTTTATCTTGAATTAGATCAAATGGATGTTACTGTTACATTCCCACATGGTGAATTGGAAGAGACAATTGACATGTCTTAAGCAAATGTGTTTGGATAAGTAAATGAGAAAACGCGTGTTTGTTAAAAATACGCCTCTATGGGCTAAAACCATCACCAATGTTGTGGAAAATAAGATTTGATTTTTTTTATAAAATCCTTTAAGTATACTCATAGGTGTTATTTATTTTAGTGTAATTGGATCGACTAGTCGACCAATTTAATCATGATATATTATCAAACAAGTCGTAGAGTACGGAGTGCACGCTTGTTAGATTAGATCGTGATTAATGGGGTCAAGGGGCGGAGCCCCTGGCTAGGGTCGAGCTGACAGGTCAGCTGGGAAATTTTTTATTTTGGTTAAATTAGCTATTGTTTCAAGTCAACAGAATTTCGAAATTTAAAATTTGAACGTTTTATTTAAATTTTAAATTTCAGCCATTTTATTACAAAACCAGTTTAAAGACCTTAACTGCCCTAACTTCCAAACTTTTTTTTTGTTGGTCAAAAATATTAAATATGGGTTCTGTTAAAAAAGGAGGTCATATCATTTTTCATACGCTCTATTCAATAGAATATATTTGATTTTATCGAATTGAATTTTTTGGAGAACCCCAAAAATATTTCAACAAGAAATTGTTTACAAGACTTCAGAGATTATCCGGAATCGAAACACTGTTTTATACATTATATTGAAACATTCTGGTCTTGTTGATGAAGATAGAGATAACGAACAGAGGAGAAATCGCGAAGGAGATGACAAGTAAATTCCCTAAGTTGGACAAGTTCAAAGGAAATGATTTCAGATGATGGCAGAAAAAGATGCATTTTCTGTTGACTACCCTCAAGGTTGTGTATGTCCTGAGTACCCCCTGGCAAGATATCACTGAGAATGAAACATTGGAACAAACAAGGAGGCGCAACAAGTGCAAGAATGATGACTAGATTTGCTGAGGCCACATATTAAACGGTATGTCTGATACTTTGTTTGATGTATACCAAAATGTCGAATCTGCAAAAGAGTTATGTGATTCTATGGAATCAAAATACATGGCAGAAGTTGCTTATAGCAGGAAGTTCCTGGTTAGTAATTTCATAAATTACAAAATGGTTGACTCGAGACCTGTAATGCAACAGTATAATAAACTACTAAGAATTCTGGGTCAATTCGTTCAACACAATATGAAAATGGACGAATGTATTTCGGTTTCTTCTGTTATTGATAAATTACCTCATTCGTGGAAGGATTTTAAACACACACTGAAACACAACAAGGAAGAAATGAATCTAGTCGAACTTGGTAGTCATTTTAAGATTGAAGAGTCTCTAAGGGCTCAAGATGAAATAAGTAATCCCAAGGGTAAAAACCAAGTGGGAAACTCATCTGTAAATATGGCTGAAGGCAGCAGATTCTTCAAGAATGGAAATACAGATAAGGGTAATAAACAAAAGTTTAAAGGAAACAACAAAAACAATAATTTTAACAACAAAAAGCCTAAAATGGCGTGCTGAAAATGTGGCAAACCTAGTCACTTTAGAAGGGATTGTCGAGTTGGAAAAGGAAAAAATAATGTTGGTCCAAGTGGGAACAATACTGGTTCAAGTGGGAACAATGCTGGTTCAAGTGGATCTAAGGATCCTGAAAAGCAACAAGGTCAGATTTTATTTCAGAATTCTAATTCTGGTCAAAATTATATATCTCTAATATCTGAAGCATTTTATGTGCAGGATGATGATGTTTCTTGGTGGGTTAATTCATGAGCAACAAGTCATGTATGCAAAGATCTTCGATGGTTTAGTAATTTTCAACCGATTGAAGATAGATATTCACTTAAGATGGGAAATGTTGCTACCAAACCAATTAAAGGACTAGGAAATGTTAAAATACTATTTACTTCTGGAAAGTAAATATTATTGAACAATGTATTGTATGTTCCTGGGATTCGAAAGAATCTTTTATCTAGTGTTGTTTTAAACAATTGTGGTTTCAAACAAGTCTACGAAAGTGGCAAATATGTATTGTCAAAACATGGTGTATTTATGGGATTAAGATATTTATGTAATGGTATGTTTATGTTAAATATTAATGTTTCGTTCGAAAATGATTCTGTTTGTATGACTTCTACTAGTGTGCGTAGAAATAAGAATATAACAGAATTATGGCATGCTAGATTAGGATATGTTCATTATGGAAGAATAAAAGACATGTCCAAAATGAGCCTTATTCCACCTGTTAATGCAAATAATGAAAAATGTAAAACTTGCATGTTAACTAAGATAACTAGAAAACCTTTCAATAATGTTAACCGAGTTTCTAAAATATTGGAACTAGTACATAGTGATTTATGTGATTTCCACGCTACACCTTCATTAGGAAATAAAAAGTATGTTATTACTTTTATTGATGATGCATCTAGATATTGCTACATTTATTTGTTGCATGCTAAAAATGAAGCTCTTGATAAGTTTAAAATCTATAAGGAAGAAGTTGATCTACATAAGAATGATTGAATTAAAAATCTACGTACAGATAGAGGAGGTGAATATTATGATCCTATATATTTTCAATCTACGGGTATAATTCATCAAACCACGGCTCCTCATACACCACAACAAAATAGTATAGCTGAAAGAGAGAATAGGACTTTGAAAGAAATGGTCAATTCCATGTTGTCCTATTCGGGTTTGAGTGAAGGATTATTGGGTGAGGCTATGTTAACAGCGTGTTATTTATTGAATCGTGTTCCTACTAAAAGGAATAAGATGACCCTGTATGAGCTTTGGTTTTAGAAGCCTCAAACACTGAATTATCTGAGAGTTTGGGTTTGTAGAGCGGTTGTAAGACTCACTGAACCTAAAAGGAAAAATTTGGGTGAAAGAGGTATAGATTATATCTTCATTGGGTATGCTGAGCATTCCATTTCATATAGGTTCTATGTGTTAAAATCCAATCTCTATGTGTCGGTGAACACAGTTATCGAGTTAAGATATGCAATATTTGATGAAGAGAGATTTACTTCTATACCTAGACCTAGAGATTTGATTCAAAAATCTTTGAATAGGAACTCAAGTGAAATTGAAAAATATATCAAGTGGTACCAATTGTGTACCTGAACCTTCTGAACCAAGGAGAAGTACTAGAGCCTGTAAAGCTAAGTCGTACGGATATGATTTTTAAATATATTTAGTTGAAGGGTCAAGAGATAAGATTGACAATCACTATCAATACTGTTTTGTTATTGAAGATGATCCAAGGACTTTTAGTGATGATATGGCATCAAGGGATGCTGCATTCTGGATGAAGCTATCCAGGATGAAATAGAGTCTATCATGCATAATAATACATGAGAGTTGGCTGATTTACCTCATGGGTGCAAATTATTGGGAAATAGATGGATATTTAAACGAAAAATGAAAGTAGATGGTACTATTGAAAGGTATAAATCTAGATTGATTATCCAGGGATTTAGACAAAGAGAAGGAATTGACTTCTTTGATACTTATGCTCCGGTTGCTAGGATTTCCACTATTAGATTGTTGATTGCACTTGCATCTGTATACAATCTTGTAATTCATCAAATGGATGTTAAAACTGCATTCTTGAATGGTGATTTGGATGAGGAGATTTATATGAAACAACCGGAAGGGTTTGTGATGCCTGGTTGTGAAAACAAGGTATGCAAGTTGAAAAAGTCTTTGTATGGTTTGAAACAAGCACCAAAAGATTGGCATAAAAAATTTGATAATGTGATATTGTCTAACGGATTTATTCTTAACCAAGCAGACAAGTGTGTATATAGGAAATTTGATAATTCTGGTAAATGAGTTATGATTTGTCTATATGTGGATAATATGTTTATTTTTTGTACTGACCAAAATCAGGTTAATGAAACGAAGAAATTTTTATCATCTAATTTTGAGATGAAGGATTTGGGGGAAGCTGAAATGATTCTTGGTATAAGAATCAAGCAAAAGAAAAATAGTATATCGATTTCTCAATCTCACTATCTTGAGAAGATATTAAATAAATTTAATTTGAAAGATTGTTCTCCGGTAAGCACACCTATAGATCTTAGTCTTAAGCTTCTACCTAATAAAGGTATTGTTATATCTCAACTTGAATACTCGAGAGCCATCGGGTGTCTTATGTATGCCATGACTAGCACTAGGCCGGATATTTCCTTTGTTGTTGGAAAACTTAGTAGGTATACTAGCAATCCTAGTTCACATCATTGGCAAGCTTTAAATCGAGTATTCAAGTATTTGAAAGGAGCCATTAATTATGGTTTAACTTATACCGAATTTCCTTATGTACTTGAAGGATATTCAGACGCGAGTTACATTTCCAATATGGAAGATCATTCTTCCACAAGTGGATGAGTATTTCTACTTAGGGGAGGTGCTATCTCTTGGGCGTCTAAGAAACAAACTTGTATTACTGATTCAACAATGGAATCAAAGTTTGTGGCATTAGCAGCAGCGAGTAAAGAAGCTGAGTGGCTAAGAAATTTAATGTACAAAATTCTGTTGTGGCCCAAACCGATATCACCTATATCTATCAGATGTGATAGTGAAGCTGCCTTGGCCAATGTTTATAGACAAGTTTATAAAGGCAGGTCTAGATACTTAGGTGTTAGACACGGTATGATTCGTGAGCGTATCACGCATGATATTATTTCAGTAGAGTTTGTGAGAACTCAATATAACTTAGCCGATCATTTAACCAAAGGGTTAAATAGAGATCTTGTGCACAAATTGGCTATTGGGATGGGATTATAGTCCATCTGAAATCTCTCATGTTGAGATAATACCCAATTCTTATCTAATATGACATTAAGTGTTGAATTCAATGTGGAAAGCTTAACATCAAGAAATTAGAACACATTTGTATATCATCCCGAGGTATGTGTTCAGACCTGCAAGTTGTGAAGGTTGAAGATTATCTTTTCAATAGCTCTTTTGAAAAATTGCATATGCAGGTGCAAGATGAAAAAAAACTACATATTTGAGTATGAAGTTTAGTCTCTTCAAGAAGCTAGGACTTGGCTTTGATATGCTTAAGAAGGATAAGGACACAAGGCTAGTAAAATATAGTGTCAAGTAAGAACAAGTGAGAATGTAAATTTTTGTGTATATTATCTTCATGTATTCATTGTGAATAGTAAAGGTTCAATCCTTAGTGATACCTTGATATTCGAATATTTGGAATGTGTAATATACTGATGTGAAATTCAATCGTTACGATATTTCATTTATGCATAAATTTGATATTTGATATGATTGTGTTTAGTAGATCATGAATTACACTAAAAATAGGGAAGATTGTTATTTATTTTAGCATAATTGGGTCGACTAGTCGACCAATTTAATCATGATACATTATCAAACAAGTCGTAGAGTGCGGAGTGCACGCTTGTTAGATTAGATCATGATTAACGGGGTCAAGGGGCGGAGCCCCTGGCTGGGGCCGAGCGGACAGGTCAGCTTGGAAATTTTTTATTTTGGTTAAATCAGCTATTTTTTCAAGTCAACAGAATTTCGAAATTGAAAATTTGAACGTTTTATTCAAATTTTAAATTTCAGCCGTTTTATTACAGAACCAGTTTA
Organism: Limnanthes douglasii subsp. nivea; assembly: GCA_036936605.1. NCBI lineage: Eukaryota > Viridiplantae > Streptophyta > Magnoliopsida > Brassicales > Limnanthaceae > Limnanthes > Limnanthes douglasii. The sequence continues at coordinate 313,745,414 of JAUPFV010000002.1, forward strand.
GAGACCTTAATTTCCCTAACTTCCACACTGTTTTTAGGCTGGTCGAAAATATTAAATATAGGTTCTGTTAAAAAAGGAGATCATATCATTTTTCATCCTCTCTATTCAATAGAATATCTCTGATTTTATCCAATTGAAAGTTTTGGAGAACCCCAAAAATATTTAAATAAGAAATTGTTTACAAGACTTCATAGATTATCCGGAATCGAAACACTGTTTTATACAGTAGGTACTACAACAACTGTGTGTTTATTGGAATGGGTAGACATGCATGGAGAGACAAATCATATTGTTTTTCTATGTTGATGACAAATTAATAGCTGGAAAAGATAGGAAGAAGATTGAAGCAATAAAAACTCAATTGAAAGAAGAGTTTGAGATAAAGGATATCGAAAAGGCTAAAAGAGTACTTAGTATTGAGATGAAGAGGAACATGACAAAGGGGTATTTATTTTTATCTCAACAAGAGTATATACATAAAATCCTAAGGAAGTTCTCAATGTCCGAAGCAAAAGAGGTTGGAATTCCCATTGGTTCCCAATTCAAACTTAGTGCCACTCAAGCACTAACCGAAGAATCAGATAATATGTATATATTGGGGATACATTATGCTAATGTCATTGGTAGCATTATATATGCTATGATTTGCATGAGACCTGATCTTTCCTATGTCATAAGTGTTTTGAGAAAATTCATATCAAATTTGGGGAAGCCGCAGTGGTTAGTTGGAAGTCTTATATACAAAGGTCGTTTTGTATTGTCTAAAAAATCCGATTATATGGCTACCATGGAAGCCATGAAGGGATTTATTTGGCCGAAGGTATTGTTAAGTGGACTCACTGGTGGGGAGCAATATGCGGTTTTGTTTAGTGATATCACTAGTGTCCTTTATTTGATAAAAAATTGAAGTTCCATGAGCGAACTAAATATGTAAACATTAAACTTCATGCTGTGACCAAGGTATTACTGATTTCAAAGCTCACTAACTGCATGAGAATGCTTCAATTTTGCGATGCGGGTAGCTGGTCTTGAAATAGTATAATATTCAGTGCAACGGATACTGGAGTTACTATAAGCCTAAGTGGAGAATTGTAAGTGTAGACTAGAAGTAAATTGTAGCATAATATTCTATTTAAATTGGTCTAATATATTAATTAGATTTCTATATTAATTAGATATCTATATTAATTAGATTTCCTATTCAGTTAGTTTTCTATACTATTTTATATTTTCTATTAACTTGGTTTTGTATATTAATTAGATTTCTTATTAATTTGGTATATATATTAATTAGACTTCTTATTAATTTGGTCTTCTATATTATTTAGATGTCCTATTGTTTAATATATTAATATATCTCATACATCCTATAAATTAAAGAAGGTAGTTTTATGCAAAGTGATGGGAAAATTGTGATCTCAATTTTCGAGAGATAAGTAAGGTGAGAGATAAACACTAAAGTGAGGGTTCCGTGAATCACGAGTAATTGAGTATTTTATGTTTGAGAGTCTTTCTATAATATATTTATTAATAGAAAGAGTATCCGTTATCGGTAGATTTAAAACTTATTCACGATCTTATGTCTTATAAACTTGGTTTATTATTTTTCTTCTATTTTTTTATTTCCTAACAAAGGAAATAAATCAAACTAGAAAATAAATGTATAAAAACTAAAAAATTCTCTACTCTCATATTTTCTCTACTTACCCTTATTACTCTGTGTTTATTTTAACAGATAAAAGTGAAAGCAAGAGAGAGAGATAAAATAAATTTTGGAAATTCGATTTCAATTAATTTGTTACAGTAATCCTACACTTATTTATACACAGTTATAGAATTTGTTATGCAACAATAGTTTGTTGCACTTTCATTTACATTTATTGTTACATTTAGCTTATTTAGCAAGACTTTAATATTGTGTGACTTGAGCGTGATATAAGATTCCATCCACCACATAGAGAGCTTGTGAGAAAGCCTAGGCTGAGACCCCGACTTTCATACTAGCCTGACCCAATACACGACCCGCCATATATAATCCATACTTCTCTCTCACACTCTTTCAAGACAGAACCCCCAAATCTGTTCGTGAACCTTAATCTTGTTCAAGCATAGCCATCATTTTCTTCACCAATCTCTCATTACCACCATCAGCACTACTTTCCTTAACTTCCCTTCTCAAATGAAGCGGAGGAACACGGAAGTCAAGTTTTTCCCGCAAGAACAAGAAGTAAGGCTGAGATAACGGCTTGGTAAGAAGATCTGCAACCTGATCATGTGAGGCGATATAACGAATATCGAGCGATCCCTGAACAACCTGATCACAAACAAAGTGGAGATCGATCTCAACATGTTTTGTCCAAGCATGAAACACAAGATTTAAAGCCAGATATGTTGCTCCAAGGTTATCACAGAAGATAACCGGAGGCCGGTGAAGAGGAACATCGAGTTCATCAAGAACAGAGCGCAGTCATATAATTTCTGAAGACAGATTGACTAGTGAGCGATACTCAGACTCTGTGCTGGAACGAGAGACTACACCTTGCTTCTTTGACGACCAGGAGACCAAAGTGTGACCAAGACAAACACAATAGCCTCCCACAGACCGCCGATCATCAACAAAGCCAGCCCAATCTGCATCAGTGAAGGCAGTAAGTTGATGGGAATCACTTAACTTGATATGGAGTCCTAGCGACGAAGTCCCAAATAAGTAACACAAGATCCTTTTTACAATTTGTAGATGGGTATTCATCGGGCATTACTGGTACTGACTCATTTTGTGACAGCAAAAACAATAAATACTGTAAGGAGCCTAATGTGCTTCTATATTTTATAGGAGAGGGAAGATTCTCACCATCAAACTTTGAGACAGAAGGACTTGAACGCATAGGAATGAAATAGTCGTTTGCTTTAGAAAGACCTTCCCTGACCAATAAGTCTTTTATATATTTTGTTTGAGTCAGATATACACCGGTATCATCCATGTAGACCTCCATTCCCAAGAATAGTCTAAGATTCCCCATATCCTTGAGCGCAAACTGAGAATTTAGTTGTTGTATGAATTTATTCAGATATTTAGAGTTGTTCCCTGTGACTATAATGTCATCAACATAGACCAGAAGAACAACTGAAACCTCCTTATTGATTAGGAAAAACATAGAGCAGTCTGCCTTAGAGTTCTTCAAGCCCCACTTAAGTAGAGTATCCTTCAACTTGGAATACCAAGCTTTAGGAGCTTGTTTTATTCCATACAAAGCCTTGTGTAACTTGCACACATGATTAGGGAACTTTGAGTTAATAAAACCTTAAGGTTGGACCATGAATACTTATTCTTTGAGGTCACCATTTAAGAAGGTATTGTTGATATCCAACTGTCTTATGGTCCAGTCTCTAAAATCGGCCAATGTCAACATAAGCCTTATGGTAGAGGCTTTAATAACAGGACTAAATATCTCTGTAAAATGAATTCCAGGTTGCTGATGAAACCGTTTAGCCACAAGCCTCATATCATTTCTATAAGGAACAAGATACTAAATGTGATTGGTCATTAAGGAATCATACTCTTCTTGCATAGCATGAGACAACTGAAGAATGTTAACAGCCTCATAGAATTTCGTAGGTTTTGTGTCAGTAGCAATAGGTAACATAACCACACCAGAATAAATAACTTTAGGCTTAGAAATACTAGCTTTGGCTCTAGTAATCATCGAATGAGTATTTTGGGTTTAGAGGTTGGGATTATTGGCAATAGGTAATTTAATTACTAACTCAGGTTCATGTAAATTTTTTGTGACAGGTTTTTAATTTGGCAAGTCAAGGTTTGTATGAGAAAGTGAAGAAGAAAGCACACCAGGCCGAGGAGAGCTTTGGATTACACGTAAGTTTTGGTGAGGTAAGTTTGTTGTGTATGTGGAATGAGACGTAGTGGGTGAAATATTGTTGTTGTTATAGTCATTTAAGTGGTTAGGAGGAGGTCTTTGATAGATTAGAAGTCTCACCAGACATCATAACATCAGGAAGCTTAGGTAACCAAAGAGATTTGGACTTAATAGAACAAGATTGTGAACTTAGGAAATCGGAAGAACATGGAAATTCATCTTCATTGAAGATGACATTTCGAGATATATAGACTCTCCCAGTTGAACTTAAACATCTATACTCCTTGTGAACAACACTATACCCTAGAAACACATACTTAACAGAATGAAATTGAAACTTATTAGTTTGATATGACCTAAGACAAGAAAAGGAAGCACACCCAAAGACCCTTAGAAACCCATAATCTGGTTGAAAACCAAGCAATTTTTCAAAAGGAGACTTGTCTTGAAGAACAGGAGTAGGAAGTCTGTTAATTAGATACACAACAGTATGAAAAGACTCTCGCAAGTAGTTGAAAGGAAGACTAGATTGAGATATCAAGGTCAGACCAGTCTCAGTGATATGTTTGTGATTTTTCTCTGCTCTTCCATCTGAGCAGAAGAGTAAGGACATGATGTCCTGAGCTGAATCCCTGAATCCTTTGCTAGGAAAAGAAAAGACCTAAACTCACCCCCTAGTCAGGCTGAAATTGTTTGATTTTCCTGTCAAATTGATTTTCCACTAGATTTTTAAATTCTTTAAAAGCTTGTATAACATCACTTTTGAGTTTTAGTGGATACAACCAGGTGAACCTAAAAAAATCATCCATAAAAAGGATATAAAATTTGTATCCAACCTTAGAAACCAAAGAAGAAGGCCCCCATAGGTCAGGATGTATGATATCAAGGACATTAGTAGAAGGAGAAGCAGACCTAGAGTAGGGAAGAGAATGTGACTTGCCTAACTAGCAATCATCACAGAAGAACTTCTCATTATTAAAACCAACAAAAAAATTATATTTTTTCAGAATAACAGATATTATTCTTGTAGAAGGGTGATCTAACCTCACACGGGATCAATTCTTTAAGGAAATTAGATAAATAGACAGAACAAACACATTAAAGACTCTAGGAAAACACTTTAGGACTTCATCTTTGGAATTAATAGGACCAGTGAGTCCTCCAACCTATATAAGCCATTCTCAACCTTCCTTGTAAAAAGAATCCTCCTCTTCTCTTGTCCTTCGCGAAGCATTTAGTGTTATGAAATTCAATGAATATGCTGTTATGTGAGGTGAGTTGAAACACAGATAACAAGTTTTTGTTAATTCGAGGTACATGTAAAATGATGTTTAGGTAAATAGTTTGGTTAGTTTAAGTAGGTAGACAAGTCTGCCCAAGATGTTTAATACTAAGTTTGGTTCCATTACCTATTTCCACATATTTAATACCTGAATACTCTGCCTTTTGAGATATCATCTTAGCAGAATTGGTGATATGGTGACTAGCACCACTGTCCAAGTACCATCCCTCATCTGCACCTCCAGGCTCTTGAGAAAATAGTCAAAGCATTATGGTCTTGAACATTCTTGTTCTGATAAGATGGAAGCTGACCCATCACACTAGGACCATCCCTGAAATAGCAATATGCACCTCCATAGCCATACTTCCCACAAATTTGACAAATAGGTTTATTATTAGAGTTGAATCTGCCTCCTAATTTCTTCTATAAGGACCTCTGCCTCTGTAGTTATTATAATAGTTCTTTGAGTAGCTTCCTCTGTAGGTACCCCTTTCCTATCCTCTGCTTGTGTTTCTTGAACCAGAACTGTAATTGTTGTTGAAAAACCTAGATTCTGTTTTGTTTGCCAAAGTCAAATTGACATTAGCCATAGACAATTGTAATTTGCCTAACTCATCCAGTCTATTTTTATAGAATTGTAGAGTAGCCTAAAGATCAACCCAGTTTTTCACTTCTTTATCTGTTAGGTGAACTGCAATTGGTGTATACTCAGTGTCTAAACCAGGTAACACCAGAGACACCAAATCATCCAAAGACACAAGAGAGTGTACTAAGTTAGATTATCAGAAATATTCTTCATTCCAGCTAGATAGTTTTCCATTGATAGGTTTCTTTTCCTCATTCTTTAAAATTTTGTCTTGAAAAAAGTCACTCGAGACTTAGTTTGGGAGCCATATAAATGAACTATGACATCCCAATGGCCTTTGGAGGTTTCTTCCTCCATTACTTGGGATGTTATCTCAAGACTCATAGTGCTATAAAGCCATACCAACAATAACTGGTCCTTTGCAATCCAGTTATCATACTCAATGTTTTCAATCATTAGTCCATCAGGACTGCTCAAAAGCTTGGGAGGACATGGTTTATCACCATTGATAAAACCCTCCGAGCTTGTTACCCCTTATTATGGGTAACACCATTGTTTTCCATAATATAAAGTTACTTCTGCTAGTCTCAAGCTATTGAATGTACTTATCTGGTTCAATTGTGTGTTTTTGTTGCTTAGCAGGTAATCTATTAGTGATGAGACCTGATCAGCAAAACTGGAGCTGAACGAAGAAGAATAAGTTTAAGCCATTGAAGAGGCAGTTGCTCTAATACCAAGTGAAAGCAAGAGAGAGAGAGACAAAATAAATTTTGGAAATTTTATTTCAATTAATTTGTTACAGCAATCCTACACTTATTTATACATAGTTATAGAATTTGTTATGTAACAATAGTTTTTTACACTTTTGGTTACATTTATTGTTACATTGAACTCATTTAGCAAGACTTTAATATTGTGTGACTTGGGTCTGATATAAAATTCGATCCACCACATAGAGAGCTTGTGAGAGAGCATGCGATGAGACCCGACTTTCATATAAATTATGACAAGTGCTATGTTTTTGGGATTCGATTTCAGGTTAGTTTTCATTTTTATTTGGGTAATAAATTAATTCCTATATTTAAAAAAAATTAATAAACTAATATTTTTTAGTTTTATTTTTTGCAATTTTAATTGTTGATCATCTACCTAAGTCGTTAATGTGTGCGCGATAATAATTTAATATTTATTTTAATGGTTTGGTTCGTCCAACTATATTTATTTTATATCTAATTTAATATCCGGTCTCATTCATAAAAAAATCTAGCCCGTAATTAAATCTAACCCTGTTTATCTAATATTTATTTATTGTTCTTCTTAGACAGAATAGTCGTTTTTAGTATGATTTCAAAGACAATCTTTTTCGATGATGGTATATCCAAAATAAATTCGTGGAATCAATAAACTAGTCTCAACTCTTAGAAACCAAATGAGATACAAGCTTCGAGACTAAATCATTGTCTATGATTGAGCTAATCAAAATTTTTTATAGTATCCCTATTAATACAATAAAAAAACTTGATATCAACTATATTCAAAACTACTTGAGTAAACACCAATAAAAAAATCAATGAAAGAATTTGGTAGGAACACAAGAAAAGATTCATCGTAATGTTATTACTCGGGCAATATTTAATTACACTTTTCCTTATATAAATAAATATAATAAATATTAATAAAAAATGACGATAAAAGAAATATCAAATAAAAGATTTGGTAGAATGAAAAAGAGCTGAATGATAGTTTAAATGAGGTAATTAATTGTCTAAAATATTTCTAAAGAAATTGCTAATTTAGTGAAGAAATGGAAACATAATTTCTCCAAGAAAATCAAGAATCCAACATCTTTGCCTTCTTTTTTGGATTCTCTGTTTGATCTTCTGTATTGATGGAAAAAGGTGAAGTGAGTTCACCTAATCGTGTTTATTAACCTGAGATTGATGGCCACTTTCCCTTGCTCAACAAAAAAAATAGATCAAATTCAGGACAATCATACGTTTGAAGCAACTACAACAATAGATATTTATTCTCCAAATCCTAATGCAAGACAATCTAATATTCCTATCAAATCTTTTGCAGATTTATTTAAATCCAAAATTCATGAATTCAGGCATGAAGAAGTCACAGTTATTCATCACCCTGATCACACTCAACGTGATAAGGAGAAACTTCAAGAAATACCTCATCACACTAGTGTGGGAAATTTGCCACCGGGATCCTAATGGAATCTAAGAATGTGATTTCATCTAATAGTCTAGCTGCTAACAATCTTGAAGTTGATCCTGATGTTAAAAAATGAAATGAATCATTTGAAATTAGTAGTAATCATCGAACTTTACCTCCTGAGTTGAAATAATCGAAGGTAATTGTAGCTCTCCATGCAATTGATCTGGGAACTTTAACTCACATCAATACTACAAATGAAATCCTTTAACAAGAATTTAATTCTCCAACAATGGAAACTTGTAGCAGTCTTCATTGTTCCCTGGTAAGCAGCAGAAAAACTACGTGAAAGGAAATTCTAAAGATTACAGAAAATTTGACAAAAAGAAAACAAAGAAATTAAAGATTCGTAACATTAAAAGTATAATCTCTTCTAAAGTAGTGCAACGTAAAATCGCTGTCCATCGTTCTACATTAACAAAATGACTATTAACATTATGAATTGGAATGTTTGTGGTCTGGGTAACAAAAAGACTATGTCTAGACTTAAATCTCTTAAGAGATCTGAAAAGTCTGACTTTATGGCCCTTTAACAGCCCATGATTAATCAATCTAATCTAGACTCTATCTAAAACTGACTGGAATTCTATATTTTTTTCAACAATGTTAATAATAAAGTGTGGGTGATTTGGAAGAAAGACTACCATGTGGAGGTTTTACCAAATGAAGACCAGTTTATTCATCTGAATGTCAGACACAAGGCTATAGACAAAGAATTTTAGGTTAATATGGTATACGCTAAATGCAGCTTAAGCCTTAGAAGCTACCTTTGGGATGGTCTAAAATCAATTCAGGAGAGAGCTCAAGAATGAATTTTATTGGGGCACTTTAACTAAATTAATAATACCAGTGAACAGCTTCACTGCACCTCTAACTACCTTAATAGTATAGATGACTTTGACAGTTTTATCTTTGATTGTAACCTTAATGATGCAAGGTTTTCTGGTCCTAGATTTACATGGACTAATGGCATAAAATGGCGAAGGCTAGATATGGTTTTATACAACAATCAATGGCTGAACTATTTTGATAATAGTATGGTTCATCTTTTTAAGACCTGCCCAGACCATGCAGCTCTAAACATTACTATTTCTTCAAACCTAGAGAAAACTAAATCTTCATTCAAATTCTTGAACATGTGGGTTCTTCACCCGGATTTATACAAAATGGTTGAATCTAGTTGGGTTATTGATATTGAGGGATCTCCTATTAAGAATATTCAGTTTAAGCTAAAAAGGATTTAAAATTATCTTAAAAAATGGAACAAATAAGTGTTTGGAAACATCTTTGACTCTATTAAACAAATTGAAGTGAAAAATCATTTCAAAAAAATAAAATACCAATCATCTAACTCTATGGAGGATAAAACTCTCTTGGACACTGCTAAAGACACTCATCTAAGTCTACTTGCTAGAGAAGAGATATTATGGGAACAGAAAACTCATGCTACATGGGTTATGGATAGTGACAGGAATACAAATTTCATTTACAATCTAGTTAAAAAGAGAAACAAAAGAAAACAGAATATCTAGAATCAGGTATGGGTCTACTTGGTTAAAAGATAAAAAAATATAAGTGATTCTGTTGTTGATTATTTCAAGGATCTTTTTCTGATACATCAAACCCCTGGAACTCTAATGTTATTAATGACTATATTCCTAACATTGTTACTAGTCTAGAGAATGAAATGTGAATGATAGTACCTATTGTTGTTGAAATTCACAATATTGTCAAGGTTCATAATCCTAATGCTGCAGCCGGGGCTGATGGGTTTAATGGGATTTTTTATCAGTATTTTTGGGCTATTCTTTCTAAGAATCTATGTGAAGCTATATGTGATATTTTAAATGTAAATACAATATTTAAAAGAATTTTTACTATTGTGATTTTCTTAATTCATAAGACTTATAATCCTAACTCTTGGAAGGATTTCAGGCTTATAAGCCTATCTACTTTGCTAAACAGAATAATATCAAAGGTTACAACCAACAGAATGTCTGTTATTCTGCCTAATCTTATCTCACAAGAACAAGGTGCATTTGTAAAAGGTAGAAGCATCCATGAAAATATCATGATTGCACATAACTTGGTCTATGATCTTAATCTTAAGACAAGAGGGGGAAATATTCTGATAAAGGTCGACATGGCAAAAGTCTTTGACAAGCTTGACCATATATTTCTGTTAAGAAATCTGGCTTCCTATGGGTTCTGTCAAAGTTTTCTAAGGTTGATAGAAAGAAGCATTGATAATGTCCACTTTTCTGTCATTGTTAATTGGGAAGTAACGAATTTCTTTAAACCCAATAAGGATCTTAGGCAAGGAGACCATTTGTCTCCTAGCCTATTCATACTAGCAGAGGAGTACTTAATCTGTGTTATAAAGAAATTGGAAATTGACTATCCTATTACCACATACAAGAGCATGGGAACAATAACATACCATGAGAAATATGACTCTTACCAATCTAGTGAGAACCTGGTATTGGTCTACTCTAAAGCTTGTTCATTTCAGGATTATACTTCCTCCTATTATTTCATGGGTTATATGGTTCTCAAGGAACAAGAAAAATCATAAAGATCAAAGTATCACGATTAAAGTTATGATTCATTATGTTATTCGTATTGTTTCTGATCGTGATATAGCTCACCTTATAAAGAGGAAACATTAAGGTCTGGACATTAAGACTGGCTACTTTTTAGGTTGTGTTAATCACATCAACAAGCCTAAAATTCTAATTTCTCTTTCCTGGACTAATCCTAAAGCAAACAGATATAAACTTAATACATACAGGGCATGTAATATCTTTGGTGAAACTAGTGGGGGTGGATTGATTATTTACTCCTATGCTTCTATTGTTCTTGGTTATGGTCAATTGTATGGTAAAAATCTGTCGATCATAGCAGAATGTAGAGCTTTATTTGATGGTTTAGCTCTTTTTCAGACCAATGGAATTACTCAGTTAGATATTGAGACGGATTCTAATATTCTAACGGATATGATCCTCACTGGAAATTCTCAATGGTTTCTCAAGCCTATTCTCAATTTTTGTCTTAATCCAATCTCTTCTAGTAGGGTTTTGTTTCATATTTACCGTGAACAAAACGCGGCGGGAGATTGGATAGCAAAGGAAACCCTAAACTCTGGTCATAATCTAGATTTCACACAAAAGAAACCCTTAAGCTATTCAAATAGATTATAGATTGGGTTAAGAGTCATACCTGGAATTGATTGATACTGGTTTTTTGTCCTAATATTTTTCCTTCTCTAGGCGGAATGTGAAGGGTTTGCTGTTGTGATTTTCTTCGAATAAAGGGTTTGGATTAGATATTGTCTGAAGGGTTGAAGTTGTTGAAACGACTGATGTTGTGTAGGAGATGTTGGTGCCCTGCTGTAGGGTTTGAAAGAGGGTTATTGATTAGAAGATGAATTCTATTTTAGGGTTTGTGTATTATGTAATAATAGTTCATTTGATACAAGGCCAAATTTAAACTATATTGGGTCTTAGTCTGGTCCTTTGTTTTTCTATTACAAGATGAAATAAATTAATTTGAGTAGAAAAAAAATAGTTTAAAAGAATATATTCATCGGTTTAAATATAATACAAATAGCGGAGCACCCAATTTTCTACCACTCAGTTCAGGAATTCAATTTTTAATCTGAATGGATGGAGTTTGTTCTAAAAGAAGATACTACAAAGTGAGTCTGAGCAATCAATTAATAAATCTAAGACAAAGGTGATTACCTCTTTGAGTTGCTCCAATGCTACAACTACAAGGATCAAGTCTGTTACTAGTTTCAATTTGGATTGTCCTCCTTTCACTTATCTGGGTGTTACCATTGCTGCAAACAACAAAGGAAAGAATTATTTCCCTCTTTTAACTAAAATTCATAATAAGATTCATGACTGGGATTTAAAAAAATTGTCTTATGGGGGCAGGCTGGCTCTTATTAAGAGTGTTCTCTACCCTATTATTTATTTTTGGATGCAAAACAGCCTGATTCCCAGAAATATTATTCATAATATTGAACTTTGTCTTAATAAATTCCTTTAGAGGTCTAAATTCTATGAGCCTTCTATTCACTGGTCTGCTTGGGGTAGCCTTTGCAAGCCTTATGATGAAGGTGGGTTGAACATTAAGCAATTGCTTGATATTCAACTCACTTTCTCTTTTAAGTTATGGTTTCTCTTTAGAAAGAGAGAGTCTCTTTGGTCTGAGCTTATGTTTAGTAATTACTGTGCTAACACTCATCCTATCATTTCTAAATGCAAGGGTACTGATTCAATTGTTTGGAAAAGATTGTTTTCTGTCAAGGATCTTGCTGATCAATATATAAGTTGGTGTCTTGGCAAGGGTGAGATCGATTTTTGGAGGGATTCCTGGCATGGGATGGGTCCTATTGCTAATGATTCCAATGCTAACAATTGGTATTTTCCCGCTAAGGTTCAGTCTTTTTGGAAGAATAATGCATGGGACACTGACACTTTGTCTGCATTTCTTTCTCAGGACAGAATTGCTAGATACTCTAGTATTAATATTAACCATAGTAGGGATGATAAGATTGAATGGGGCTTATCTAAAAATAATGACTTCCATACTAAAACTACTTGGGATTTCATAAGACCTAAAAACACTAAACTATCTATTTTTAAGAAAATCTGGCATAATTTCATTCCCTCTAAATTTTCTTTTCTTACTTGGAAATTATTAAAAAAAATTGCCCCTATTGATCAAATTCTTTCTAAAAGGCATCTTGTTCTTGTCTCTAAATGTCAGTTTTGTCTCAATTGTGAAGACAAAAATCATTTGTTTGTCAATTGTAGGTTTGCCTGGTCCCTTTGGAACTACTATGGTCTTATATTCAGAATCCCTGTTAGGAGATATATGTCCTTGAGTCATATAATATATTACTGGTTCTGGTATTCCTGTGGTAGTTTTCATATTACTCACATTGTCCCCCAGATTATCTGTTGGGAAGTGTGGGTGAATAGAAATCATAGTAAATTTAAAAGTTCTACATATTCTTTCTCAAGTGTTGTTTACCGTATTAATAAGGTCATCCTAGATATAGATACTAAGTGCTCTCTTAAATCTAAGCATTGGTCTGGTGTGAAAGATGCAGGTGCGCTAATTGGATGTTTATCTATTAGTAGAGTTAAAGCTAAATACCTTGCCTGGAGCGCTCCTGTTGCTGGAAGGCTCAAGCTCAATGTTGATGGAGCCAGTAGTTTTGTTAGAGAGGCTTCTGGTGGATTTCTTGTAAGGAATGACTTGGGTAATATCGTCGTAGGTGCTGGATTCTTGTTTGGGAAACTTAATCCCCTTCAAGCTGAGACGAAGGCTCTCTTGAAAGCTCTCATGCTTTGTAAAATGAAGGGTTGGCATGCTGTTGATATAGAGTCAGACTGTTTGACTCTAATCAACAACATGGCTTCTGGTTCTTCCCCTGGTAACTCTTTGATTGCGATTTGCAGAAGTCTTTTCCATCCAGAAATGTGCCTTCGCCATATTTCTCGATCACAGAATGTCGCTGCGGATTGGCTTTCCAAGTGGGTTCTTCGTGAGGGAACTGATTTCTCGTTCACCAATCAAGATGCACCTAACCACCTGCTCGCTATAGCCACCCTGGAAAGTCTTGGGGTTGGCTATATAGACCCCGGTTGAGCAGCGCCTCTGCTTTGGAATGTGATTTAGGGTTTCTCGACTCGTTTCTAGGGTTTGAACTGACTTTTGATTAGATGTGAAGTTTTTACCAGATCTGGATTGGCCCTTCGATCTAATCTCCCTCCTGAAGGTTCTCGAACTTTTGGTTTTGAAGTAAAGTTTTCTCCGTTCTCCGATTTCGGGGTAATTTCTGGTGAGAGTAGTACCTTTTGGCTCCTTGTTGTTGAAGTTCTAATCTTGCATCGAAAGCGTCTGGAGCTTGTGATTGCTTCTTCCCTCAGGAGCACCGTCCCCGTTCCAACCTTTCTGGTGAAAGGCGTACTGGGAGAGAGCTTCACCAAGGTATAGAAGTCGTGGCCTTGAATTGGGCAGATATGAAGTCGATTGAAGCTCTCTTCGAGTGTGAATGGCTCTGGAATTGTGTTTTGGTGGTTTTATTTGGTGGCTGCTTCTGCCCTCTGGTGTGGATCTTGTGATTGCTTCTTCCCTCAGGAGCACCGTCCCCGTTCCAACCTTTCTGGTGAAAGGCGTACTGGGAGAGAGCTTCACCAAGGTATAGAATTCGTGGCCTGAATTGGGTAGATGTGAAGTCGATTGAAGCTCTTTTCGAGTGTGAATGGTACTGGAATTGTGTTTTGGTGGTTTTATTTGGTGTTTTGGCGAGCTTTGATTTAGTGTTTTGATGGGAGGCTTATAGGGTTCTTTTGGAAGAGATCTGATTTAGGGTTTCGAAAGGAGGCAGATGGAGTTGGTCTGTTTGTGTGAAGCTGATGGATAGTGTACGATCTAGGGTTTTCTCAATTTGGGGCTTTTCTGTTGGGCTTTTTCTTTAGGCCCTTCAGTTTTTGATAGTCTTTAAATTTGTTCTCAATTTGTGTAACTCTTCAATTTGGTCATTAATATAAGTTCGTTTTTGCTATAAAAAAAAGGAAAAGAAAAAAAAAAGAAAAAATGATACTATTTTTACACCGTCACTTGTATGTGTGTGAATAAAGAAAAGAGTAACATATTCTAATACCAACTTTGTAAATTTGAGATTAGTTTATTGATATGGTTAATTTATTTTGTATTTACCGCTAAAAAAGAAGAGTTATGTAAATATTAATTAAATTGAATTGGGTCTAATAACAGGTTAATTTTTTTATGAACCGAACACGATTTTAAATTAAATATAAAATAAATAAGACTAGATGAAAAATTAAAAATAAATATTAAATTATTACCGCGCCCTACACCGTAAAACCTGATGCGTATAGTCATGAATAAAAAATAAACTTACATAAAAAATATTATTTTGATACTTTTTTAATTATCGTGAACTAGTTTATTGTACAGTTGAATGACTTGTTTTTCTTTTTATCCATGGTTTTAGTGTTGTTCTATACCATGTTTTTTTATATCTTATCCACTAAACTAATATATTTTGTTTTTAATATATGAAAACGTTATGTGTGTTTTATGTTTACCACCTTTTTGTTTTATATTGTTTATTTTAATAATATATAAATTGTTTATGCCCAGCGGTTGCAAATAAACGTTTCTACGCAAACTTAATTTTAATATAGGACATGTCATATTAGATAATAAAAGATTTATAACAATTATCAGTCTTTCAATTAAGTATCTAACTATTTTTTATTTTCCTCATATGAGCTTTTATGTAATACGTCACATTGAAACAGTAAATATTTAAAAAATCAATTTTTTTATATATTTTATTTGTACTTATTTATTTTATCTTATCTCATTTTGATTTTTAACTTTTATTACTTATTATTTATTGTTTATTTTTCACATTTTACTTTTTTATATTTACTAAATAACTAAATTAAATCTAACTTGGATAATAAAAATAAAAATAATATGACCCGGCCCACTAACCTAACTCGCCGCATGTATTGTCCGATAGGTTTTGACCCGATATAGACGATTAAAAGTTATTAAGCGTTAAAAAATAAAAAAAAAGAATTAAATATTTATTGCGTTCACATGATATGTTATGTGGACAATGACATGAGGTATAATTGTACTACTAATTTAAAAGACTCGACTGTTTGGTACTATGAAATTAATCACACAGACAAGGACTGATTTGCAATAGGTTGACAATAAAAAGGGCTAACATGGAAAAAAAACTTAACCAAATGAGTGGGTGTTAGATAAACAGTAAAAAAGAGTTCATTTATGATTTAAGCATAAGGAAAAATAATAATAACATGGTGCTGCAAGTTGATATGACCAAAACGTATGATAAGTTGTCTTACAATTTTATTATAAAGGTTTTACGAGAGTTTGGTTTTTATGAAAGATTCATATTGCTAATCAAAATTTTTATTTGTAATGTGTTTACTTCCATCCTTGTTAATCCTTGTTAATGGTCAGGTATTTGACTTCTTCAAAACTAGGAGAGGAATAAGGTAAGGGGACCCCTTGTCCCCTAGCCTTTTCATTATGGCTGAAGAAGTCTTTGCCAGAAGTTTACATAAGCTGTTCTTAGACAATAAAGAAATGCAGTTTAAAACTAGAAGTAATCTCCTAATTCCTTGTCTCCTTTTTGCCGATGATATCTTGGTTTTCTCTAATAGTTCTGACAAAATCATTAACATGCTTAGTGAGTTCTTAGATATTTATCAAAGAGTGTCTGGTCAGCTGATCAACAAAGAAAAAACGAAAGTTTTCGTGTCCTCTATGATGAATTGTGCTAGAATTTCTGCTATCACTAACATTTCACGTTTAATTTGAATACTTTTCCTATAATGTATCTTGGTATTACCCTTAGAGTTTTAACTCTAACAATAAGTGCAACAATTATCTCCCTATGGTAAACAAAATCTGTGAGAAAATCAGAGAGTGGGAAGATAGGAAACTCTCTTTCGGTGGAAGTATTACTCTCATCAACAATGTGTTAATAGCTATACCTACCTACTGGTGTCATAGTTGCTCCATTCCTAAAGCTATTATCAACAAGGTTAATACTATATTCAACAAATTCCTTTGGGGAACTAATGTTTCTAACAAAAGGTTGGATTAGTCTAACTGGGTGAAGGTTTGTAAAACTCACAAGGAATGAGGTCTTAACTTCGTAAGATATATGATCATCAAATAACATTTGACTGTAAGTTTTGGTGGAATTTCAGAATCAATAAAAGTCTTTGGGCAAAGCTCATGAATGACATTTACTGCAACCCTCTTCACCATCTTCAAATTTCATACAATAAAGTTGGTCGAGTGTTTGGAAAAGGTTGTGCAGAATCAAAAACACTGCAGAGCCTAACATCAAGTGGATTCTTGGTGAAGGAAACATTTAATTATGGCTTGAGAATTGGTATGATTATTATCCTATCTTAACACTTGATAACAGTAGAAATAACTCTATTTACAAAGCTCAATATGTTTTTGAATATTGGAAAACAACAAGTGGGATGATTACAGACTTAACATGTTTATAACTCAAGATAAGATTGATCATATTCATAAGACTTCTATAAATTTTCAAAAGAATGATGCTATAGTTTGGACCCTATCTAATGACTATAGTTTTAATACCAAGAAAACGTGGAACCATGTTAGGACTAAACATAACAAGTCTGGTCTTTTTGACAAGCTTTGGAATTCTATTGATCCTAAAAAGTTTTTGTTTCTTATTTGGAGGCTAATCTTTAACTATATACATGTTGTTACTATTATGCAAAATAGCACATTTCTTTGGCTTCTAAGTGTCAATGATGCTGCAATGTTGAATCTCCAATTCACCTTTTTATATCTTGTGATTTCGTGTAGAAGCTTTGGTTACATTATAGTATGTTGTTCAAAGTTAAGGTTGATAAGTTCATGACCATTACACATATGCTTCGTGTTTGGTTTTGGTCTACTAACAGTTACATTCATATTCGTACTATTATTCCTATTGTTATTATGTGGTTCATTTGGAAAGAAAGGAACAACATGAAGTTTAACAAGAAGGTTTTCAGTTTGGATGCATCAATAAGGTACATAAACAACATAATTAGTAGTCTTGATATTGCTAACTGCCTGAAAGACAAACATTGGCTTAAGGACCTTCACGTTGCTGAAGAGTTGGGAAGCATTGGTCATATCAATAACATTAAGAGTCCTAGCTACATTAAATGACAAAAGCCTAAAGATAATTACCTCAAACTCAATTGTGATGCCTCTTGTCACTCGGATGGAAATGCCTCTGGTGGTTTCTTGCTTCGAGATCAGAATGAAGACATTGTTAATGGTGGTTCTAATCTTTTCAACAAAATGTATCCTATCATGGCTGAATCCCACGCTCTTCTTGATGGCCTCATTCTCTGTAACAAGCTGGGCTTTAGAAAGGTTGAAATATAAGTTGACTCCTTGCAACTGGTTCATATGTTAGCTGATGGTAAGTACCCTGCTTTTCTGTGTCAAACTCTCACTTGCTGCGAAAATCTTATGATGCCTTTCATGACTATCTCTCACATTTCAAGGATCCAAAATCAAGCAGCTGATTGGCTTGCGAGATGGACCTTAAAATGTAAAATGCAAACTGATTTCAATAGATTAAATGCCATTTTTCCATTAAAGGCTATTACTATTATTGAAAGTTGCAATTTAGGGTGCTTCACTGGTTAGTTCTATTGTAATTCTAACATATAGGTAGCAAGCTTTGGCTTGACAGCCATGTGGTTGTTTTCTTTTTATGGCCACATAATTTGTAGATTGAAAGAGAGAAGGGTTGGAAGGAAAGTTCGATGCTGATCAAGTGCTGACAAGTGAAGAAGAAGAAGATTTCTTTGATGATGCTTGATGAAGAACAAGAGTTGAAAGAAAGAATGTTGCTGGTCAATTTCATTATAAAGAAGATGGAGTTGCTTTGATTGTTCTTGAAATTTAAAGCGAGAGTTATTTTAGCTTAAATTTAGGAGGGAATCTTAAGTCAAATATTTAGTCACTTTGACCAATTTTGGTCCCTATTTTGTTACTTAGCCTATTTGGGTTGTTTTAAGTTTAATAAATAATTGTTACCTCAAAAAAAATTCAATTCTAAAACTGGTTTTCAAAAAGAAATAAGCGGTAAATATGAAAATCTCATGATGTTTTGTTAACCTATTTTGTAAATAAAACTTTGATGTTTAATACCAAGTATTATATGCGTGTGATTTATGGATGAAACTCGATAAGAATATATTTTAAAAATTATAATTAACAACCATATCAAATATATGACTAATTAACAATAGTCGTGTAATATTTAACTAAAATATAATTAAAAACTAATTCTATTATTCTGGCTAAAAATCATGACTAGTCACCATTGTTTGACACATGTTGCAAACCTGACACTAAGGTTTTTGTGTGCCCAAAACTAGTCACCTATGTTTAAGAATGTTACATATATGGTCACTGACGCATGATAATTAACCATACAGAGATATATGGAACCCAAAGTTATAACTTTTTTGTTACAAATATGGGTATTAGACATTTCACACCCAAAATACCCCTAAAACCGAGTTATTTCTTTGGATTTAAAATGTTCAATAACCGTATTTGTAGTCGCGCTAGTGTGATCTACGTTCCGTTTATCATAAAAAAAATGGGTATTTTTTGTGTGAAATGTCCAATGAACATATTTATAATAAATAAATTATAATTTTGGGTTCCACGTGTCACCATATAGTTAATTGGAACGTGACAGTGTCCATATATATAACATTCTTAAAGAAAAATAATCCATTTTCGGGACGAATGAACTTTAGTGGCAAGAATACAACAAATGCCAAACACTGATGACCGGTCACGATTTTTAGCCTATTATTATTCAAACTATATAAATCTATCTAATTAACAAAATCAAATTTATAACTAATTAAAAGTAAACAATAAAAATGTTTTTAGAAAAAATATAAAACAAGTTATGAATATAAGAATT
The DNA here is from genome assembly GCA_036936605.1 of Limnanthes douglasii subsp. nivea. Lineage (NCBI taxonomy): Eukaryota > Viridiplantae > Streptophyta > Magnoliopsida > Brassicales > Limnanthaceae > Limnanthes > Limnanthes douglasii. The sequence continues at coordinate 313,764,964 of JAUPFV010000002.1, forward strand.
ATAATTTTAATAAGAAAAAACAGTAATAATACAAATAAAACAACCTTTAAAACATAACAACCAACTACACTTTAAACTATAATGCATTTGACACTGTAGCTAACTTATAAACTTTTATAGGGTTGATACCAAATAATCCAAATTATTACGTCCTTGCTATCAATCTATTATTTTTTTAATAATAAAATAAAATATTTAACTACCCCCTAATACAATTTTTATAATTTTTTAAATAGTTTAATAAAATATATAACCTCTAAATTTTGAAAGTTTAGTTTTGGATAATGTTGATATATGTACATGGTCACCATTTTTATATTTTTTATAATTGTTTAAATAGTTTAATAAAATATATAACCTCTAAATTTTGAAAGTTTAGTTTTGGATAATGTTGATATATGTACATGGTCACCATTTTTATATTTTACGAATTTTATTGTGTCTGCTACTAGTTATATTAGTTTTTAGATTTTAAATTTCATGTCAGTTGATAATATAGAAAAATGATATCCGAATTTTTTTGGATTATTTTGAGAAGTTTTGATTTATAACATCTCCGATTTGTAATTTATATTTATAAATAATGAAGTTATATTCACATTGATGATGAGTTTTAAAATAGCGTATTTTGTTGATTTTCGTGATAATTTTGATGACGAACATGGGCTATTTTAAAGTTTTCGATAATGTCTTCTCACGATTAATCAGTTGTTTGAACCGTGGATTGTATTTTCAAGTTAGATTATGTTCTTGTGGTTCTTTTTTGAGTGAATATTATATTAAAATATGTTTTTATAATCATGTCGTTTGAACTATAGATTATATTTTTTTGTTTTCTTATTAGTATTTAAGTTATTTCATTTTGAGTAAGTATTGCACTAAAATTTGTATTTAAAATCATGTTTAGATTTTGAGTTGTCAAACAATAGGTTACATTGTTTAGATAAATAATTAAAAATTGTAAAACGGACCTTGACAAATATCATCCAAACTTATAACATTTGAATAATATCGATAAACGATAATGAATAGTAAAAAGACGAAAAAAACTTTATCGAAATATGTGTAACGGAGTACAAACGTTATATCGTTTTATTGCTATCATTCTCTCTGATTTTCTTTCATTTCCATTTTATAAATACAATATTAGCATTTTATATATTTGTCTGGATAAGTCTTGGCTTCAATATAAAGGGTAAAGCTAACCTAATAAAGAGGTTGAACACTTATTCTATTGAACTCATTTGTACTTAGACTTTTTCTCTCTAAAAACTCTCTCTTTTTCTCTCTCTAGAATTCGCTTATTACCATTTCCTAAGGCAGCGTTCTTAATACTTGAACTCATCACATTGGTGAATACACTGGGGAAACAATTAAGAATCAGTGACCTTTTCTGTTCGAATTTAATACGACCTTGTTGTTTTTCTGTTCAGATCTTAAAAAATGAATCCCGAAAACAATCCATCACTTCGATCGGCGATGGAAACTTTAAAAGATGACTTGCAAAGAAACGAGAATAGTCTGGATGAATCATCTTTGATCCAAACTCAATCAGACATTGAGATGCGTATGAAACAGCTTTTAGACAAGATAAATGCGTTAGATGAAAATATGAGCAACGAGAACAACAAATCTACTCGCTGAAGCTCCAATATGAGGTTAGACAAAAAAATGAAAAGACTGATATGGGAGATCAATCTGATCGGTCCTGTGTCGATCAGCAAACTAAAAATAAGCATAAAAAAGTGCGCTTCATATCTCCTAAAGAGCGCTATTCCTTTCGCAAGGGGGAAAAAGACAAGCAAAAGTATATAACCTCTAGTGATGAAGAGGTAGAAATCTTTGCTTCGGGTTTTAAAAGATACATGGGTTCTTCAAAAGACGAATCGGACGGAGAGCAGTCGAGAAAGCATAAAAAGGAAAGTAAATCTAAAAGGGACAATGTTTGGTTTATGTGGTGTGAAAGAAACACATCAAATGAGTATGTTAACACTGATCAAAATCTATATGTAGTGATTGGAACAGGTGATAAGTTTGTGAAAGTTTTCGACTGGAAAAACTCTCCGTTGACAAGTGAAATTCACTCTATAACTCTTCCGAAGCGTTTTGGTATTACCAAAGTGGAAAAGTTCGATGGGATGCAAGATCTCGCTGATCACAAATAAAAATTTAAGAATTATATGATGGACTTTGAATATGATGACCGACTGGTGTGTCGTGGATTTTTATAAACTTTCAAGAGAACAACTTTAAAGTGGTACAATCAGATTTCGAGGGGTCAATTTCAAAATTTAGGGATTTTTACAATGCTTTTCGAAGGCAGTTTGTGGGAAGTAAAGAAAGCAGAGCAAATGAAGACGTGATTATTAAGTGCAAACATGAACTTGGACATAAGTTGAAGGATTATACGAAGAGATTCGTTTTGACCAAAGTTAGTTTGGACAACTGTAAAGAGAATGTGGCGATGACAGCTTTTCGTGAAGAATTATTGCCAGGGGATCTAGTCAATGAGACTACGAAGAGAAGAGCCTTAACTTTTGGAGCTTTGATGGCTCAAGTTGCGGATCAGATTAAAGTCGAGGAGTCAACTAGAGTCGGAGGAGGACCGGTTAACATTCCAAATAATTTGAGTTAGGCGGCCAATAACCAAGGATAGCCCTCAAATGGAAATGGTAATCTACAGGTAAGACAAAATAATAACAATTTTCGTGCTCGGAGTGGTGATATTCAAATCACGATCCATCTTACAACTATAGCATGCCAATACCAAATCAATCTTTTAAACCAGAGTATTATGCAGATGTGACAGATAATGTAGCTGTTATTTGGGATAAGACCAAGAGCTTCGTAAATTTTAAGAAGTGATCTCGGATTAGTAGGCCAAGGGAGGAAAGGAACAACAAATAATGATTGTATTGCTCTGAAAAAAGAAGTTCAAACTTTAATAAAAAATGGAAAGCTCCTGAATTATGTAAAGTCGCAAAGAGCGGTTCGAAAAATAATGTTGCATCAACTTCGAAGGCTACGCCAGCTGAGAATTTGATGATCTTAGATTCAAAAGTTGAACCATTTGATGCTTCTTCTAAATATGTGGAAAAGGATCCAAACAGGTTGCTTTTGATGGTAGTCAAAGAGCCCATAGTAAAGGGGCATGTGTGAGACTTATGTAAATTCTTTGATGCATTAGCCATTTTCGGAGGCGATTCGATGACTGACAATTTAGGTAGTTCGAGGAAGAGACATGTTGTCAATCTGAAAACTCAAATTGAAGGGAATATATCTACACATTTGTATGGAAAAAAGGCTATTCCTTTCATTTTGTTTGACGAAGATGATCTTTGAGGTACAACAGGGCCACATGAAGATGTTGTGGTTATTGAAGCAGAGGTGGTTGGCGTCGAAATTTGATGTGTGCTTATTGACACTAGAAGTTCTGCTATGATAGAATGACAGATACACCTCGAATTTCTCAAGCAGATCGGAAAATTATAGGATTTACGGGTGTAACAGCTCATGTTGTTGCCAAATTTGAGGAAGAAGTAAGTTTGGGAAGATGACCATTTAAGAAGAAGGTCGAGGTGCTTTTTGTGGTGGTGGACTGTTCCACGAGTTACAATGCTATTTTTTGAAGTTTATGGATTTCTAGAATGTATGGGGTTGTATCAACAGTTCACCAATGTCTCAATTATGTGGTTGGAGATCGGATTGGGGTCGTTCGAGGCGATCATAAGGTATCTAGGGAATATTATGCCACTGCACTACGGAGCTGAGGATCCAACAGTGGAGATTTAATGAATGAATAGCAGTTAGATGGGGTGCCCTCGGAGTTAGAAGAAAGGGTTGACGATCCGAGGGAAACCCCGGGGTCTATAACGGTAAGTGAAGAAATTGAGGAGTTTACGTTTTTGGAAGGAAAGGTGCTTCGAATTGGAACCTTATTGACCCTGCTCTAACGTCAATAATTGTTTGATTTTTTATCTCATAATTTGGATGTTTTTTCTTGGAAGACAGCGGATGTAACAGGAGTACAAATTGAGGTATTTCGTCACATCTTGGCTATTGATCCGAAGGTGAAGCCAGTAATTCAGAAGGGAGTCACAGTATCCTTTGTGGATGGAAAATCTGGTAGTGGTAAAAAGAAGAATGGGAAAAGGAGAATGTGTGTGTTTTACAAATTTGAATCGAGCTTGTTCCAACGATCCATTTCATATTCCTCGAATATATCAACTGATTGATTGTAACTCATGCAATAAAATTTTAACTTCCATGCACGCTTTTGTGGGATACAATCAAATTCAAACTAGATCCAAAAGATCAAGAATGCACAACTTTCATACCTCACAAGGGCTTGTGTTGTTATAGGGTTATGCCTTTGGATTGAAAAATATTGGAGCCACTTATCAGAGGTTGATGAATAAAGTTTTTACAACTAAGATCGGAAGAAGTATGGACGTATATATAGACGACATGGTGGTGAAAAGTTCAAAGGATGAAGTGTATCTTGATGATTTAGAGGAAGCATTTTTGAATTTAAGGACAATTAAGTTAAAGTTAAATCCTGAAAAATGTACCTTCGGAGTTCGCTCAGGGAAGTTTTTGGTTTTTATCATCAATGAAAAAGGAATAGAAGGTGACCCAGAATAGTTGAAAGCCTTGATAACAGTGCATTCACCGCGATCTATCAAAGAATTTAAATTCTGACATGAAGGTTAGCAATATTTAATCGATTTATTTCTAGATTTTCTGACAAATGCTTTCCTTTCTTTCAAGCTTTACGAGGACCAAGCAGGTCTGAATGGAGATCAGAATGTTAATCAGTGAAGATTCAGGAGTTCTGAAGCCAGTGTACTATATTAGTAAAAGTTTAGTGGCAGCACAAAAGAGATACTTGAAATTAGAAAAATTGGCATTAGCACTACTGATTGCTTCTACGAAGATACATCCTTATTTTCAAGCTCACACTATAGAAGTCCGAACTTCATTCCCTTTGAAAAATATTTTACAACGACCTGACATTTTGGGGAGAATGACCAAGTGGTCAGTGGAGTTAGAAGACTATGATACTTTGTTCACACCTCGAACAACAATAAAGGCACACGCATTGGCAGTTTTTTTTGTTGAATTCCATTCGAGCAGATCGAATGTGGAAGAGAGTAAAGAAGACGCGCCAGTAAATTCGAGGTGGTTTGTCCGAACAGATTGAGGATCTAGTGTTTCAGGGTGCAGTGTTGGGGTTCAGTTAATAGCTCCAACTGGAAAGACGATGATTCAATCTATTAAATTTGGTTTTCACGCTTCGAACAATTAAGCTGAATACGAAGCTGTTTTGGCAAGTTTAGGATTGGAAACAATTTGTGGGGCAACTTCAGTATGCTTGGAAACGGATTTTCAGTTGTTAGCAAATCAGGTATCTGAATTTTCCGAAGCAAGAAAGGATCGTTTGATTTTATATCTTCGGGAACTTCGGAATTTAATGCTTCTGTTTGATAATGTTGTCGTGGAATATATTTGTCGAAGGAGTAACATGGTGGCTGATTCTTTAGAAAATATCACTTATATGGAAGAATATTCTTGGATTTTGCTACAGGAAAATCCTTCAATTGTTACTCAATCTAATCAGTTCCAATGCATAGAGGAGTTCTTTGTCACATTTGATGTAATCCGAGGCAATTTGGGAGTAGATATTCTGAGTTTTTTTTACTCAAGGAACATTACTAGATGATTCGAGGTTGGCAAAAACATGAGAAGTAAAGCCTTCAAATATATAGTGTTAGATGGAATATTGTATAAAAATGCATTGAGCAGGCCATTATTACGATGTTTAGGAAAAAATGAATAATAAGAGGTGTTATAAGAATTACATGATGGTGAATGATCAACTCATTGCATGTTTAAAGATATATCACGATAGTTTTACTTGCATGATTCTATTGGCCTACGATCATGAACGATGCTAAGAATTTAGTTCGAGCATCCAGCGTGATTTTCTTTTATAACATATACTATCTCGTTTTAGCATACGTCGCCTTTTCATGAAAGATAACGGACCGTAGTTTCAGAATAGAGTGACGAACACGTTCTGTAAACCTTTTCCCATCAACCAACACTTTTCCACACCTTATTACCCGCAGGTGAACGGGTAGGTTGAGGTCACAAACCGTACTATTTTGGAGGGTTTCAATATTACCCGAAGTGCTAGGGGCATACCGAACGACAACGCGGGCTGCAACGGGCCAAACCCCTCTCTTCCTAGTCTATGGTAGTAAGGAAGTGGTCCCAGCATAAATACTCATCCCAAATTACTGAATCAACAATTACGATGAGAAAAGCAACACTTCCACTCGGGGAGGTAGTATCAACCTCATTGAAAAGCGGCGATCAAATTTAGGTCCGAACAGAACACTACCAGAATCGATGTGTGGATGCTTCAATGCTCCGCTAAAACTCCGCACTTTCCAAATGGAAGACAAAGTTATGAAGAAAGTATTTTTAGGCTCAAATGACAAAGTTTGTACACTTATCAATAATTGGTGGACAAAGTTATGAAGAAAGTATTTTTAGGCTCAAATGACAAAGTTTGTACACTTATCAATAATTGGTAGCTCGTCACGCTGAACAATCTAATTTTATATTTTTAGTGTTTCACATTGAAACTCACAAAACATGTTATATTCTTCAAAAAACTACCATCAAACGGACTAAGCCGTATAAATATATAAATAATAGATTTATAACGTATAAATATGTATCTTAAGTTTTTTTAGTAATTTTTAAACCAATGTCTGAACGAATGTTTTGTTACTTTTTTTTATCCTAAAGTTTTTCTTTTATGTTTTATAATTAGAATGTATTGTTAAATTTAAACAACAAGTTTTATACAAACTCTCTTTAAAAAATAGTTTTTATTTTCTACCTCAAATTTATACAAACCGTATACTGAAATTTTGATCTATAAGGTACTACTTGTACTTGTATGTACGGTTTTCTAGGTTATCAAATTAGCAAGATATAAAATTCCATCTAGAAAGTAGGACGGATGTACAAGTTCCTAACTTTGCATGTTAGTATTATATTATATTATATTATATTATATTATATTATATTATATTATATTATATTATATTATATTATATTATATTATACGTCAAATATTTCAATTTTTAGATATAGAAAAAATAATAACGTATTAGCGTGAACATATTTCAATTAGTAGAGAATCTTTTAGAATTTTTCAAAAACAAACATATTTTAGATGTATGAGTCCAAATAGGCCATACGATACTTGTAACTGGGATCGGGTCAAGTTTATATTTACACAAAAATAAAATATATGATATATATAAAAATTATATTTTAAAATAGTTGTTTAGCCCTGAAAAAATAAGTCTCAGCGATACGGACTACAAGAGATTAAGTGATCTAATCATATTTGGTGTCGATATATTTGAATCGTATGATATAAAAATAAATTGAGTAAGTTTTTAAGAAATGTGATAGCAATGAGAGCTTTAAAGAAGTAAGGAACAAAAGAAGTGATATGTAGGTCATGTTACAATACATAATTTAAAAATATATGGGATAATAGATGATATTGCACTGAACAATAAGATACGCGGTTAAGTGTATATGACTTAGTTTAAATAGATAATTACACGTTTTGGTAACACCTAGGGGAATAACCCGTGTATATGACTTAGTTTAAATAGATAATTACACGTTTTGGTAACACCTAGGTGAATAACCCCTTTATTCCTCATAAAATAGTTATGTTACCGCATGTACGGTCTTTGGTGTTAAAATTATGTGTTACTAGGTGCCACGTACGAAAGAGAAACTTATTTAGCACTCTTTTAGTTAACAAACTAAATTTCTAAATTCTTATTTAATTTTTTATTTATTTTATTGCATTTTAAAGTGTTTGCTAAAATAATTTTAAATAATAAATTAATTTTAATACCACATACAATTCTAAATTTTCTGACTGATTATTTTTATATTGAAAAAGAAGATCAAAAGTTTTTTTAGAAATTCAGAATACGAAGAAGATGATGAATTTTACATAAAGGATATAAATATATATCAAGAATTATGAAAGAAATTATTTTTTAAAACATATTAAAACCGTAAAATTGAGAAAATTAAAGAAATATATTAAAATATAATCTTTTTTGTTTTAATATAAAACGAGTAAATTTGAAAAACAAAATAAGGAAATAAAAATTTAATTTAATTTTGATATATCTTTTATCTAGATTTTATTTCCATATATTTTTCATACATATCTTTTATATAACAAATTTTATTTTATTTCCATATATTTTTAAATTATTAAATTTGATTTTCTTATATCCTATTTTTAGATATATGTTCCAAAAATAATATATTAAAATTTATTGTTATTTTTATAAAATATAATTATTTTTATACTTATTAACCAACATTAAAAATGAAAAGGAAAAATTGAAATAAAAAGAATAGAAAAAATAAAAACCCGAACAAAAAAAATGAAGTAACATAAAAATAAAAAATAAAAAAATATGTTGGTTTACGTGACATCGTTAATTGGCTCTTGGTATTTAACAAAACACTTAACATTTTTAAGCTTATTTTAGTTAACACCTAAACTAACACGTTAATTTGAGTCATATTAGGAACGCGCTAACAAACAATCTATTTAACATAAACAACCAGAGATCTGTTTGATTCTGCTGAATTTGAATATGGAAATGGGATAAAATTCATCTAAAGTAGATTTTACCTAGTAACCAATGTTATTTCTTTTAATATTGATTCCTGAGTTATCATGTCGTAGCCTTTGGCTCCTCCATGAATTTGTATATATGTTATATTTTTATATCTTCTTATTTATTTTTGATTTTTTAATAATTATTTTTCGTAATATATTTTATAAGATTCTATTTTTTAGTATATTTTTAGCAATATATTTTATAAAATTTTATTTTATAAGATTTTATTTTATATCTTGTATTCTCTATCTTTTCTACTGACTAATCATGTACAGTAAGTCAAAATTTTATTTTAGAATATGTCAAGTATATTAAAGGTGAATAACTTTCTCGTATAACGTTTGCTTCTTTTTACAAAAGTATAATTTTTTGTGCGAATACATTCTTGGTTATCCATCTTTTTTTTATTCTTTATCAGGATTGATGGTTGTTTATCATCTGAAGCATAGTGTTATTATTTTTACATAATTTTTTTTATCCCGAAGCACTTCGTTGCTTTTCGTATTTACAGAATTTATTTATTTTTTGTAGAGTTACTCTTTTGTCTTGGTTATTCTAAGGTATGTTTTCTTTTTTACATATTGTTTACTATTAATAGTTTGGAGATGCACTTTTTTTAACCATTACTAGAATTTATATTATGCATTTTTAACATTCTTTCAAGTTTGATTTAACTTAAAAATAATTGTTTGCAACACGGTGTTGTGTACACAATGTATAAATAATAGTTAAATTTTATTTTGTAGGATCGAAAATATTTTGTTAATATCGTATACCTCTTGAAAACCTCTTCACCCGATCGAGGTAATTAGTGTATCCCCATAGTTTAGTAAATACGACTCACATGAGTAAGAAGTTAAAAGGTCTTAGTGTGCATCACTTTGGTAGAGTTTCCGACTTTATTGTTGCTTCGACTGTGAATGGTCCTTCCCACGTTGGGTTTAGCTTTTCAAGTTATTTTTCTTATGTGGTTTAAAATAATATTTCAATTAATTTGTATCCTTGTTTGAAACTCTTGAGCCAAATTTTTTGATTATATTCATTCCTCATTAAATCCTTATAATACTATGAACGAAGTTGTGCATTCTTCGTTTTGTTGTTCAACCAGATCAACCGCTCCTTTTTGCTGTGATCATTGTTTTTTTTTCATTGCATGATTTTATATTTTAGGATGATATAGATACTTATATTGGGACTATTACCTATTTATCATATAACATGACAAATAATATTTCTTCTGTGGTAGTTCTTGGCGTTGTTCGCAATGATGATAAAGTTTCTTCGAGGGTCTCAAGCCAATTTCCTACTCCTTCATCCAACATCTTCTTAGCGCTTTAGGTTATTCATTTTTAGGGTCTCTAGCCACTTGGACTTTATTGTTTTCTTAAGAATGAAAGGGAAAATAGAATATATGTTTAATTTTCTTATCTTCTTAAAAGATAACAGACCACAAAATGATTCGCTGCACGTATCTAATTCGATTCCCCATACTTTGTAAAATAACTGACATGAAATTTATGTGGAACATTACTCATTCAGGTATAGATACTCACGAGTTATGATATTGCATACGAAATCCATATAAACTTCATTCTATAATGTTTACTTAATTCACCTATAATAGACATAACAAGGAAACATTGAATATCAATTTAAAATACTCATTTTCTGCAAATACTTAAAATGTTTTAAACATTTAAAAATATTTAATTCGATTAAAATGGATTTGACTGCAATTGCATAGAATTTATTAACAATAATTTAAAAAACGAGTTTACTGTTGATCACTAGACCATTTTTGAAAGAAAAACAACGAACGCCTCAATACGATTCTTAGAGAAGTAAAATAATAAAAACCAAATAAAAGAAAAGAAAAGAGTAGTATAGAAAATTTAACCAATTTTGTTAGCGTGGTTGAATAATTCTTTTAATATAAAAAGTGAATTGTAATTTATGGATTATAATTTATTAATGGTATACATATCATTCAATTTAACCCTTTTATATTCAATATGTCCTATCCTCCTTTATTCTTCACATAGTTGGATGATATATTTCATTATTTTTTATGTTCTAGTTGTTAAACATACCAATAATTATTATTGCTCTATTATAAGAATACTTAAGTGTTGGATAATGGGTTAATTCTCACAATTTACATTAATCAGACCATTTCTCACATTTAAGTACTTCCACGAAATCCAACTATAAATATGGAGTTAAATTGTCTATAGCAATTATATTTAAACAACTAACACCAATATTACATATCTACGTATAACGACCCATTTTCAATTGATTTTTTTGTTATATAAATTAATATTTTTAAAAAAGTTTAGTCTGACATCCAATTTTAAACATTGTTAAAATATTTTACATATAAAATATGTTTATTATAGTTTATGTATGTGTCATATTTTAAAATAATTTAAATTAAGTTTATAATTAAATAATATAGATTTTGAAAACACAAAAATAAGATATTATTGATTTATTAATTGAAATATTTAGATAATATTTCTAAACATTTATTCGGATTATACTTATTAATTCCCCGACGAACAATGACAAACCCCTCCTTGACAAACCCAACGATCTTGACAGGTATTGTATCCAACAATTTTACAATCCGCATCTTTCTTACATCCGGACGCGTTAGAGCTAACTTTCTCTGAACATTTGCAAATTCCAGAATTAATGTCGCAAAATCTACTTTGCGTCGTATGCGGACAATCCAAAGAGCATTCATCGTTTTTCATACATTTTTGTGCAGAACCTAATAACAACAAAACGTTAAATAATATTTATATTTATATTAAAAAGAATAAAGATACTGAACTTACATAATGCAATCATCATCACCAGAGCAAAGATAGCTATTTTTGCAGTACGCTTTTCCATGTTGGTTGAAATTTTGTATATGATGAATATTGTAATTTTTTATAATAAGAATGGTATATATAGGCAATGTAGGTAAAAAACCAAATAATAACCTTATAATTAACTTCGAATTCTAAAATGAATCAAGTTTTTTAACTTTTAAACTAAACCCCGATTATTTAAAAAAACTAAAATTGATTTTACCTGTAATTCGTTTCATAATTAAAAATCTTTAGGATTTAATAAGAAATAAATAGCTTTAGAAGTACAAATCGTTTACTCCAGTTTCAGTAAAAGATATATTTTTATAATTTAATTTTTTTTGTTATTGTTTATTTATTTTTTCTTTTCACCATATCTATTGAAGTTGATTTGTTTGTGTTATTTAGATGACGATAACGTTTAAATAAAAATGGTTATATACATGTGAGGGTTTTGAAGGTAAAAAAACATACCTAGTCGCTCACGTTTATACTTGTGCGACGTTATGTCTATAGTTTATTTTTGTAATTAAACGACTCAACCTATATCGAGTTATTGTAGCTGTTAGGAGCATTAATTTGTAGCTGTTATGTCCATTAATTTGTCCATTAATTTGTAACTGTTATGAGAATTTTGTCTATTGGAATGGGGAAACACATATGGAGAGACGATTCATATTGTTATTGTATGTTGATATACTAATAGATGGAAGAGAAAAAGATAAAGATTAGGCTGAAAAGAAAGTTTGAGATGAAGGATGTGAGATATGCTAAGAGAATATTTGGTGTTTATATCAAGAGGAATATTCCAATGGGGTATTTATTCTTTTCTAAATAAAAGTATATACATAAGATCCTAAAGAAGTTTCTCTATGTCTAAAAGAAACGTCGTTATAACTCATATTGATTCTCGATTCCAACTTAATGTCATCCAAGCACAACCAAAGCAGAAAATGTGAAGTATAGACTAGAGATACCTTGTGTACGTCGTAAGTATATTGAGTATATTCAAGTCAAATATGGGAAGCTACATTTTCATACACTAAAGTGGCTCATGAGATACTTGAAGTGCTTAGCTGATGTAGGGTTATCTTACAATCAACAGACTATTGGTGGTATAGTGTTGAGAGGGTATGTGGGAATCCAATTATGTAGCTTGCTTTGACACGAGGAAATATACTTCAGGTAATCTGTTTACTGTGCTTCTAAGAGTGGTTAGTTGGAAGTTTTGTATACAAAAGTTTGTTGCGATGTCATTTATGGAAGCCGAGTATATGGTTTCTATTGAAGCTATGAATGAAGTTATTTGGCTCAAGAGATTATTGAGTGAACTTAGTAGTGTGAGAAGGATGTGGTTTTGTGAAGAATCAAAAGTTTCATGAGCAAACTAAATATGTAGATATTAAATTTCACTTCATCGGAGATGTGATGGAGAGGGAGCAAGTGAAGGTGGCTAGGATGTTAGCGAGGAAATTCATTTAGATGTTTTGACCAAAGTATTATCGATTTCCAAGCTCACGAACTCTCTAAGACCGGTACAAGTGTGGGATGTAGTTGAGATGGTAAAGAGTATGACATTGGGTGCAACAAATATTGGAGTTACTATAACAAACTATTGGTTTCTTTCACTAACAATATGAATTTTCACCCGCTACATCATAGAAACTTTATACATATCTTCGAGTATATATAATTCTAACATGATATTTGACGTTCTCTATGCATTAGTCTTTTGAAAATCAGAAACTCAATTAAAGGGTTATTCGTATCCTTAATCGATTGTCAAATCATATTCTTAAAAGAATCAGTTGAAGGTCTACTGCTTCATACAACGAGTAATCAAATAGTTGTGATACTAATTGTTAAATATATTTTGGGAATCACAAGGGTCATGAACCTTTGATCGTTCCTATATCGCATAATTATTTTATGAGTCGATAAATATGAATAAACAACACGAGACTTCCAGTTTTGCATTTTCATGTTTTTTATTGGAGTTGTGTAATGAGAGTGATTGTTTTTTATTGATGGAGATGGAGTTAATGTTCTTCCTGTAGCTGGCTAAATTGCTGACTAAACCATTCTTTAAAAAAATAGAACAATCACCTTAATAGAATTTTTAGAGAAGTAAACTCGTAGAGATCAAATAGAATAAAGAAAATAGAACTATGTAGAAAACATAAGTAATCGAATTTGTCGTTTGTTTGCTTATTCTGAATCATAGTTTGAAAATTTATTTATGTAGTTGTGAATTGTCATTTCCGAATTATATAATATTCATTTAGGTAGTTAGTGAACAGTAATTCCCAAATTTTATAATATTATTTATGTAGTTAGTGAACGGTAATTCCCGAATTGTACACCGGTCTCTAAATTTAATACCATCGTAATCACAATCAAACTCTCTTTTGTTCTTCACATAATTGGACTATATATTTTAATATTTTTTATTTTTTTATATTTTAATATTCTAACCACCACACGGGATCATAAATATTACACGCCTATGACAACACAGTATTTAAATGTTAGGATAATAGATCCTCTTCCACAATATATATACTAGTCCAACTAAGATCTAAACCTGAATTGCCTTATTAGTCCAGCTTATTGCATTGAGGGTGAATATTGAATAGTTATCTCACATTGGTTAAGTACTCTAAGTTTATACTGTATATAAGCATAATCAACCCTCATATCTCAATGTGAGAAGTGTTAGACTTATGTTTTCTAATATGGTATCAAAGTGATGTTTGGTCCTTTGATCAATTTGATTGGGTAACGGTAACTCTCCCCTATTTCCTCTAATATTTGTATTTATCAACTTCACATTATATTTTGGATTTGATGTCCTATGGTATTATATTTTGATTCGGCATTTCTCAAATTTGGATTGGGTTTGTTTTTTATTTGTATTTGTATCGTTTGGCGTTTTACGTTTGGTGTTTGGGGTTTTTCATTTTGCATTTGATGTTTGGCATTTGGCGTTTGACGCTTGGAGTTCGCAGTTTGGAATTTTGAGTTTGGAGTATGAGTTTTGAGTTTGGTTTGGATTTTGTTTTTTAATTATCTTCGATTAGAGCTTGTGGATCATATTCATAATAAAACTAGGAAAATACTATAAGAATAATTTGTCATGTCTACGTCCGCATTTCACTCAGGTATTGGCTTCATCTTCAACTTAAGGTATTGATTCATCCTTGTGGATTTTGGATTTTGGTGTGTCTCATAATATGTCACCTCCCATGTCAGAGTTCATTTTGTTGTATAATATTTCAAAAATATATGTTTTGTTAGTGTTACAACCATGGCAGTATAGGGTGTTGACTCTATTTCTACCTCTTATATATCGCTCCTTGATGTTTACTAAGTTCACAACATTTCTTTAAATCTTGTTTCGGGTAGCCAATTATGTAAATGTGGCAATTAGTCTTTTTGTCTGAGTATGTTTGTGATATACAAGATCAACATGTTGAGAGTGTGATTAAGATAAGTAAAAAATATGGGAACTCTATATTTTGGAAAAACTTGAAGTAACTAGTGTGGATGTTTAAGGTGTTTATAATAGAAATTATACATGATTGATTTTACTGCATCTCACGTTAATTTTTGTTCATTCTGTTTAAGATATGAATTTTATATTTGGTAAATTAGTCTGGGATATATATATATGCCACATTTGAATTTATTACTCTCAGTAGGTGGTTTAGGTTATTTGAACACTTGAAGTATCTCATATTGCAATGGTTGGAAACTGACAAAATTTTAGGCCATCTCGTTTCATACGGGTGTCTCTTATTCTAATTCTCCTTTTAATATTATCCATTTTGATTTGTGGGATCCCTTTCATGTGTCCATAAAGGGTGGTTGAACCTATTACATATATTTTATCGATAACTATACTCGTTATACATGAACTTATCTTATGACATGAAGGTATAATTTTCTAAAAATTTAAAAAATATTTAGAATGCTTGTTAAGGCTCAACATTTTGTTGTGATGTATTTCTTCAGATGTGACTTGGGAGGTGAGTATTTCTCTAAAGTTTTACCTACTTGTGTGCATTTGATGGTACCATACACCAGTCTTCTTGAGATGACACCCCTCAACATAATGAGGTGGAAGAAAGGAAACATCGTCACTTTATTAAAAATACTTGTTCCTTGCTTTTATGTACTGTAGTTTATAGTGTCTTTTTAGGAGAAGAACTTCATAATATTATTTTAGGAATGTCTCCATTTCAGAAGTTATATGCACATATTCGAGATTATTCCTCTTTACGAATATTTTCTTGTACATGCTTTTCCTTTGTGCTCATATCGAAAGGCAAAAGCTATGACCTAAAACAGTTATGCGCATTTTTCCGTGTTATTGTATTACGCAGAAATGATATGATTATTTTGATCCCACTAGTCAAACGTTAGATGTATCTTGACATGTCATATTTATTGAGCACACTCAATTTTATTTGACTCATGTAAAATCACATACATGACAAAACAAAGACATATATTTGGTTATTAAAATATTTAACAATGACGGTGATAAAACTATTATTCCTCATGTGTCATTTTCTGATACATGTACACGAAATTATACTACTTCCGCTTCATCAATTCCTAATTGCTTCTTTCTATGGTGCACCTATATATTCTTCATCTCTTAGGTGATCTACTCGTAAAATTTGGTGAGGGTAAAAGGTCGGAGGGTATTTTTGATATATGCTTAAGTGGTGTATTAAATTGAGTGTAAAGAGTAGAGAGTAGAGAGAGAATAGCGGTGATTGTATTTAATATGTAAATGAAATGTTGTTTTTACCCTATTCATAAGACAGTTCAAATATTTGGGTCAGTTTGGTGGGCTTGAAGGTCCAAAATTGGATGAAGCAAAGATTCAACCTACTATACTAAACACATAGCTTACTCGTCATGATTTAATTTTTAAGTCAGAATATTCCTTCTAATAAAAATCTGACCATCTTTACTGTTTTAACCTCCAATTAATCTGACCATATTATCAACCCCCTTAGCTCTCTCAAAATTACTTTTAGAGAGCTAACATGGTCAATTATTTCCGAACCCTATTCGAAGGATATATTCAAAACAAATATTTTCCAAAGGTCACAACTTTTATCTGGTGACCTTTTTAAGACATGTCTCAAGTAGTTATTGGACCTAATGACTGGTTTTTCTCTTAGTAATCGTATCTACATAAAATAAGAAGGCGCCTACATTTAATAATCGTCTTTAAATATTATCTTCGGTTCATTTCTTAAGTTAAATCACTCAAGTGCTTCTTCGCTATCCTTATAAGAGTAATATTTTTCACTGTTGTTATTTCTAGGGTGAGAAAGAGTTTAATATTATAATTTTAGATAGAGATAAAATCACTTTCTTTTATAAGATTTTACCTTCTTCTTCTACATTGTTCATTGTTGATCATTTTTCCTGTATTTCCTAGGGTTTGTGTGTTTACATCCATAAACACACTACTTAAAGAAAGTTGGCTCAATTGATCTGAATTGATAGAAGAAAAGAGGCAAGCCATAATCGCTACCGGATTACTTGTTTCACCATGTGGAGTAGCTGTGACTCAAACTTCAGAATACGGCCGACTTTCCTCGTTTAAGAAATGTCAAATCCTTTCTGAATCTAGCCTAAGTGCACAATCTTCTACATATCCTGATTAATCTGCTTAGTCAACCAAACTATTCTCAACAAAACGGGTTACCAATTGCAAACCTCATTCAACCTTCTCGCCGTAGAATTGGATATTGGAAAAACTACTCATCGTATAGCCACCAGGCTTTCTAAGGAAAAAAACCAAGCCTCCCATATTGGATAAAACAACCAAAAAGTTAGCTGAAACTCCTCATGATGCTAAAAATTCCCTAAAGAAAAATTCAATCTTGAGAAATGCTACCATAACCGAACTTCCTTCAGAGTTGATTTCAGAAGAAAATCCAACAATTTCATCAACTGAGCCCGCTCGAATTGAGGAAGATAATCCTTGTATTCAGCCTAGTAAACCTTTTGAACAAAGATAACAAGTGCTTGAAGAAAATACGGATGATAGTGGTAAAGATACATCTTTAAAGATATCTAGTCAAATTGGGGACATTAAGAAAGTGACACAAGAAAAAAGAGAAAAAGTTGTTTTGCCCGAATCCGAACCACTTCCTGAGTTCCTCGTTGGGCGGTTTGAGCCCAACTTTACTAAGGTGAGTGTCAAGTATATTTTGAATTTATAGAGAATATCATACTTTTACATTCACGAATCCTAATTGGAAAGGAATCGGAAAAAATAGGGCTTCCCTGAATCAATCAAAGTGAGGCTGCCCCAACATGTAGATACTCCAATGGACAACAAGGTTGGAGAGTTTATAAAATTATACAATGTAATCACTTGGGGCCTTCGGTTTCACATGGATCCAAAGATATGGGGTATCTCCATTTGGTAATATTATGCCCAAGTCAATTTAGCCATAATGTCTGGTTCGCACTGTTAGCTAGCATTATAGCTTCCAAGCTATCCAAAATTCTGATTTCTATGAAACAACTAGCTGTTATGGCTAGTTTAAAGTGGCAGGTGATGTTTTAGAAGCCGAAAAGCCTTCGAGGACTCAATTTATGTTTGTCAGTATTGTTCAAGAAAACCATAGAAAGATCATGTCTAAAGGAGATCTGATTATGGTCATAAGATACTGGAAAAACTCACGTAAGTATTTTAAAAATTTATTTCGTTTCCATATTTTGATGTTATTGTTTCTCATATCGCATTTGTTTTGTGGTGTTCTCGAACCCATTTGCACAACATTTAGAATATAGGAAAACAACTCTTAAAAAGATGAATCAATGAGCCAGTGAGAAGTTGTCAACCGAGTTCCACAATTTCTTAACTCCTAGGAAATATGGTGATAGTCCACCTATGAAGAACAAATTCGATCTGTAAACTTTCATTTAAGCACTTCATCACTCTGTCCCGATCCTCTAAAATTTTCAAAAAGACTGAGGCGACTGATGGTAAAATTTATCTACTATCTAGGAATAGGGGCCCCAGTCACCGTGGCAAAAGTAAAAAGAAAAAGAAGAATAATGATGGTTCGTCTCGAGTTATTCTCAAACTATGTATTAAAGGGCCACCTCATGAAATTGATGCAACAATGCGGGAAACTGTTGCAATTACTGTTGGAGAGACTGGAAGGCCACTATATTCTTTGTCTGCTAAGAAAAAAAGGTTAAATAGGAGTAAATATGGTATTAATAAGAGAGAAATGAAGAAGAAGATAACTTGAGTTGGTTCATAGATCATTCTTTGATCCAAATCCATCCTTTCAATCATTCCCACCGAGGTTCCTCCTCAAACTGTTGCATCTACTGATCCTTCTTCCCCACTACTTCCCAAAGACGACAAGCCATCTTTTGAAGATGGTGGCCAAAGATATGACTTTGTGACATCTAATTTCGATGACTTCAAACGATTTTCGATGAGTCAACCAGCCATGCGAACGATGTGATATAAGACGGGTTCTCTTTTGAAATGTCTAACAAGAATGATGAATGGGGATATGTTGTTCTGGGATACGTGAGGGCCATTATTAATTTCGAAAGGAAAATGAGGGAGTAGGTCAAAATGATTGGTTCTTTTTTAGATGAGAATCATATGCTAAAGTATTTTGGTGAGGAGGAGAAAGGTAAAGTTGAAGGTCTAAGTGGGGAAATGAAAACCATCAATGAGGAGTTGGTTCAAATAAAATCCGTCTGTGATAAACTAAAATATGACTATAAATATTTACAGTCATCTAACTCTAAGAAAATCACTGCCTTAATAGATGGAGAACAAGACTACTATTCAGCCTTTGTGCGATTAGAAGATAATCCTGAAGACCTCTTTAAGCAGAGAGAAGATCAAATCACTTCAATAAAGGCAAAGATTGCTCAAGAGGTAGTCGATAATGATGCATATGCTGACAAAGTGTTAGAATATTCGTAAGAGAGGGATGAATCAATTAAATTAGATACGGTGATGATATTTCAAATAACATTCCCCAAATTATCTTTTAGGGATCTATGGGGACATCCACCAGCTGATCAGATTCCTTATCACAACTTGACTTTAGGTGACACGTTTAATATTTCTTATGATTCAGATGATTATGACTCTGATAAAGAGGATTCTGATGGTGACAATTCAGAAAAGAAGGAAGAAATGAAAACTGATGGGAACGAGCCCTAAAGTTAATATGTTTTGAGATGTTTTTTAAGTTTTTAAAGTAGAATGGTTGATACACACAAGGAATTTTGTTATGTTTAGATCGGATACGTTTTTATAAATCATTGGTTAGGACAAATCCTTTTTGTAACTCAACATTGGATTTTATTTAACTCTTGGATCACCCAAAGTACTTTATGTCATCGTTATTCATATTAACTCTATGTTCCAATACATTTTCACTTCCATTCAAATCCGGCCCTAATAAAGTCCACTTCATTCAAATATGACCCAAACTTAGAATAGAAAAGCCTAATATTTAGCTTAGCCAATTCATTCGAAGGTAATAATTCCTTAACTCACCCAAGCCAATCAAATTTAATCCATTCGAAGGCGATAAAATTCTTAACTCAGCCAAGCCAGTCGAACGTAATCCATTTGAAGGCAACAAAATATATAGAAAAAAAAACTTTTAAAGTCAAAATATAATAGATTAATTGTGGGTCGGATACCTTATTAAAACCTCCATGCGCCACCATGGTAAGAAAGAGTATGGCCCCTAATATTTATGTTGAATTAAAACAAAGTAAATATTTACATGATAAGCCTATTCTAAATATAACCTTAGATGCTCAACATTCCATGAGTTCTTAAAAATATTTCCTTCGTGGTCCAAGAACTTGTAGGTTTCTTTCTTGATCGTTTTATACACAGTGTACGGTCATTCCCAGTTTGAAACTAATTTTAGAACTTCATTTATTTAGAATGTAAATATAATTTTCTTAAAACTTTATCTCCCATTTGTAAGTTTTTTCTCTAACTTTTGATGCATATCTGCTTCTCATTACGCCTTGATAGTGAATGGTTCTCAAATGACCTTTAATTTGTATTTCCTCAATTAGGTCTAACTGGGCCCTTACTACAATCTCATTATTCTTTTTAAAATAATTTTAAACTATGAAATACGAAAGAGTAGCTTCTTCAGGTGTGAGTTCATCCATTCCATAAACGAAAGAAAATGAAGACTCTTAAGTAGCAGTATGGGGAGTAGTTCGGTAAGCCCATAGTACTTTTTGTAGACAATTTGGCCATTTCATGGCTTCTCCCTCCAAGTTCTTCTTAAGCCCATTAAAATCGTTCGATTTCCTACCTTTACTTTTCCATTGGATTTAGAATCAAAAGAAGAAGAGAGATATTGATGAATTCTTCTTGATGCAAAAAATACTTACATGTCTTTGTTGTCAAATTGAGGACCGTTGTGTGAAGTGATATGTCTGGGAATGCCAAATATACAACATATGTTAGAAAAAATAAACTTCATTACTACTTTGGATGTTGTTTCCGCTAGTGGTTCAGCTTCTACGCACTTATAAAAGTAATCGATTACAAAAATAATAGTGCGACACCCCATAGGCCATTAGAAGTGGTCCGACTAAATCAAGTTCATATTTGTCAAAATTTACGGCTTCGGACACAGACCCAATGGGGACTTCCGGTACGAGGATCCAAGGGTACGCTTCAAAATAGGAGATAATGGCTAGAGAATCTACCATTAAATTTTCCAATCGTGACACATGTTAATACTTAACCTGTATTAAATCGGTTGGTATTCTTTTTTACACCCTTAAGTACTTCACCAAATGATCTTTCATGGTTTCAGATTTTCCATGTGCTTGATGAATGACTAACTATGCATCAGCCAATAATCAGACCCTTTTGGCGTCACATATCTAAGCCAATCTAAACCTTGTTATTGCTTCCTCATATTCTGACTCATTGTTGGATGCTTTAAAACCAAAAACTATTGCTTGGTACATTGAACCCCCAAATGGGCAAAATTAGGACAATCTCAGCACTACATTCATGAACGTCTCTATCACGAAAGGTAGCTACAATTCGTCTCCAAATAAGATGAAATACCTACCTTAAACCAATTTCCATCCCAATTCCCACTGAAACTCATACCCCAACATTTAAATCTGACTCCCACTCGAACTAGAGATTGTTCTTCATTTGGGACATACCTAAGCACTTCACCAGATATAGAGTCAGACAATTTTTCATTCGTTCCCAACCAGTCTAAACCAAATGCATCTCACCAGCCTCCTCATTGTAGTATAATTGAATACTACGAATCTGACAGTGTTCAAAAGAGGATTAAGAAATTTTTTATGCAGAGGCCGTCGATCAAGTGGAATATGTCGATGAGGAGATCGATGATCAAGTGGAAAGGGAGCAAGAGAAGGTTTGTGACGATAAAGAGGAAGTGAATGAAAATGATGTTTCTGGTGATCAAGAGAGAGCGGTGAAGTATTTTAAATACCAATGTGGATTATAAGCAGGTCATAATCAACGAGAACCTATAAGTTTGTTACTAATGTATAACTAGATTAATTTCTCTAAGTATTGTTTATTGTTTCTGAAACTAATCATTTTTTTGTTTCACACAGCGGCCAAATATTATTCCTTACCCGTTCGCCTATGAAATAAGGTTCTGGGTTACATGATTCTGCGAGACTTTTGAGAGCTCAAGCCTTGGTTTTAGGGGTGAGATGTGCAAAGAATTCAAGGTAGTAATCATAGTATACCTTTTCTATCTATTTTTTTTAGAATTACATAATTGATTTTTTTTTTTTACGCAATGACACTCTATACCAGACAACCTTCATTATGTTGTCCATATGTTGTTCTTGGAACAAATAAATAGTTGTTGTAAGAATTTTGTGGCTATGATAAAGGCAAGTTCCTAGAGGAGAGCCAACCTACATCTCCATCACCCGAGTTGATCGATGTCCGACCAGCTTTCTTACCGAATAGCCTAAGATTATGGAAGGCATTGGTTGATTTCTTATGCAATCGTAACTAGTTGAAGCTCTCAAAATCAATCTCGGAATCGTAAAGCTCATCATGTTGGTGGGTCGAGGAGACATTCCCGATTAGTTAGTTAACATGTAAGTGTTTATAATTTATTTTAATTTAAGCTAAGTGTCTCTTTCAAATGTATTAATTTGTACCCTCTCTTGAAGTTTGAGGACAGGAGAAAAATATTTTCGGTAGCAAACGCTTAAGGTTTACATAGTAGGTGGGATAGCTTGGGCAACACTACGCCCGAATTTGTGAACTCCTCGTATTAAAAAATAACGGGAATTTTGATATTTTTTCTAATTATATTTGATAATGTAAATAGTTTATTTTATATTAATTTTTTTATAATATCTAACTATTAGATATCTAATTTAATTTAGATCTTTAAACACTATATTTTTAAAGTATTTTTGATAAATTTGAATTTCAATAATTAACATATGTAATATCGTAAAGTAAATACTTGTAATATATATTTGATACTTTTTGTAACTATTAGATATCTAATTTTATTTAGATACTTAAACACTATATTTTTGTAAATTTTTTGGAATTTTTAGATCTTTCATTTATTATATAAGTCTAGTTCAGTTCTTTCTTTCTTTAGATCTTTCAAATGTGAAGTGTATATGTTTAGATGTTTTAAATAGTTTATTGAATACTCGAACTATTAGATATTTCAACTATATATTTAGAGTTTTTAGAATTATATATGTATATACATACACATATATTACTTATACTATTGTAAATAATAAAATAAAATTTGAAAGATATTTGATTAACAGTTAATAAAAAAATATAAGCAAAACAAAACAATTTCATTAATTAAACCAAATAACAAAGTTGTTTAATAGAATAAAAAATAAAAATACTACAATTAAAATGTTTAATACAATCATATCTAAAGAAAAACATATCAATTAAAATGCTTAATACAATCATATCTAAGAGCCCCCAAGGGGGTAGCCGAGTTGGTTGAGTATGGCATTCTTATGACCAAAAGGTCATGAGTTCGAGTCCCTCTACATACACTTTCTCGGTTGAGCCTGTCACTTTGTGTGGTTTACCTTCTGGCGTTGGTTTGTAGGCTATCGCGTCAGACTGAGGGTTTACCCTATGCGCACTCATTGCACTATGAGTAGCGGCTGCGGGTTCCCTCCGAAAAAAACAATCATATCTAAGAGCTTCATCTTCATAGTTGAAAAATGATGGTGTGGTGTGTAGACCAGTAGAAAGCTCGGCTTGCAAAATTATCGGTAATGAAATCCAAATTCATGTTCTCCATCATCCGTCATATGTATTCTTCTTATTCCATATGGCAGCCCGACCTTCATTGTGTTATAGCTCTTGTTGATTATGACACTACTCTTGTTGACCATGCCACTGCTCGTGTTGACTATGACACTGCTCATATTAACCATGCTATTGCTTGTGAAGACTATGCCACTGCTCGAGAAGAATATGTCATTGCGCGTGCTAATTATGCCACTGAGCTTCTTCATTATGCGCCCACTCAACATATTGGCAATCAGAAAGTTGTTTTTGTTGTTGAGAAGAACTACTCGCGTTGGAAGCGGTCAACTGATGTAGTTCCTATTGAGGGTATCTAGGAGGAGGATTATGTGGTTTGATAACACCGTTTAGTTTCCATGTATCGTGCAAAGATTCAAAAAAGTGGCCCCATGCCTTCCATTTCGACCACAACTCCCCCTACCAAAAATATATCTCTTGGAATCTTAAAGAGTGCTTACATATAGCATATTTTTTCCTAACCTTAGTTGGAGTTTACATACACGCATCCACCATTTTTTAACAAACAAATGATTTAATATCATTTTATAAGGTAAATTGACCCCCTCATCTTTAAAATTCATATGTCGAATTATCAAACTAGTTAAATTAATTCTCCCATATTTTTTTAACAGAAATATAAGACAATTGTGAATCATTGCTAGTAGTATGAATCAAACAACTATTAACTAATTTAAATGCTAATTTTCCGACACCATTTAAATTAGTTCTTAAAGCTTTACATTTACCATTAATGACTGGTTGCTCGTGTCTTATTTTGGACACTGATCCTATTTTTAACGAGGACGAATCATCTTCACCTCTTCGGACTTACTTTGATTTTTTTGAAGACATTATAACAATGTAAGTGTTTTTTGTGTTCGAAAGAAAAAAAATCAAAGGGGTAGGACCAATGTTTTCTGAATTTTGGATGTTGATGGTGTGAATAAATTATATGGGAAAACCACTTATTTATAGATTTTTTTCCGTTATAATTCAGATATCTGAATTCCCAAACGGATAGTTTATCCAAACTACCTGTTGGGCCCGTGGGGAATTCACATATACTAATTGCTACAAAAGAAATTATACTTTTTTTGTGCGTGTTTCTTCTTTTTGAATAAAGGAGAAACACATTCATCACTCGCGCGCCTCTTAATACTATTCTTAATTTCTCTATTTCTCCTACAAATTTTATAAAAGCTTTAGTTCTTGATTCCAGTATTCTATATAGAATATTGCTTATAGTTACTCATTTTTATCGATCAAATTTTGTATTGATAAGACCAATCAAAATTGACTATGGTAACATTATACTTGCTGAATTAATAAGTTTGTATAATTTTACATTTATTTGGTTGTTATATTAGTTTTGATATATGTTTCCATTACTTGTTTGTTAATTTTTAAAAAAGTAAATAATTTTTTATTGATGATATTTGTTAGTATTAGTTTTAATTTACTGTTCATTAATTTGCGATATTGTTTGGTATTATTTTTAGTGATATGAATTTCGATTACAATTTTTTTACGTATAAAAAAATATCACAATCTTTTAATTTATTTTCTCGAACATTTTTTAAGTTTTTAAATGGCTCCAAAACGTAGTAAAATCAGACTTAATGTTGAAGTTCATAAATTCTTTATAGTCGATCTAAATTCGATGGATAGAAACCCTGGAGAATTCCCTCACATTGAAATACTCTCCTCCCACAAAAATAGTGGTGGGTCGAAGTCTCGCAAGAAAAAATCTTTGACATGAGATCACTTTAGTGCGAATTCTAATTGTACATCAGCTAAGTGTAATCATCGCTCAAGATCATATGTATATAACGTCGGAAATAGAAATTTTGGCACCGGGGTTATGGCGAGATATTTAGTGATTCATTATATTACCAACCCTTTTAAAATTAACGAAGAGAGGAATACATTAATAGACTCTCAAACTAGTTTAGCTTTTGAGTTTAATCAAAATACATATAAGGAACAAACAACCATTTATGTTGTTGGTAGTTCACAATCTTTTTGTTTTGGCAATAGTTAGAGATATGAAAATTAGATGCGTAGTGAGATAAACCCACGAGAAAGAGGCATTCCACATAGCTCTATGCGATCGCTAAGATTTAAATATTATTTAGAAAGAAAACAAAATATTATTGATAGTATGCTAGCTTTGCCATAGAATGTTTCTCTTACGAGTGATATAGTTACTTTTACTCATTTTGAAGATGAAGATGTAGATGAAGCAAGTGACTCTAAAGATCTTTATTTTGAATAAAATCAAGATAAATGATGTTTGTAATAGAGTTTTTATAATTTTTAGTTTATTTTGCAAACATTTGCACAAATCCTGATCCACAAGAGTATAAAATGTGAACAACTAAATAAAAGAAAATTGAATATTTAACTTTCAATATAATAATAACACTTGTACTAGTAAATAATATCAAAATACAACACAAACTCCCAAGGGGGTAGCCGAGTTTGTTGAGTAAGGCATGCTTGTGACCAAATGTCATGAGTTCGAGTCCCTCTACATACAATTTCTCGGCGGAGCCTGTCACCTTGTGTGGTTTACCTTCTGGCGTTGGTTTTCAGGCTATTGCATCAAACTGAGGGTTTATCTTGTGCGCACTCATTGCACTCTGAGTAGCGGCTGCGGGTTCCTTCTGAAAAAAATATCAAAATACAACACACTTATAATTTTTATATTCAAACCATAATAATAATCAAAGTGTAATAAAAAAATTATAATAATATACATTATAAGTTTTTAAAATTATATTATATGATTTTCGTTTATAAAACAATAACATCACTTGTATTAGTAAATAATATAAAAATACAACAACACTTATAATTTTTATATTCAAACTATAATAATATTCACAATGTAATAAGAAAATTATAATAACATATCATTTAATATTTTAAAATTATAATATACGATTTTGGTTTATAAAATAAGAACAACACTTTGTGCCCTTGCTTGAGGGAAATTTTGGGATTCTAGACTTAAAAGTATGGAGTGAGTTGGTCATCCTCAAACACATTTTGTCCATAATTTATAAAACATCTAACTCTATCTGGAGCGATTGGATTAATTTTAGAAGAATTAAAAACAGTAATTTTTGGGAAATTCTCCTAAGATCTACCCCCTCCTGGACATGTAGGAACCTTTTATCTCTTAGACCTCTTGGAAGTAATTAGTTCAGGATGACTATTATAAATGGAAAGAATATCTCCTTCTGGTTCGACCCCTGCTCTTGTCTAGGTTAGGTAAGCACATTACTATCTCTGATTTTATCTCTGTCGGTCGATGGAGGTGGCCTATCAACAAGAGCTCAATCAGTGTTGGGAACATAAATAACCTTTTGAAACTCTGCAATACTATTCTCTCTCTTCCTCACCTAAGTATCCATTTAGATGATACTGGATGGGAAATAAAGGAACTTTCACTTTCATAATCAAAGACACTTACAATACCATCCAAATGTGCATCCCATGTGTTGGATGAACGGGTCTAGTTTGGAGTAAATTTAATATACCTCGTCATTCATTTATTCTTTGGCTCTCCATACATAGTAAACTTACCACTCGCGGTAACCTTTTTTCTTGATGATTAATATTTTTCCCTCTCGCGTCATCTGCAATGACTCGGATGAGAGTATTAATCAAATCATCTATGATTGTAGTTGCTCACGGAGCCTTTGGGAGTATGTCCACACTAAGATTGGTAAAATTCCAAATAGAACTATTGGCTTCTTAAAACCTTCAATTGGACTCCCTCCAATTCCCGTCACATTTGATGGACCTACTTTGGCCCTATCACTTACTATGTGTTGGGAATATGGGTGTTGTGAATTAGGGGTCTGGTCCGCATATTCCGCCTCCGTATATAAGTAAGAACACAACCGGTCTTCGACACTAGTATGATATTGTCCGCTTTGGCACCCGAAGGCCCTCACGGCTTTGCATTTGGCCCACTACCAAAAGGCCTCATACTAGTTGAGGTATGTTCTTACTTATATACCACTGATCTTTCCCATGTTTAACCGATGTGGGATGTGGGACTTTGGTCGCCACCCTAACAAATCCTCCTCTCGAACAAAATACCACTTAGCCTCCTCTCAATTGACTTTCATCCGCCCACTCTAATCAGGTTGGAGACTACCTGACCATAGAGGCACTACGGATGTTACTGCTCACCTCCTCTTGGACCACACTGTCTTGTTCCTTAGCGCCACTCCAATCAAGCCACACTGCTTGATGAGCCACGGGCACTCCGAACTAGGATCTCTAGAGCAGATCACCTTGATCATATGACTTTGGTCGCCACCCTAACAAATCCTCCTCTCGAACAAAATACCACTTAGCCTCCTCTCAATTGACTTTCATCCGCCCACTCTAATCAGGTTGGAGACTACCTGACCATAGAGGCACTACGGATGTTACTGCTCACCTCCTCTTGGACCACACTGTCTTGTTCCTTAGCGCCACTCCAATCAAGCCACACTGCTTGATGAGCCACGGGCACTCCGAACTAGGATCTCTAGAGCAGATCACCTTGATCATATGGCTACTGGTTCATCATGTTCGACCTCCGAGAATATCCCCACCATCGCGTTCCGTCTGGGCCTGACGCTCTGATACCACGTGTTGGGAATATGGGTGTTGTGAATTAGGGGTCTGGTCCGCATATTCCGCCTCCGTATATAAGTAAGAACACAACCGGTCTCGACACTAGTATGATATTGTCCGCTTTGGCACCCGAAGGCCCTCACGGCTTTGCATTTGGTCCACTACCAAAAGGCCTCATACTAGTTGAGGTATGTTCTTACTTATATACCACGGATCTTTCCCATGTTTAACCGATGTGGGATGTGGGACTTTGGTCGCCACCCTAACACTATGTTTGAAGGGAGCGTAATAACAGAATATTTGACTCCCCTCGGATCCTTGCATCTGTTGTCCACTTTCACTTACTAGCTGACTTTCGATCTTGGTTTTTGGAAACAAAGATTGGTTGGCCATACTAATCTTTAATAATAAAATTTATTATTTAATAGCTTTCACAACAATAACCGAGAGAATATTCCGATAGAAACTAATCTTTAGTACATCCGCAATGTCCTGTCTTTGTGTCGCAAAAAGCATTACCATGTGGGCATTTGTTAGTACAAGGGAGGTCTAAGTTGCATTTCTCCATGCTATTGGTTTGTGCCTTATTGCAAAGACAAACTCCTTTGACCATATCGCTTACCCACCATGCGGACACTTGAAAGAACAATCGATGTCTCTCTTACATGATAAAGCAGTCGTTAAAATACCTTCACGATAATCAAACAGAAGGTCAAATTATAATTTTATTTTTATATATAACATACATGATAAAACTTACATGATGCCATCATGATGGTTAGATCAAAGATAACTATATTTACGCTTGAATTTCCCATTCAAGTAATTAATATAGAAATCTATACAAGAGTTTCTAATCAAGTAATTATTATACAAAATGACTATAGAAAGGTTAATATTATCTTTGAATTTCAAAGTAAACCTTAGAGTTTGAATTTTAAACATGTCAATTATTAAAGTTTAATTTGTTTTGATTTAGACTTTATAAGATATCGCAATTCTAAAATTTTAAAATTAAATAAATAATAATAGTAGTTAACTGATATACAAATAGATTATTTTTTATAGAATTTATTTTATCAATTATCAAATAGGATAATTTATAGGATTTTAATGCATTTTGTCAAAAATAACTATATTTGTTTGATAGATAAACACATAATCATTCAAATGATTGATTTTAATACTTGTAATTAATACTTTTTTTATTCTACATAAAACTTGCCTCCCCAATAAATATTAGATGACGTGTCGTAAAAGTATTGTTCAACAAAGATCAATTAGACCTTTTACGTTTATATTTTTTATTAAGAACTCCAATCTATTTTTTATAAAAATGTTATAAAAAATTATATCTTAAAGCTTCTTATATTATCAAAACCATCGATATATATATATATATATCTTTTAGAGCGACTAATTATAAATATGATCAATTTATATGGTTTGAGTAGTTTTGGAAGATTTTTATTTTTCAGTTTAAAATTTAAACCGAAAAATGGTTGACTGTAGACCTGTAATTGACTAATATAATGAACTACCAAGAATTTTTGGTCAATTCGTTCAATACAATATGAAAATGGACGAATGTATTTCAGTGTCTTCTATTATTGACAAATTGTCTCCTTCATGAAAGGATTTTAAACACGCACTGAAACACACCAAGGAAGAAATGACTTTAGTTGAACTTTGTAGTCATTTTAAGATTGAAGAGTCTCTAAGGGCTCATGATGAAATAAGTAATCGTAAGGGTAAAAAACAAGTGGGAAAATCATATGTAAATATGGCTGAAAGCAGCGGATTCTTTAAGAATGAAAATACATATAACGGGAATAAACAAAAGTTTAAAAGAAACAATAAAAACAACAATTTTTCCAGCAAAATGCCTAAAATAGCATGCTGGAAATGTGTCAAACCTGGTCATTTTAGGAGGGATTGTTGAGTTGGAAAAGTAAAAAACAATGCTGGTCCAAGTGGGAACAGTGGTGGTTCAAGTGGAAACATTGCTAGTTCAAGTGGATTTAAGGATCCTGAAAAGCAACAATGTCATAATTTAATTCAGAATTTTAATTCTGGTCATAATTATATATCTCTAATATGTGAGGCATTTTATTTGTAGGATGATGATGTTTCTTGGTGGACTGATTCAGGAGCAATAAGTTATGTATGTAAGGATCTTCGATGGTTTAGTAACTTTCAACCGATTGAAGATGGGTCTTCACTTAAGATAGAAAATGTTGTAACCGAACAATTAAAGGACTAGGAAATGTTAAATTATTATTTACTTCTGAAAAATACATATTATAAACAATGTATTGTACGTTTCCTGCGATTCGAAAGAATCTTTTGTCTGTTGTTGTTTTAAACAATTGTGGTTTCAAACAAGTGTACGAAAGTGACAAATATGTATTGTCCAAACATGGTGTATTTATGGGATTCAGATATTTGTGTTATGGTATGTTTATGTTAAATATCGATGTTTTATTCCAAAATGATTCTGTTTGTATGATTTCTACTAGTATGTGTAGAAATTTGAATAAAACAAAATTATGGCATGCTAGGATAGGACATGTTCATTATGGAAGAATAAAAGACATGTAAAAAATGAGCCTTATTCCTCCTGTTGAAGCAAACAATGAAAAATGTAAAACTTGCATGTTAATTAAGATAACTAGAAAACCTTTCAATAATGTTAACCGAGTTTCCAAAATATTGGAACTAGTACATAGTGATTTATGTGATTTCCATGTTACACTTTCGTTAGGAAATAAAAAGTATGTTATTACTTTTATTGATGATGGATCTAGATATTGCTACATTTATTTGTTGCATGCTAAAAATGAAGCTCTTGATAAGTTTAAAATATATAATGAAGAGGTAGAGCTACATAAGAATGATTTGATTAAAAATCTATGTATGGATAGAGGAGGTGAATATTACGATCCTATATATTTTCAGTCTAAGTGTATAATTCCTCAAACCACGAACCCTTATACACCACAACAAAATGGTATAGCTGAGAGGAAGAATAAGACTTTGAAAGAAATGGTCAATTCCATGTTGTCCTATTCGGGTTTGAGTGAAGGTGGGGTGAGGCTATGTTAACAGCCTGTTATTTATTGAATCGTATTCCTACTAAAATAAATAAGATGACCCCGTATGAGCTTTGGTTTAAGAAGCCTCCAACACTGAATTATCTGAGAGTTTGGGGTTGTAGAGTAGTTGTAAGGCTCATTTAACCCAAAAGGAAAAAATTAGGTGAAAGAGTACCTTCATTGGGTATGGTGAGCATTCCATTGCATATAGGTTCTATGTGTTAGAATCCAATGACTATGTGTCTGTGACACGGTTATCGAGTCAAGAGGTGCAATATTTGATGAAGATGGATTTACTTTTATACCTACATCTATATCTGGTTCAAAACTCTTCGAATAAGAACTCAAGTCAAACTGAAAATATATCAAGTAGTACCAATTGTGTACCTGAACCTTCTAAACCAAGGAGAAATACTGGAGCCAGAAAAGTTAAGTCGTTCGGATCTGATTTTCAACTTTATTTAGTTGAAGGGTTAAGAGATAAGATTGACTATCAATATGAATATCGTTTTGTTATTGAAGATGACCCAAAAACGTTTAGTGATGTTATGGCATCAAGGGATGCCGCTTTCTGGAAAGAAGCTATCCAAGATGAGATAAAGTCTATCATGCATAATTATACATGAGAATTGGTTGATTACCTCCTGGTTGTAAATCATTGGAAAATAAATGGATCTTTAAACGAAAAATGAAAGTAGATGGTACTATTGAAAGGTATAAAGCTAGGTTGGTTATCGAGGAATATTGACAAAGAGAAAGAATTGACTTCTTCGATAATTATGCTCCGGTTGCTAGGATTCCACCATTAGATTGTTGATTGCACTACAATCTTGTAATTCATCAAATTGATGTTAAAACTGCATTATTGAATGGTGATTTGGATGAGAATATTTATATGAAACAACCAGAAGGGTTTGTCATGTCTGGTTGTGAAGATAAGGTATGCAAGTTGAAAAAATCTTTGTATGGTTTGAATCAAGCACCAAAATATTGGCATAAATTTTTTGATAATATAATATTGTCTGATGGATTTATTCTTAACCAAACAAGCAAGTGTGTATATAGTAAATTTGATAACTCTGGTAAATGAGTTATGATTTGTCTATATGTGGATGATATGTTGTTTTTTGGTATTGACCAAAATCGGGTTGATAAAACGAAGAAATTCTTATCATCTAATTTTGAGATGAAGGGTTTGGGGGAAGTTGAAATGATTTTTTGTATAAGAATCAAGAGAAAGAACAATAGTATATCGATTTCTCAATCTCACTATATTGAGAAGATATTAAATAAATATATTTTTAAAGATTTTTCTCCGGTAAGCACACCTATAGATCCTAGTCTTAAGCTTCTACCTAATAAAGGTATTGTTATATCTCAACTTGAATACTCGAGAGCCATCAGGTGTCTTATATATGCCATGACTAGCATTAGGCCGGATATTGCCTTTATTGTTGGAAAACTTAGTAGGTATACTAGCAATCCTAGTTCGCATCATTGGGAAGATTTAAATCGAGTATTCAATTATTTGAAAGGAACCATGAATTATAGTTTAACTTATACTCGATTTCTTTTTGTACTTGAGGGATATTCAGACACGAGTTATATTTCCAATATAGAAGATCATTCTTCCACAAGTGGATGGCTAGTTTTACTTGGGGGAGGTAATATATCTTGGGCATCTAAGAAATAAACTTTTATTACTGATTCAACAATAAAATCAGAGTTTGTTGCATTAGCAACAACGAGTAAAGAAGTTGAGTGGCTAGGAAGTTTAATGTATGAAAATCCATGGTGGCCCACACCGATATCACCTATATCCATCATATGTGATAGTGAAGCTGCCTTGGCCAATGTCTATAGACAAGTTTACAAAGGCAGGTCTAGACACTTGGGTGTTAGACACAATATGTTTCATCAGCGCATCACGCATGATGTTATTTCAATAGAGTTTGTGAGAACTCAATATATTTCAGCCAATCATTTAACCAAAGGGTTAAGTAGAGATCTTGTGCACAAATTGGCTATAGGGATGAGATTAAAGTCCATCTAAAATCTCTCATGTTGAGATACCTAATTCCCATCTAATATGACATTAGGTGTTGAATTCAATGTGGAAAGCTTAACATCTAGAGATTGGAACACATTTGTATATCATCCCAAGATATGTGTCCGGCCCTGCAAGTTGTGAAGGTTGGAGATTATCTTCTTCATGGTTCTTTTGTAAAATTGCATATGCAGGTACAAGAGGAAAATAACTACCTATTGGAGCATGAAGTTTAGCCGCTTCAAGAAGCTAGGACTTGAATTTGATAAGCTTAAGAAAGACAAGGACAGAAGGCTAGTAAAAATAGTGTCAAGTAAGAACAAGTGAGTATGTAAATTTATGTGTATATTATTTTCATGTATTCATTATGAATAGTAAATGTTCAATCCTTGGTTATACATTGATATTCGAATATTTAAAATGTGTAATATACTAACATGAAATTCAATCGTTACGATATTTCATTTATGCGTAAATTTATTCATTGTTGTGATTGAGTTTAGTAGATAATGAATTATACTGAAATGGGGGAAGACCATTAGATATTTTAGTGTAATTTGATCGACTAGTCGACCAATTTAATCATGATACATTATCAAACAAGTCGTAAAGTGCAGAGTGCACGCTTGTTAAATTATATCATGATTAACAAGGTCAAGCGGCGTAGCCCCTTGTGGGGTCCAAGGGGTGGAACCCCTCGCTGGGGTCGAGCTGCCTTTTTGTGGTCGAGCCCATTAACCACCTTAACTGCGAAACTGATTTTGTTGGTCGAATTGATTAAAAATGAGTGTTGTTGAAAGACGAAATCATATCAATTCATACTCTCTTTTCAAATAGAATGTCTCTGATTTTATCTAATTGAAATTTTTGGAGAACCCCAAAAATATTTCAATAAGAAATTGTTTACTAGACTTCAGAGATCATCCGGAATCCAAACACTCTTTTCTACAATTCAGTTGTTAAGTGGGTGAATTCATTCATATCGATAGCTTTTTTTAATTTTTACGAAATAAATGAAGAATGACTTTCTAATTGCATTTCAAATATCTATTTTCTGAAAAAGAAAAAAGTACTGGAACAAATAACAAACTACCAAAGCTTTAGACATTACGTTACGAATTGTATTTTTTTTGTTGCTTTAGCTTTAAAACTTTTCAAAAATTTCTTTGTGATGCAAGTAGGTACGATGTGGTACTCTCCTATTTCTTTCAAATTATGAAAGAAAGATTGCTATTATTGTTGAATAATGGAGGGGCAACAGATAAACATTCATCTTCTTAGATTTTGGATTTCTAGGTAACCTTTTAGTTTTTTGCGAATGATGACGGAAGGATTAAGAATTACTAGTAGTGAATTGTGTGTTTGAAATGGTGTTGCAGAAGGTTATACTGTGTCAAGCGACTTGTTGTTTTGAGAAAATATATTCATTGTTGATGATTTATACGGTTATTCGAAGGGCAATAAATGGAAAATATAGATGTGGTCAAGCGACAAGCATACGAAGACTTGTTTGCAATTGTTGAAGATGTACCGAAAAGGAAAGCTTCCGGTAATGGCATGTGATATAGAAAAATTGTAATATCTTCTACACGCTAGAGTTAGGATTTCCCGTTAGATTTGGTTACCGATCGCAAGGCACCTTTACTGGTGTATGTTGTCTTTGAAGGGAGCCAAATCTGATCAGTGAGGGAATATAATTACCAGTATGTGGAAGAGGCGATACATATGCCAGAAACTGTTGGATTGCTGCGTCTCTGGAGAGCGGTGGTGTTTAGTGGTGGCAAACGGGAGGTCTCGTTATTTTCGAATGTCATTTAACCATTTTAAACATACGCGGAATTAATAGGTCGCGTATATCTCATTTAATAGATTTAAATGTGGATGAAATTAATAGATCGCAGGTTAAACGAGACTCGGGATAACCAGATAACGGGTTACGTGTTAGGTAGGATATCTCATGCAAGAGACTCATTCACCTACGGGTCAATTTAAATCACTGATTCTTTAAAACTAATTTGCATTCCTTAAACAAAATATTTATGATATTTATTTAGTATTTATTTATTATATTTTGATATTAGAAACAGTTTATAAAATAACTAATATTAATATTTAATACTAGCCGATTGAATAAGTTATAAAATAGATAGTATTAATTTATAATATTTAATATTTGTTAAAAATTTTAGATCTTTCAAATATTATATAGTTCTATTTTAGTTCTTTTGATTTTTTAAGTTTGAGGACTATATGTTTAAATTGTTTGTAAACAGTATTGATTTTTCCAACTATTAGATATTTCAACTATAAATTTAAATTTTTTAGAATTGTATAAATGTATAGACTTACACTTATATTACTTGTAAATAACAAAATAAAAATTGAAAAAGATTTAACGAACCTTTAATATTAAATATAAACAAAATAAACAATTCATTAATTATAAAAATAAACAATTAACATAGTTCTTTAATGAAATACAAAGAAAAAAATTACAATTAAAATGCTTAATACAATCAAATGTAAAAAAAAAAAACTAAAGAAATTCATCTTCATTGTTAAAAAGTGGTGGACTAGTAGGATGTTCGGCTAGAAAATGCATGTTCTCCATCATAAGTCGTATGTTTTCTGATTGTTCTGCTTGAGAGGTTACAAATTGATTATTATATTCCTTATGTTGACCATATCCGTGCTCGTATTGACTATGACACTGCTCGTATTCACCATGCTGCTGGTCGTTTATACCTTGTCGTTGCTTAAGTTTACCCTACCACTGCTCGTGTTGACCATGCCACTCCACGTGCTGACCATGCGACCACTCGGCATACTTCATTTGTTGACCATGCGCTCACTCAACATATTCGCGATCAGAAAGTCCTTGTTGTTGTTGAGAAGAACTACCAGCAGTCATGAGAGCGGTCGACGGTTGCACTTCCATTTGAGGGTATCCAGGAGGTGGATTTGGTGGTTTGGTAACGTTGTTCGATCTCCATATCTAAGGTAACATTTCGTAATGGCGACCCCATGCCTGCTATTTTGATATTAACTCTTCATCCCAAGAATATATCTCTTGTAATCTCAAAGAATGTCTAACGATAGCACAACTTTTCCTAACCTTTATTGGAGTGTACATACTCACATCAACCCCTTTCTTAACGAGCAAATGACTTATTAGCATCATATATGGTAAATTGATCCCCATAGCTTTTTGAGCCATATGTCGAATCATCAAAGTATCCAAATTAATTATTCATACATTTTTTTACCACAAAAGCAATTAAAAATGTTTGAATAGAGGATAGTTGTGAATCATTGTTTCTAGAATGAATAAACTAACTGTTAACCAATTTCAAAGCTAGTTTTCCATGAGTATCCAAATTAGTCCTTACGGCTAACCGTTCAACGTTAATTTCTGGTTGAGGCAGACAACAACCCAAAATCTCTACTGCAGTTTCGAAGGACATAGGTCAATCTTCACCCCAAACCATACGAGAATAGGAAAACGATGACAATTTATAAACACTATACATATCTTCAAATGGAAGGAAAAAAATCATCTTTAAAATCCATTTAAAAAAAACTATAGGCAATACCATTAATTCTACACCTGATCCCTAAACCTCGACCTTGAGGATCATTCTCAATTAAACGTGCATGGGCATCAAACTATTGTACTACTTCGCTATACCAATCTGATTTGAACTTAGCTAGATATAACCAACCTAATGTTGTTGGAGAATCTAAAAGTTTAAAAAAATATTCCATACCTTCAACTTAGATAAGTTCGTCGTAATCCAAATGTATACCAGAGTAGATTTTGGTTACACCTCGTGGTACTAGCGATTTACGAATGTGAACCTCTCCTTCGCCCATATGTTCAAATGTTTGACTCTCCGATTTTTCTACGTCTTGATGCCAAGAACTTCTTTCGGAAGTTTTTCTTCGTTTCGACAATGACGAATCATCTCCACTTCTCTATACCTGATTTTATTTTCTCGAAGAAGACATTAAGATGAACTTTACGTTTTTTTTTGTTGAAAATATTTTCAAAAACATTAGAAAGAATATTTGTAGTAGATTGAAGGAGTGAAGATATTGTTGATAGGAGTAGGGTATTTACAGGGGTTTTTTGAAAACTAGCCGTTTTTTGCTGACGTCAGCAATTCGGATATCAAAATTAAGCAACAACTAGTTGATTCAAACTATCCATTGTCGACGTCAGCAATTCAAATATCCGAATTAGGTCTTTTTTTAAACAAAATTATGTTCCTCCACTATAAATAGAGGAGGATTACAATTCTGAAATCACAACTTCTCACTACCTCTTTATTCACTATCATTTATAGAAAGTTTAGTTCTACTTTCAAAGTATTTATTATTATTATTATTTTCCATATTAGTTTTTATTCGATAAAAATAATCAAATAATATATTGGTAACATTATACTAGCTGAATTAATAGTTTTGTATAATTTATCGACTTATTAGATTGTTATTCGCAATTAGATTATAGTTGTTATTTGTTTATTAGTTAGTATTACTCTAATATTAGTTAGTATTACTCTAAATTTACTGTTTATTAAGTGCGATATTAGTTTCGATTTGTGTTTGATTCCATATTTTAAAAAATAAACATTGTATTAAGTTTTTAAATGGCTCCAAAACGTCGAAATACTAATGTTCATTCACCCGCTAATATAAATTTCAATATTTTAGATGGTAATTCTACAGAATCTCTCGCAATGAAATACTATACTCTCAAGAAAGTGTTGGTGGTGGAAGTACTAGTGGTGGGTTGAGGCCTCGTAAGAAAATATGTTGAAGTTGGTAATACGTTTATAGACCCTCAAACCAGGGTATGGTTAGACATCTCAATAAAGTGTTGGTGGTGGAAGTACTAGTTTTCACCCGCTATTTGTAAAATTTGCGATATCTGTTTTACTTATAGAGGAGATAATAAAAAATTTCACACCGGGGGTATGGTTAGACATTTAAAAAGTCATAGTATATTCGACCCTTTAAAAATTTAAGAAGATGGTAATACGTTTATAGACCCTCAAACTGGTCATCAATTTTATTTTCACCAAGATAGGTATATGGAAGAAACAATGATTTATGTGATTGGTAGTTTACAACCTTTCGGTTATGCAGATAAATTGAGATATAAAAATTGAATGCAAGTTGGGGTAAACCCACAAGCCAAACGCATTCCACGTAGCTCCCTGCGATCGCTAGCCTTTAAATATTTTTTAAAAAGAAAAAAATGATTATCAAAACTATGATAGCTTTGCCATGGAATGTTTCCATTACTAATGACATAACTACTTCTTGCTGATTTTGATATGTTATGTGTTACCCTTCATTGGATTGATCTTGTATGGGTACTCCAAAGGAGAATTGTGTGGTTTGAATCTATTGGCCATCATAACACACAAGTAATTAGAGAGAGTATAGTTGAATGCATGAATATTCATGAAATTAAAAATAGGATTATGTGTATTTCGTTCAAAAATGCATCTGCGAATTACAATACGATAAAATTGCTTATAAATCATTGCACTCCTATTTTTTCTAAATATTTTCACACTAACTATTTATGCCATATACTTCAATTAGTTACGAAAGATGGAATAAGTATGATTTTATAAGATTATATTGATCTTATTAAAAATGGGGTCCTATTTTGCACGACCTCCGCTGCTAAAAAAGAGCTTTAAAATACTTGTTATTGAAAATGAGAAAACATATAATAAACTTATTCTAGATGTCGAAACTAGATGGAATTTTACTTATATGTTGCTTGCACGTGCTCATGTATTTTAAAAAGAGATTACTATGCTTTATAATAATTTTTATCTGACTACAAGTCTTGAAAATCAACATTGGATTTATTTTGCTACCATGTTAAAGTTTTTAAAATGTTTTAAAGATGCAGCTAAAACCTATTCGACGCAAAATAATACTAATGTCCACTTGACTCTTTTCACGATTACTAATCTTGCCATTCATATGAATGAATTTAGAGCTCATAGTGTATATGTAGACATGGTTCCCCAAATGGACGCAAAAGTTAAAAAATATTTTCATCCAATCCCTATTACATGTATTTTGGATCATTTTTCACAAAAATCTAAATTTGAATTGCTAGTTGACTATTTCTATAAATCCTTATAATATTCTAAATATAGTCCACCAACTGAACCAGTTAACCATACTAACTATTTCTATAAATCTTTACAATTTGTTAGTATGTATAATAAGTATGCTGAAAGATATAGACCAAATTCAACTTCGAATGTATGGAGTAATAACAATAGGGGTTAAGGGGGATCTTCTACTAACTATCTTTAAATGGCAATGTTAATAAACGATCAATTTACAATAACCCATCAATCTGATAATGATTTATCTAGCTATTTGAGCACTATGTTTGATTTAACAAATTAAATCAACCGATATATTCATGATATCATAAGATGATTGAGTACCAAAACTGATGATAATCCTATTCTTTGCAGGTTGTTTAAATAAATTTATGCAATAACTTTGTTTACAGTTGCGATTGACTGCGCTTTTAGCCAAGCAAAGTTGTTATACACGACTAAGCGAACAAGATTTTTAAGCAAAATACTTGGAGTGCTTGTGGCAATCAAAGATTAGACCGCAACTGATAAAAGGATGCAAGACAATGAGTTTAGAGACGAAGTGAATGTAGACGAAATCTTTCAAGATTTCCAGAAGATTATGAAAATACACTTGAACAAGAAATTTTGGAACAAGATGAAGCTGAAGGTGAATAGTGGGTTTGAAGATTATGATTACAAAGAAGAATTTGAAGAAGTTGAATGATGTTTGTAATATTAATTTGCAAACATTGGTACAACTCCGGCCCCGCAAGAGTATAAACTGTAAATGACTAAATTAAATAAAAAATATAGTTACATTTCATTCTAATGACAACATGACTACTAAATACTATCAAAATATAAAATACTTGTAATATTTATAACCAAATCATAATAATAAGTATCAAAATGTAATAGTAAAATTATAATCATATAATGTATAATATTATAAAATTATAATATATGGTTTTAGTTTATGAAAAAATAACACTTAAAAGATTAATAACAAAATCATAATAATCCTAACCAAATTATAATAATATAATTATAATCATATACATTATAATGTTTTAAAATTATAACTTAAGATATGATTTGGATTTATAAAATAATTACAACACTTGTAATATTTGTAACCAAAACATAATAATAACTATCAAAATGTAATAATAATAATAATAATAATAATAATAATAATAATAATAATAATAATAATAATAATAATAATAATAATAATAATAATAATAATAATAATAATAATAATAATAATAATAATATAATCATATAAGTTGTAATATCTTAGAATTACAATATATGATTATGGTTTATTGAATAATAAGAAAAATAATAAAATTAATAACCACATAATAATAATATTCAAAATGCAATAATAAAATTATAATCATAGTTTTTATAATATTTAAAATTAAAATATATAACTTTTATAATATTAAGTTCATAAATAATATTTTTTACTATCAAGTATAAAACAAAATCGATTCGCGGGACTAATAGGTAATTATTATTGGAGTGAATTGGTGTGCGTAAGACTAACGTGTTGCAGGACTAGAAGGTCATTATTATAAACGGACTTTGCATGTACACAACTATCATGTCACGACACTAACATATCGCAGGATAAACGTGACATTTTATAGGTACCCATTTAAGTTTTGGCATATTCCCATTTATTTATTGCAGGACTAGTCCCATTTCCTACTAGTAGTGGTGCTTTAAAAACATATATAAGATATACCATTTGATGTGAGCAAGGGAAACGTTGTGTTTTTCAGCTATAATTTTAAGTACAAACTTTGATGCTCTCTAAGTCTTGTATAAACTTTGATTCTCTATAAGTCTTGACCTATTGAAGTTTTTTGAACTAACTAGTTTGTGTCTAATGTAGATGGCCATGAATGCATAGAGAGTGCTCATTTGTAATATTGCGTTCGCGTGTGATCACTTCTGGCATTTGAATTTCAGGACTTCTTGACCGCAAATAGGCAATGGGTAAAATGGGAGTTTAAATTTTTAATTTCATATGGATTCCTTTAGTAGGATGATGAGTGCAGAAAAAGATAAATAAATAAAGATGACGTACATATTACAAAAATTATAAGTTCTTATTAATAAGTTAAGAAATATGAGTTAATTGGTTTGGGCCTAATATCTCGAACACCATCTCTCAAACTCATAATGCAAGAGACACATTTAGAGTTTGTAAAAATATAAACGAAAGCGAGATACTAACAAATTATTTGCAAAGAAATCCGCAAGTTGTGCTTCATTGCGAAAAAGTTTGCAGGTTGCCTTCAATCCTTAAAACTTATTCATACCTATTCACGGCTCACAACCAGTATCACAAGGCTCATCATAATTAAATCAAGAAACCTAAAAAGAACCAATCGAATCAAAATGAAAAACGCCAATATAAACAGAGGTCACTCATAATCGAAACGTCAAAGATAATCTAACCATTAAACGAGTACAAACAAAATTTCTACCAAATCCAAATTAGGAACTAAATCCAAAAATAAATCCAAATGCCAAATCCATATTAAATATATACCTAATCTGAATCCAAACAAAATCTATACCAAAGTGAAATCCAAAACTAAATCCAAGTACCAAAACCAAATCCAAACTAAATCCAAATACGAAACTAAATCCAAATACGAAACTAAATCCAATCTCAAATCCAAAACTAAATCCAATTTCCAATTTCTAGTTTCCTATTTCCAATCAAAATCAAAATCAAATTCAAAATAAATTACGATTTATCCCAAAACGTAACAGCGAATCATAATTTGGCTCGAACTCAGTGTCCAAATTCAAGAAAAATCGACACCGTTTGCCTATCGATCAGGTTTGTTGATTGTGGTTGTACACACTAGATATAAAAACCAAAAAATTTACTTTTTTTTCTTCTTCCAACAGACAGTTAAAACTATTATATAAGCGAGCACAACTGAAGACATAAGAACAAAAACGTTAACTCAAAATTTGATACCATGTAAAAAACGATAAAACAAAGAAAGAAAACTATAGTTTTATTATTTAGAAAGTGTACACAATTTCAAATATTATAAGATCTTATTTATAAATAAAACATATGAGTTAATGAGTTTAGGCCTAATATTTCTAACAATGAGTGGTCTTTTGGATGTCAACAAGCTCTAAAAGGATGGACTTGTGTATGTATCCGGTTGTTGAGAGACACCTAATGTTAAGATGATGTCGAGCTGTCGTAAGTGGATTCTGAATGGTAAGTATTATTTCTATATTTATATTGTAATACTTATTGTTGTGAAAATTAAAATATTACTATATTTATCCTTATATTTGTACTTACATCATCCGAGTTTGTACTTGTACCAAAGTACAAGGCTAGGCTCGTGGCTAAAGGTTTTACACAAATGAGGGTTTCCATTTCAATGAGATATTTCCACCGGTTGTAAAACAAACCTCCATCAGGGTTATGATGTCAATTGTTGCTAAATTGTATCTTGAGTTAGATCAAATGGATGTTACTACTACCTTTCTGCATGGTGAAATGGAAGAGACAATTTACATGTCTTAACCAAATGGGTTTGGATAAGTAAATGAAGATAATGTGTGTTTGTTAAAAAGACCCCTCTATAGGCTGAAACCGTCACCAATGTTGTGGAAATAATATTTGATTGTTTTATGAAATGTATTGTATACTCGTAGGTGCTACGAAAACTGTGTGTTTATTTGAATGGGGAGACATACATGGAGAGACAAATCATATTTTTGGTGTGTGTTGATGACATATTAATAGTTGGAAAAGATAGGAAGAAGATTGATATAATAAAAACTCAACTGAAAGGAGAGTTTGAGATAAAGGATATGGAAAAGGCTAAGAGGATACTTGGTATTAAGATCAAGAG
The DNA here is from genome assembly GCA_036936605.1 of Limnanthes douglasii subsp. nivea. Taxonomy (NCBI): domain Eukaryota; kingdom Viridiplantae; phylum Streptophyta; class Magnoliopsida; order Brassicales; family Limnanthaceae; genus Limnanthes; species Limnanthes douglasii. Next base: position 313,808,761 of record JAUPFV010000002.1, read on the forward strand.
AAACATGACGAATGGGTATTTATTTTTATCTCAACAAGAATGTATAGATAAATCCGAAGGAAGTTCTCAATTTCTGAAGCAAAAGCGGTTGGAATTCCCATTCGTTCCCAATTCAAACTTAGTGTCACTCAAGCACCAACCAAAGAATCAGATAAGAAGTGTATATTGGGATACCTTATGCCAATGTCATTGGTAGCATTATGTATGAAATGATTTGGATGAGACCTGATCTTGCCTATGCATACGTGTTTTGAGCAGATTCATATCAAATCCGGAGAAGCCGCATTGGCATGCACTCAAGTGGCTCATGGGATACTTGAAGGGATCGACTACTGTAAGGTTGTGTTACAATTAGAAAGATACGTGTTATATACAGGTGAAAGGGTATGTGGATTCTAATTATGTGGGTTTCCTTGACACAAGGAAGTCTACTTCAGAGTAGCTGTTTATTCTTCTTAGAGGAGTGGTTAGTTAGAACTCTTGTATACAGAAGGTCGTTACATTTTCATCTACAAAAGTTGAGTATATGGCTGCTACGAAAGCCATAAAGAAATTTATTTGGCTGAACGGATTGTTGAGTGAAGTCACTAGTGTTGAGCAATACGCGGTTTTGTTTTGTGATAACACTAGTGCCCTTCATTCGATGAAAAATCTGAAGTTCCACCAGCGAACTAAACATGTAAACATTAAACTACTTTCTATCCGAGACGTGGTGGAGAAGGAGCAATTAAAACTGGATAAGTTTTCTAGTGAATAAAATCATTCAGATGCTCTGACCAAGGTATTATTGATTTCAAAGCTCACGAACTGCATGCGACCGGTGTAGTTTTGCGATACGGGTAGCTAGTCTCTAAATAGTAGAACATTGAGTGCAACAGATTCTGGAGTTACTATAAGCCTAAGTGGAGAATTGTAAGTGTAGACTAGAAGTAACTTGTAGCATAATATTTTATTTAAATTGGGGTCATATAGTAATTAGCTTTCTATATTAATTAGATATTTATATTAATTAAATTTCAATACTAATTTATATTTTCTATTAATTTGGTCTTTTATATTAATTAAAATTCTTATAATTTTGGTATTTATATTAATTAGACTTCTTATTAATTTAGTCTTCTATATGCAAAGTGAGGGAAAACATTGTGATCTGCTTTTTTTTTTAAGATAAGTGAGGTGAGAGATAAACACTGAAGAAATGGTTTCGTGAATCACTAGTGATTGTGTTTAGGAGTCTTTCTGTAACATGTTTATTAATAGAAAGAGTATCTGTTATCCACAGATTTAGAAGTTCTTCACGACCTTCGGTCTTATAAACTTGATTTATTAATTTTCTTCTATTTTTTATTTCCTAACAAAGGATATAAACCAAACTAGAAAATAAATGTATAAAAACTAAAAAATTATCTACTCTCATATTTTCTCTACTTGCCCTTATCAATTTGTGTTTATTTTAATAGATAAAGTAAAAGCAAGATAGAGAGACGGAAGAAATTTTGGAAATTCTATTTGAATTAATTTGTTACAACAATCCTACACTTATTTATCAACACCAGTTTCCTTAACTCCCCCCTCAAACGAAACGGAGGAGCACCGAGGCCAAGTTTGTCACGTAAGAACAAGAAGCGAGATTGAGATAACGGCTTGGTGAGAAGATCTGCAACCTGATCATTTAAAAGAATATAACAAATATTGAACCATCCCTGAACCACCTAATCACGAATAAAATGGAGATCGATCTCGACATGTTTTGTACGAGCATGAAACACAAGATTTGAAGCCAGACACGCTGCTCAAAGGTTATCTGTTAGGGTGGAGACCAAAGTCATACATCCCACATCGGTTAAACATGGGAAAGATCAATGGTATATAAGTGAGAACATACCTCAACTAGTATGAGGCCTTTTGGTAGTGGACCAAATGCAAAGCCGTGAGGGCCTTCGGGTGCCAAAGCAGACAATATCATACTAGTGTTGAGATCGATTGTGTTCTTACTTATATACGAAGGTGGAATATGCGGACCGGACCCCCCAATTCACAACACCTATATTCCCAACACATGGTATCAGAGCGTCAGGCCCAGACGGAATGTGATGGTGGTGAAATTCTCGGAGGTCGAACATGATGAATCAGTAGTCATGCTCTAGAGATCTTAGTTCGGAGCGTCCATGACTCATCAAGCGGTGGTACTTGATTGGAGTGGATAGTGGAGCTATAAGGAACAAGCGCAAGTTCGGAGCGTCCATAACTCATCAAGCGGTGGTACTTGATTGGAGTGGATAGTGGAGCTAAGGAACAAGCGCGGGATGGTCGAGTAAGTAGATAGATCCGCTGTAAAAAGCTTTATTGCTCAGGTGGAGTAATCTATGAATAGAGTGAGCAGATGAAAGTCAATTTAGAGGAGGGTACGTGGTATTTTGTTGGAGAGGAGGATTTGTTAGGGTGGCGACCAAAGTCCCACATCCCACATCGATTAAACATGGGAAGGATTAATGGTATATAAGTGAGAACATGCCTCAACTAGTATGAGACCTTTTGGTAGTGGACCAAATGCAAAGTCGTGAGGGCCTTTGGGTGCCAAAGCGGACAATATCATACTAGTTTTGAGATCGGTTGTGTTCTTACTTATATACGGAGGCAGAATATACGGACTCGGGATAACCAGGTTAAACGAGACTCGGGATAACCAGATAACGGGTTACGTGTTAGGTAGGATATCTCATGCAAGAGACTCATTCACCTACGGGTCAATTTAAATCACTGATTCTTTAAAACTAATTTGCATTCCTTAAACAAAATATTTATGATATTTATTTAGTATTTATTTATTATATTTTGATATTAGAAACAGTTTATAAAATAACTAATATTAATATTTAATACTAGCCGATTGAATAAGTTATAAAATAGATAGTATTAATTTATAATATTTAATATTTGTTAAAAATTTTAGATCTTTCAAATATTATATAGTTCTATTTTAGTTCTTTTGATTTTTTAAGTTTGAGGACTATATGTTTAAATTGTTTGTAAACAGTATTGATATTTCCAACTATTAGATATTTCAACTATAAATTTAAAATTTTTAGAATTGTATAAATGTATAGACTTACACTTATATTACTTGTAAATAACAAAATAAAAATTGAAAAAGATTTAACGAACCTTTAATATTAAATATAAACAAAATAAACAATTCATTAATTATAAAAATAAACAAATAACATAGTTCTTTAATGAAATACAAAGAAAAAAATTACAATTAAAATGCTTAATACAATCAAATGTAAAAAAAAAAAACTAAAGAAATTCATCTTCATTGTTAAAAAGTGGTGGACTAGTAGGATGTTCGGCTAGAAAATGCATGTTCTCCATCATAAGTCGTATGTTTTCTGATTGTTCTGCTTGAGAGGTTACAAATTGATTATTATATTCCTTATGTTGACCATATCCGTGCTCGTATTGACCATGACACTGCTCGTATTCACCATGCTGCTGGTCGTTTATACCTTGTCGTTGCTTAAGTTTACCCTACCACTGCTCGTGTTGACCATGCCACTCCACGTGCTGACCATGCGACCACTCGGCATACTTCATTTGTTGACCATGCGCTCACTCAACATATTCGCGATCAGAAAGTCCTTGTTGTTGTTGAGAAGAACTACCAGCAGTCATAAGAGCGGTCGGCGGTTGCACTTCCATTTGAGGGTATCCAGGAGGTGGATTTGGTGGTTTGGTAACGTTGTTCGATCTCCATATCTAAGGTAATATTTCGTAATGGCGACCCCATGCCTGCTATTTTGATATTAACTCTTCATCCCAAGAATATATCTCTTGTAATCTCAAAGAATGTCTAACGATAGCACAACTTTTCCTAACCTTTATTGGAGTGTACATACTCACATCAACCCCTTTCTTAACGAGCAAATGACTTATTAGCATCATATATGGTAAATTGATCCCCATAGCTTTTTGAGCCATATGTCGAATCATCAAAGTATCCAAATTAATTATTCCTACATTTTTTTACCACAAAAGCAATTAAAAATGTTTGAATAGAGGATAGTTGTGAATCATTGTTTCTAGAATGAATAAACTAACTGTTAACCAATTTCAAAGCTAGTTTTCCATGAGTATCCAAATTAGTCCTTACGGCTAACCGTTTAACGTTAATTTCTGGTTGAGGCAGACAACAACCCAAAATCTCTACTGCAGTTTCGAAGGACATAGGTCAATCTTCACCCCAAACCATACGAGAATAGGAAAACGATGACAATTTATAAACACTATACATATCTTCAAATGGAAGGAAAAAAATCATCTTTAAAATCCATTTAAAAAAAACTATAGGCAATACCATTAATTCTACACCTGATCCCTAAACCTCGACCTTGAGGATCATTCTCAATTAAACGTGCATGGGCATCAAACTATTGTACTACTTCGATATACCAATCTGATTTGAACTTAGCTAGATATAACCAACCTAATGTTGTTGGAGAATCTAAAAGTTTAAAAAAATATTCCATACCTTCAACTTAGATAAGTTCGTCGTAATCCAAATGTATACCAGAGTAGATTTTGGTTACACCTCGTGGTACTAGCGATTTACGAATGTGAACCTCTCCTTCGCCCATATGTTCAAATGTTTGACTCTCCGATTTTTCTACGTCTTGATGCCAAGAACTTCTTTCGGAAGTTTTTCTTCGTTTCGACAATGACGAATCATCTCCACTTCTCTATACCTGATTTTATTTTCTCGAAGAAGACATTAAGATGAACTTTACGTTTTTTTTTGTTGAAGATATTTTCAAAAATATTAGAAAGAATATTTGTAGTAGATTGAAGGAGTGAAGATATTGTTGATATGAGTAGGGTATTTACAGGGGTTTTTTGAAAACTAGCCGTTTTTTGCTGACGTCAGCAATTCGGATATCAAAATTAAGCAACAACTAGTTGATTCAAACTATCCATTGTCGACGTCAGCAATTCAAATATCCGAATTAGGTCTTTTTTTAAACAAAATTATGTTCCTCCACTATAAATAGAGGAGGATTACAATTCTGAAATCACAACTTCTCACTACCTCTTTATTCACTATCATTTATAGAAAGTTTAGTTCTACTTTCAAAGTATTTATTATTATTATTATTTTCCATATTAGTTTTTATTCGATAAAAATAATCAAATAATATATTGGTAACATTATACTAGCTGAATTAATAGTTTTGTATAATTTATCGACTTATTAGATTGTTATTCGCAATTAGATTATAGTTGTTATTTGTTTATTAGTTAGTATTACTCTAATATTAGTTAGTATTACTCTAAATTTACTGTTTATTAAGTGCGATATTAGTTTCGATTTGTGTTTGATTCCATATTTTAAAAAATAAACATTGTATTAAGTTTTTAAATGGCTCCAAAACGTCGAAATACTAATGTTCATTCACCCGCTAATATAAATTTCAATATTTTAGATGGTAATTCTACAGAATCTCTCGCAATGAAATACTATACTCTCAAGAAAGTGTTGGTGGTGGAAGTACTAGTGGTGGGTTGAGGCCTCGTAAGAAAATATGTTGAAGTTGGTAATACGTTTATAGACCCTCAAACCAGGGTATGGTTAGACATCTCAATAAAGTGTTGGTGGTGGAAGTACTAGTTTTCACCCGCTATTTGTAAAATTTGCGATATCTGTTTTACTTATAGAGGAGATAATAAAAAATTTCACACCGGGGGTATGGTTAGACATTTAAAAAGTCATAGTATATTCGACCCTTTAAAAATTTAAGAAGATGGTAATACGTTTATAGACCCTCAAACTGGTCATCAATTTTATTTTCACCAAGATAGGTATATGGAAGAAACAATGATTTATGTGATTGGTAGTTTACAACCTTTCGGTTATGCAGATAAATTGAGATATAAAAATTGAATGCAAGTTGGGGTAAACCCACAAGCCAAACGCATTCCACGTAGCTCCCTGCGATCGCTAGCCTTTAAATATTTTTTAAAAAGAAAAAAATGATTATCAAAACTATGATAGCTTTGCCATGGAATGTTTCCATTACTAATGACATAACTACTTCTTGCTGATTTTGATATGTTATGTGTTACCCTTCATTGGATTGATCTTGTATGGGTACTCCAAAGGAGAATTGTGTGGTTTGAATCTATTGGCCATCATAACACACAAGTAATTAGAGAGAGTATAGTTGAATGCATGAATATTCATGAAATTAAAAATAGGATTATGTGTATTTCGTTCAAAAATGCATCTGCGAATTACAATACGATAAAATTGCTTATAAATCATTGCACTCCTATTTTTTCTAAATATTTTCACACTAACTATTTATGCCATATACTTCAATTAGTTACGAAAGATGGAATAAGTATGATTTTATAAGATTATATTGATCTTATTAAAAATGGGGTCCTATTTTGCACGACCTCCGCTGCTAAAAAAGAGCTTTAAAATACTTGTTATTGAAAATGAGAAAACATATAATAAACTTATTCTAGATGTCGAAACTAGATGGAATTTTACTTATATGTTGCTTGCACGTGCTCATGTATTTTAAAAAGAGATTACTATGCTTTATAATAATTTTTATCTGACTACAAGTCTTGAAAATCAACATTGGATTTATTTTGCTACCATGTTAAAGTTTTTAAAATGTTTTAAAGATGCAGCTAAAACCTATTCGACGCAAAATAATACTAATGTCCACTTGACTCTTTTCACGATTACTAATCTTGCCATTCATATGAATGAATTTAGAGCTCATAGTGTATATGTAGACATGGTTCCCCAAATGGACGCAAAAGTTAAAAAATATTTTCATCCAATCCCTATTACATGTATTTTGGATCATTTTTCACAAAAATCTAAATTTGAATTGCTAGTTGACTATTTCTATAAATCCTTATAATATTCTAAATATAGTCCACCAACTGAACCAGTTAACCATACTAACTATTTCTATAAATCTTTACAATTTGTTAGTATGTATAATAAGTATGCTGAAAGATATAGACCAAATTCAACTTCGAATGTATGGAGTAATAACAATAGGGGTTAAGGGGGATCTTCTACTAACTATCTTTAAATGTCAATGTTAATAAACGATCAATTTACAATAACCCATCAATCTGATAATGATTTATCTAGCTATTTGAGCACTATGTTTGATTTAACAAATTAAATCAACCGATATATTCATGATATCATAAGATGATTGAGTACCAAAACTGATGATAATCCTATTCTTTGCAGGTTGTTTAAATAAATTTATGCAATAACTTTGTCTACAGTTGCGATTGACTGCGCTTTTAGCCAAGCAAAGTTGTTATACACGACTAAGCGAACAAGATTTTTAAGCAAACTACTTGGAGTGCTTGTGGCAATCAAAGATTAGACCGCAACTGATAAAAGGATGCAAGACAATGAGTTTAGAGACGAAGTGAATGTAGACGAAATCTTTCAAGATTTCCAGAAGATTATGAAAATACACTTGAACAAGAAATTTTGGAACAAGATGAAGCTGAAGGTGAATAGTGGGTTTGAAGATTATGATTACAAAGAAGAATTTGAAGAAGTTGAATGATGTTTGTAATATTAATTTGCAAACATTGGTACAACTCCGGCCCCGCAAGAGTATAAACTGTAAATGACTAAATTAAATAAAAAATATAGTTACATTTCATTCTAATGACAACATGACTACTAAATACTATCAAAATATAAAATACTTGTAATATTTATAACCAAATCATAATAATAAATATCAAAATGTAATAGTAAAATTATAATCATATAATGTATAATATTATAAAATTATAATATATGGTTTTAGTTTCTGAAAAAATAACACTTAAAAGATTAATAACAAAATCATAATAATCCTAACCAAATTATAATAATATAATTATAATCATATACATTATAATGTTTTAAAATTATAACTTAAGATATGATTTGGATTTATAAAATAATTACAACACTTGTAATATTTGTAACCAAAACATAATAATAACTATCAAAATGTAATAATAATAATAATAATAATATTAATAATAATAATAATAATAATAATAATAATAATAATAATAATAATATAATCATATAACTTGTAATATCTTAGAATTACAATATATGATTATGGTTTATTGAATAATAAGAAAAATAATAAAATTAATAACCACATAATAATAATATTCAAAATGCAATAATAAAATTATAATCATAGTTTTTATAATATTTAAAATTAAAATATATAACTTTTATAATATTAAGTTCATAAATAATATTTTTTACTATCAAGTATAAAACAAAATCGATTCGCGGGACTAATAGGTAATTATTATTGGAGTGAATTGGTGTGCGTAAGACTAACGTGTTGCAGGACTAGAAGGTCATTATTATAAACGGACTTTGCATGTACACAACTATCATGTCACGACACTAACATATCGCAGGATAAACGTGACATTTTATAGGTACCCATTTAAGTTTTGGCATATTCCCATTTATTTATTGCAGGACTAGTCCCATTTCCTACTAGTAGTGGTGCTTTAAAAACATATATAAGATATACCATTTGATGTGAGCAAGGGAAACGTTGTGTTTTTCAGCTATAATTTTAAGTACAAACTTTGATGCTCTCTAAGTCTTGTACAAACTTTGATTCTCTATAAGTCTTGACCTATTGAAGTTTTTTGAACTAACTAGGTTGTGTCTAATGTAGATGACCATGAATGCATAGAGAGTGCTCATTTGTAATATTGCGTTCGCGTGTGATCATTTCTGGCATTTGAATTTCAGGACTTCTTGACCGCAAATAGGCAATGGGTAAAATGGGAGTTTAAATTTTTAATTTCATATGGATTCCTTTAGTAGGATGATGAGTGCAGAAAAAGATAAATAAATAAAGATGACGTACATATTACAAAAATTATAAGGTCTTATTAATAAGTTAAGAAATATGAGTTAATTGGTTTGGGCCTAATATCTCGAACACCATCTCTCAAACTCATAATGCAAGAGACACATTTAGAGTTTGTAAAAATATAAACGAAAGCGAGATACTAACAAATTATTTGCAAAGAAATCCGCAAGTTGTGCTTCATTGCGAAAAAGTTCGCAGATTGCCTTCAATCCTTAAAACTTATTCATACCTATTCACGGCTCACAACCAGTATCACAAGGCTCATCATAATTAAATCAAGAAACCTAAAAAGAACCAATCGAATCAAAATGAAAAACGCCAATATAAACAGAGGTCACTCATAATCGAAACGTCAAAGATAATCTAACCATTAAACGAGTACAAACAAAATTTCTACCAAATCCAAATTAGGAACTAAATCCAAAAATAAATCCAAATGCCAAATCCATATTAAATATATACCTAATCTGAATCCAAACAAAATCTATACCAAAGTGAAATCCAAAACTAAATCCAAGTACCAAAACCAAATCCAAACTAAATCCAAATACGAAACTAAATCCAAATACGAAACTAAATCCAATCTCAAATCCAAAACTAAATCCAATTTCCAATTTCTAGTTTCCTATTTCCAATCAAAATCAAAATCAAATTCAAAATAAATTACGATTTATCCCAAAACGTAACAGCGAATCATAATTTGGCTCGAACTCAGTGTCCAAATTCAAGAAAAATCGACACCGTTTGCCTATCGATCAGGTTTGTTGATTGTGGTTGTACACACTAGATATAAAAACCAAAAAATTTACTTTTTTTTCTTCTTCCAACAGACAGTTAAAACTATTATATAAGCGAGCACAACTGAAGACATAAGAACAAAAACGTTAACTCAAAATTTGATACCATGTAAAAAACGATAAAACAAAGAAAGAAAACTATAGTTTTATTATTTAGAAAGTGTACACAATTTCAAATATTATAAGATCTTATTTATAAATAAAACATATGAGTTAATGAGTTTAGGCCTAATATTTCTAACAATGAGTGGTCTTTTGGATGTCAACAAGCTCTAAAAGGATGGACTTGTGTATGTATCCGGTTGTTGAGAGACACCTAATGTTAAGATGATGTCGAGCTGTCGTAAGTGGATTCTGAATGGTAAGTATTATTTCTATATTTATATTGTAATACTTATTGTTGTGAAAATTAAAATATTACTATATTTATCCTTATATTTGTACTTACATCATCCGAGTTTGTACTTGTACCAAAGTACAAGGCTAGGCTCGTGGCTAAAGGTTTTACACAAATGAGGGTTTCCATTTCAATGAGATATTTCCACCGGTTGTAAAACAAACCTCCATCAGGGTTATGATGTCAATTGTTGCTAAATTGTATCTTGAGTTAGATCAAATGGATGTTACTACTACCTTTCTGCATGGTGAAATGGAAGAGACAATTTACATGTCTTAACCAAATGGGTTTGGATAAGTAAATGAAGATAATGTGTGTTTGTTAAAAAGACCCCTCTATAGGCTGAAACCGTCACCAATGTTGTGGAAATAATATTTGATTGTTTTATGAAATGTATTGTATACTCGTAGGTGCTACGAAAACTGTGTGTTTATTGGAATGGGGAGACATACATGGAGAGACAAATCATATTTTTGGTGTGTGTTGATGACATATTAATAGTTGGAAAAGATAGGAAGAAGATTGATATAATAAAAACTCAACTGAAAGGAGAGTTTGAGATAAAGGATATGGAAAAGGCTAAGAGGATACTTGGTATTAAGATCAAGAGAAACATGACGAATGGGTATTTATTTTTATCTCAACAAGAATGTATAGATAAATCCGAAGGAAGTTCTCAATTTCTGAAGCAAAAGCGGTTGGAATTCCCATTCGTTCCCAATTCAAACTTAGTGTCACTCAAGCACCAACAAAGAATCAGATAAGAAGTGTATATTGGGATACCTTATGCCAATGTCATTGGTAGCATTATGTATGAAATGATTTGGATGAGACCTGATCTTGCCTATGCATACGTGTTTTGAGCAGATTCATATCAAATCCGGAGAAGCCGCATTGGCATGCACTCAAGTGGCTCATGGGATACTTGAAGGGATCGACTACTGTAAGGTTGTGTTACAATCAGAAAGATACGTGTTATATACTGGTGAAAGGGTATGTGGATTCTAATTATGTGGGTTTCCTTGACACAAGGAAGTCTACTTCAGAGTAGCTGTTTATTCTTCTTAGAGGAGTGGTTAGTTAGAACTCTTGTATACAGAAGGTCGTTACATTTTCATCTACAAAAGTTGAGTATATGGCTGCTACGAAAGCCATAAAGAAAGTTATTTGGCTGAACGGATTGTTGAGTGAAGTCACTAGTGTTGAGCAATACGCGGTTTTGTTTTGTGATAACACTAGTGCCCTTCATTCGATGAAAAATCTGAAGTTCCACCAGCGAACTAAACATGTAAACATTAAACTACTTTCTATCCGAGACGTGGTGGAGAAGGAGCAATTAAAACTGGATAAGTTTTCTAGTGAATAAAATCATTCAGATGCTCTGACCAAGGTATTATTGATTTCAAAGCTCACGAACTGCATGCGACCGGTGTAGTTTTGCGATACGGGTAGCTAGTCTCTAAATAGTAGAACATTGAGTGCAACAGATTCTGGAGTTACTATAAGCCTAAGTGGAGAATTGTAAGTGTAGACTAGAAGTAACTTGTAGCATAATATTTTATTTAAATTGGGGTCATATAGTAATTAGCTTTCTATATTAATTAGATATTTATATTAATTAAATTTCAATACTAATTTATATTTTCTATTAATTTGGTTTTTTATATTAATTAAAATTCTTATAATTTTGGTATTTATATTAATTAGACTTCTTATTAATTTAGTCTTCTATATGCAAAGTGAGGGAAAACATTGTGATCTGCTTTTTTTTTTAAGATAAGTGAGGTGAGAGATAAACACTGAAGAAATGGTTTCGTGAATCACTAGTGATTGTGTTTAGGAGTCTTTCTGTAACATGTTTATTAATAGAAAGAGTATCTGTTATCCACAGATTTAGAAGTTCTTCACGACCTTCGGTCTTATAAACTTGATTTATTAATTTTCTTCTATTTTTTATTTCCTAACAAAGGATATAAACCAAACTAGAAAATAAATGTATAAAAACTAAAAAATTATCTACTCTCATATTTTCTCTACTTGCCCTTATCAATTTGTGTTTATTTTAATAGATAAAGTAAAAGCAAGATAGAGAGACGGAAGAAATTTTGGAAATTCTATTTGAATTAATTTGTTACAACAATCCTACACTTATTTATCAACACCAGTTTCCTTAACTCCCCCCTCAAACGAAACGGAGGAGCACCGAGGCCAAGTTTGTCACGTAAGAACAAGAAGCGAGATTGAGATAACGGCTTGGTGAGAAGATCTGCAACCTGATCATTTAAAAGAATATAACGAATATTGAACCATCCCTGAACCACCTAATCACGAATAAAATGGAGATCGATCTCGACATGTTTTGTACGAGCATAAAACACAAGATTTGAAGCCAGACACGCTGCTCAAAGGTTATCTGTTAGGGTGGAGACCAAAGTCATACATCCCACATCGGTTAAACATAGGAAAGATCAATGGTATATAAGTGAGAACATACCTCAACTAGTATGAGGCCTTTTGGTAGTGGACCAAATGCAAAGCCGTGAGGGCCTTCGGGTGCCAAAGCAGACAATATCATACTAGTGTTGAGATCGATTGTGTTCTTACTTATATACAAAGGTGGAATATGCGGACCGGACCCCCCAATTCACAACACCTATATTCCCAACACATGGTATCAGAGCGTCAGGCCCAGACGGAATGTGATGGTGGTGAAATTCTCGGAGGTCGAACATGATGAATCAGTAGTCATGCTCTAGAGATCTTAGTTCGGAGCGTCCATGACTCATCAAGCGGTGGTACTTGATTGGAGTGGATAGTGGAGCTATAAGGAACAAACGCAAGTTCGGAGCGTCCATAACTCATCAAGCGGTGGTACTTGATTGGAGTGGATAGTGGAGCTAAGGAACAAGCGCGGGATGGTCGAGTAAGTAGATAGATCCGCTGTAAAAAGCTTTATTGCTCAGGTGGAGTAATCTATGAATAGAGTGAGCAGATGAAAGTCAATTTAGAGGAGGGTACGTGGTACTTTGTTGGAGAGGAGGATTTGTTAGGGTGGCGACCAAAGTCCCACATCCCACATCGATTAAACATGGGAAGGATTAATGGTATATAAGTGAGAACATGCCTCAACTAGTATGAGACCTTTTGGTAGTGGACCAAATGCAAAGTCGTGAGGGCCTTTGGGTGCCAAAGCGGACAATATCATACTAGTTTTGAGATCGG